>CM066035.1:886674219-887274219 GCA_033557465.1 Ichthyophis bannanicus | reverse complement strand
AACAGGGTGTCCCTCAAGGATCCAGTCTTTCTGCTCTTCTCTTCAATATTTTCCTTCAGCCTGTCTGCAAGATTTTCCAAAACCATGGCATTCAATACCAGCTATATGCCGATGATATGATGTGCTTCACCCCATTTAACCTCTCAAATCCTAACTTTTCTAAACTAAATGAATGCCTAACCAGTCTTAAATCTTGGCTCTCCCAACACAACCTCATAATCAATCCATCCAAAACTGAGGTTCTTCAGGTATTCTCTAATTCTGCATACAGTCCTCCTCCCACCATCACTATTGGTGATCTCACACTCTCCATAAAAAACCAAGTGAAATATCTTGGCATTATCCTTGATCAGTCCCTCTCCTTCAATGAACAAATAAAGAAAACCACCACTACAATATATGCTAAACTAAGTATCCTCAGGAACCTCAAGCCTCTCTTAAACCCTGACTCTTTCCGTACTGTCTGTCAGGCCCTCACAATCCCTTCTCTCGATTACTGCAACCTTATCTATCATGGCCTCCCCAAGAATACTATACAGCCACTTCAACTAGCCCAAAATACCCTAGCACGGCTTATAACCAACAACCCCAGACGATCCCACATTACTCCAGTTCTCTACGATCTCCACTGGCTCCCTGTTCAATATAGAGTTAAATTCAAGGTGATAACTCTTATTCATAAAATCATAACCAATGAATCAGCTACATGCCTCTCTTCTCTCCTTTCCTCCTCCACAAACTCAAGAACACGCCGCTCTATTACTAAAAATCTTTTCACCATCCCTACATCTAAAAGATATTGCAAGCAAATTACTAATAACAGGGCTTTCTCACTCTATGCCCCATCCTTATGGAATACCCTTCCCCACGACCTGCGGAACTGTTCCAACCACTCTGAGTTCAGGAAGAAATTAAAAACCTTTCTCTTCCTTGAACATTTCTCCCTTCCACCTTAGTAACTAACCCCTATACACTCTCCTCCCTACATTTGGCCTCTCAAATCATATCTTATAGCCTAGTGTTTTTCCTTGTAAATTCCTATGTAAATAGTTAATCTATGTTTATTGTAATTAGTTCTCTTTCATATTCATTGTAGTTTCGTTCATATTCATTGTATACCTGTTACCTGTTCCTTGTAAACAGTTGAAACACACTGCCAATTGTTATATGTAAACCGTCTTGACTTGTAGAAAGACGGTATATAAATCTTGTTAAATAAATAAATAGGGAACCTGTGCAGTGTCCAGCCAGGGGGGTAATTTTTTTCCCTCAGTGTAGAATAGCCATGCAGTGCAGTGTTGCATTTTTACACACAAACAGAGGTGATTCAGGCAAGATCAACAAGGTGTAGGTTACAGTAGGCAAGCAGAGAGATGACTGTGGGGGTGGATTGTGTTTTAGCGGTGTTTTCAGGGCAAATGTTTATATTGTTTTCAGCAAATCTAGGTGATGACATATCGACAAACACATGACTCAACTACAGGCTGCATAAGTGTGTAGAGGAGGAGAGTGCATTCCAAAACATCAACTACATTGCATACCCTAGAGAAGGAAAGTTATGTCCACATACACAAAGAGACTCTGATGGGAGGGGGGTTATCAGGTGCACATATCTGCTATCCTTGCTTTGCCATTATCACTTTCACACAGTGGGATGACATGCAGCCATCAAGGTCAGGTCACAAGCAGACATCGGGGTGTGGTTTAGCGGACATAACACAGACATTGAAATATATGTTTAGCAACTCATTAGCGCACAGCTGTTAATGTTAGTCAAGGTATGAGATATACACACCAGGAAATGTGTTTGGACAGAGGATCCCGGAGGTGGCCCTGCATATTTCCGTGTGTTACAGCAATTGACAGCGGGGTAGCAGACAACATTAGGACACCAATACACACAGTGAAGGGGCATTGGGAGCGATATGGGGGACCCAGGATAATACTGCAGCCTTGGAGTGAGTTAGGAACATGGTAGGGAGCAAACACTTCTGTTCACCAGTGTGTATGACAACAGAGAGGTGAGGGAAGGGACACACAGAGTACGGACCCCTGTAGTTTGGCAAAGACATGTCATTGATGCCTCTCACATTGGAGAGATGTGTACAGTGTGATGGTGAACAGTCAGTCTGTAAAGGATGTTGTGGGATGTGTAAGCTGGGGACAGGAAGGTGCAGTGTGTGTTGCACAGCTCAAACATGACATATGTATGTTTCCCTTGTGTTTCCCAATGCACAGGACATAGTTGTTGAAGCTCCTGGTGCTGTGGTGCATTGGCAGGGGACTGTACATCAGCCAACATGCTGTGGTCTGGGGTGAGTATACCTACAGCTATATTGTCTGTGCCAGCAGTCAGGGGGAACACATGTCCTGGGCGATCTGTCATATTGTCCAGATGTTGTGATTCACCTCTTTTCCCTGCACCTCCCTAACCCATATCTTGCTGTTGGCACACATATCCCCATGTGTTCCTGTCCAGTATGTCTTCTGCAACACTGTCTCTGGGACATGTCCAACAGAGCTGCATGTGTGTGATGGTCCTAGGTTTTTGGGTGGTGGCCTACACGTGCACCCTTCCCCGACATTGTACCATCAGCCAACACCAGGGTATCATTGCAATTCACAGGGCCTTTATGTCTACAAATCTCCACTTGTGGACATACAGGCCGTATGCTACTGCTGGCATGCTGCCCTTAGCATACTGTGTGTGTGTGTGTGTGTTCTTGTGTTGGCTGTGTGATGATACAGTGTTCAGGCTTTTTACATTATCATGTGGTGTGAGGGGTCTGTATACCTAGGGGGCGGTGGTGACTGTGCTATCTCTACCTTACTGCTGTTTACCATGTGACCATTGTGGACATGTGTTGTGTGTTGGGAACAGAACTGTGTCTTGTGTTCTGACATACCACTGTTGACCTGCTTTTTGTATCACAGATATTGGCATGACATGGTGATTATACATATTTCGCTGACATTGTCTCCCTTCACTGTGACCTGTTATGGCCATTGAGTGGCTCAGGGGATCCGAGACATACACCTGATGCAAGCACAAGGTACTTTGCACCTTTGTTCTTTTGGTATGACAT
Source organism: Ichthyophis bannanicus (assembly GCA_033557465.1). NCBI lineage: Eukaryota > Metazoa > Chordata > Amphibia > Gymnophiona > Ichthyophiidae > Ichthyophis > Ichthyophis bannanicus. The sequence goes on along the minus strand of CM066035.1, from coordinate 887,271,133 downwards.
CAGCCTTTACATATTAATGATTTACTGTTTGTCTCATGTACATTTCATGTTGGCTCTCTGTTCACGGACACTGATGCACATAGGATGGAGCTGTGAAACGGCTGTGTCACATGGGCATGGACAGAACCATATCCATGTGACACCCGTGTGTACGTTCCAATTCAAAATGTCCCCAACGTGCAATGTGTTTTGTGCTGTGATCATGTCATGTTTGCCTGTGTGTGCCTTTATTATGTGTTTCTTAATGTTCGACTCTCTGCAATTTGTGCTGATGTTGCAAGGTGCATACCAATACAATATTTCTCCTCCTCTGACACAGGGCAGAGAACAAACCACACACATCTATTACAGTGCATCTGGCATCGCCATCACCCACCTGTTGGGGGACACAACACCATGGAACTTTCCCTGGAAAATGGTGCCATAGGATGTTTGACCTCTGCGAGTGGGACACATGCCTAGGATGGACAGTATTATGTTTGGATTGCTACTTTGGCCATGACAGACCTGTCCAACACACTGTTGCTGCCATGCTCTGGTTGGGAGTCATGCTCATTGCAGGAGACATGCAGGACCTTTCATGCACTGTGGCATATTGGGATGTGACACTTGACTATGCATGCCCAGGGTTGCAAGGATAGTCTTAACCTGACATGTTGGATTGCAGATACGCTTTGGACTTTGCACACTGTGTACTGGCCCCACGTGTGAAGCAGGGACTGACATTGTCACTGTATGTTGCACATTCCTCCACAGTTGTTGTTTTTTGGCCATGTGTGTGACATGGAACACAGGATACGCTCATCTGTTTGTTTCAAAACAAGCATACAGCCATGTGTGTGGCACAGGGGTAGCGATGGAGAGGTCCTGTTGTCTATGTTCACCTACTCTCCACCTGGACATGATACAGGTTTTGACACAACACCACTTTAATGCACACCAGCAACTTGGATTGATGTTTTCAATCACCAAGGGTGTTTGTGTGCATGTGTGACATCACTGAATCATGTTGAAATGTCGATGGTGCATGTGCATATGACTATGTTGGCGAAGCACAGCACATGGCAATATGGCTTCTGTGTGGTTTACTGTAACATGTTTGCCCTTAATTTCCATCTCTATATACTGTTTCTTGTGTTTGTTTACTGTACAGACGTGATGCTCTGCATTGATTTACAAACCTTGCATTGCATGTCTGCACAGTCCTATTTATCCCCTAAGATAACGACACTCACATTGCCACATTATATTTGGAGTGTCCCAGTGTGAGTGTCCGTTGCCTTCCTTCAATTGTGCATTCCATGTACCATGATATATGTGTATAGACACTATGTACACACCAACCAGTGCAGGGGGACCTCCTGCATGGTGTTATCTCTGCATGTTTCTGCAGGTAGTTTTCATTTGAATTCTCTCTGTGTTCATGTTCCTCTGCTACCTGTTAGCATATCCTCATTGTGCATTTGATGATTGTTTAGGGTTACATTGTTGCAGCTTGGATTCCTATCTCTGGCATTATGTGATAGCTGCAACATTACTTTCAATCTGTGTTTTTAAAGTTACAACGTTTCAACAACATATGCTGTTTTAATTTGTGTGCTTCCTGTGTGGCCAGATAGATATGTTTTAGGGAACAGATCATGATTGATGTGTGTTGGTCCCTCATCATGCACCGCCTACTGTCTACATGCACTCATATGTGAGTAACACATTTGAGGCGTGCAGCAGCATGTGGGGGGTGGGGGCCTAATGCATACTGCATACCATGCATGTGCTGCACATCCTGTCTCCTGCCCTTCATTTGTAGACAGGCCAGTGACCTTTCTGTCGGATGTGGGTTGCTGCCCTGCTAAATGTGTTTCCGTCTTTCACCTGGGATCCATTCACCTTGATATTATGATGACGCTATCTACACTATCTGTGAAGATGAACCCAATTAAAATTATGTGTTTGATATACATTTGTCTCTGCTGCTGCTTGATCATGGTGACAAACGTGCAATACATTGTGTGCCTTTGAGTCAGTCCTGACTCCTTGTGACCCAGAGACTGCAGGGTTTTTTTGTCAGTGTCACTGGAAGTAGATTGTCAGGTCTTTCTTCCAAGGTAATGGAGGGTTACGTGACTTGCCCAAGGCCACATGGAGTGCTAGTGGGAATTAAACCCTGGTTGCTTGGTGACCAAACCAGTTTTCTAACCACTAGGCTACTCCTCCACTCTTTGATCACATTGACACTTGTATCTACTGATTTGCTGGTCATGTACATGGCCCACCTGTGCTCACATCCTTGTACGGTGGCAGCTGTGTATCTGCCAGCCATTTGCCACATCACTGGGTAGTACAGGTTCCCATACACACCCTCCCTTTGGGGTAGTATTTTTGCATTGTGCTCAGTGTGCTGTTTGGGGTAGTGGTTACAGGCATGTGTTATAACGCCATAGGTTGCAGGTTAGATCCCCACATGCGGTTTATCTTTTTCTTTTCTGTTGTGCTAACTTGACCATTAGGTACCAGCAGGTTCATCACCTCTACACACACCCTTCCCTCTCTTCACTGTACACCAAGGTGTGCCCTCTGTGCTGCCTAGCCATCACATATTATCTGTTACATAGGTCTCTTTCTTTATGGTGTTTACATGGCAGTGCGTTTGGGGGTTTGGTATTGCTGTGGTTCAGCTGGTGTGTGGTACACCTGTTTGCATGTTGAATTTCTCTCCTGTCCTGTTCCAGATTTGGCACCAGCTCCACAGTGCATCCTCTGCTGCCCTTGGGGTTTAGATTCTTTACTCGTTTGCATGCTGTATCCACTGCATAACATTTCATTGTGTGTGTGCATGTAGTTCTATGTGTCTCTGGTCCCAATTACAGACTGTGATCTGATCTGTACACAGCAGATCTACATGTGCATTTGGTCATGGTTACTGTTGGGAGTTTGCCTGTCCTGACAGCCAGCAGGTGTCTTGTGTGATGAACTGCACTATTTTTGCATGCAGCCTTTGCTAATGAGCTCACGTTGGTGGTGTGGCCTACTGGTTTGTGCACTGCCATTTGTGGTAGTGGTCATAGGTGTGCTTCCTCTCTGTTCTTTCATTTGTATGCTTGTCCTGCAGAACTACTTTTCATTTCTGTGACAGCCATATCTGTGAAGATCTGTGCTGTGAGCACATTGTACCCTCATCACAGTTGTGAACCATCCTTCTGTCCATCTACGTGTTTCTGCCAGCTGTGTGCCATCCAAGCCTGATGTGCATGCTGCTACCCCATGTCCTGCACGCCTACACATTCCTGCATTGCAGCTCTCCCTGGTTGCCTCTCCTGTGTGTGCTCTGCATAGCACTGCTACTCCACTGTCATCCTGACATTCCACCTATCCTACAATTTCTGCCTCCTCTGCTGCACACATCTTCCCATCCTCTGCCACACACTGTCATTATTGCATGGTACATTACCATCGCTCTGTGCATAGCTACAGCTGCCCCCGATATGTTTGTCCATTTTTCTAGCTGCCACATGGGCTAGAGGCTGATTTGTGTGGTCCATCAGCTCTGATCTACGTCCTTCCATTACTTATGCATTGTCGTTCCTTGCTGCTCTGTGCAGTGTTTGGGTTACATGTGTGTTTGGCACATACCTCTCTTGGCCTTCAAATTGGGGGACCTTACTGCTCTTGGCCAACGTTTTTGGGTTCACCTATACATCCTTGGGGCATCTTACGCCACACACACCTTCAATTCAGGCAGCTTATGGGGTGCCTACTATAGTGCCTTTGGAGTTGGCAACCTTTCAACATGGCCTCTGGGGCACATTATCACCCACCTTGGCTGACGTGGTGGTTTAGGATGTGTCTTCTGGTGCACCCTAAAAGGTGCATTAATTTATGGCACTAGGGTGCAGTTCTTTTTAGATGGCAGCACAGATTGCTGTACAGTTGCAAGCAGAAAAAGGAATTAATTACCTCAGCCAACCTTATTCATTAGGTGCACTGGGGACTTGAACTCATGACCCCTGCACTATCAGTCAGGATATTAACCATTGTGCTACACTGCTGTTCCTGCTTGCATGTCAGCATGCCTACTTAGGATTTCCATGCGTTAACATGCACAGTGCTGCCATCATAAATAGTGCTGTAACCTTGCACTGCCTCATAGGGTACCCTATAAAGCGCTTTATAAGGCGCCCTATAGGCAAAATTCTAGGGTGCCTGGCCAGACAGTGCACATTATAATATGCCCTCTGGAGTGCCTTATAGGGCGGCTGATGCGGCACCTTATGTTACAGCACTTTGAGAGTGTGTTTGCTTGCAGCACAGATATAAATTAAACTGGAATATGCCTCAGACAGCACTGGGTAAAAGTTTTATTATTCATCAGGCCTGCTTGGGGATTGAACTCATGACCCCTGCACCATCAGTCAGTATCTTAACCATTGTACTACACCTCTGTTGCAATGCTTCTGGGTCAGGGCGCCTACTTCAGATTAACGCGCGTTGATGCGCTGGTCCCTTTCTTGGGTGCTAATGCGCTCGGCGCACATTAGCACGCGATAACACGCGCTTGCGATGTTTAGACTGGGAACGCCCACTCCTTTTATGGCATCCTGCACACTAACGCTGGGCACACTTTAAGATGATTTAGTAAACATACCCCCAAGTGAGGACAATGTATCAAAGAGAATGTGGTGGTCAACAGTGTCAAAAGCAGAAGAAAGGTTAAGAAGAATGAGGACTGAGTAAAAGCCTTTGGATTTAGCCAGGAACAAGTAGCTGGAGACCGTTTCAGTAGAGTGTAAGGAACAAAAGCCAGATTGAAATGGATCGAGGAGGGCTTGAGAGGAGAGAAATTCAAGGCAATGGTGAAGAACTGCACATTCAAGAAATTTAAAAATAAAGGGAAGAAGGGAGATAGGTTGATAATTAGAAGGACAAGTAGGGTCAAGTGAAGGTTTCTTGAGGAGAAGTATGACCAGAGCATGCTTGAAGGCTGCAGGGAAGTTGCAGTAGAGAATGCTAGGTTCAGAAAGGATGACAGAGGAGGAGACAGAGCTAAGGAGATGGGTGGAGATAGGATCAGAGGAACAGGCAGTAAGTTTAGAGAAGGAAAGAAGATGAGAGGTTTCCTCTTCGGAGATCTTAGAAAAGGAAGAAAGGGTAACTGAGATTGAGGGAAACATTTGGTATTGAAGAGGAAGAAGGGATGAAGCTAATCTTGAGGGGAAATGGAGTGAACTTTGTTGTGGAAATAGTAACTAGTTCCATAACCTTCTCATTTCCTGCTTTGTTCCACGTAGAAGAAACAGGAAACTGTCCTTGTCTTCCCCAAGCCAGGGACAGGAGATGCATCCCTCATGAGAGACTTGTGAGGAAATTAAAATGCCAAAGGATAGGAGGCAGTGTACTGTTGTGGATCAGGAACTGGTTAAAAGATAGAAAGCAGAGGATAGGACTAAATTGCCATTTTTTTCAACGGAAAAAGGTGAATAGTGGAGTACCACAGGGACCTGTTCTGGGTCAGCTTCTTTTTAACATATTTATAAATGACCTGGAAATGAGAACAAGTGAGGTGATCAGATTTGCAGATGGCACAAAATTATTCAAAGTTGTTAAAACACCAGAGGATTGTAAAAAATTGCAAGAGGACCTTGATAAATTGGGAGACTGGGCATCCAATGACAGAAAAAGAGGGGATGAAGTACTTTTGTCCACTCAAGAAGAGCGGGACCTAGGCGTGGTTGTGTCTGATGATCTTAAAGTGGCTAAACAGGTAGAAAAGACGACAGCAAAAGCTAGAAGGATGCTTGGGTGCATACGGAGAGGAATGGCTAGCAGAAAAAAGGAGGTGATAATGCCTCTGTATAAGTCTTTGGTGCGACCTCATTTGGAGTATGGTGTGCAATTCTGGAGACCGCACCTTCAAAAGGATGTGAACAGGATGGAGTCAGTACAGAGGGCGGCTACTAAAATTGTTAGTGGTCTTCATTATAAAGCATATGAGGACAGACTTAAAGATCTTAATACATACACCTTAGAGGAAAGGCAGGATAGAGGTGATATGATTGAGACGTTTAAATACCTCCGTGGCATAAATGCACAGGGTGAGAGCTTCTTTCGACTGAAAGCAAGTTCTGCTACTAGGGGACATGGGATGAGGGTGAAAGGGATAGATTCAGGAGTGATATGCAGAAATATTTCTTTACGGAAAGAGTGGTGGATTCATGGAATAGTCTCCCAGTGGAGGTGGTAGAGATGAGGACAGTATCTGAATTCAAACAGCATGGGACAAACACAAAGGATCTCTTAAGGAAAAAAGAGGACTGTTGTAGTTGTTGATATGGAAGGACAGACTAGATAGGCCATGTGGTCTTTTTCTGTCATCATTTTTCTATGTTTCTATGTTTCTAGATGACATTTAATGTGGACAAGTGCAAAGTTATACACCTAGGAAAGAACAACCCCCAACTATGGTTACACAATGCAAGATTCCAAGTTAGGAACCACCACCAAGGAAAAGGATCTGGGCGTCATTGTGGATAATACGTTGAAACCCTCTTCCCAATGTGCCTCTGTAGCCAAGAAAGTAAATAGAATGCTAAGAATCATAAGGAAAGGAATAGAGAATAAAACCAAGCATATTATAATGCCTCTGTATCGTTCCATGGTGCAACTGCACTTTGAATACTGGGTGCAGTGCTGGTCATCAAATCTTAAAAAGGATATAGCAGAATTAGAAAAGGTATAGAGAAAAGCCACCAAAATAGTAAAGGGGATGGAAGGATTCCCCTATGAGGAAAGACTTAAAAGGTTAGGGCTCTTCAACTTGGAAAAATGACGGTTGAGGGGAGATATGATAGAGGTCTATAAAATAATGAATGGAGTGGAATGGGTAAACGTAGATAAGTTGTTTACTCCTTCAAAAAGTAGAAATAGGGGACAAGCAACGAAGCTACAATATGGCACATTTTATACTAATTAGAGAAAATATTTTTTTCCCTTAGTGCTTAATCAAACTCTGGAATTCATTACTGGAGGAAGTCATAAAAGCTTTTACTGTGGCTGGGTTCAAAACAGGCTTGGATGAATTCCTGGAGGACAAGTCCATAAGAGATTATTAAAGAAGACTGGGAAATCCATTGCTTACCCCTGGGACAAGCAGTATGGAACGGGTATACCTTTGGGAACTCAACAGGTACTTGAGATATGGAATGGCCACTGTTGGAAACAGGATACTGGGCTTGATGAGCCCTTGGTCTGACCCAGTATGGCATATCTTTTGTTCTTATATTCATTCTCCTTCAATCCTTGTCACTCTCAAACTCCAGTCTCTCCAGATTGACTAGAATTTCCTGGTGGACACAGTGGGGCCAGTTTACTAAGGCCCATACTAATAGAGTGAGTTTGAGCCGCATTCCGAGCATAGGGCATTGCACTAGATACAGAGGACAGGAACAGCCATCCCTCTGAATTTAGTGCAGCTCACTGTAGTAGTACTGCCATGGGAAGCAACTATCCCCACCCATTCTGCTAGCAGTAGTTGCTCCCCACCAAGTGCTGGCAGTGTGGGCTTTCACGGCTCATTCTAGCAACGGAATACCCATGCCCCATGCAGGTGCCACCCAGATGCGCACTGCCCAAGTACCAAAAATATGTGCTACCCCTGCGCTACCTGGATAGTACGCTTTAGTAAACCAGTCCCACTAATCAATCCTTAGGTTGTACCATTGTGGGCACTCCTGGAGGGGAGTAACATTGTGGTTCAGTCCACTTGGCACTCGTCACTGTCCATATGCTCTCCACTGGGAGTAACACAAGTCTAATAAAGGGCATAAAGACCCCTAAAAATACATAACTACACTGGAAACTTTCAAAGCCATTTCTGTGCAAAAAGCAGTACTTTAGGCATAGAAACAGGTGCAGGTAAAGTTATACGCAAACAACCTGTATATGCATACATTTACTCAAACTAGCAGAGGAATTCCCAGGGGAAGGGTTAAGGTTTGCATTTATGCACCTACTTTTGAAAATACACCTTTTTATGCCTACAATAACCTTGAAAATTCATATGTGGTAAACTACGACTACAAATATAAACACATCAATTTCAAAATGAAAATATGTGCTTACTTGCATTTTGGACATTTTTTGGCACCAGTACAGGGAAAAGTATGCATGTATTATTTATGTGTGCATTCAGTTGTGAAATTACACCCAAATGAGTAATTCAACTCAATCAAGAAAAACTGGAGCGTGTACACTTACAGTGTGACACAGTGGTGCATTTTTCCTTCCTCTCTTTGCAGACTCAAGTTCATCTGTGTGAGTAATTGGGTGGGGAGGGCTGTGCTAAAGTGTGTCTAAGTAAAGTAGTATGAGGTGTATAGGTGGAAGATACACATGGGGGTGTGTTTACTAAACTGCGGTAATGTAGCAGCGGCTACATTAACGCGCATTAACAACATAACGTAACATTAACGCGTGTTAACATCACTGGCTGTGGTAAGTCCCGCAGAGGGTGGAAAGAGGGCGGAGAGAAGGGGTAACTGGGTGGGGAGTGGGTGGGGAGAGGTCCCGCGACACCAACGCGGAGAAGTGACGGGCTGAAAAGTACCACGAATGAAAACCTGGCGTTAAATGCACATTTGCAGGAGAGAAAAAACATTTCAATGTCAGTAATGTACAGCATAGGCAGGGAGCCCAAGAAAGGTGATAGTAGTGCTCCATTTGCAGCAACTGCATACTGCCCAGGTATGAAAGGCCACTATGGTGATGGCGCAAATGGGGCATGGGGGCTGCAGGTGGGACATGCAGTGGGGGCTACTGGGGTACAGGTTGGACTAGGCAGTTGCTGAGGTGGCACATAGGAACGCAGAAAATGGATACCAGAAAGACAGCAACTGACCAGGGTCAAACATGCCCATGAGTCTGTGTCCCACAGCGTCCCATCCAGGGGACATTACCCAGCAGGTACCCCAAGGGGCACATACCATTGACAGGCAATGCTGGGGGAAGCGGGAACATCTATGTAGGTACCCCTACCACAGAACCCACACCTTAGGCAGCCACCTACCTGCCCCCTGGATGGCCTGGGATGGCGCACCACCGGCATCGACAGCATATGGTCATGGCGGCATGGCAGAGGGGGTGGGTGATTGTACTGGAGAGAGCAGTGGCACCCACCTGCAGTGGACCTAGGCCATGCCCTGTACAAGTGTGTGGTGTGCAGTGCAACAGAAGAGGTCTGGCCGAGGAACATAAGGGTAGCCCTAGGGACCACTATGCTGCTGTGGCAACAGTGTGGTACAGTACACTCAGCCAGCATGTCCAAGAGCAGAGGGTCAGAGGTTCAGGTCCCATCTGTGGATCCCGCAGAGCATCTCCCCATAGTTTTAGCCCACAATGCAGCCACAACATGGGCAAACCCCAACACAGCGGTGCACAGGGGTATGGACACCCACTCACACGGGCTCCACTATCCACAGCTTCATGGAGTGTCAGGCTGTTGCCCCCAGCAGAGCTGCAATTATCACCAGAGCACTACTACTACCCCCTGCACAGATTAGCAATGTTGGCACTGTGATCAGGACCAGTGCGGCGGTTAGGGTTGTCAACCACCTCCATAATTGCACAATGCTGAGATAGGTGTGGGAGTGTGCATATGTCTCTCCATTGTTTTGTGTCTGCCAACACCTCACTAAGCCCACATTGCTCACACTGCTTCCAGCGTTAGCCTGAAAATGTGCATAATGAGGAGCAAGGTATTGTGGGTATGGCCCAGACAGGGCGGATTGGCCAGGATGCATCTGCACAGGGTGGAGGGCAATGGCTGGGACACTGTAGTGCTCGACCACCACCTGCATGGACAGGGTGGCCACAGCATGTCACGCTGGGAGGTCAGTCCCACTCTGACCGAGCAGTGACCATGGCATGTCTATGTTCCCACATAGTGCCACACATTCTTTGTTTCCAGTGCTATCTGTGTGTTCCTGTTTCTGAGGCCCAATCACAGAGATACCTGCTTGTTATCTGTGCTGTGCATCCCACCTCTGGGTGCACAGGGTTCCCCTGTGAGCATGCACTATGGACTGGTTAGTGGGTTGTCCGTAGTTTGCCTGTGCATGGTGGGAACACCTTGTAGGATGCTGCAGGTGCAGTCTGACTGTGCTGTCTGTTGGTGAATGGCAGACCGTGTCGTGGGGCAGTTGAGCCTACCCCAAGCATCACTGCTGGTCTTCAATGGTCACAGGTATGGCACTAGCCCTGGAGGGCTGTCATCCACCAGCAGGACTGTGGTTGCTGGTACTACAGCCATTCTGCAGGGTGCAGGCACCGGTCCCACCACACCCTCATCTACAAAAGGGTTGATTGAGGCCCCTTGGGTATATAGTGCATACCACTTAGACCAATAGTGGCAGTGCTAGATAACCCTCATGTGAGTCTAGACACCTCACTGCCCTGATAACAGGTACCCATGGCAGCCTAGTCCTTAACACCGGGTATGCACTAATCTGGGTGGTGTCCAGTCCCACAGGGCCACATGTGACTGCAGAAGACAGCTGGAACAGATGTACCTTCGGTTGCACTGCTGGGAACACCTGTCACACACTGGTAGCGATGGGGATGTGCAGCAGGACCCATCTCTAGCACCAAATGTACTGTGGACCTAGTGCTGGGCACCCATCCTATCCCTCAGGGTGAACATGGAACCTACACAATGGCATGGTCTGTAGCTAGTCTGTACCAGTATCATGCACTGTCAGTTGGTCAGCTGTAGGCCGCTGTTCTGCATGTGCAATGCATCAGGGGTGCTGGTGGGGTTACCCTATCCTAATACACAGAGCAGACGGTTTGTGCGGTGATCTGCAGTCCTTCTGTACCCAGCCATTGCTTTGCAACAAGCTATAGAGGTATAGCCTACTGGTTAGTACACTGATGTTCTAGGCAGTGGTCATGGGTTCGATTCCTCGTTGTTCCCTCCTGTCCAAGGCTGATATTTTGCTTGCCTGTGACAGTCATATCTTTGCAGATCTGTGCTGCCAGCCCATAGTACACTCACCACAGTTGCCAACAATCCTTATAAGGCGTTATCAGGCACCTTAGTAGGCACAGTACAAGGCACCTTATTAGGCACAGTGCAAGGCACATTAAGGCACGTGCCTTGTACTGTGCCTAATAAGGTGCCTTGTAACGTGCCTTGTAATGCGTGTTACCTGACATTGCCATAATGATGCCCCGCCCACTCCCTTATATGGGCATCTGTACCTTTACCACGGAAACTAATGCGAGTGACATTATCGCAGTTTAGTAAACATACCCCATGGTATGTTTGTGTGGTGATATATATGTGGTGTGTGTGTCTGTAGGGACCCCTGTAGGGGTAAATGTGTATGTGTAGGAGTGTTGGTGGAGTGTTTGAAGTGTATGAGATGTGTGGGGTGTGCGGAGTGATGGTGATGTGCAGGGGTCTATTATAGTGTGTGCTGAATGGGAGGGCCTCTGGGGTATATATAAAGTATGGGGGTATGAGGAGGTTGTGTATATACCGTAAAGTACTGTGGGGAAATTAAGGGCTATAAATGGAAGGTTTGGGAATATGCATGGGGTGGGATGTGGTTGGTGACTCTCTTCTGAGGGGTTCTGAGGTGTCCTTTTGCCGACTAGACTTGATGTCCAGAGATGTATGCTTTCTGCCAGGTGCCAAAATCCAAGATGTTACGGAGAGTTTGCTGAGACTCTCAAGCCTACTATTACCCGATGTTGCTCATCAATGTCGGCACAAATGATACTGCCAGGTATCCCTCTGAGCATATCCAGAGTGACTTCACGGCTCTGAGACAGAGGGTGAAGCAGATAGGGGCACAAGTGGTTGTTCTCTTCAATCCTCCCAGTTGAGGGTAAAGGCCAAGGCAGAGAAGCTTGCACCCTGGAGATAAATGCATGGCTATGTGGATGGTATATTCAAGAGCATTTTGGTTTCCTGGACCATGGGTGATGTTCCAAAGGCTGCAGAGCAGAGATGGCATCCATCTGAAGAGTGCTTTAAACTAGATTCATTGAGGATAGGTGAAGAAAGCTCCCAGGTAAATGAAATATTAAATATGTCTATAGAAACAGATAAAAGGGGCAGCACCTGGAAAGCGGTGTGTATAAATGCCCGTAGTATGGGAAAATAAGATCCCAGATGTTGAGGCTTTAATGCAAGAGGCTGACTTGGATTTGGTGGCGGTGTGACACAGTGGTTCACAGACAACTATGACTGAAATGTAATTATACCAGGTTATACTTTATTCAGAAAGGACAGGGTAGGGAGAAGGGGGTGAGAAGTGGCACTATATGTAAAAAATAATATTAAAGCTATGGAAATATAGGGCATAAAAGGGAGAGAGGAAGCACTGTGGGTTAAACTAGAAAGAGGTAAAGTGAAATCCATGTGTATTGGTGTGCTATGCAGACCTCCCTCACAGGGAGAAGTGGATGGAAATTTAATAGAAGACATATGCAGGAAAGGGGAAGTGTTACTGATAGGAGATTTCAATATGCCAGATGTTGATTGTTGTATCCCTGCTGTGATGTCACCTAGAAGAAAGGACCCTGGATTCTTTGCAGGAAGAACTATTCAGGCAGCTAGTAACAGAACCCACACGTGAAGAGGCCATACTGGACTTGGTGCTTACCGATGGTGAAAGTGTTTCTGATGTTATAGTGGGAGATCATCTCGCATCTAGAGCTCACCAGATTGTGTGGTTCTGTATTAGGACTTGGGCTGATAAAATCCACTCAAAAGTGAGGGGCTTAGACTTTAGGAAAACTAACTTTGCCTAGATTTATTTATTTTATTTAACAGGTTTTTTATATTGCTTTATCATTTCAATCAAAGCAGTTTACATTGTAACTTCAACTTAGTAATGTACATTAAACAGGAACATTGATAACTTTAATTTTTTCTGAGGCAATGGAGGGTAAAGTGACTTGCCCAAGGTCACAAGGAATGCCAGTGGGAATTGAATCGTTGATTTTCTGGGTATTAGGCAGTCGCTGTAACCACTAGGCTACTCCTCCACTCAAGATGGGGGCAATACCACAAGAAGTCGTTAGCAGGATGGGAACAGCTAGGGGAGGTAGAAAAACTGATAGGGGATATGTTAAGGGCAACCAACCTTTCTGTTAGAATGGTAAATAAAGGAAAAAGGAAAAGGAGGCCACTATCGTTCTCAAAAGAGGTAGCTAAAAAGGTGAAAAAAAGGGAGGCCTTCATGAAATACAAGAGATCACAGAGAGAGGAAGACAGGCATCGGTATTTGGAAAAAATTAGACAGGCTGGCAAAGTAGCCAAGAAAGCAAAGATACAAAAAGAAGAGGAAATAATCAATGCAATAAAATGGGGGATAAGACAATTTTCACATACAGTATGTTAGTGAAAGGTGGAAGGGCAAAAGTGGTATTGTCGGACTCAAGAGTGAAGGGGGGGGGGAATATATAGAAGCTGATGAGGATAAAGTGGAATTGTTTAACAAATATTTCTGTTCTGCATTCACAGATGAAGGGCTGGGAGCAGGATTTCAGAAAACAGCCACAAACAGGAACAGAAGCGAGGGGCATCTCAATTGATTTTCAGGACTGTGTTCGTGCTAAACTAAAAGTGAACCAAGCAATGGGACCAGATGGGATACATCCAAGTATACTGAAGGAACCCAGGGACGTTCTAACAGTTCCACTGACTAACCTTTTCAATGCCTCTTTGGAATCAGGGGTGGTGACAGAAGACTGGAGAGAGACACCTCTGGTTCCTTTACACAAAAGCAGAATTAAGGATGTGGTCGAAAACTACAAGCCAGTTAGTTTAACCTCGGTAGTGAGTAAATTATTGGAAATGCTGCTGAAAGGGAAAATAGTGAGGTTTCTGGAGTCCAACGGATTACTGGACCCAAGGCAGCATGGATTCACCAGGGACAGGTCTTGTCAGACAAATCTGATTTCTTTGACTGGGTGACCAGGGAGTTGGAACAAGGGAGAGCCGTGCATTTAGATTTCAGTAAAGCCTTTGACACCGTTCTGCACAGGCGACTTATAAACAAACTGATCACTCTAGGGATGGACTCTAAAGTTACTGCTTGGATTAGAACTTAGTTGAATGGGAGGCGACAAAGGGTACATGTCAATGGAGTTCACTCTGAGGAGGAGGTGGTTACCAGTACAGTGCCGCAGGGATCTTGTCCTTGGTCCGATTCTTTTTAACATCTTTGTTAGTGATATTGTGGAAGGGCTGTTGGGTAAGGTTTGCCTCTTTGCGGATGATACCAATATCTGCAACAGAGTAGACACACAGGAAGGTGTAGATAACATGAGGAGGGATCTAGTTAAGCTTGAAGAATGGTCTAGAATTTGGCAGCTGAGATATAATGCTAAAAAGTGTAGGGTCATACATTTGGGCTTTAACAATCCAAGGGAGCGGTACAATATAGTGGGTGACATACTTCTGTCCACGAAAGAAGAACGGGACCTAGGCGTGATTGTGTCTGATGATTTCAAAGTAGTTAAACAGGTAAAAAGGCGATGACGAAAGCTAGAAGGATGCTTCGGTGCATAGGGAGAGGAATGACCAGCAGAAGAAAGGAGGTGATAGTGCCTCTGTATAAGTCTTTGGTGCGACCTCATTTGGAGTACTATGTGCAATTCAGGAGACCGCACATTCATAAAGCTATAAACAGGTTGGAGTTGTACAGAGGATGGCTACTAAAATGGTTAGTGGTCTTCATTATAAAGCATATGAGGACAGACTTAAGGACCTTAATATGTATACTTTAGAGGAAAGACAGGATAGAGGAGATATGATTGAGACATTTAAATGCCTACGTTGCATAAATGCACAGCAGGAGAGCTTCTTTTGATTGTAGGCAGGCTCTGCTTTGAGGGGACATTGGACGAGGGTGAAAAGAGATAGACTCAGGAGTAATATACGGAAATATTTCTTTACGGAAAGAGTGGTAGATGTGTGGAACAATCTCTCAGTGGAGGTGGTAGAAATGAGGACAGTATCTAAATTCAAAAAAGCAAGAGACAAACACAGAGGATCTCTAAAAGAAAAAAAGCAGACTCCTGTAATGGTTGATATGGAAGGGCAGACTAGATAGGCCATGCTATTTTTTTCTGTTTCTATGAGTATGGGAGCATGAGGGTGTAATGTGTGGTAGGTGTGTATGTTTTTTGAGAGATAGGAAGAGGTGTTGGAGAGATGTCCACAAGGTGGGGTATTGGGGCCAGGGCCGTACTAAGAGTTGTGCAAGTGGTACAGTCACACAGGGTGCAAGCACAGAAGGGGGCGCTGATATCATCACTGGACTTCCAGGAAGCTCTAAATGAGTGAGTTACTGAATGTGGCTGGGTGGAGGGGGTCTCCAGATTCGCTGGTCACACAAGGGCTCATTTCTAGCTTGTTACGGGGTCCTGACTGGGGCGCACACTTTATCCATTCTGTTCCCAATCCCAGGCATCCCCTCTCCCTTCCTTACCTTCCAAAAATCTCTCCCCTACCATCTAGCCTTTCCTGCCTCCTTGTTCTGCTTTTATCCACTTCCACTCTGAACTTATTCTTACTTGTTCGTTGCTTCAGTCAGCTACTTCTTCACAGAATCTGATCCCAGCCAGGTCAGCACTGCTGGAAAGGATCCAGAGTTGCAATGAGCAGTATTCGCTCATCCTGGGGTCTCTGCCAATAAGGGTGGGGAGAAACGGGCTTCAATTTCCACCAGGCCATGGTATTTTAGATGGCAGTGGCCTGGCCTTCCTGCCACCCTGCCATTCCATCCACTGCTTGGCCACCATGTCTTGAAGTGGCAGACCAGGCCTCCCAGCCTCCCTAAGGCTCCTGTTCTGTCTATGTCTGTGCACATGCAAACACATATGTATACAGACAAAGACTGCATATACCACAGCAAGAGATACTCTCACTTAATGTGAAACATGTCTAAAAAATGGAAAAAGATATTCTTTGCCTTAGCTAATCCAGAGACACTAAACAAGAAAAGGTCATTTGTGAAGAATGTCTCTGTGTGTGAAATTCATGGAAGGTGAGCGTTCAGAGGTATAGAATGATAAAATCTGAACCATGGCCTTATTCAGTGTTTTACTTCCATGCCCCACAGCCATTATTGCATATTTACCATAACACATGAGATGTTTCATTTAGATGGGCAGAAACTATCGTGATTTTTGTCATATACTATGGTTCTGTCAAGAAAACCAACAACAACCACCTATCAAATATATTAAACTCCAGAGTTTTCTTTTTTAATTTTTATATTATTTTTAATTTTTCATCTATTTTAATTGGCAATATTCCCTTAATATAAAAAAGAATGTCTAAACGCTCTCAAGAAGAGGCCTTTCAAAATGTCAAGTCATCCCAGAGAAAACCTAAAGGACATACAAGGCTGTAAAAAAGTAAATAAACCATTATTATCAGTTCTACATATATAGTTATGGCTAAGGGAGCCAACTCATTCCTCTAATAAAAATCATTCCATATATCAGAAAATGAGTACTATCACTAGCATAACCTATTTATTTATTTATTTAGCTGCATTTATATCCTGCTTTTCACTGGGTCAAAGCGGTTGGAGGATACATTTCACACAAGGGGATATGAGACACATACACTAATACTTACAGGGAACATGGGCTATGGAGGGTTAAGTGGCTTGCCCAAGACCACAAGGAGCACCTGTGGGACTAGAAACCCCAGTCCTTCCGGCCCAAGGTTGCTGTCCTTTAGTGGGATTTGAACCACTGACCTTCCAGCCTGTAGTACCTTGCTCCAACCACTAAGCCACACCTCCCTCACTACCCTTCTACTCTGAACTTATTCTTACCTGTTCGTTGCTTCAGTCAGCCTACTTCTTCACAGAATCTGATCCCAGCCAGGTCAGCACTGCAAACCCGATAGGATCAAGAATCTACAAGTATTATCCGAAATATATTTCACTAATCATATGGTATTCAACAATCTTCCTAAGAAAAGAATAAATTGCTGCTGTCCATAATTCTTTATAATCATGAAGAGACGGCATCTTCAAACCGCTGTGTTTCCAGCACTATTTTCATAAATATGCACACAATACATCAATTGGCTAGATATCCGCCTCTTTAAATTTTAAAGGGGCCCCCATACCAAAGACTAAAGTGTCCTACTAACCGGCTTAGTCTCCCATAGCTCAAGAAAAGAATGTTCTGTGGTCAGATTGGATTATGGAAGTTAGGCTTATTGCACTAATGGAGAAGAGTATCTACATCACTCTGCAAAAAAACAAATCTGTTTCAAGAAATATGAAATAGTTTATTAGACTAGTCTAAGGAGGACATACAGTAATAATGTTGACAGAGAGCCTGATTTACTAAGACTTCCCATTCGGTATCTATGACAGAAAAAAATCATAGTGAATCAGGCACAGAATTAGCTATTGAATTGCGAGATATCTGTGTTTAGCATCAAGCTAGCACATTACATTAAGGATCACTGAGAACAATTTTCAAAACTATTTTATGTGCTTAAATACTAAATAGCCATGTACCCATGGAAATCAGCCATCTGAAAATTACGCTCCCTCAATACAGCTAAAAGTATGCGTTCCATTGCACTCTACTCCTTGCATGGTATCCATTCCATCCATGCCACATTTACTGTGGCACATTTGTCGTTTTCTTTTAAAGAAAAGGTATGGAACTATTTTCAATAGGACATCTGGTTATTCAGTGGTGCCAAGCATTTGCTTAGCACCACTGAATATAGATGCCCTGGCATGCACAAACGTGGACATCTAGTTTAAGTCTGGTTCCCAAAAATAGGCACCTATACGTTGAGACTATGTATTTGGCTAGGCGCTCTAGGTTAGATTTGGTTTTGGGGCACCTAACCCAAATGTTTAGGCATCTAGATGTTGAAAATTGGTGCCTAGATGTCTAAACTAGGCATTTTGGCTGCCCCATCCAGGAACACCCCAAGCCTGCCCTGCTGACCAAACGTGCAGTATTATACATAAAGAGGGATATTTAAATCCCATTCTGAATATAATGAGATCAAATGTGGACCACTCTAATGTTTTATATTTAGACTTGCCAGAAACAGCAGTGTATTGTAGGGGTATGCAGGAGTGGAGGATTAGCCTAGTGGTTAGAACACTGGCTTGGTAACCAAGCAACCAGGGTTCAAGTCCCACTAGCACTCCTTGGGGCCTTGGGCAAGTCACTTAACCCTCCATTGCCTCAGAAGAAAGGCCTGGCAATCTACTTCCAGTGACACTGACAAGAAAACCCAGGAGCTTCTGGGTCACCAGGAGTCAGGACTGACTCAAAGGCACACATTGCATTGCATTGCAAGTCAAAAAGTTTCTTTTTGCTTTATTTCCCATGTAGTATATGGGATTTTTCATTATGTTCCTTTATTTCAAAAAAATGCTTTTCATTTCAGGGGGAATGTCATCGGTAATGTGCAGTATGGCTCAGTAGTGTGCCCTAAACGCGGGGCCTGCATTTAGACCATGCGGTGCTGAGATGGCTCTGCTACATCCCGTCCCTTACGATGACATCTGATGCTAGAGGGGGACAGGACATGGCAGAACCGTCTCAGCGCACCCACATGGTTTAATGCAGGCCTTGACAAATCTTGAAGGACTACAAAAGATGACTGCTACTTCTGGAGAGAGATCTGCAATTGTAAGTATTTACTTCTGGGAATTGTTCTAAATCTTGAGGAAAAAGGAATTCTTTAGATTAAAGCTGATTAATCTGTGAACCTAGTAGTGTATTTGTTAAATCAGTCAGGGCCTAGTAGCAGCAAAGAGCTTTCAGTTTAAATTTAAAACACATAAGAGAGCTTTCTGGTCAAATTTAGACCCCAAGACTCCCTATATCCAAGCACGGGCTGTGGGACTCCCCCTGGAAATTGGTCACAGATTACCTTAGAAGCATAGGATAGGGTACTGTGTAGCAGCCAACTTTTAATAAGCCCTCGAAAAATGTGTATCTCAGTTACTTTTTAGGTTTTAGGGGCTGATTTACTAAGACTGTTTTCCCATTTTCCCTGGTAAAAACTTAATAAATCAGACTCTTAACGGACCACTGCAAAATGCCATCAAAGGCAGTGGCCCCACTCTTCCTCCTTCCTCTTCCACCACCCCCACTGACCCATTCAGCTTTACCTGTGTGTGTGTGGTGCAGAGATGAGGCATCTCACCCATCTGTGCAGCAAACTTGGTAATATTTTTTTTGGCAGCCTGTGCAGTCACCAATTGCGGCCAGGAGACCCAGTGTCTACCCATGGGGATCCCAACCCCAAAGGCAATCACTGCCTCACCCTGTCGTGATCGTGGCTGCTTTAGTACTTCTGCCAGTGGGGGGAGGGGGTTGGGATCCCCTTGGGCAGTCACCAGTTATCCCGGCTGCGATCCACTGGCCATTTCAGCATTTCTGCCCATGGGGCTTGGGATTGCCATGGGCAGTCACCAGCTCTCCCGGTCACAATCCCGTGGCCGTTTCTGCACATCTGCCCATAAGGATTGGGATCCCCATGGGCAGATATAGGAACAAGCAGCAGTCTGCAGAAAACTAGCCCTTCATTGGCCAGTTTTAACAATCTGCCAGCCTCTCCCCTCCATCATATAAAACAAGCCATAAGAACATAAGATCATAAGATATGCCATACTGGGTCAGACCAAGGTCCATCAAGCCCAGTATCCTGTTTCCAACAGGGGCCAATCTAAGTCATATGTACCTAGCGGTTTCCCCAAAAGACACAGGTTCCACAATGCTTGTATTGGGTCAAGCATTGATATCCTGGGTCCCTTCTTAATAATGATTTATGGACTTTTCCTCCAGGAAATTGTCCAGACCTTTTTTAAACCCAGCTATACTAACAGCCTTTACTAAATCCTCCGGTAACAAATTCCAGAGTTTGATTACACCTTGAGTGAAAAAATATTTTCTTTTATTAGTCTTAAATAGTTTACCCGGTAGCTTCATTGCATGTCCCCTAGTCTTTCTATATTCTGATAAGGTAAACAATCGATCTACGTTTACCCGTTCCACTCCTTCATTAATTTATAGACTTCTATCATATCTCCCCTCAGCCGTCTCTTTTCCAGGTTAAAGAGCCCTAACCTTTTTAGCCTTTCTTCATAGGGGTATCCTTCCATCCCCTTTACCATTTTGGTGGCTCTTCTCTGAACCTTTTCTAATAACGCTATATCCTTTTTATGATACAGCAACCAGAATTGCACACAATATTCAAAGTGTGGTCTCACCATGGAATGATATAGAGGCATTATAATATCCTTTGTTTTATTTTCCATTCCTTTCATTATGATACCTAGCATTCTATTTGCTCTCTTGGCCGCCGCTGCACACTGGGCCGAGGGTTTTAACAAGTTATCCACAATGACGCCTAAATCTTTTTTCCTGGGTGGTGGTTCCTAATATGGAACCTTGCATCGTGTAACCATAGTTTGGGTTGTTCTTCCCTAGGTGCATAACTTTGCACTTGTCCACATTAAATTTCATATGCCATTTTGATGCCCAGTCTTCCAATTTATCAAGATCCTCTTGCAATTTTCCACAATCCTCTTGGGTTTTAACAACTTTAAATAGTTTTGTGTCATCTGCAAATTTGATAACCTCACTCGTTATTCCCTTTTCCAGGTCATTTATGAATATGTCAAAAAGCAGCAGACCTAGCACAGATCCCTGGGGTACACCACTATTCACCTTTCTCCATTGGGAAAATTGGCCATTTAGCCCTACCCTCTGCTTTCTATCTTTTAACCAGTTCCTGATCCACAATAGTACACTGCCTCCTATCCCATGACTCTTTAGTTTTGCCAAAATTCTCTGATGAGGGAACTTGTCAAAGGCTTTCTGAAAGTCCAACTACACTATATCAACTGACTCACCTTTGTCTACCTGTTTATTCACACCTTCAAAAAAACATAACAGATTAGTAAGACAAGATCTTCCTCGTCTAAAGCCATGTTGGATGTCTCCCATTAAGCCATGACTATCTACATGTTCAGCAGTTTTGTTCTTTATGATGGTTTCTACCATTTTTCCCGGTACTGACGTCAGGCTCACCACTCTGTAGTTTCCCGGATCACCCCTGGAACCCTTTTTAAAAATTGGTGTTACGTTCGCCATCCTCCAATCTTCAGGTATTACAGATGATTTTAATGATAGTTCAGATTACTAATAGCAGGTCTGCAATATCATATTTCAGTTCTTTCAACAGCCTTGGATGTATATCATCCAGCCCAGGTGATTTGCTACTCTTCAGTTTATCTACAGTAATAGTTGTAATACATCTTCCCGATGTATCGATATTTCCTTCAATTCTTCCGCACCTTTAAATACCACTTCAGTCATCAGTAACATCCCTACATCTTCCTCAGTAAAGACAGATACAAAGAATTCATTCAGTCTCTCCGCTATCGCCTTGTCGCCTCTTAGTGCCCCTTTAACCTCTCTATCATCTAATGGACCAACTGACTCTCTCACAGGATTTTTGCTACGGATGTACATGAAAAAGTCTTTATTATGCATTTTTGCTTCAACAGCAAGCTTCTTCTCAGATTCTCCCTTTGCCTGCCTTATCAATGCCTTGCATTTAACTTGCCAGTGCTTGTGCTGTTTCCAGGTTTCATCGTTTGGCTCTTTTTTCCATTTCCTGAAAGATGCTTTTTGGCAACAGCATCTCTGACCTCACCTTTAAACCATGCTGGCAGTTTTTTGGACTTCCTTCCACTTTTCTTAAAGCGTGGAATACAGCTGGTCTGGGCTTTCAAGATAGTATATTTCAACAACACCCAAGCTTGATGTAAGCCTTTAACCTTTGCAACTGCTCCTTTTAGTTTTTTCTTAACTATTTTCCTCATTTTATCATAGTCTCCCTTTCAAAAGTTAAAAGGTAGTACTGTGGACTTCCTTACTATCCCTCCTCCACTAATTAAATCAAACATGATCATGCTATTGCCAAATAGCCCCAACACCCTTATCTCTTGCACCAGATCTGGTGTTCCACTAAGGACTAGGTCCAATATGGCTTCCCCTCTGGTTGGTTCATGAACCAGCTGCTCCAAGAAGCAGTCATTTATTTCATCTAGGAACTTTATCTCCTGAACATGTCCTGACATGACACTGACCCAGTCAATAACAGGGTAATTGAAATCGCCCATTATTTATTTTATTTAGATAGTTTTGTATACCACCTTATCCTTCAATCAAAGTGGTCACAACACAATTGGGGGATATATTTTAACAAAAGGGGATGTGAGACACATACACTAATACTTACAGAGAACATGGGCAATGGAGGGTTAAGTGGCTTGCCCAAGACCACAAGGAGCACCTGTGAGACTAGAAACCCCAGTCCTTCTGGCCCAAGGCTGCTGTCCTCTAGTGGGATTTGAACCCCCAACCTTCTGGCCTGAGATAGCTTGCCCCAACCACTAGGCCACTCCTCCCTTATTACTCAATTATTACTACTGTGTTGTAACTTTTGTTGGTTTCCTTGATTTCTTTGAGCATTTCATCATCCATTTGTTCATTCTGGCCAGGCGGTCGATAGTACACCCCCCCCCCCCTCCCCTGCCATCGCCTTCCCCTTTTTACATGGAATTTCAATCCATAGAGATTCTACAGCAAATTTTGTTTCCTGCAAAAGTGTAATCCTTTCTGACTCAATGCCCTCTCTAACATAGAGTGCAACCCCTTCACCAATTTGATCAGTTCTGTCATTACGATATAATTTGTACCCAAGTATCACAGTGTCCCACTGGTTGTCCTCCTTCCACCATGTCTCTGAGATTCCAATCATATCTAACCTCTCATTGAGTGCTATATATTCTAACTCTCCCATCTTATTTTTTAGACTTCTAGCATTTGCATACAAGCATTTTAGAGACTGTATTTTATTCATATTAATTTGGCTATTGGTAGGCATGGGTAATTTGGGATTTTTAAACTCTGTCTGCTCCATACTTGAGGGCATTTGGGCTACTTTACTGTTTTTTGGAACCTCTCTGTTTTTGGTAGCATCCTTCAAGGATACATTCTTCTGAACTATGCACTCTTGTGCGACTGTCGGCTTTCCCCTATTATCTAGTTTAAAAGCTACTCTATCTCCTTTTTAAAGGTTAATGCCAGCAGCCTGGTTACATCCCGGTTAAGGTGAAGCACATCCCTTCGGAAGAGCCGCTCCTTTCCCCAGAATGTTCCCCAGTTCCTAACAAATCCAAAACCCTCATTCTTGCACCATCGTCTCATCCACACATTGAGACTCCGGAGCTCTGCCTGCCTTTTGGGTCCGGCGCGTGGAACGAGAAGCATTTCGGAGAACGCTACCTTGGAAGCTCTGGATTTAAACTTCCTACCTCAAAGCCTAAACTTAACCTCCAGAACCTCCCTGCCACATTTTCCTATGTCATTGGTACTGACATATAGCAAGACAGCAGACTCCTCGATAGCACTATCTAAGACCTTATCTAGGTGGCGCGTGAGGTCCGCTAACTTCACTCCAGGCAGGCAGGTTACCAGGCAATCCTCACATCCACCAGCCACCCAACTATCTACATGCCTAATGATTGAATCACCAACTATAACGGCTGCCCTAACCCTTCCCTCATGGGCACATGGCCCTGGAGAAACCTCTTCGGTGTGAGAAGGTTTTACATCACCTAGAGGACAGGTCCTAGTTACAGGCTCACTTCCTGCCACACCAGGGTGATGCTCTCTTGTCACGTGACCTTTCTCCTCCATGGCAACAGGGATGCTGCCAGACTGGAGGTGGGACTTCAGGACTATATCCCTGTAGGTCTTGTCTATGTACCTCTCTGTCTTTCTTATGTCTTCCAAGTCTGCTACTCTAGCCTCTAGAGAACGGACTCATTCCCTGAGAGCAAAGAGCTCCTTGCACCTAGTGCACACGTAAGACCTCTCACCAACTGGGAGAAAATTATACATGTGACACTCAAAGCAAAAGACTGGAAAGCCCCCATCTTGCTGCTGGACTGCTATCTGCATCTTAGTTTTAAGCTTGTGTTTAGATCTTTAAGTTCTTTACTTACTAAGGGTTGTGATGGATACTTATACTAATAAAATTGTACCTAATATGTTTAATATTCCTTGTTCACCTGAAGCTTAATTAATCTCAGGTCCTTAGTGTATGACTGATTTGGATAACGAGCTGCACCTAAGAGCACCTCCTTTCCTTTAGATGTGTAAGTACCTATAAAGCTACGATTATCCCAGGGGTGGGCGGGTGTTGGGGAGGAAGGGAGGGAGGGAAATAACACTTATTAAAAGATGGCTGCTACACAGTACCCTGTCCTGTGCTTCTGAGGTAAGCTGTGACCAACTTCCTGGGTGATTAACAGTCCTTGCTTGGATAGAAGAAGTCTTTCAAAATGGCCATCTGGCGTTAACACCTATTGAAAAGGTTCACCGGTCTCTTGCCCCCTAGGTAGAAGGCCTCTTTGTAAAGGTCTCTAGAAAACTTTATTTGTTGCTCAAAGAATACTGACCCTGTTATGCCTTTTATGCTAAGTTATATTCTGATTTGATTTAAATTAAAGCTCTTTGCTGCTGATAGGCTCTGACTTATTATGAAATTTAAACTAGAAGCTCTCTGCTGGGTTCTAAATTTAACCAGAAAGCTCTCTTCTGTGTTTTAAATTTAAACTAAAAGTACTTTGCTGATACTAGGCCCAGAGTGAGTATTAAATTTAAACTACAAGCTCTCTGCTGGGTATGAAATCTAACAGAAAGCTCTCTTCTGTGTTTTAAATTTAAACTTAAACTGCTGCTACTAGGCCCTGACTGATTTAACAAATATACTGGGTTCATAGATTAATCAGCTTTAATCCAAAGAAGTTCCTTCAGAAAAAATCCCAGAAGTATATACTCACAATTGCAGATCTCTCTCCAGAAGTAGCAGTCCCCTTTTCTAGTCCTTCAAGACTGAGGATCACAGAACTCTGGTTGAACTTTTTATGCCTGTGCTGCTGAGGTAAGCTGTGACCAACTTCCTGGGTGATTAACAGTCCTTGCTTGGATAGAAGGAGCCTTTCAAAGTGGCCTTTTGACCTGCCACCTGGTGTTAACACCTATTGAAAAAGTTTCACAGGTCTCTTGCACCCTAGGTAGACGGCCTCTTTGTACAGGTCTCTAGAAGACTTTATTTGTTGCTCAAAGAATACTGACCCTGTTTTGCCTTTTATGCTAAGTTATAGTCTGATTTGATTTAAATTAAAGCTCTTTGCTGCTGCTAGACTCTGATTTATTATGCTGGCATAAAACCGTTCGATTGGCAACCCCACACCAGGACCATGCAGGCAGCATGACAAACATACAGTTAAGCTGGTTTGCCACAGTGCCTATGGTTACAGGGGCCAGATGCTCTTCTCTCCCGGCTGAGGTCTCGTAGGCCCAGCTGGGGGGTGTTGCATATGTGCCACACCGTACGGGGGGCTGGGAACACCACTATTTCTGAATCTGGGTGTAATGGGGTATATAGAATGTTACCTGTCTCTCTCCAAAGGGATTATCAACAGTCGCCTTTAAGAGAGTCTGCAGCCCAGAGTTCAGGGCTGGGAGGGCATGGCACAGAGGGAGAGGTTAAGAACTCATCAGACCAGGAGGGAAAGGGATTTGTGGAATTGAGGAGTAGCCTAATGGTTAGAGCACTGGCTTAATAGCCAAGAAAACAGATTTTAATTCCCACTAGCACTCCTTATGGCCTTGGGCAAGTCACTTAACCCTCCATTTCCTCACAAAAATTCAGGTTATCAATGTCTCTGTTTAATGTACATTACCAAGTTTAAGTTACAATATAAACTGTTTTGACTGAAATGATACAGCAGTATAAAAAGCCTGTTAAATAAATAAAACAAGTCCTTCAAAGGCAAGCGGTGCATATACAGGGATTTCTTCTCAATTGCTGTATAAATCTGTCTTGTGCAGGAATAGTCCATGGTTTTTGAAAGCCACCAGCTGTTTTGTCCATCCTTCTCTTGGGCCAGTATCACTTATAGGTCCCCCTTCCAGGTATCTATTTGCATTGTGACAGGGCATTGGAATTTGGAATTCCTCAGAACACAGAGATCTTTTCTATACTTGGAAAACTTCCTCTGATTCTTTAGACCAGATATGTTTCCATGGTGTTTTCTTCCATAGTGGATGGGCCACTAGTTCCCAACTGATACATTAGATAGACCCATTCTGATAATGATTTCCACCTTCTGTTTCTGTGACTGCACTTTCCCCCTTCTTGGGGACTGTTCTAGGTGCCAACCTATCTGACCATTTCCTGGTTCTGGACAATCAGGTCAAAAACCAAGCCACCATTCTTCCTCTGTGCTTATTCACTGACAAATTTTGCTGACTTGTCCTTAATCTAGATTCATCTTGAAATTTCCTGACTAACAGGGTTTTTCCATAAGGACCCTTAAGGTATTTTCTATCTTCAAGAGGCCTTCTCTATGTTGCTGTTGTTGTTAAGTGCCGTTCAGCAGGTGTTAACTCATAGCAACCCTCTGGATAGTTGTCCTAAACTGTGTTCAGTCTTCAGTCAGGCGGCTCATTGTTAATAGATACCCATAGCTGCTGTTATTGTATCGATCCATTTCATTGCTGGCCTTCATCTATTGCATTGACCTTGTATCTTGCCAAGCATGATATCTTTCTCTAACAAACTCTCTCTTCGCATAATGTGTGAAAAGTATGAAAGTCAAAGTCTTGTCATCTGACCTTCTAAGGAAAACTTAGGTTTGATCTTCTCTAGTACTGACTGGTTTGTTCTTCGGGCAGTCCAAGGTATATATATTATTCTTTGCTAGCACCATAATTCAAAGGCATTTTCAAGTTTCTACCTTATTTATTTATTTAATTCTTTTTTATACCGCGCTCTTAAAAATCAGTGCAGTTTACAATAAACATTAATTTGTACAATGCAGGCAGAAGATACATTGAACTTTACAGAGAACAGGTAAAACAACTTGGTTTAAACGGGGAGAATTAAATAAGTTAAATAATTAAAACAACAGACATGGTTATGACGACATGAAGGGTGAACTGGGTTATGTAATGTCATGGGCATGAGAATAGTATTGAAGGAAAAGGTGAAACTTTAGGGCCTTCCTAAATTGTGCGAGGTCAGTAACAGATCGGATATAGGCAGGAAGGACATTCCAAAGTGTGGGCGCATAAAACCCAAAGGCTCGGTTCTTGGTTGCAAGGGAGCATTTTATCATAGCAGTGGGGACAGTGAGCTTGTAAGCAGCGACCGATCTTCTGGATCTGTTCTGAGGAGTGGGGTGAACAAGGTCCATGAGGGAGGCAGAAGAGAGCTTGTTGAGGGCTTTAAAAGTAAGCAGCATTACATTAAAGGTAAGCCTGCAATGGATGGGAAGCCAATGGAGGTGCTGCAAAATGGGAGTTATATGGTCCCTTCTCGAGGCTCCATGTAGAACACGGGCAGCAGCATTCATTGCCAGTTGTAGCGGATTAAGAGTGCTCCTAGGGAGACCATGTAGTAAGGCATTGGCGTAGTCAAAATGGGGGGTCACAAGGGCTTGAATAAATCGTACGGAAATTGGCAGGCTCCAGTAGGGGACATAGGTGGCGAATTGTTCGTATCTTGTGGTAGATTGCCTTGCTGATGTTGCTGATATGTGCTTTCATGTCGAGCTGCTGGTCTAGAGTGATACCCAAGTAACAGATGATGGGTTTACTTGGGAGCTCTGAGTCTCTGACCGTAATCGAAGCGGGGGGGGGGTGAAGGATTGATTCTTTGTGAAGAATAGGACATCCGTCTTATTGAAGTTGATTCTTTGCGTCTGCAGCCAGTTTGTAATGGCATCAAAGTAGCTTATTATTGGTGAGAGGTCAGGCTGGTCAATAGAGAATGGTGTGAACAGCAGTACCTCATCAGCATATACGAGGCATATACCTGTCTATCTTTTTCACTGTCCAACCTTCGCATCCATATGACGTTATTGAAAATACAATGGCTTGAACAAGTTGAATCTTTGTATGGAAAGAGACATCACTGCTCTTGAGAATCTTGTGTAGGTCCTTCATAGCCATTCTGAAAAGAGCAATGCATCATCAGATTTCTTGACTGCATGTTGTTTCTTTATTGATAGTTGATACAAGTAGGTTAAAGTTGTCAACTATTTAAATTTCTTCTCCATCAACAATGAACTTACTGATTTTGCCAATTGTCAGGAACTTTGTCTTCTTTACATTAAGGTGCAGGCCCATTTTAAGACTATGTTCCCTGATCTTGAGAAGAAAATATTTCAGATTGTCTTCACTTTCAGCCAGTAATGTGGTATCATCAGCATAGCAGAGGTTGTTGATGAGCCTTCCACCAATCTTCACACCTCTTGTCTTCATACAGTCCTGCTTCTCTGATGATTTGTTCTGCATATAAATTAAACAGGTAGGCAGAAAGTATGCAGCCTTGTCATACACCTTTGCTGATTTTAAACCATTCTGTTTCACCTTATTGTTTATTAACATTTGATATACCACCCCCCATTACATAGGGGTGGTTTACAATAAAAATAAAAAGTATATCAGAAAAGGAAAAGAAGTTACAATAATATAAAGAAAAGGAAAGAGAAAAAGAAAAAGAAAATAGAGTTGAAGTTCAATAGCAATAGGGGAAGAGGAATTGAGGGATCAGGGAAGAAGGTTGAAAGCAGAGGAGAAGAGAGAGGTTTTAAGGAGAGAGCGGAATTTGGGATAAGACTCTTCTAGTCAGAGGGTAGTAGGCAGAGAGTTCCACAGGGAGGGACAAAGGTAGAAGAAAGCTGACCGTCTAGTTGACTGGAGGTGAGCCTGTGAAGGAGAAGGGAGGTGCAGACGATTAACATGTACAGAGCGTAGACTACGGGTGGGAGTGTGAAACGTTAATAAATCAGATAGGTATTGAGGTCTATGGGAGTAAATAGCCTGGTGTACCAAAGTGAGAATTTTGAATTGAATACGGAAATTTAATGGTGACCAGTGGAGATGTTGTAGGATTGGAGTAATATGATCATGGGAAGAAGCATGAGACCGCGTCCGAGCTGCGGTGTTTTGCAGTAACTGTAACCGACGACGCTGATATCGAGGGATGCCGGCATATATGGGATTACAAAAATCTAGTCTGGTTATGACCAAGGAGAGGAGAGTGATAAGGGCCTGAGGGGATAAGAATGGCCTGATGGCGCGGATATGCCTGAAACAGAAAAAAGAATGCTGAGAGACCTGGGAGATGTGATCATTGAATGTGAGGTTGCTGTCAAGAAGGACACCTATATAGCGGAGCTTGGAAACTAGGGAATTTGGGGTGCCTGAAAAATATGGAATAAGCGGTGCAGTAGTGGAGCTATGGGAGAACCAAAGGCGGTGGTCTTAGAAATATTAAGGATGAGGCAGTTTGAGGAAAGCCACAAGGAAGCCAAAGATAAACAGTTATTGTGAGAAGTGATGTCTGGATGAGAAGACAACGTGTGATGCAAAAGGAAAATATCATCAGCGTAATAATATCCCGAGATGCCTGATTGTTGAATTAGTAGCGCTAACGGAGCCAAAAATATGTTGAACAGTAAGGGAGCTAGTACCGAGCCCTGTGGAACACCACAGGTGAGAGGAAAATGATCTGTGGTAGAAGAGGCAGAAGTGACAGCAAAAGACTGGGAGTGTAGAAAAGAGTGGAACCAGTGGTAAACAGTACCCCGAAGACCTGCACCCCGTAATCTGGAAAGAAGAAGAGAGTGATCCACCAGGTCAAAGGCAGCCGAAAGATCTAGAGATACCGCCACCGGGATGTCACCACAATCGTGCGAAGAGTGAATTTCACTCATAAGAGCTGTAATAATGGTTTCAACGCTATGGCCAGGCCGAAAGCCAGACTGCCGGGGGTGGAGGAAGTGTGTTGAGTCAAGATGGTGGGAAAGTTGAGTTTGAACTGTTGCTTCTTGATCAACGTAAAGGTTGCACAAGGAAACGATCAGGTGTTCTGGTATACCCATGCTTCTTAATGTGGCCCAGTTTCTCATGGTTTATACAGTCAAAAGCCTTGCTGTTGTCAATAAAACGCATATAGATATATTTATGGTATTCTTTTGTCTTTTCAAGGATCCATCTCACATCTGCGATGATGTCTCTCATTCCTCTCCCTTTCCTGAACCCTGCTTGCACCTCAGGCAGTTCTCGTTCCAGGTATGGTTGTAGTCTCTGCTGAATAATCTTCAGTAGAATCTTGCTGGCATGTGGGATCAGAGCAATTGTGTGATAATGTCCACAGTCAGTTGGATCACCTTTCTTTAGTATTGGTATATACACAGATCTTTTCCATTCAGTTGGCCATGATGATGTCTTCCAAATTTGCTGGCAGAGCCTTGTAAGTATGGTAACAGCTGCATCCGATTGCTGTAATATGTCAATGGGAATGCCATCAATGCCCAGTGCTTTGTTCTTTGGTAAGGCTTTCAATGCTGCTTCAACTTCTTCTTTCATCACCAGTGGTTTCTGATCATAAGATACAGGTAGAAACAGCTGTTGGTCCACTTGATCTTTATCATATAGTAACTCTGTATATTCATTCCACCTTTTTCTTGATCTTCTCAGCATCATTCAACGTGTATCCTTGAGCATCTCGTAGCATTCCAATTTGAGGCTGGAGTTTTTCTTTAACTCTTGTAGCTTTAGCAGCTTGTTCTTCCTCTAATAGTTTCTGATTCTATTTACTTGCATGCATCAATGTAGTAACTTCTCCTTGTCTCATCTTGCTGCACATCAGAAATCTCTGTTGAGGTCTGCGATTGCCTCTCTTTCTCCTCTGGCTTTAGCTTCTCCACGTTTCTGGGCAATATTCAGAGCTTCTTCGATCATCCATTTTGGCCGTTTTTGCTTTTTCACCTTTTGTAGAGACTTCTCACATTCTTCCAACGCAGCCTTCTTGAATGCATCCCATAACTCTTCTGGTGCTCTGTCATTTGTATCTAAAGCAGCAAATCCATTTGCAGGCATTCTTTAAATTCCGGTGGTAAATTCTAAAGGTCATATTTTGCTACATTAATGATTGACTTGCTCTTTTTCCACTTTAGCTTGAGTTTGCATACTAGTAGTTGGTGATCTGTACCACAGTCAGCTCCAGGTTTTGTCTTTGTTGATGTTATAGAGCTTTTCATCATCATCGACTTCCGCAGATGTAGTCATTTAGATTTATCATACAATCCATTGGGTGAAGTCCATGTGTACAGTCGCCGTTTGTGTTGCTGGAAGAAGGTGTTTGAGATGAATAGATCATTAGTCTTGCAGAATTCTATCAGTCTTTATCTAGCTTCATTTCTCTTGCCAAGTTCACATTTTCCAACCACTTTGCCTTCTTCTTTGTTGCCAACCTTTGTGTTCCAGTCACCCAGGACTATGAGGATATCCTGTTTGCATGTTCTGTCAATTTCAGCTTGTACTTGTTCATAGAACTCATCAACTTCATCCTCTTCTGCAGCTGTTGTTGGGGCATATACCTGAATTATAATTGTGTTGATAGGCATTCCTCATAGATGAATAGACATTAACAGGCTCATTCCATCCCGGACGTAAGCACCCTCTGTATGACCGGTTTAACCGAACTTAAAGAGGGGGTTGCGATCCTGATACTGTGGGGCACGTCTAACCCTGAGGGATCAGAATCGCAATCAAGCCTGTACATGCATTCAGGGACTACGATTCAGCCCGACCTGCACATACAGGCACTGCCCGACTAACTCAGTCAGGGCTTTTAAATGGAGCCATTTAAAAGCCGTGATGCCGGCCGCCGGAAAAATCTGTTTATTCCCCACAGCCTGACCCCCGATTTGGCCTCCCAGGGCCAGGGTCAGGCTGCGGGGAATGCTCTCTGCCCCCTACCGCCCTTTTCCGGCCCCAGGCCCACTGATCCCTGATCTCAAGGGAAGTTATTCCACCTTGACTGCCCAATGCCCACTCTAATGCCACCCTGATCCTCCCCTTTCCCGCCCCCTCATCTAGCTTCCCCGTACAACCAGCAGGGAAGCTAGATGCCGGTGGGAGGGGGCACGAATAGCAGGGATGGACGTCCCATTGGGACATCCATCTCCGCTATTTGTGTGACAGAATAACCCCCCAAGCATTCACTGATTGCATTGTATTTCATTACAGTTCTCGCAAGTTTCTTCTTCATAATAAATGCAACACCATTTCTTCTTTGTCTTTCATTTCCAACATAGCAGACCATGTGATCATCAGAAGCAAAGTGCCCAATGCCAATCAATTCCAGTTCGCTGACACGCAACAGATCGAGTTGTACACGTTCCACTTCATTCTTGCCTACCTCCAACTTCCCTTGGTTCATGCTTCATATATTCCATGTCCCATTATGTAAGACATCTTTGCAGCTTCTGACTCTCATTTCATGCACAGCTACATCAGCAGTCAGACGTCCTGAAGGCTTTGATCCATCCACATTATAAATGCTGGCTTTACTCTGAAAAGTCTTCAGCTCCTCCCCAGTAGCCAGTTGCATGCTTTACGACCTGGAGGTCTCATCTTTCAGCACTATAGTGCAATTTGTTTTGTTGTGACTATCCACTGGGTTTTCGTGACACGATATGGAAGTAATTTGCCAGGCCTTTTTTCATGCAGGTAATTCTGGGGTTGTTGCTGTTGTCACAGAAATGTGATCCTCCGCTGCCAACACCGTCCCATTCTGCTACTGTACAGATGGACCCTTAATGTATTTTCTCTCTTTAAGATCACTTCTCTATAGCCACCCCTAGTTGTTCAGAATCTCAAGCTTTTTCATGACATTGCCACTGAAATTTAGATATCTGAGCCCATAATTTTTTAAAGTCTTGGTAATCTGGACTGGATAAGGGAGACCAGGGAGCACTCCTACTTCAAATTTGGTTTGTTTTCCAATTGTCCCAAACCTATGTTGTAGGATACTGCAATTGGTCCCAACGGACACAAGTGAGAGTCACCAAATATTTGTAATCAATCTGAATCCTTTCTAGCAACTCCCTCTGGACAAGAGTTCTGACATTCTCAGAATCTATGAGCGTTTGAGTGGGAGACCCTTCTAACTTGCCTGGAGCTACTAATTGCAGTCTTTCATGTCAGACACATCAACAAAGTTACAAGCATGAGACATTCCCCAGTTGATTCCCATATTTTCTTATGCTGTTTCTGGACATTCCCTGACAAAATGGCTTCTGGTCTGAGGTTGGTAAACAAATGTAGGTAGCTCTCCACAGTTCATGGAGGGTGCTCAGTTTTCCCCGTGTGAATATCTGGCTCTAATACCACTTGTGATTTAGGGATCTCGGCTACCCATTGGACTTAATGGAAATTTTCTGCCAATTCCACCACTCCTTCTTTGGTAAGATTCAGGTGCTGATGTGCCCACTGTCACACAGAGGATCTCTAGCTATTTAGAAACTATTATAGCAATATTAGCTTGGCCACCTCAAGACCAGTCTTTTCTTCCTGCTACAGACACTTCCAGGCTACATCTTTCAGGCAGTAGAAAATATTTCTTGGACTTTCTTAGAGCTGAAGGATTTTTCATCGAAGCTACTGCTTATAAGCTTCTGAGTTATTTCTTGCTCGCTTAAGGATAGCAATCTCAATCTTCACATATGAGGCTCTTCCATCTTCCATCTTATATACCATCTTTGTGACAATATTCATTCAATATTTGTAGCTTGAAAAGCAGCTTGGCTGGTGCAAGTTAGCTAAGTGTGTAAACAAGTAGTCCGGCTATCCTACCAGGCAGGCAGCCCATTCAAAGTTTACCTGAAATCAATCTGAGTCCTACCCAGAGTCTATTTAGGGCAAAATAGGAGCTGGAGAGAAAACTCTGACTGTAGCAGTTTGATCCTGTATTTTTGTCTTTTGTTGGCAGATATGAGAGAAGCCTCTACACTAAAGAGGTAAAGCAGTCTTCCCTAACCTTTCTAAGCCCAAACACGCCTACATTTTAAAAAATGCCATCTGTGCGCCACTGCACCCTTTGCGGAGCAGGCAGTGCAGACATGGTAGAGGACTCATATGGACAAACGAAAAGCTAAGGTGAAGTACTGAAAGCTGCACCAGAGGCTGGAATGACTCAAAGAAGGCGGCTCAGGAGGGGGAAGAGAAGATGCTGCGTGCCACGTGTGTGAGTCACAAAGCTATCCGCACCCTACATGCTACCCACGCTCAGAGCTCATACTGTAGCTAGGAAAAAGAACACTCTGCTTAGGAAGGAGCTCCTGCATGTTAAAGAGCCACTGCTGGCATTTCTTGTCGCTGCAAAGAACTGAAAGAGAATGTACTGAAGAGGCCAGAGTAATAGCTGCCTGCTTTTTATCCTTTGGGCTTTCGTTTGCAAACCTGATGAGGATATAGTGTAATCCGAGAGGGAGGGGTAGAGGGGGGACTAGTCCCAGCCCAGTATCCTGCATGTGGAGTCCTGCATAGCATCACTATTTAATCTTGGGGAAATAGCCCCAGCCTTTTATCTATGAGCTTTTGTTTTCTTGTTTCTGTCTTTTAGAGTCAGGGCTTAATTTCTGTCAGAACGGCAGAAACCAGAAGCAACGGGGCTGGGCTCGAGCCAATGTTTCATTGCTAAAATTCCCCAAATCTCAGAATCCATGCCCCTGCTCCTTGTCTGCCTTTCTCCCCTTGGTGATCCCGAGTCAAATTGGCACTAGTAAATCAACGTTCGTTTCTAATAAACTCCTCATAGCTTCCGGTTGCAAATACGTGGCTGCTTCTGCAGCAGTTTGAACTGCCCAAGACTCCGTAGAAACTGCTGCCATAGAAATCGCATGGCTGAAACAGGAAGTTCTGAAGAGTTAGCATCTAGTTGAAAGTAGCATGGATTCACCAGTGCCAGATAGACTCAGGCCTTCTGTGGGGAGAGCTGCCATGAGAGCCCCTGCTCCTGAAGTTGCACAGCACACATATCCCTGAACCTGCCAGGGAGCTGAAAGGTTTAAGAAAGCTAAATATTTTAGTGACACCCTCCCCCCCCCCCTGGTCTTTGAGAAAGGAAGGGGGAAAGTATTTATTTAACTGTCTGCTAGAACAAAGTTCTCCAAACATAAAGCTGAATACTTCTGCAGTGGAAGAGGATTTATCAGAGGAAAATGATACATCAGTTGGCAATCAAAACCCCTTTAAGAGCTCTCAGGCAGAGAGATTGTATAATTTAAAAGCCACATAATATGTTGCTTGCAATGGAGTTCCTGTTAGGAATGTCAGTACTTTTAAGTAACTGTAGACCCTTATACAGCACTCGGATGTCTAGATGCTTTGCAAGCTAATCAAGGACCACTAACACTTGATGAGGTGAGTGGCATCAAAGAGCTGGGTCTTAATGGAAAGCCAGAACAAGAAACAATGAGCTCTAACACCACAAAAATTCCCCTTTTGTAATATAGAAAAAGAATTAGCTTTTAAAAATAAAAACCAAAACCCCCAGGGAGGCTAGCCAATCATTCTTGTGGAGCAGGGGAAGAATGATATGGAGGAATGTATTTTGAACTTCTCCCCTTTTACATGAAGGCTGAGATTGCAGGATGGGTCGCAGGCCTCCCAACTTCTTTGTAATGAGAAAAATCCTTAAGTAAAACCCTTTGTTGCATTGTGAGGGTGATACAAGCTGTATGGCCTGGTTTCAAAACAATTGATTTCTTGTTGCAGAACTGGATAATGTGAGGTCGGTGTCCATTCCCCGTCCAAGGCTGAAAGGTTGTACTGTGGAATCAAGTGGAAGTTTCTCCTGTAACCTCTGCGAACAATGTTGAGGACCCATCTATCTCTGGTGATCGATTACCATGTCTTTTGGAAATGTAGACTTTTGACCCCCACTGGCGGGTAGTCAAAAGGTGTGGTTGGGTTTTGCAGGAGGAATGGAGGTGACAGGTTGCTTCCTCTCACGTGGGCGGGATCTCTGGTTATATGAAGGACCTGGGGGATGTTATAGTGGAAGCCAGGTTGAAACCTTCTGCAAGGGTAGAACTGCTGGAAATACTGATAATGATAAGCCCTGCGGAATTGGGAGGGCTGGTCCTGGCAAGGTAGGGAAGAGGATCCTGCTGGTTGGGCAGCAACAATCTTCCACACCATGGAAGAGTAATCTTTGACCCCTGAAACTGCCTCTTGGACTTTGGATTCAAACAAGCTGTCACCGTGGCATCCATCAATCATTCATGCAAATCTTCTCAGAGCCCCAAGACACGCAGTCTAGCTGTGCATTGAGCTGCGATGGCCGTGGCTGCAGCCCAAGCAGTGGAGTAATAGGTAGAGCAGATTATGTGATAGAGAGACTCATGTAGGTTATCCTGTATGTGGCTACCATCTTCCGTGGATAACTCCCCTGGAGGAGCCAGTTGTAAGAGGTGGTCATGTTGGTAGTGGAGAATCTGCAGCTGGTGTAGCTGTTGGAGACTCGCATGGCTAGGAGGATAGTTTGGAAAAACATCCTGCCTATTGCATCTAGAATCATTGTTCCTTCTCTGTGGAGTTTGAGCTACTGACTTTGCAGTTTTGGCTTTTTGAAGACCGCTTCTGGGACTACCAATTGGTGCAGCAACTGCTGCTGATGGAAACCTGGCATCAGGAGTCATTTGGATGTCATGGTCACAGATGCGGGGTTCTTCAAGATGGATGACTGGACATCTAAGAGGAGTCAATGCACTGGGAGGGCTAGAACCTCTTTGGCGACACTGCAGGACTGAAGGATGAATTGAAAATCTCTTATATTTCGGGGGTTGAGAAGCACTGAGGGCTAGGGCCTGGGAGATCTTTTAGAGAAATTTGGGGTAGGAGTAGTCCTCTGGTGGCTCCTCCAGGATCTCTCTCTCTCATGTGGAAGGATGGGGGTATGTGCCACCTGGAGGGAAGAGATGGTTTCCCAAGAATGGTGGCTGGCATTACCGAGAGAGAAGCCTGCATCGTCTTCCAGGGGAGGAGGAGGATGCCAGTCTATGAGGTGGGACATGGGGAAGAGAGAACCCCATGGGTCCCTGAGTTGGAGGGAAGGGGGGGTTCTTCACTGGGGCAGGCTGAGTGGAGGAGAGCAGTTCTGTCCTGAAGGAATCGCCGGAGGAGAGAAAAAAGGTTAGCCTCCTCTGGTGGATGTGGGTGGGGGAGGAGAGAATCGGCATCTTAATGGGGAGTTCCCTGGTAGCGTGGTTGTCCCCAGACGTGTGCCTTTTGGAATGGCTGCTGGAGACAGAGGTAATGGAAGGAGATGCAGTATGCTTAGTTTTTGAGGCTGCCTTACCTGCCTTGTGCGATTTGTGCTCTCTGGCAGAATACCTTTTCATTCTTCACTGGCATTTTGCAGTGGTGCCAGGGAGAGGGAGGAGTAGGGGGTGGAGCCTTAGGCCCTGGAGCTGGAGGCCATAGCTGTCTCCTGGAGAGCCGGCACCAGGGGGGAGGGGGGTGGTGTCTGTCTCTGGCTAGGCAGCCATGAGGTCTGCCCCCAATCATGCTTTGTCTGGTCCCGATGGGGAGGTGACGAAGATCTGCTCTGTCTCAGTATTTCTTTGTTTTATATAGATAGATAGATAGATAGATAGATAGATAGATAGATAGATTTTTTTTTAAGAGAGGTTCTGACAGCTCTGTGGCAAAGTAAGGCCTGCAGGTGGTAGCGGCAGTCTGGAGGAAGTCACGCCCTGCGGGGGTCAGTGTCAGAGCAGCTGAAGTAAGTCGGACAGCTCGCATGAGGTCAGATTGTGGGCACCGGAGCCTTTTCTTTTTCCTTCAGGGCCATTTCCTGCAGATCAGAGAGGCACTGTACAGAGAATATAAGAGAGCCATGTGGCACAGGGCACGGTCAGGAAAAGCTGAGAGACTCAGAGTGGAAACACACAGGCAGGAGATGGTACGCATACTCAGAGAAGTCTTATGACTTCTCTGGGCTAAGGGAGAGTGCGGCACAATGGCAATGTCCAGGATATCACCATCACAGTGTGCCTGCATCCCCTTGCTTGTATCCAGAAAAAGGAATTTGAGAGTGTAATTTGGTGGGTTACCAAGTAGGGGGTTGAACGAGTATGAGGAAGAAGGGAGATAACTGAAACAGAAAGTAGAGGATTGTGGAAGAGCTGAAGAAGAAAGGTGTGGTATTGTGAAAGAGATCATGGTGACAGGTGGAGTGGAGAGGGTGCAAAAGTGTGGGATATCCTATAAATGCTTTTCCCTAATACTTCCTTCCATCTTCCTCCATACACACACACACACCAGTCCACAGGCATATCCCCATAACATCCCCTTGCATATCTTCCTGCCCCATATACTCCACAACTCTGCCACACTCACACACTTTATAGCCCTATCTTCACATGCATAACCATCCATCAATGAGGACCCACAAGATATACACTGCTACTACTATCATCACTACTATTTATCATTTGTATAGCACCACAAGGTGTGCACAGCACTGTACATGTATGTAAGAGAGAATTCCTTCTCATCAGAGCTTACTATCCAATCAAGACAGACAACACAACAACTGGGGACTAGGATACATCTAGGGGAATGGTAAAGATATAATAATACATGGAAAATACCCAAAATAGGAATTGTGTCAACAAAATCACAACACAACTTTTACCAAAATATGCATAATCCCTACCAGTCTGGGAGCCCTCACAGCCGCTATTTACAGCTACGTGGCAAACCGAGTGCACAACTTCAAGAAGATAACTGTCTTTGCAAATGTAACGCTCTGGTAAGGTTAGGGTTCTAGGTCAGGACCACTGAAACTGGGAGGCCTGGAGGCCTATGATAGTAGCTCTGTTTGTCAAGGGGCAGTTTCTCCAAATGGGTTACTTTTGCGCACACCATGACAGTCATGAATCTCACTTCTAAGCCAGGGGCATGTCGATTATGTGAGTCTCTTGATGTTTAAAGTATCATGTTACTTTGTTTGTTGTATTGTTTTTTGTTTCCTTTTTGTGAGGATGGCAGAAGGGCGAGTGTGGCCGCATATCCCTTCAGTCTATGGAGAACCCCCGTAACAGGTAAGCATCTACGCTTTATCCGGAGACAAGCTAGGGGATGGCAGGCACACTACAAAGTGAATCCAGCGTTACAGACTGCCTCCTGTAAAGTTTTGCCACTGCAGTATGAGCATGGATATGGGAGGTGGACAGAAATAAGATTAAGTTGTGAACAGGTTGCGGAGAACCACCTGTCCAAAGGTGAAATCTCACCCCCAAGAACGGTCCAAACTGTAGTGCTTCATGAAGGTATGGAGAGATGTCCAAGTAGCTGCTCTGCAGATATCTTGAGCAGAGACTGAAGCTAGACTAGCTATGGATCGACAGCTCAGCATGTCTACCAACTGATTGAGTGACCCTAGCACCCTGAGAGTTACACCAATGGGCAAAGGTCCAAAGATTCACGGCTTCATGGCAGAATTGTAGTGAACCCAAGCCCTCTTACTTGTTGATGTAGAACATTATGATCTCATTGTCAGTTCGCACTAAGATGATCCTGCGTTGGGCCCAGCTTTGGAATACAGTGAGGACATAGAAGACAATTCGCAGTTCAAAGACACTGATATGGAGGAACCGCTCTTGTGGCAACCATGTCCCTTGTGTTGACAGACTTAGAATGTGTGCTCCCCAGCTATAGGTGGAGGCATCGATTGTTAGAGTAAGATGATGAGGCGGAGCCTGGAAAGGGCAGCCGGCAAGGAGAGCGATGTCATGGCTTATCACCAGAGACTGTGGTGAAGTGGCAAGAGAGTGCTGCCAGACATGGAAATCTTTCTCCATAAGGACTGGGAGTCATGATTCTAGTTCAGCTGGAGATGCATCTGTAGCAGACATATATGTAGACGTGCCAGTGAACAACATGGACACAAGCAACCATGTGTCCCAGCAGCTGTAACAGCATGTGGGCAGATGCAGATCAGAGATTGGCATGCCTGGACATGTAAGAGTAGTTACTCACTTGTAACAGGTGTTCTCCAGGAGCAGCAGGAATCAGTCCTCACATATGGGGGTCATCGACGCCGAAGAAGCCCCAGCGGAGCATTTCCCCAGCTTTCTATGAAAGCCTTTGGGAATGCAGGCACGCATGCGCGGTTCCCTTCCCTCCTAAAGGTGCCATCTTACCTCAGTCAAATGACATAGCTAAGAACAGCACATAAAAAAAGTAAAAACAAACTATGTACAACTGCAACTCCCAGGGGAGGAGGGAGGGTTGTGAGAACTGATTCCTGCTGCTCCTGGAGAACACCTGTTACAGGTGAGTAACTATTCTTTCTCCAGGACCAAGCAGGAAGTCAGTCCTCACATATGGGTGACTCCCCAGCTTTGGGCTACCGAGGAACCCAGGCTGAACAAGAGAACTCCCTCTAGTCTCAGCAGCAAAGAAAGGCTTTTCACTGACACAACCTCCACCGGTAGCCCAACAGAGGGCAGGAGTTGCCTAAACCTCAAAGAGATTCTGGAGTACTGCTTGGCCAAAAGCACTGTCCCTACGGGACTCCCTCTCCAGACAGTAATGGGCCGCAAACGTCTGGCTTGAAGACCAAGTTGCAGCCTTGCAGATGTCTACCAAGGGCACAGAGCGGAGATGAGCCACTGAGGAAGCCATTGCCCTGACACAGTGGGCTGTGACCCGACCCTGCAAAGGAAGGTCAGTCACCTTGTAAGCCCAGGTGATACAGTCAGCCACCCAGATGGACAAGGTACGCTTGGACACAGCCAACCCTAACTTATTAGGGTCAAAGGATACTAAGAGCTGAGTAGCCCTTCTATGCCCCTGCGTACGGTCAAGGTAGAAGGATAAGGGCCTCCTACAGTCCAGGGTATGCAGAACTGCTTCAGCCTGGCTTGCATGAGGCCTAGGGAAGAATGTTGGAAGAACCACCTCCTGGTTAAGGTGGAAGGAGGAGACAACCTTTGAGAGGAACTTTGGATGAGTCCTAAGGACTACCCTGTTCCCATAGAAGCGAGTGTAAGGCTTATCACAGACCAGGGCCTGAAGCTCACTAACTCGCCTGGCCAAGGTAAGGGCCACTAGGAAGAGGGTCTTCCAGGACAGGAAGGGTAGAGGGCAAGTAGCCATCGGCTCAAAAGGTGGGCGAGTCAGTTGCTGCAAGACCACATTCAACTCCCACTCAGGAGCAGGAGGATGAATGGGAGGCTTGAGCAAAAGCAAGCCTCTGAGAAACCGGGACACCAAGAGGTGAACCGACAGAGAATGTCCTTCCACTAGTGAGTGGTGAGCTGCTAGAGCTGAGAGGTGGACCCAAACAGAATTGGACTTAAGTCCCTGATTGGATAAGTGCAACAGATACTGAAGTACTACAGGGACAGTACAGGAGAAGGGATCTTCTGTACGTAGCTGACACCACACAGAAAACCTCTTCCATTTGAGAGCATAGGTTTTCCTTGTGGACTGTTTCCTAGAGGCTAGGACAACCTCCTCAACTTCCTGAGGTAGGCCCCAGGGAGCCAAAACTACCCTTGCAGCCTCCAAGCCATCAAATTGAGAGCTTTGAGGTTGGAGTGCAGAAGAGACCCCTGATCCTGAGACAGGAGGTTGGGTTGCAACCCTAGAGGCAGTGGGGGATCCACTGTCAGCTGAAGCAAAAGTGGAAACCAAGGCTGTCTTGGCCATCTGGGAGCCACCAGCAGGACAGAGGCCTTGTCCTGAAGAATCTTGAACAGAGTTCGGGCCACCAGAGGCGTGGGAGGAAACGCATACAGGAGGCCCTTAGACCATGGAATCAGAAAAGCATCTGCTGCTATCCGCAGAGGATGCGGTTGCCTGGAGCAGAACTTTGGCAGTTGCTTGTTCAGTGGACTGGCAAAGAGATCTATCAAAGGGAGACCCCATTTCAGGAAGATCTTCTGAACTACCAAGGGATGCAGCTGCCACTCGTGGGGCTGCAAAATTCTGCTCAGCCGGTCGGCCAGGTAGTTTTCCTGGCCTGGAAGGTACACCGCCCTGAGGAGCATGTTGTGCTTGAGGGCAAATGAACAAAGGTCCTGAGCCTCCCGACAAAGGAGCCTGGACCCAGTTCCGCCCTGTTTGTTCACATAAAACATGGCTACCTGATTGTCTGTCTGAACCAGGACAGATTGATGAGCCAGGGCAGGAGAGAAAGCTTTGAGAGCCAAGCGAATAGCCCTGAGTTCTAGGAGATTGATCTGTTGAGCAGCCTCCCAAGGAGACCACAGGCCCTGGGTGCACTTGTTGAGACAATGAGCTCCCCAGCCCTGTAGGGAGGCGTCTGTGGTCAGTACCACTGTGTACCCTGGAATTTGAAAGGGCACCCCCTTTAGTAGATTGGGTGGGTGCAGCCACCAATTGAGGGAGTCCAGAAATGGTCTGGACACCCTTATTCTGTCTCTGAGGCTGCCTGTGGCTTGTGACCACTGATTCCGAAGGGACCACTGTGCAGGCCGCATATGGAGCCTTGCATTGAGGGTTACATGAACTGTCGAGGCCATGTGGCCAAGCAGCCTCAGGCAGAGTCTGGTGGAGACTAGTGACCTGCTGAGAAATTGGTTTGCCAAGCTGATGAGTCTTTGGGCTCTGTCGTCTGGCAAGAAAGCCTTTGCCAGCAGAGAGTCCAGCCTGGCCCCTATGAACTCCAAGTTCTGGGAGGGGAGCAAAGTGGACTTTGCAAAGTTTATTACAAAACCCAGGCTTTGAAGAAGAGCAATAGTTCTGAGGGCAGCTTGTCTCGCCTCCTGGCACGTTTGACCCCTGATGAGCCAGTCGTCCAGATAGGGGAAGACAGATTCCGTGATTTCTCAGGTAGGCCAGGCATTTGGTAAAGACCCTTGGAGCGGAGGTGAGGCCAAAAGGCAGGACTCTGTACTGATAATGGTTTCCTCCCACAATGAACCTGAGGTACTTTCTGTGGTCTGGATGAATGAGGATGTGAGTGTACGCATCCTTTAGATCTAAGGAGCATAGCCAATCTCCCTGCTGGAGGTAGGGCAGAAGTGTTCCAAGAGTAAGCATCTTGAACTTTTCCTTCTCTAGGAACTTGTTGAGGTTCCTGAGGTCCAGAATAGGTCGAAGGCCACCGGTTCTTTTGGGCACCAGGAAATATCTGGAGTAGAACCCCTGACCTTGCAAGTGGGGAGGCACTGTACAAATTATTGGGCCCACGTTTAAATTTGTACAGATCCATTGGTAATGTCTCATCCATTATTGCATATTCTGTCTTTATTGTTTTTTAGTAGAGCTCCTGGCTTCCTCCTGCTACCATAATTTTCAAGTACAAGCTTTTCTTATGTAATTTATTTTATTGAAGATTTTGTAGTTTGTTCATGTCCTGTCCTGTTCTCATTGCTTATTCCACCTTCTTTTCCTTTTTCTTTCACTTCAGGTTAACGAAAAATATAGAATCAAGTTACAAGTTTTTTAATTATCCTGTTTTTGTCTTCCTAGCAACGTTTTTCAGATTTTACTTCATTAGTGTGGTGTAATACTTTTTAGAGTCCACAACAGAGGTTGGTAATTTAATTTCTTATATCGTTTTATTTTTATGTATGTATATGATTTTATGATGATTAGTACCTTCGAGCACATTTATTTATTTCACATTATTTATTGATTTTATGACATTATAATTTGTAAGGTTTTGATGTTTTTATTGGTGTTTAAGTATTGATATGTATGATGTTGTTTTACAAGTTTGTCAGTCTGTTCCTTTATGTTTTTAATGTATGTTAATGGTTGTTATTTATGATTTTAGTTTTGTGCCTGGCCAGCCCCTGACGAAGGGTGACGAAACACGGCCTGTGTCGGGCGGCCTAAGGGTTAATAAAGGACTCTGTCTTTCCATCCACTCACGCTTCAGGTTGGTTCGTTCCCCCCCAGTGATGTGGGGCCACTGGTGGGCAAAGAGGGCAAGGCAACCTCCTGTGCAGGGTTGGGAGAGCAGGGACTGAGAGGCTATGCTCAAGGAGTCAAAAACCACCACCCTGCTGAGTAGGAGCAGGGGCCGGAGGCTTGGGGGTCCTCTGCCTACGGGGCCCATTACCCTGCCCCTTGGCTTGCTGACTCTGGGGTGCAGCTTGGGCAGCCTGATACTGAGGGTACTGTTTGTAGGCAGTGCCCTTCCTCGGGTAAAAGCGCTTCTTACCTGAGGCCTTCTTCTTGTGAGAAGGGGCAGAGG
Source organism: Ichthyophis bannanicus (assembly GCA_033557465.1). Classification (NCBI taxonomy): domain Eukaryota; kingdom Metazoa; phylum Chordata; class Amphibia; order Gymnophiona; family Ichthyophiidae; genus Ichthyophis; species Ichthyophis bannanicus. The sequence continues at coordinate 887,226,936 of CM066035.1, read as the reverse complement.
TCTTTCTGGAGAGCCTTGTCCTTGTCAGGTGCTCAGTCTCGAGCTGTGCGGCCTTCTCGGCCATGGGCTTGCCAAAAAGGTTCTCACCTCAGCAAGGGACATCGACCAACTTGTCCTGAACCCATGGCTCGAGGTCCAATGACTGCAGCCATGCCTGGCATCGAGCCGCAATGCCGGCTGCCGCAACTCGGGCCGAAGCCTCGAAGCCATTGTAGGCGGCGCGGGACATAAACTTCGAGCAGTCCCGAATCCCCGAGGACAAGGACTTGAATCTCTGCAAGGGCTCCCCGGAGAGACCAGCAGACAACCCGGCCAACTCCTTAGCCAGGTCTCGCAAGTACATGCCCATGTACAGCTGGTAAGACTGGACACGGCAAGCAAGCATCGAGCCCTGGAAGCATTTTCTACCTACACCATCAAGGTTCCGGGCCTCCCTGCCGGGGGGGCACCGCGGAGTGCATCTTCTGACTTTTCAGGCGATGCATGGCCAATTCCACCACCATGGAATGGTGTGGTAGCTGCGCCTTTTGAAAGCCAGGACTCTTCCGGAGTCGATAAATCGAATTGACCCGCTTGCTTAGAACTGGCGCCGAGGTCGGTGCCTCCCACATCCGGAAGAGGAGCCGTTCCAGCATCGGAGGAACCGGGACAGTAAAGGCCTCCTTCGGAGGAGAGTCGTACTGCAGGGCCTCGAGCTCTTTGGCTCTTCCTCGGAGTCCGCCGGGATAGCCAACGTGGTGGCCATATCCCGGACAAACTCCGAGAACCGGGTATCCTCCGGAGGGGATCTACTCCGGGGCTAAGACTGCGGTGCGTCCGACAGGACGCACCGAGTTTTGAACGTGTTGGGGACTCCTCATCCTCCATCTTCCAGGTGGACTCGTCCGACGAGGAGTCGCGGTCCAACCCCGCGGGGCCCTGGAGCACCTGCCCCGACGCCGGAGGCACCGGCATCGACGGCCTCGGTCCCGAACGAGAGGTCGAGGGAGACCGCGACTGAGGTCGACCTCGAGCCATCATGGACTCGAGTATCGGCTCGGTCTCCGGGGTCGACTTCGATGTTGATGTCCCGGTGGTCGGGGCAGATGCACCAGACAGGCTGGCCATCAGTTCCCGCTGCTGCTCCATGAAGGCAGACAGTCTGCACTCCAAGGCTGTCATCCTGAGACTCAGCTCAGGAGATGCAGCAGCCACCGACGGGTCCGATGTCAGCTCTCTGGGAGGAGAGTCCTCGAGGACTACGCGGCTTACGTGTCCAGCAGACTCCGGCTTCACGTGAGGAACTTTGGCAGGCTTCTCTTGTTCCACGGGCCCGGGGCGACGGTCGGGGGTCTTAGACCTGGCCCTCGAGGAGCCAGGGACCTCCGACGACGACGCCCTCACGAGCCGCTTCTTCCTCTTGCGTTCCCGGTCTGGGGACCCCCTGTCCGAGGAGCCCCGACGGCGCTCGGGATCCTAATCCCGAGATGTCGAGGCCTCAGACGAGGTCTGGGCCCGGCCGGAGGCTGAGTCGGAGAAAAGCCTTTCTTTCTGCTACTGGCGACTTCGTAGTGCCTTGGAAGACATCTTCCCACATGGTCCACACTTCTTAGGGTCGTGATCAGGACCGAGGCACCGAAGGCAGCAGTCGTGTGTGTCAGTGAGAGACATCAACTTCTTACACCGATCACACTTTTTAAAACCGCTGGAAGCCATCGGGGAAAAAAGAGTCCCCGCGAGGTCAAAGGACCGGCCTTCCAGGGAAAAATCAAAAAAGGGCGCGAACGCCAGCCACGAAGGGCAAAAACTGAAAAAGAAGAATCGGGCTCGATACCGATGTACCGAACCCGGCGGGCCAGGAAGAAAAAATAGCGAAAATCGCCGAAAAATCAAACTTTTATCCGGGATGACAGGACACACGTATGGTGGGCTTCTCGGAAAAAGAGAGACTGAGGTAAGATGGCACCTTTAGGCGGGAAGGGAACCGCGCATGCGTGCCTGCATTCCCAAAGGTTTTCATAGAAAGCTGGGGAAATGCTCCGCTGGGGCTTCATCGGCATCGATGACACCCATATGTGAGGACTGACTTCCTGCTTGGTCCTGGAGAATGGTCTGTTCCCTGGCCTTAGGGAGGAAGGCCTTAGTCAGAAGGACATCTATGCGAGCTCCGATAAAGTCTAATTGCTGCTGAGGTACAGGTAAGGATAGATCATGCTCCTGAGGTCTGAGATGAGCAGCGACCACCGCCAGGCACTTGATGAAGATGCAGGGAGTGGATTAGAGGCCAAAGGGTAGGACTTTGTACTGATAGTTTTAGTCAAGGAGCTGAATACGAAGGTATTTCCAATGTTGAGAGTGCATGTAGGCATCCTTCATTTCCAGGGAGATCAACCAATTATTACAGCTAAGCAATGGGAGAATGGTGGTCAGGGAATGCATTTTGAATTTTTCTCACTTGATGAATAGGTTTAGGTGACACAGATCGATGATTGGTCAGAGACCTCTGGATTTTTTTGGAGATGAGGAAGAACCTGGAGTAAAATCCTTGACCATCTGGTCATGAGGGACTGGTTTGATGGCTTTGCTGAGTAACAGCAGCCATATTTCTTGAGCCAGTTGGCATACATGATGTCCAGGAAGTTGCTTTTTGCAAGGAGCAAGGCTGGTGGGTGCCAGGGCAAGGAAATTGATGATACTGTCTGTGGTTATGGATTGCCAAGCTTCTTTGAAGTATCAGATCCGGCCACCTACTGGCAAGTAGTCAAAAACTGGGTGTGGGTTTGGGAATGGTAGCTTGAGGAAGAGGCTGTGGTTTTCTCACTGTCGAGGGCGCTGAGCATAGAGCTGATTGGAGAGATATAGCACCAGCGGTCTAGGGTAAGGCTGGTATCTGCAACATGGATAATTTTACCTTGCCTGAGTTTTATTAGGGCACTTCCTGTGGAATCTGCCTGCTTCCACTTACCTGCCTTCAGCACTTGCCCATCCCCTCCCCCCAGCTGGGGCTTTGTTCAGAAGCTTTCCTCTCTGACCACATGAGCTCCTGACCCTCCATTTGGAGGTTCCTGCTTGGTAACAGCACCCTTATGGCAAGCCTCTGCTAACTTTTTATGCTCTGTTCAGGAATTTTCCTGTGCCTGTTTATAATTTAGCTTGTTATTTATTTATTTATAGTTCTTTCTTTCTATATTTTTATATTGTCAGTGTTTGTCCTATATTCTGTCTGTCCTTTACCCAGCTCCTGCTCTCTGCAGTGCTGTGTCTCCCTTATTAACACTTTATTACCCACCCCCATACCCCTCTACCCACCCACTCCTGGCTTAACATTCTTTCAGAACATTCCTCTGCTCATTGATGCAATTACTCGGTTGCACCTGAACCCACTAGGATCTCTCCACCTGTATCTCCTCTGATTTTCATTCTCTCTTCTTCTCCCTCTCGTATTGTTCCACATCAGTTTGTGTTCTTAATGTTAACTCTCCCTAATCTTTTCCCCTCATTCTGAAAATTCTATGCCCCTATTTCTCATTACCACCTCCCCTATCATTTTGTCTTCTACGTTATCATCTGCCCTTGAGTGTCACCATTTTCTTCCTCTCATTCAGTCATCTCCACTCCCACTGAGGAAACTTGACTCTTGCTTCTGTCATGCTGCCTCCTCTCTCCCCCGTTCTCTCCTACTCCTTCTCTTTCTCTCATCTGGAGATGTCAACCCCAACCCTAGCCCCTCTAGACTTTTTCAACACTCCCAAGACAGTATAATGTGTAACCTCTCAAATCTGGTTCATATCCCTCACCTTTCTCCCTCTTCTCTCCCTTTTCATGCATCTTGTAGAATGCACATTCTGTCTCCAATAAACTTGCCTTCATTCATGACTTTTTATCTCTAATACTCTGAATCTCCTGGCTCTTACTGAAACTTGGCTTCTCCCCGAAGACTCTGCTTCCAGCACTGCCCTCTGTCAAGGAGGCTACCTATTTTCCAATACACCTCGGCCCATTTGCCATGGCGACAGTGTTGGGTTTCTGTTCTTTCATTTCTACCAATTTCAGTCACTTCTTCTGCCTCCAATTCCTTTTCTTCCTTTGAAGTCCATGCCATCTGCTTAATTATTCTACTAACTCTCCAGGTAGCTGTCATTTATCGACCTCCCAACAAGTCCACCTCTACCTTTTGCTCCTGGCTCTCCTCCTTTCTAAATGCATTTTCCCCTTCCCTTATTCTTGAGGATTTTAACACTCACATTGATGATCCTTCTGACCCCTATGCCTTAAAGCTCATTTTCCTAACCTCCTCATTCAACCTCCAGCTGTGCTCTACCACTCCTACTTACAAGCATGGCCACTGCCTTGATCTCATCTTCTTCTCTAGCTGCTCACCCTCAAACTCTCCACCTCATTTCTTCCCTTATCTGACCATCACATGCTAACCTACATCCTTAACCACCCCTCATCTTGATCTCACCTGATCTCCACCAACATATTTAGGAATCGTCACACTTTCAACTATTCAACTCTCTCTACTGCCGTCTTATCACATCTTTCCTCTACTATGTCATCTGAGTCTGTTGATGAGGCACTATCTTCACTATACTCTCCTCTGCTCTAGATGCACTGGCTCCTCCTATTCCACATCCTGTGAAGCATACCATACCTCAACCCTGGTTGTCCTCAACAACCCACTACCTACAATCCTGCGCCCGCTCAGTTGAGCACCTTTGGCTTAAATCATGTATCCTTGCTGACTACCTAAATTTCAAATTCATGCTACCCTCTTTCCAGTTAGCCATAGCACTCGCCAAGCAAGAGTACTATGTCTAGCTGAGAAACTCTCTTACCTCTGACCCTCGCCGTCTCTTTGCTATGCTCAGCTCTCTCCCAAAGTCCCTCTTCCCCACAATCCCTCCTTCACTTTCTGCCCAGACTTTGGCTGGCTGTTTCCATGACAAAGTCAAGAAGATCAGCCTTGAATTCTCCACAGGTTCACCTCCACCTCACCTTCCCCCTCTTCAATCCCAAATCCTTCCATCGCCTTCTGTCACCCTTTCTTCCTTTTCTAAAATCCCTGAGGAGGAAACTACAAATCTTTTCTCCTCCTCCAAAATTGACTACCTGCTCCCCTGATCCCATTCCCACTCATCTATTCAGCTCTATCTCTTCTGCTATCATCCCCTCATTTTATCATATCCTTAACCTATTGTTTTCCACTGCAACTCTTCCTTTGGCCTTCAAACATGCTCTGGCCACACCTCTCCTCAAAAAGCCTTCACTAGACTCTACCTGTTCTTCCAGATATCAGCCTCTCTCTCTCCTCCCCTTTGCTTCAAAACTACTAGAATGAGCAGTTCACCACCGCTGTCTTGACTTTCTTTCCTCTCAAGCCCTTCTGGATCCACTGCAATCTGGCTTTTGTCCTCTACATTCCACAGAAACAGCTTTTGCCAAAGTCTCCAGCTAATTGTTCCTAAGCAAATCCAAAGGCCTTTACTCGATCCTCACCGTTCTTGACCTTTCTGCTGCCTTAAACACTGTTGATCACCACCTTCTCCTCGATACCCTGTCTTCACTTGGATTTAGGAGCTCTGTTCTGGCCTGATTTTATTCTTATCTCTCCCATCTCACTTTTAGTGTATGTACTGGTGACTCCTCCTCTACTGCCATCCCGCTTTCAGTTGGTGTTCCTCAGGGCTCTCTTGGACCTCTCCTTTTCTCTCTCTACACTCAGTCACTTGGTGTACTTATTTTCTCCCATGGTTTTCAGTACCATCTTTACCCTGACAACTCTCAGATCTACCTCTCTATGCCTGAAATCTCTCCAGGAATCCAGGCCCAGATCTCAGCCTGCTTATCTGACATTGCTGCCTGGATATCTCACCACCATCTGAAATTGAAAATGGCCAAAACGGAATTCCTTATCTTTCCCCCTAAAGCCACCTTCCCCTTCCTCTCTTCTCTATTTCTGTGGATACTACACTCCTTCCTATTGGATTCATCTTTGACTCTCTCTTTCTCTGCACAATTCAACAGATAGATAAAACCTGTCACTTCTGTCTCTGTAACATCAGCAAAATTCATCCCTTCCTTTCTACATACACTACTAAGACCCTTATTCACTCTTTAGTTACTTCCTGTCTTGACTATTGTAACCTGCTCCTTGCTGGTCCTCCCTCTGACTCATCTCTCTCCCTTTCAATGTTCAAAACTCAGCTTTATGGCTTATCTTCCACCAGTGTTGCTATGCTCATGTAACCCCTCTTCTCAAGTCACTTCACTGCCTCCATATCAGTTCTGCATCTAGTTCAAACTTCTCCTATTGACCTACAAGTGCATTCATTTTGCGGCTCCTCATTACCTTTCCTCTCTTATCTCACTCTACACCCCTCTTCAGGAACTATGCTCCTCTGGCAGATCCTTTTTATATATGCCTTTATCTGCCACTGCCAACTCCAAACTTCATTCATTCCACCTTGCTGCTCCATATGCCTGGAACAAACCACCTGAGTCAGTGCATCAGGCACCTTCTCTAGCCCTCTTCACATCCAGGCTAAAAACATTCCTTTTTGAGGATGCTTTCGGATCTTGATGCTCCTCACTCTTGTCCACTAATTATGTGTATCTTACCATACTCGAGTCGCCAGTTTTGCAATGTTTTTTCATCTTGATTAGATTTTAAGCTCTGTGTACGCCTCTTAACACTATACAAATGATTAGTGATAGTAGGAAATACTGGTAGTGATAAGGCCAGCGGTATTGGGGAAGTTGAGGTCAGCACGCTTGCACAATTGGTTCCATAGGCTTTGCTGCCAGCTTTCTGACTGTGGAGAAATGGTCCTTTACCTTGAAGATAACCTCTTGCACTTTAGAACCAAAAAGGTTGCCTCCCTAACATGGGGCATCTGCCAGTCATTCGTGCAAATCCTCCATGAGACCAGACACCCAAAGCCAGGTGGTGCATCTTGCCAAGATAACTGTAGCCACCAAGCGAGCCACCAAGTCGTAAATATCCTAAGTGGTACGGATGATATGATGAAGAGATTCATGAAGGTCAGTGACCAGCTGTGCTGAGTCTTCTGTGGAGTGATCATCAAGCCAGAGGAAAAGAAGGCAGTGAAGGATCTGAAGATGGTGGGCCAGGATCTGTATGGCTAATGTGTTATTTTGATAGGACTTCCATTCAATGGCATCTAGGGTTCACTGTTCTTCCCTTGCAACATTTGTGTTAGCAGCTTGGAACTCTTGGATTTCTTCTGCACAACTTCAAATACAACTGACTGGATGAGGAAGTTGCTGGTGTTCAAAGCCCGGGGCCAGCAGGACTTAATATTTCAAGTTGAGGCGATATGATATAATGCTACTGGAGGTGGGGGTTTCCAAATGGAGAACTGGAGGTCTTAAAGTATTTAGAGGCTGGTAGAGCCATCATCTCCTCTCTTAAAAAGTATATAGCGAAATTAGAAAAGGTACAGAGAACAACCAAAAAAATGGTAAAAGGCATAGAAGGATACCTCTATGAGGAAAAGCTTAAAAGGTTAGGTCTCTTTAACTTGGAAAAGAGATGATTGAGGGAAAATATGATAGAGGTCTATAAATTAATGAATGGAATGGAACAGGTAAACAGATGGGTTGTTTTACGCCATCAAAAAGACTAGGGGACATGCAATGAAGCTACAACGTAACCCAGTCTGCCCAGCAAGGTGGCAAGTGCACCTACTCTTGCCACCTTTCTGGGCAGACTAGATGGACCTTACTGGTCTTTATCTGCCGTCATATATTATGTTACTATGTAAGACTAACAAGAGAAAATATTTTTTCACTCAACGTGTAATCAAACTCGGGAATTCATTACCGGAGGATGTAGTAAAAGCTGTTAGTGTAGCTGGGTTTAAAAAAAGGTTTGGACAAGTTCCTGGAGGAAAGGTCCATAAACCATTATTAAAGAGTACCTGGGAAAGCCACTGCTTGCCCAGAACAAGCACTGTGGAACCTATGTGCCTTTATGGGAACCTGCCAGGTACTTGTGACCTGGATTGGGCACTGTTGGAAACAGGATGCTGGGCTTGATGGACCTTGGTCTGACCCAGAATGGCATTCATTATGTTCTTATGGCATTTCTTACCTACCACAGCAATGGCTGTCATCCTTCCCCCTAGAGACGTATCGATGGCAGGCAGTGCCGGGGACCCTGCAGAGGCACATGGTTGGGGGGCTGCATGGCTGTCTATGTATGCCTCTGTGCCCCCTATCTAGACCTTGCACCCTAGGTGCCCACAAAACCCACATGTTGGACAGGCTGGGACTGCACACCACCACTACTGACAGCACGTGGGCATGTCAGCATAGTGTGGTGATGTTGGCAGCGGGGACAGCAGCTCCCACCTGCAGCAGACCAAAGCCATGTCCTGGCCCTGTGTGCTGTGCACATTGCAACACATGCCAAGATCTATCTGATGGGAAGAATGTCAGCCCCAGGGATAGTTGTATTCCTGTGGCAGCACTGTGGCTCAACACACACAGTCAGTGTATATATAAGTGAAGGGTCACAGGTTCTTTAGCCTACAGTGCAGGTATAGCACTAGCATGTGAACCACCAATGAATCACCCAGCAAGGGTACAAACACCCATTAACCACACAGAGAAGCACCACTATCCACAGCTGGATGCAGGCTGATAGCACCTGCACACTGAGTGGGCGCTAATAACAGGCATTAGTATTAGAGCACACATTAATAATGCTTGAGCTGATATGGAGACCAAAGTACCAGGACTGCCAACATCCCCACTTATGCCCAGCGTGGCAATGTGTGTGTGTCTGTGTGTATCTATGTCTGTGTCTCTATTGTTCTGTGGCTTTCTGCACGTCACTGTGCCTTGCATTGCCTAAGCTGTTTCCAGCCTTAGTCTGCAAATGTGCATGACGAGGAGCATGAAACAGAGTGGATTGGCCAGGACGGGTCTCCCTTGGCAGTAGGGTCAATGGCCAGGTCTTTGTAGCACCCGTCTGCCATGTGCACGGCCTGGGTGACCACTGCATGTCATACTGAGAGAGCACTCTGACCAAGCAGTGACCACAGCACGGCTATATATCCACATAGTGCTATATAATGCCTGGCTCCAGTGATGTGGGTGCAATCTCTGTCTGGGGAGCCTAATCACTGAGCCAAATGCTGGGTATCCATGCCATTTAGCCCAAGTCAGAGGATGTTCTATGCACATGCATTGTCTGCTGAATGCTGAGGTGGATTGTTGGTCCTAGATGGTTGAGACAGCAGTTGTTCCTGGCCTACTCACTGTGGTCATGCCAGGACAGTAGCTGCAGCCCCACGCAAGCCTAGAGACCACCCCTCCCCCTGCATTTGGCATCCATGGCAACAGCTTTTTAACACTGGGCACTGACATGCACTGTTCTAGGAGAATCCCTATCCAGCAGTGGCAGGACACAAGGCCCAGTTGTGACTAGCACCTACAATATGCTACAATTGTGCAGGAAACAAAGTGACTAGCATAACACTGCAAAAAATACCTGCCACACACTAGCAGTGATGTGGACCTGCCACACAGCCAGCAGACACCATCTCTAGCAGTGTAAGTTCTGGGGACCAGGTGCTTTGTGCCCATCCTCACCCTCAGGGTGACTGCTAAAACTGCCCAGTAGCATGGTTTGTAGCTGTTATGTGCATGTAGCACGCAGTCAGTGCGTCATACTGAGCTGATGTAATAGATCAGTGCATTCTCTATTTGGTGATCAGTTGCAGACTGCTGTTCCGCATGTGCAGTGCTTCATGGATACTGGAGGGGCTAGCCTATACCAACACACACAGCAGACAATTTAGTCAGAGACCTGCAGATTCTTTGAATCCAGACATTGCTGTGTAGAGAGTTGTGGAAATGTAGCCTACTAGTTAGTGCAATGTCTCCATAAGAAGGGGACAGGGGTTTGTTTCCCACATGTTCATTTTGCGCCTATGTGCTACTCAGATCATTTCCCTGCCTATAACAGTCGTGGCTCTGCTGTGCCTTGCAGACACTCATCCTTCTATTATTTTATGTGTTCTGGCCACACTTTGGGTCAGCAAACATGTTATTCCCCGTCATGGATGTCTGTGAGTATGGCTTTATTGCCCCTGATGCAGCCCATTGCAGGGGATCAAACATGTTCCTCTGCAGATGTCAGGCACCCCCCCCCCCCCACTTGGAGGCATAGCGTGATGGTCATGGCAATGGCTTGGGGGCCAAGATACCATGGTTTGAGACCCACTACCACTCCTTATGTGAAATTTCGGAATGAGTTACTGTCGCATTTTATATCTGCCACAACCTTCATGGACTGACAACACCTCCTTGTGACCATGAGCAGATCACTTAACCCACTAATGGCTCAAATAACTGCGGGTCTGTACAGTCCCTGGTTATCATTAGACATTACCAATTGATGGTAAGATGTACCCCGATGTGACTGCACTGCTACAGCGGTATCCTAACAGGCAACATGAGTCATTTCTGACATCATGTCTGTGACTGTACAACTTTGGCTCCCTTACATCTCTGCAGTACCTGCAGACACATCCTACCCCTCGGATAGCCACCTGCAGGTATCACCTCATGTCCATACGCATCCCATTTGCTCAGTTTGGATGACACCTGTGCAGTAGTCATCTGCACATTTGTCTGAGGTGTTATATGGTGGCTGTGTGGCTAGGACAGGTGTGAGTCCCATATGTCTGGTATCAGGCCTTCTAAGTGGCACTGGCACACATTTTCACACAGTCAAAATATGTTGGGGATGGCACCTACAGCACATTGGTGCTGTTCATCCATACCACCCTCTCTTTAGCCGCCATCCATCCTTCAGCCCATCCATCTACCTCTGTCGGCTGTATGCAGTCATGTCTTCTTGTGCAAGCTGGTTCACTATGGCCTAAACTGGTACTCTTTTCCGCATTTCGTCTCTTCACACTTGCCTCTCCTGTGCCTGATCTGCATGTCACCATTCCTACTCTGTCCTCCTGTCACTGCACACATCCTGCCACTTCTGACTCCGCTGACAGACACGTGTTCCCCATCCTATGCCACACACTGACATTGCGCCATTTTACATTGGCGCCCCCCTGTGCATTGGTACAGCTGCCTCCCACATGTTCATCCACTTTACTGGCTGCCCTGTAGGATGCCCATGGATCTAGTAGGTCTATCAGCTCCCACCTGTCTTTCCATCCATCACCTTCAGATTGACTTTCATTGCTGCTCCTTTATCCAGCATTAGGGTTACAGCCGTTTTTGAACTTTAATGTCAAATGTCCCGTTAATGTACATTAAATGGCCCATAGTGCCCTTAACGCCAGAACATCTCTTACATGCCCAGAGCCCTTTTCGCATGTAAACCCCTTATTGCTGCCATTAACACTCACTAATGTCTGCTCCCTTAACGCTCTTTAGTAAATATGAAATTGTAAACGTACATTAATTTATTCCATCAAGATATGTCTGAAATCTTTCTGCAGAGTGGAAGGCAGACATTCTTCTCCCACAGAAATCAATTATTTATGGATAGTGTCATCCCACAGTGTCAACCCCGATTATCACTGTCGAGTAGTTCCTTGTCAATTAACAAACAACATGGGAATAGTGTTAGTGCATGTACTTTTAAGAGTAAGACAGGTACTATTTACTTGTTCCTTATTTTCATTTCTGTCTCGGGGGCGGGAGAGGGATTATTTCCTAGACTCCCTAATTTTCTTTCACATTTTCTAGCTCCATATGTTTTGGTTTATTTTTCTTTTCATTCTGCAATATCCCCACCTGTATTTCCCCTTTCCTGCACTTTAATGCTGAGACCTACAGTCACAGTTCAATATTTCATTTAGGTGACAAAACTGAACTGGCTAAGTTTATGGGCCTTGAAATTTTGATGAGGCTTAATTAATTTTGCATGAAGATTAAGAAGCCAGAGCAGCAAATTCTTTCAATAAGCACTTTCTTAGTGGAATAATACTGTTTTCATTGGTTCCAGTGGTCTCTGAGACAATTTACATTTACATTGGACATATAATCCTAAAACTAAGGCATTCCTTAGGCCACATTGTGAATGTTAAAAGGCGGCAGCTCAGTAAAATACTTTACCCAATAGTAAGACCCAAGTCTAGTTTCAATGTCCTTCAACATTGCAGAGTGTTTGGAATCTTACAGTATTATTATTTAATGGACAATCTTATCCTGGTTATTTATCATATCTGTGAATGCTTTTATATATATATATATATAGATAGATATAGATATAGATATAGATAGATAGATAGATAGATAGATAGATAGATAGATAGATAGAGAGAATTTTTCAAGTTGTAGAACATAGTTTGGAGCACTATAAGACGGGGGACCCTTTTACCTGTTCAGGGTGACCAGCCAGTTGGTGAATGGGGTTTATAGAAAGTGCAAAGGATAGAAGTGCAAAGGGAGGAGTGGCCTAGTGGTTAGGACAAGGTACTTCAGGCTGGAGGGCCAGGGGTTCAAGTCCCACCTGGGGACAGCAATCTCAGGCCAGAGGGACTGGGATTTCTAGTCCTATAGGTACTCCTTGTGGTCTTGGGCAAGCCACTTAACCCTCCATTGCCCATGTTCCCTGTAAGTATTAGCATATGTGTGTCTCATCCCCTTGTGTTAAATGTATCTCCCAATTGACCGCTTTGACCCAGTGAAAAGCAGGATATAAATACAGCTAAATAAAAAATAATAATAAATAGAAAGAAGCCAACTGATTTTCTTCCTCCTTTTTATCCTGATGTTCTCAGCTAAAGAGCCCTATAATATTGGAAAAAAGGAATTTCACTTCCTGATCAGTTGATTTAAAATGCAGCAAATATCCTACCCACGAAATGGTATTCCCAGAAGGAGGGAGGAGAGAAGATTTAGGAATGAGAAACAAAGAAGATGGGCATAAAATTCCCACTAACAAATGGTAAAACAACAGAGCTGTTTCTTCTCTTGCAGGAACCAGGATAATGACCTTAGACCCAATAACGCCGAGTAGGCATTAAGCAAGTCGCTTCGGTAACTGTGGGGGGGGGGGGGGGAGCTAGAATATTCAGCACGGCAGCTAGCACCTCTAAAGCGCATAGCCCTCGCTGCTGAATACTAACCCCAGATATTCAGTGCTGGGGTCATATCTAGCCACTGGCATTGAATATCTAGGTCACTGCACAACTCGTAAGCTAACTGGGCAATGGCGATATTGAGTCGCTGCCTGGTTGGCTCCCATGGGCAAAGTTAGTCCAACCTTTGCTGCTCATAACTTTACCTGCAAGTCGCTAACTGGGCAGCAGTTCAATATCACCACTGCTTGGTTAGCGATGGGTGCCATCTCCACTCTGCCCCACAATGCCCCTGGAACACTCTGATGCTAACCATATAGCATTGGGACATGTAGCGGCAGCACCCACAGATATCCAGTGGCACTAACTGTGTTAGTGCCACTAAATATCCTGCTAACTGGCATTTATGCGGCCATTTTTGTTGGTTCTATTGAGGAGGCCATGAGCACCTGGCCTCCTCAATAGTACTAAGAAAAATGACTCTGATCTCATGGTGCTACCCCATAACATGAAGCTAGGGGGCAGGACCACATGATCACGGTCATTTTGAAGAGGCTCAATGATGAGGGCAGGAGCAGGGAAGATTGCTCCTGTTCCTACTGACCACTGGACCACCAGGGATTAAAGGTATGGCCTGTGGGGGGGGGGGGGCCTCCCAATCCGACTGGCTAGCCAGTACACATTGTTTAAATGGGGGAGATGAGGGAGGTGGGATCAGGTCCCCAACTGGCTAGCTGGGATTTTTTAAAGGATCGGGAAGTGGGGACTTTAGAAACCCAACTGACCTGCTGGGATAGTGTATTTTGTCTGGGAGTATACCAATTCTCCCTTCAGACAGTGCTGATGGGGATTGGGAGCTGTCCAGGGTGCTGAAGGGGTGGGGCAGGCCAGGTTTGTTAATATTGTCAGTGCCATAGATCTTCAGTTATACAGCACTGACAATGATCTGAGGGAGGGCATGATCAGCGCTGGGGAGGCGATCGCTGCACAATCAACCCCACAGCTGTGATTTGGCCCGATTCAACAGCCAACAAGCAACAAAGTTTTGTGCAATGGCTGGCAATGCTCGGCATGCCTACTCCCCATACCAATTCTGACCACCCCCAGGTTCACCATGCAAAATGGACAGTATTTTATAAGAGGACACATACTGCAAATTACTAAAATATTGACATTTATTTGCACTGTTAGCACTAGGCACCTCCTTATAAACTTATCCCCCACGTTCTACCTCTCCTATCTTATCTCTCCCTACATCCTTCTTCAGGAACTTCACTCATCAGGAAAATCCCTTCGATCTGTGCCCTTCACTTCCATTGCCAAGTCCAGAATGTGCTCTTTCCACCTTGCTGCACTGTATGCCTGGAACAGACTAACAGAGTTGGTGCATCAGGCTCCACCTTTGGTCCTATTCAAATCTAGGCTAAAAACCACCTCTTCAAGGTTGTTTTTAGATCCTGACTTTTTATTCTTCCTTTTATCATCCATGTGTGTCAAGACTAAATCCCGGAAACCACTTCCATTTTTTATCCCGTTTCCGGGATTTAGTAAATGCAACGAAGTTTGAAGAAGAGCCAGGAGGATCTATGGCTCGAAACACAACGTTGGGTCACTACTATACTATGGATTGTTGCACTTAAGGAAGTATCACTAGCTGACAATACCGGGAGAGGATAATTTTCATGGAGTTGCCATCGTTGTTTGGTGGCGTTTTTGAGGAATGAACACCAGCTGACAAGATCAGCAGAGAGCAGTATGGTGGATTATCCATGGAGGTTCAAGGAGATGCCGAGGACAACCTGAAAGATTTTTTGAGTTTTGAACTATGAGCTTTGAGAAACACCAAACTCCAACCTTCTTTTTGAAGAATAACTCCTGGACAGCTAAGTGAAAATAGTTTGATCAATGTCTATGTTAGATTGATTTCTTTACCGGTTGGTTAAACTGAAGGGTTTATATATCCCTTAGGGAATGTTTAGGGTTGCGTCCCTATATAAAGAATAAAAAGTAACATTGAACCACGATAAGATGTTTTTATCTTCATGGTGCTAGTTCCGATAAAAAATAGGTAAAATAGGATAGACTTATTTCCCTTGATAGTTGGAATAATATATATGTGGGGAATAACATAAGGTTAAATTAATAAGATAGTAGGACATGATTATTGGCACTCTTATAAACAATTCAAATCAGTTTGAACAGAAGAACCACGTTCTCACTGCAGTGAAATTAGACACACCTGTGACCAATTATTTTATTTATTTAAATTATTTCTATACCATGCTCTTTAAAATCAGCGCGGTTTACAGGTAACATCAATTTGTACTCACATGACTCGAATCAACCAATAAAAGATGGCTCTAATGTTTAAAATGGCCACATTCACTCCCTATTCTATTTTCACAATGGTGAAGACAAGAGAGCTGCCTGAGATTGTCAGAAAAGCCATTATCACAAAATATCAAACTTCAAAGAGGTATAATGCTATCGCCAATGACCTTGAGATTCCTGTGTCTATAGTTCACAATGTTATTAAGAAGTTTTCTGCTCATGGAACTGTCAAGAACCTCCCTGGATGTGGTGGGAAGAGGAAAATGAATCCAAGAAGTCTTCAAAGGTTAGTGCAAACTGTTGGAAAAACACTACGTACAACTGCAAAGAGCTTAAGGCTGACCTGGAGCAATCTGGAGTGATGGTTTCAACCCCCACCATATGCTGCACACTAAACAAAGAAGGACTTTAGAGGCAAAGGCCGAGGAGGACCCCACAGTTCACAGACAGACATAAAAAGGCACACCTGATATTTGCCCAAACTCACCTTGAGAAAACACAATGCTTCTGTGGACAGATGAAACCAAATTTGAGCTCTTTGGCAATGCAGACTAGTGATACATATACAGGTGAAGAAATGAAGCTTATAAGAAAAAAACACCCTTCCTATAGTTAAATATGGTGGAGGTTCCATAATGTTGTGAGGCTGTTTTGCTGCCTCAGGAACTGGAGGGCTGGAACATATTTTAAAAAAATTATGGCTACCAAGGTATTTTGGAGCAAAATGTGCTACCTAGTGTCAGAAAGCTAGATCTGGGTTGAAGGTCATGGGTCCTCAAACAGGAGAATGACCCAAAACATACATCCAAAAATATAAAAGTATAATTAAAAAGGAAAAAATGAACTTTTAAACTGGCCAGCAATGAGTCCTGATCTCAATCCAATCAAGAACCTTTGAAAAGAGCTGAAATCTGCCATTTTTTAAGAGGAATCTTGGAAACATTCATGAGCTGGAACAAATCGTAGTTGAAGAGTGGGAAAAATCTATCAGCAGATAGATGTATGAAACTTATAGATGGCTACCAGAAATGTTTGAAAGCTGTCATCACTGCCAAGGGTTGCGCAACCAAATATTAGTTAAGGGCGCCATTAATGCTTCCTGTTTTTTTCTCAGAAATTAATACATCTACATTGTACAGACATCTTTTTTTGTTGTATATCTTTGAATATACTATTAAAATATTTTGCTGACATACAGTTAGAATATTTTCAATTATTTCTCAAGATATTGTATACAACGTACCTAAAATGCAAGGGAGCCAATAATGTTGACCACAACTGTATATGGAAAGCGAAGTTCTACTTTCACTGGCCACCAGTGAATGTATAACCTCATTTGAATATTGGCCCAGTTGTTATTAAATCAGCATAACTCTTCACTACTTACAGAAAGAAATGAAGGTTCCTCGTTCCTCTGTCTGGTCAATGCCTTCAGTATCAAAAAGGAAGAAGACAGAGAAGCATGTCATATAGGATATAAAGATCTACATATGGAGGTTAATTTTATAAAGTTGCTTAGTTTAAATTGAGTTGTCATGCACATTTTTTGCACCTATTTTATAAAGTAACGTACGTGGTAAGTGGTAAAATATGCATGCTCAATCTAGATGCAACCACTTAAAGTAACCCTAGACTCGGTGTAAATGCCCATGCCTAGATTTCTAAAAAATGCGCGTAAGTTATATTTTATAACTTGTATGTGTATATTTAGGCTATGCCTATGTTTCCACTTCTTTGCTCATCCACTTTAAAAGTACTGAGATGCCATCATCCTGATGCAGTACTTGCAGAATAGTCCCCACCTAAACTACATACATAAGTGCCCATCCCCATGCGAAAGTCATTAAAAAAGGTGACTTACGTGTGATGATGGCACGTAACTCTATGCAGCTCATTAAAAATTACCTCCATACTTGAGAATTTTTCTAGTGTAAATGCCCTGAACTGCTGCATCACCCTTCAGCAGTGCATCTGGATTACTATTTCCTTGTTCCAGGGTCTCAGTCTTCTAGAACGACAACACATCTTTATTAGTAGTATTCTTATTCCTATATTTAGTTATACCCCACCTAAGCAAACCTAAAGAATCATACTAAGTGGTTTAAATAGTTTTGTTTAGTTTGTTCTTCAACTGGATTCACTTTTGATTCCATAGGATCTCAAAACGAAGTATAAAACAGCATAAAAGTACAGTCGATTTACGTACAGTATATTGATAAAAATACACGTTACATCAAACACCCTCCTCTCCTATACTCTACATACATCAAATTAGCTAGCAGCCTACATAATTCTTTCACTACAGTTCCTTCATGCAAAAAAGACTGATTTTCACTTTCGTTCTAAATTCTGCATAATTTATTTCTTCGCAAATATCTATTGGCAACACATTCCAAATCTTAAGTTATTAGTAGAAAACACTGATCTCTTAGCACTGTCCAAATGCATCAATGAAAATTTGCAATGTTTACAATTTTTAGCATATATTTCATAAACATATATAAAATCACTTCATAAATTACATAATATAGAATAAATCAACATCGTATCTCATTAGGATTCCCCCTCTACTTCACTGGGGAGAATGGTGTGCAGTTTCACAACAATCAAATAAATATATTTAAATATTAAATCCTAAAAAGAAAACCATTTAAACCCCCACCACCATGAAAGGGAACTAAACCTGCCATACAGTTCCCAGACTGAGCTATCATGCCCTACTTCCAGCAAAGGGGAAAGCATGATAGCAAAACTTCTCTGTCCCAGATTCTCAGATGAGCATCTTGGCCTTACCTCCCTTCTATCTGGATGGCTTGGGATGATGTCGGTGGGAAAGGACAGAGTCCAAGTCCCTTGAATTTGCTGGTAAGCAGCAGGGAAACTTCCACTATCTGCCAGTACCATAATTTGTGTGCTCATAATCTTCACGCAGTCTCAACTGAAATAAGCATCTCTTCATGTAGTTTGACAGCTGGTGACAGCTGTGTGGAGAGCATGCTTCAGGTAAAAAGCCTGGCTTTGGAGATTATTTTTAGTTGTGTTCTTTTTCTGCTGTTACTACTCATAGATAAACTGGATTTAATCTTTCTGTGCATTTTCTGCCAACCAAGAGCTGAAGATTTTCTCTGAGTTGCAGCTATATTTTGGACCCTGATATGAATTCCATTTCCATTGCTCAAATCTACATGACTATTTTGTTTCTTGCCAGTTTCCTTTTCACTGTGTTCCAGGGCTGAAGTATTTGGCTGTGGCAAGGCTGAGGTTGAGTTTTGATGAGGTCACCATCAGTGCAATGCCCCCACATGGACAGATCATGCACACTTTGAGGCTGATTCTGTATTGGCTCCATTCAGGAGATGTGATCCCCAACCGTTAGAGACAACGTCCTTTCCCCACAGTCCGACCCCCAATCTAGCCTCCCATGGCCAGGATCACTGTCGCAGTCCCTCAATGTCCAAGGGGACTTATTCCATGGCCGACCCCGGACGTGCAGGCCGACCTCAGAATCGGCCCTGTTGTCCAGGGTCTCTCTCTGCTCATCACTCGCCCTTGCTCTGCCTCTGTCCTGCCCCCTCCCTCGCACAAACAGAGCTCCCCATACAAATTGCCTGTTCATATGGGGAGCTCTGTCCCTGTCAGGTTGCCCGGCTGTTTAGCGGGTCTGGATATCTGGATCAGATGTCCAGACCCGCTAAATGGAGTTCAGAATGACCCCCTTTGGCTTCTGAAGAACTGCTGTAGTTCCACTGTCACATTTTTCTTAGTACATTTTCCTTTCTCTGTAGATTTTAGGGATGTGCACAGTCAAGAAAAATTCAGCTGGTTTTCATTTTTTTCATAAATTGTAACCAATATTTGAGTGTTTTCTCAGTTTCAAACATTCATTTTAATAAGGAATTCTTTTGTGCATGCTACATTGACTTAACATGTACTAACTGGAAAATAAAGGTGCATTAAGGGGCAATTTTACTAAAGTGAAGCATGTTTTTTACAGCTACTGCGTACTAAGAGAAATTAACATGTGGTAAGTGCAAAGGCTGTGTGCTAACTGTTGGGGATGTGACCAACATATCTCCTGCATTTACTGCACAGAAAATGCAATAACGTCATTCACAATTAACACAGGTACACTTAATGCATTGGCTTTAGGGCAGCCACGCTAACTGCAACATTGAAAATTAGCACTCAGTAATTCCCCCCATGCTAAATACAATGTGTAGTCCACGCCCACTCTTCGTCCCTAATTCGCCCAGTCATGTGCTAAGCAGGTAGCAAGTGATTTTTACCTTATGGTAGCCATTATCATGGTCCAACATTAATCACTTAGCACTTGTTAAAGTACACACTAAACATTAATTCACTTTAGGAAACATGCCCCTTAATTTTTAAAGTGCTTTATTGAACCAAATATGCACTAATGAATGTACACCCCTAGTAGTTCTTTTTTTTTTATATAAAACATAACCACCCAAGTCTTTTTCCTTAATCCCTAAAAGAGTCATTTCAGTGTCCTGCATGCTCCGCTACTTATCTCTATGGATGTGGCCACAATCCTGATGTGCCGTGACATGCAGAGATTACCTCATGTTCTCCCTGGCTCGGGCTAATTAAAGAGCCTAGCTGCTGCGACTTTAACAAACCCAGATATTCAACTGCAAAACATATTCATTTTCTGCCATTGAATATCCAGGCTCACTGGACACCAGCACTGCTCTCCGGTGAGTGGTGATACTCATCTGTCCTAACTTTAACCGGCTAAGCTATCCTGTTAGCGGATGAATATTGCCACTAACCTAATCCGCCCACAGACTGCCCCAATTATACCCGGACATTTCTGTGGAATAGTGGCTGAAAGTTGCTGTTATCTGGATAATGAAACACTGAAAAAAATAGAAACATGTCGGCCAATGCAGACCATATCACCTATCCAGTCTGCCCTTCCTTAGTGGCTACTAAGCTTTACAGTCCTTTTCTTATTTTAAAGATCTTCTGTGTTTGTCCTATGCTTTCTTGAATTCAGATACAGTCTTCATCTCTACTAACTATTGGGAGACTATTCCAAGAATCTACCACTCCTATAAAGAAATATTTCCACATAGTACTCCTGGGTCTATCCCCTTTCACCTTCATCCTGTGCTTCTTCTTGCAGAGCTTTCTTTCAATTGAAAGAGGCTCTCCTCCTGTGTATTTATGCCATGGAAGTATTTAAACGTCTCTATCATATCTCCCCTTTCCTACCTTTCTTCCAAAGTATACATATTGAGATATTAAAGTCTATCTCCATATGCTTTATGGGGAAGACCTCTAACCATTTTTTAGCCACCCTCTACACCAACTCCATCCTGTTTAGATCCTTTTGACGGTCTGGTCTTCAGAATTGCATACCAACAAATGAGGTCTCACCAACAACTTATAGAGAGGCACTATCACCTTCTTCTTCCTGTTGGCCATTCCTTTCCCTATTCATCAAAACATCCTTTTGGCTTTTGTCATTATTTATTTTACATTTCTTATATACCGCGCTCTTTGTCATCAGTGCGGTTTACATTGGACAATATCACACTTGGTCAATTGAATTAGACCGTCGTCTACATAGAACAGGGATTTAACATGGAGGTAACTTGGGTGAACTATTTACATTCTTAGTACAAGTACATTTAGGTCTGAATTTGCTGTAGGTTTTTGGACTCATATAGCTGCGGTTTGGGGTTGGGAGGGTGGGGAAGGGTGTGGGGGGGGAATATCTAGATGTGTAAAATACGTGAGGAAAAGGTGGTGTTTGAGGGCTTTTCTGAACAGCCTAAGGTCCTTGATTGCTCTAATGTTGGGAGGGAGCTTGTTCCAACATCTAGGAGCATAGTTCTGGAATGCCCTATTGATGGTGGCCTGGTTGAGCTTTGTAGATTCACTTGGTATGAGAAACGTGTCAGCAGCCAGCGGTCTCCTAGGTCTGTTGTTTGCAGTGTGTATGATGAGGTTGGAAATAGATGCAGGTGACATTTTGTTGAAGGCCTTGAAGGTAGTGAGGAGGGCCTTGTAAAGGATTCTGGAGCATACTGGGAGCCAGTGAAGTTCTTTTAGAATGGGGGAGATGTGGT
The DNA here is from genome assembly GCA_033557465.1 of Ichthyophis bannanicus. Taxonomy (NCBI): domain Eukaryota; kingdom Metazoa; phylum Chordata; class Amphibia; order Gymnophiona; family Ichthyophiidae; genus Ichthyophis; species Ichthyophis bannanicus. The sequence goes on along the minus strand of CM066035.1, from coordinate 887,205,443 downwards.
CATTCCGTGAGGCTCCACATAGTACGCGGGCTGCTGCATTCATGGCTAGCTGTAGAGGGTGGAGGGTGGTTTTTGAGAGACCGTGAAGTATTATATTGGCATAATCGAAGTGCGGTGTGACTAGCGCTTGGAAGATGGTGCGGAAGTCACCGGGTTCAATCATTGGTCTCAAGTGCCTCAGGGTTTTGACCTTGTAATAGATAGCTTTTACAGTGCGTTTTATGTGTTCCTTGAAGTCCAGCTGTTGATCCAATATGACCCCAAGATAACGTATATTGGATTTGACCGGGAGTTCTGCGTCTCTGACTTTCAGTGCTGGTGGAGGAGAGAAACCTTTATTACCTTTTCTACCTGCTTAGCTACCTTAAGATAATCAGAAATGATCACCTCTTTAGTAGGTTAGCCAGTCTGTTGCGGAAGACACTTTGACCTTTCCCTGGATAGGTGGACCTCTGCTCAGCAGCCCTTGGAAGATCATCTCATGCTCCATGAAACTAAAACTCTCTGAATGACAGCATCCATGCAGCCGTGCATTCATCTTTGGGATGCAAGCTTCTCTGCTTTGGCCTTTGCCCTCAACAGGGAAGATTGAGGAGAATATCACCTGCGCATCTGCTTCACTCTCTCTCCCAGAGATGTGAAACCACACTTGATATGCTCAGAGCGATATCTAGCAGTATCATTTGTGCCAACATGGATGAGCAGTATCAGATAATAGTCAGTAAGCTTGGTGAGTCCCAGCAAACTCTCAATAACATCTCAGATTTTGGAACCAGGCAGACGGCACACCTCCCAGGACATCAGGTCGGGTTGGCAAACCTCAATACTCCTCAGAAGAGAATCACCAACCACCACAACTCTTTGCTTCGTTGTTTTCTCTATTTTAGCAAATTTGGACTGTTTGAACTGTAGTTCTTCCTGTGACTGGGATGTTTTTGCCTCTTCCACTTCTTTAATTCGAGGGATGGTGGAGTTGGGAGTGTCAATTCTACAGGCTCTGGCATCAGGCTGTCCATCAGGATGGAAAACGTAGTTATTCACCTATAACAGGTGTTCTCCATGCACAGCAGGAATAAGTCTTCACTTATAGGTGACGTCATCCAATGGAGCCCGCATAGGAATGCTCCCCAACTACCAGTCAAAGTTATTGGGAACTTCCACTGTGCATGCATGCCATCTTCCTCCCTCCTGCCACAGCACCATTTTAGACAGTCTGATACTATATAACTCTTGGAGGGGGAGGGGGGACTTATTCCTGCTGACCACTGAGAACATCTGCTACAAGTGAGTAACCAACTTTTCTCCATGGACAAGCTACAGGCTACCTTTAAGAAAAGAAGAACACACGTTTTTCCCAACAGGGACAACTAAGTCTATCTTTTTGTTGAGAACAGGCCTTTTGTACTATATACACACACACACACACACCACCACACACACAAATATACATATTATATTTTTAGGTAGCCTGAACAGAAAAGAATGAACCTAGGGGGAATGGAGTTGGATTCTGATCCCCAAACAGATTCCACAGTACTGACTGGCCGAAGTTGCTGTCACATCAGAAATCCCCTTCCAGAAAGTAGCGAGATATGAATCTGTGAACTGAAGGCCAGGTTGCAGCTTTGCAAATCTCTTCCATGGAGACTGAACACATGTTGGCCACTGACACAGTCCTGGCTCTAACATTGTAAGCCATGACATGACCATCAAGGTTTAGGCCTGCCTGGGCATAAGCAAAGAAGATGCAGTCTGCTAGCCAAATTGAAAAAGCGCATTTGGAGACGGCAGCCCCTACACTTACTGAGGTCAAAAGAAATAAAAAGCTGGATGGACTTTCTATGGGCTTTTGTCCACTTTTTTAAGGGCTTTTTTCAGCTGAATAACTTGCTGCTCTCCATAACTAACTGGAACTTTCCTCTTACTATCTGGCCTGTCTGTGTTGGCCAGGTTAATATAAATCAATACCTATCCTAGCTTTGTCTCCATTGTTGCAGAGTTTAAAACTTTTTTCCTGTCTCTGCCCTAATTCTATCTGAGTGACTAACCCCTCCCTCCCTGCTCAGGTATTGTTTAGCCCCTTTTCCTGTCTTCCACGGGTGTTTAGCTCCCTCTGTCCTTTGGGAAAAGAAGTGACGCTCTTGAAAGTTGAATTTTGCTTGCTTCTTGCGAGTGAATTTGCTGGCTTTCTGTGAATCCTGTCTGTCTCTCTCTACATATTTATTTATTTGTCATTGTTAGTGTGCTCTCTTATCTCATTGCCCCTTTCAGCTTTTTTCAGCTGAATAACCTATACCCCACCCACCCCGTGGTTCTCAGTCTCTTATAGCTGTCATTTGCTCAGTATCTCACAGGTGCATCTAATACCCTGTGGGCTCTGTCCCAGCTTTCTATTTCTTCTGGTCTCGGTTCTCCTCTCCATCTCTCTTCTATGGCTCCTCATTACATTGTCTTCCTTTTCTTCATACTCCTTAATTGTCTCCCCTCCTACCAGCACCTTCACTCCTCCCCTCCTTATCTCCCCTTTACCATCCTCACTTCCCCCTCCATTCTGTCTTCTACCGTCATCAGCTCTTAAGAGAGAGGAGATGGGTGAATGAGAGAGAGAAAGTGGTGAAACTTAAGACAACCTCACCCTCATTTCCGCTGTACTGTCTCCTCTCTGCCCCGTACTCTGCTACTCCTTCTCCTTTCCGGAGATATCAACCCCAAACCTGGCCCCCCTAGACTTCTGTCACACTCCGAGAAGAGAACTTCATGCAACACCTCTAATCTTAGTCATACCCCTCTTCTTTCCCCTTCCACTCTCCCTTTCTTATGTGCCTTGTGGAATGCACACTCCATCTCTAAACTTGCTTGTACTCATGATCTCTTTATCTCTAATGCTCTCCATCTTCTTGCTCTGACACCTGGCTCCTCCCAGAAGACACAGCATCTGTCACTGCTCTCTGTCATGGTGGCTATCAGTTCTCCCACATGCCTCGTCCCACTGGCCGTGGTGGTGGTGTTTGGCTTCTACGTTCTCCCTCCTGCCAATTCCAACCCCTCTTGCTGCCTCAGTCGCATTCCTTTCCCTCCTTTGAAGTCCACTCCATCCACCTTTTCACGCCACTACCTCTCCGGGTAGCTGTTATTTATTGACCTCCTGACAAGTCTACTTCTACCTTTCTCACTGATTTTGACTCATGGCTCTCCTTCTTTCTGGATTGCTCTTCCCCCGCTCTTATTCTTGGGAATTTTAACATTCATATTGATAATCTCTCTGATCCTTATGCTTTAAAGCTCCTTTCTCTTACCTCCTTGTTCGACTTCCAGCTTTGCTCTACTGTCCCCAATCACCAGCATGGACATTACCTTGACCCTGTATTTTTCTCTAATTGCTTACCCTCAAACTGTACCTCAGTTATTCCCTTATCTGACCATCACCTGCTAAGCTTAACTCTTCATCACCCGCCGCCTCAACCTTGTCCTGTGTCCTCCAACCTATTTAGAAATCTTCATGCTATTGATCCTTTGGTTCTCTCTTCCACTTTTTCTTCATCTCTTTCCTCCACTATGTCATCTAAGTCTGTTAACGATGCAATAGCTTCCTATAATGCTGCACTCTCCTCTGCTCTGGATGCTCTCGCTCTGCCCATGACACGTCCTGTGAGGCGTACTGCACCACAGCCCTGGCTTTCATCCTCTACCCACTATCTACGTTCCTGTGCCCGTTCAGCTGAGCAGGCTTGGCTCAAATCCCGCTCCCTTGTGGACTTTCGGCACTTCAAATTCATGCTTGTCTCTTTCCAGTCAGCCATAGCACTTGCCAAACAAGACTATTATGTCCATCTGAATAACTCTCTTGCCTCTGACCCTCGCCGTCTCTTTACTACTCTCAGCTCTCTCCTCAAGGTGCCTCTGCCTCTAACCCCTCCCTCCCTTTCTGGCCCAAACTCTGGCTGACTATTTCCATGACAAAATCCACAAGATCAACCTCCAATTCCCCACAAAGTCAGCTACTTCCCCTCCTCCTCCTCTTCACTCCCAATTTTCCCCCTTTACCTCTGCTACTCTCTCTTCCTTTCCTGTGATCTCTGAAGAGGAAACTGCACACCTTCTTTCTTCCTCCAAACTCACTACCTGCTCCTCTGATCCTATTCCCACCCGTTTCCTAAGCCCCATCTCCTCCACTGTTGTCCCTTCCATCTCTCACATTCTCAACCTATCGCTCTCCACTGCAACTGTCCCTGCAGCCTTCAAGCATGCTGTGGTCACACCTCTCCTCAAGAAACCCTCACTTGATCCCACCTGTCCTAATTACTGTCCCATCTCCCTCCTCCCCTTTATTTCTAAACTACTTGAATGCATGGTTCACCGCCACTGCCTTGACTTCCTCTCCTCTCATGCCCTCCTGGATCCTTTACAATCTGGCCTTCATCCTTTACACTCTACTGAAACGTCTCTTGCCAAAGTTTCCAGTAACTTGTCCCTGGCAAAATTCTAGGGCCTTTACTCTGTCCTCATCCTTCTTGACCTCTCTGCTGCTTTCAACACTATTGACCACAACCTTCTCCTTGATACCCTGTCCTCACTTGGTTTTAATGGCTCTGTACTACCCTGGTTCTCCTCTTATTTCTCCCATCACTCTTTCAGTGTTTATTCTGGTGGCTCCTCCTCTGCTGCTACCCCATTCTCAGTTGGTGTACCCTGAGGATCTGTCTTGGGTCCACTCCTTTCCTCTCTCTATACACAGTCCCTTGGTGTGCTCATCTCTTTCCATGGCTTTCAGTTCCATCTTTATGCTGATGACTCCCAGATCTACCTCTCTAGACCTGAAATCTCTCCGGAATCCAGATCCGGATCTCTGCCTGCCTTTCTGACATTGCTGCTTGGATGTCTCAACGCCACTTCAAATTGAACATGGCCAAAACTGAGCTTCTTATTTTTCCCCCTAAAACCTCCTCTCCTCTTCCTCCTTTCTCAATCTCTGTGGATAACTCAACTCCTCCCTGTTTCTTCAGCTCTCAACCTTGGGGTTGTCTTTGACTCCTCTCTCTCCTTCTCCACACACATCCATCTGATAGCTAAGACCTGCCGTTTCTTTCTCTGTAACATCAACAAAAAACGCCCATTCCTTTCTGAACACATTACTAAGACACTTATCCACTCCTTAATCACCTCTTGTCTTGACTTCTGTAATCTACTCCTTGCTGGTCTCCCTTTGAATCATCTCTCTCCCCTTCAATCTGTCCAACACTCTGCTGTGTGGCTAATCTTCTGCCAGCCTCATCATGCCCATATTACCCCTCTTCTCAAGTCACTTCACTGGCTCCCTATCCATTTCTGCATCCATTTCAAACTTCTCCTGCTGACTTATAAGTGCATTCACTCTGCAGCTCCTCACTATCTTTCTTCTCTTATCTCTCCCTACACCCCCCCCCCCCTCGGAACTCTGCTTTTCTGGCAAATTGCTTCTATCTGTGCCCTTCTCTTCTATTGCTAAACCAGACTTTTCTCCTTTCACCTTGCTGCACCTTACACCTGGAACAAACTACCTGTGTCTGTACGCCAGGCACCTTCTCTGACCCTTTTCAAATCCAGGCTGAAACTCACCTCTTCGCTGCTGCTTTAGGATTTTGACTCACCTGATTTCCTTGTTTCTTTACCATTCCCCCTAGATGTATCCCTGTCTACGCCTTCTGTGTTGTCTGTCTTGACTAGATATTCCCTGCTCATCAGAGCTTACAGTCTCTTACATGTCTGTGCAGCGCTGCATACGTCTTGTAGCACTATACAAATGCTCAGTAGTAGTAGTAGCTCCAAGTAGAAGGCCAAGGGTCATCTGCAGTCCAACATGTGTAACGCAGTTTCCCCTTTTTGAGCATGAGGCTTTGGGAAAAATGTTGATAGGAAAAACAGAAATCTGATACCACCTTTGGAAAGAATTTAGGATGAGTACGGAGGTCCATTATGGTGGAATATGATGTAAGATGGATGAGCTATGAGACCCTGAAGCTCACTCACTCTGTATTTTGAAGTGATTGCCACCAAAAACAAAACCTTCCAGATCAAAAACTTCAGAGGACAGGAACTGAGTAACTCAAAAGGAGATTTCATCATCTATGCAAGAACTACACTGAGGTCCCAAGACACTGCAGGTGGTTTGTAGGGAGGCTTCAAGAGAAGCAAACTTTGCATATAGCAAACAACTAAAGGCTGCACAGAAATGGACTCTCTATCTACATCTCTATGGTAAACTCCAGTTGCACTGAGGTGAACCCTAATGGAAGTGGACTTAGGTCCAGACTCGAAGAGGTGTAGAAGATACTCAAGCGGTTTTTGTGTGGGATAGGCAAAGGGATCTAGAGCATAGTTTTCATGCCAGACAGCAAACCTCCTGTACTTGCATGAATAAGATCTTCTCATTGAGGCCTTCCTGGAGGCCAAAAGGACATCGGTCATGCTGGCTGGCAGATTGAGTTCAGATAATGTTAGCCTCTTAACATCCATGCTGTGAGGGTCAAGGACTTGATATTTTATTTATTGCTTTTTTTATTTATTTATATATTGGGGTGCAACATCTTTCCATGCAACCTGTGAAATCAGGTCCAGTGCCTGGCCCAACCAGAGTGGCTCCTGACTGGAGAGATGCAGCTTGAGAGGAAACCAAGGCTGTTGGTGCTAGTAAGGAGCAATGAGAATCATCATGGCTCTGTCTGTTTTGAGCTTTGGGGGGAGTGTGCAATGAGACGGATTGTAGGATATGCATACAGAAGACTCCCTTTCCAATTTAGGAGGAAAACATCTGTGGCTAGTCTGTTGTGTTTTCTTACTCTGGAGCAGAACTGATCCACCTGGGCATTTTGAGGAGTCATGAACAGATCTATCTATGGAGGACGCCACTCAGCCTGTCTGCCAGAGTATTTTGTTTGCCTGGTAGGTATGTGGCTCTCAAGTCCATTCCATGGGCAATGGCAAATTTGCACAACCTGACTGCTTCTCAATATAGGAGGTACAAGTCTATTCCTCCCTGGTTCTTGATGTAGAACATTGATACTTGATTGTTGGTTTGAATCAAGATAGTTTGATTGGCCAATCAATCTCTGAAAGTCTTTAGAGTGTTTGCGATGGCTCTTAACTCCAAGAAATTGATCTGGTGGAGACTTTCCTGGAGGGACCAATCACCCTGAGTGTGAAACCCATCAAGATGAGCTCCCCAACCTAGTTTGGATGCATCCATTATCAAAATATTTTGTGGTGGATTAGTTTGGAAGGTAAGGCCTCTGAGCAAATTGAAATGACAGAACAAATGGAGTGATGACAGACGATCCTTGAGATATCCTGTGGCCTGGGTCCACTGAGTCCTCAGAGTCCACTGAGCTTGTCTCAAATAGAGAAGTGCCAAGGGTGTTGTGTACCATGGAGGCCATGTGACCCAGTACAGTTAACATCCTGCAAGCTGTGACCTGCTGACTCAATTGAGTTTCCTGCACTACTGCTGTCAATCTGTGAAGTCTGTCATGGGGAAGGAAGGCACATGCCTGAGTCTATCAGGGCTCCAATGAATTTCAATTCTTGGGAGGACTGAAGGTGGGGTTTCAGGTAATTTATGACAAACCCTAGTAGCTCCAGCACCCGAATGGTCAACCATGTTAATTCTCAAACTCCTTTCTGAATGGTACTCTTGATCAGCCAATCATCCAAGTAGGGGAAAACAAACACTCTCAGTGTCCAGAGGTGTCATGAAATTGTAGGGTGCTAAGGCCAGGTCAAAGGGCAATACTCAGTACTGGAAGTGTTGCCCCCCCCCCCCCAGGATGAATCTGAAATACTTCCTGTGAGTGGGATGTATCTGTATGTGGGTATACGCATTTTTCAGATCCAGAGAGCATAGCCAATCTCCTTTTTGTAGGTATGGGAGTAGGGTGCCCCGAGAAATCATTCTGAACTTTTCTTTGATGAAATACTTGTTCAGGTCTCTGAGGTCTAGGATAGGATGGCATTCCCCATTTTTGGAGGGATCAGGAAATACATGGAATAAAACCCTCATCCTCTTTGCTCTGGTGGCACAAGCTCAATGGCAAGGTCTGCCAAGAGGGTGGTGATTTCTAGCTGAAGCAGTTCCTAATGCAAAAGGTTGATGGAATAAGCCCTCAGAGGGCCATTTGAAGGGAGATCAAATAGGTGTAATTTTTAACCACTTTTGACAATTTCTAAAATGCAAATGTCTGAGGTTACCAGCAGCCATCTTTGAGCAAAAAGAGTAAATCTTCCTCCGACTGGAGAGTTGTCTAGTGCGGTTACCAGTAGATTGGCTATGCTCTGAAGAAACCAGTCAAAACTCCTCCCTAGGTTTTTGCTGAGGAGCAGGCTGGGGCTTTTGAAGCTTCTCTCACTGTGTTTGTTGATGAGAAGCCTGTTTTGGTAGGTACGTCTGAGACCCAGGAAAGTATCTATGCCTACAAAAGTAGTAGGTCTTTTTCTATGAGCCACCTTGGTACTGTACCTTCTGCGGTAGGAAGCCGGCTCAGAGTGCGCCTTGAGAAATTTTGAAGGGTGACATACTGCTTTTCAATAAAGCCAGCATTCTCCTCAATTTCTTCTCTGAAGAGATTCTCTCCACGGCACGACAGCATGCTTATCCTGCACTGATTGTTGCAGGTTTGAGAACTAGAGTCAGGGGAGTCTCCAGGCACCAATATCCATGACAGAAGCTCTCAATGCTGTTTCAAAGATGTCATAGGTTGCTCGGACCATGAACTTTGAGCAGTCCTTGCCATAAGTCACTAGGGAAAAATACTGTTCCAGTTTCTCTGGAGGGAGATACTGGAACAGATCAGCTAATTCACAAATGATGTTCTTCAGAAACATGCCCATTTAAAGTTGATAAGAGGCCATGTGGGCCATAAGCATGGAACTCTGAAAAAATCTTCTCCCAAAAGAATCCAATCTCTGAGCTTCCCTCCCTGGGGGCGCCGAGGCAAGAGTCTTGGAACTTTTGGATCTCTTAAGGGTAGATTCGACCACCAAGGAATGGTGAGGAAGCTAGGACTTCTAGAATCCAGGAGCTTTCTGAACTCTATACATGGAGTCAAGCTTTCTACTAACTAGAAGCATAGTGAGGGGGTTCTCCCTCATTCTCATCTGTACTCTCTGAAGGATATAGTGCACAGACACTGTCATCACTTTCTTAGGGGCCGAAGATTACTGAAGGATATCCAATTATTCTGCCCTGGGCTCATCCTCAGTCTCTAAAGAAAATGGTACAGCCTTGGAATGTCATATCCTCAGAAGGAGATTTGCATCACTCATGAGGAGAAGGGTCCAATGAAAGATCTGTAGACCTATCCTCCGACAAGTCCTCGGATGACATCAGTGACCTAAGCCTTCTGTGTAAGACTCAAAGAAGAAGTCATAGTACTTCTGAATCTCTGCCTGGATCTCTCTCCTGACCCTCGGGGATCAGGAGCTCTTTTGGGAGTGATGATGTACTGATGTTTGTCTAGTTTTTGAGGGGGCATCAGACCCCAAAATACTAGAGAGTGATATCAGCTGGGCAGACACCGGTATCGTGCCTTCCGATGCCCTGATGATGATGATGTCTCTCCCACAGGCAAGCCAGGAATCTCAAGGATCAGTTAGATAGGTGCCGATGTCAATGTAGCTGACATCAAGGCATTGGCTTGCTGCTTGGCCAACAGCACTGTGATCCATTCTTTGAGGGCCTTCAGAAAGCATTTCTTCATAGCTGCCAACTCTGAAGGTTGTGAGGCTTCAGCAATCTTGGCCACTCGGAATCTGCAAGGGGGTATCAGTGTCTTGGTTTCACCAATCAGTAGGCCATCACTGCCCCTCCAATGTCCCATAAGGGGCTTCGATGCTGATGCACCAGAGCCTTCAGTCAGTGCTTGGTGCGATGACCCTGCAGCGCCGACGAAGACAAAGTCAAATCCTTCCTCATATTTGGGTGGAGATCAATCAATGGCCGATACTTTAGGGCACTACAAGTGCTCGACTGAATGAGTCTGAGAACTCCTTGATGTCGATGCACCACCATTGTCTGATGCAGCTTCCGAAGCCATTGAGACTGGTGCCTCCAATGCCGATGTTGATGGATCAAACTTGTGAGTGCCAAAATGTGATTCATGCTGTTTCTCTCAACCTTTGAGTCCACTTTTTGCCATCTGTAAACACAAATTACAAGAAGAGGGCTGATGATCAGGTCCCAGGTATTGAAGGCACCAACTATGAGTGTCCATGGCAGATATGGTCCTTAAACACCAGGAAAACGTCCTAAACCCACTGGCAAGTTTTTGAGACTTATCGGCTGGAAAAAAAGCTGCGCTGAAATCAAACAGCTTGATTTTGAAAAACAGACCTACAGCTGGAGCTCTAGTGCCTAAGGGGGCAGAGGTGCCACAGAAAATAAAACGAAACCTTAAATGACCGAAAAAACTAAACTAAAAGGAGAAGTACAAAACTGCAACAAGCAGGTGGGAAAAAATTAAAAAAGCAACACTGAAAGTGGCAGAGTCCCTGATGAGGGGAAAATTATCAACAATGTGGAGAGTTTGTGAGACACGTCCATTGGGCTTCATAGAAAAATGAAGACTGTACTAAAATGGCACCACAGCAGCAGGCGGGAAGATGGTGTGCAGATGCAGTGGAAGCTCCCAAATGCTTTGACTGGTAGCTAGGGAGTGTTCCCACATGGACTCCATCGGACAACATCACCCATATGTGAGGATTTCATTCCTGTTTGTCCATGGAGAAGCAGAAACTCCAATGGGGTCAACAGCTGGCAACACAATTTTTCCCAGTCATATTCCCAGTTGTTGGAGCTTTGGCACCTGTTGAAGGAAAAGAAAAACACCTTTTAAGGTCCCTAACTTTTCCTATGCTGTCCTTTAGGACAAAAAGCAGCTAGCCTCTTTTATGTGAGATGTAATATCTCTGTTCCAATTACCTGTGGGATAGATTCTGCCCTACAAATAGCGAGGATGAACATCTGGTTTGGACGTTCAATCCCCGCTATTCGCAGGGATCCAATTCAGGCCACAGAGCTCCCCACATGTACAGAGGGGATGTGCGGGGAGCTCTAGATGGGGCGGGAAGGTGCAGCAACAAGGCAGGGAGTGGCAGAAGGACACTCAACCTGGACGTACAGGGCCAATTCTGGTCATGGCCCTGTATGTCCAGATATGCATAGATAGGCAGGGGTGTTATTCCACCTTGGAGGTGGAATAAGTCCCCCCGACGTTGGTGGACATTGCGGCTGGACCCCCCTTCAGCCAGGTGATGAAGGCAGCTGGATCCCCACCACTCGAACCCAGCCTTGACAGGCCCATCCGGGGATCAGGCCGTGGGAAAATGCACTTTTGAAGATGTGCGGGGCAGCGAGGCCTCTGCATGGCATCCCGGTGCCATGGCAACTGGACGCCATGGCACCAAGGCTCCATGCAGGAGCATTGGAAGGGTTGGACACGGAATATGCCAGATGTGCAGCGGGTCAGAATCGGGACACGTCCAGGCCGTTTGCTGCTGATCAGAATTGGGGTGTACAGAAGTAGACCTGATTCTGATCCCGCGGGACATGCCCACGGAATCAGAATTGGGTCTACGGCCTGGACGTGCAGGCCAGGCCTAATTCTGAGCGGCCGCACATACAGCCACATACATGGCTAACTCAGCCAGGCCCCTGAATGGAGCCACAATGCCATGGCATCCTGTCACCATAGCTCTTTTCAGGGGACGTGCTTCCTGGCCACAATTGAAATGTTGCTTTCCCCGCAGCCCGGTCTCCGATCCGGCCTCCCAAGGCAGGGTTGGGCTGCGGGGATCCCTCTGCACCCCCTTACCTCTTTGCTGCCCCCCAACTCCTGCATCCCCCATTTAAGCGGCCAACCCCGGACATACAGGACTGACCTCAGCATTGGCCCTGTACATCCAGGGTCAGTCACTGTCCACCACCCACCCTCACTCCCTCATCCTCAGCCAACCCAGGGAAGAAAGATCTGATAGCACTTCCATTGAGCCATAAGGAAAGTCATGATTCCTACTGGGGCAATATTCTGCCTGTGATGGTCAGCAGCTTGTTAAAAGAAGCCCAACATGTTTTGGCTCAAAAGCCTGCATCAGAGCACATTTCAAAAAGTGTGCAAAAGTATGAGGTACAACCTACAACATAAAAAACAATAAAACTAAAAATGTTATCATCATACATTCTAAAACAAAGACAATAAAAACAAACTATATAGCAATCATAATGACACATACAATAACTTAAAATAATAGGGTACAAATACACCCATCTCCTGTTGGCAACACGCCACTCATCTGAGAGCAGAACAAACTGTTGCCACCCACCTACAAAAAAGGGGGGAGAACCTTAAAATGCCCCACTACACAGTATAAAATAAAAATAAGAATGAAACATATATATCACTCACTAGTATCGAACCCGAGATTTGATTTTCATTTTATGTGGATAGCTTGGGTTCGATACTAGTAAGTGATATGTGTTTCATTCTTATTTTTATTGCCTTTGTTTTAGAATGTATGATGTTAATGTTTTTATTTAACTTTTAACTTCTGTATTTGGGTGATTTTATGCATATTTATATATTATTGTATTTGTTTTATGGTTTCCATGTGTATGTATTAAAAATTGTATTTATTTGATTTGTACCTTTTGTCACCACTCTTTCTTGTTTGGTTTTACTGTGTGGTGTACAGCACCTCTGTTTGTTTTGCGGCTGGCTTTTAACAAGCTGCTAACCATCACAGGCTGAATATTGCCCCAGTAGGAATCATGACTTTCCCTGTGGCTCAATGGAAGTGCTATCCTCACATTAAATTTTTCTTCCCTGGGTTGGCTGAGGACGAGAGAGTCTGGTCATTGCTCAAAGATGCAATCTAGTGGCTGGGTTCAAGGCCCATTTCTGCAGGGTTCTAGAAGAGGCCCTTAGCCTAAGACTGGAACTGGTATGATTTGGTATGTTCGGGGGAAACTTCCAAGGTATGTGAAAATGAAGCCTCTTGATGCCAGAACTCAGCATCCATTCTAAATGTTAGAAATACAAACGAACAGAAGAAAGCTACCAGATCAAAATATTATGGATAGAAACCACGTTCTGCTTTTACCTACCTGTACATACTGCACTGGAGTGCAATTTTCAAAGCCGTTTATGCAGGTAAGTGAGTTGTCTGTCAATTCCTTCAGTCAGTACAGCTAAAGGAAAATATTTCTAATCTACTGTATAGATGAAACATTTTCCCACAGAGAAAGCATGTGCAGAGGTTCATGGCTATTCTGTACCATGATAAGATTTGAAGGAAAAGTGAAAGCATACTTTTTCATCTAAATTTAATGCAAAGACCACAACTAAGTATCCTCAGGCTTTGCCCCAAAGTGGACTGTTTGCAAATTGCATCGATGGATTTCCTACAGATTTTCTTATTAGAGAAAACATAAGAATGTGTGTCTGGTTATCAAGAAATTATAAATATCCTGATAAAATCGTCTGCTGCAGCCGCACTAGGAAATCCATCAGGAAGGTAATAACCTACCTTGCCAGCCTGAAGGCAAGTTTGAGATTCAGGGAATCTCATAATTAGCTATCCCTAAAAAAAACTGCCCTGAGGACTTGAAAGGCAAAGATAGACTAATATATTTCACTATCAGTTCTCGCTGTGCCACATCGAAAGTCTTTATACTTGCTATTTAAGGAATGGAGTGCTGACAGGCATCTTACAGCTAAATCAGTACGTTATGATCTATATAGTTCTCGAATGATTTGTGAAGGTTAAAATATATCTTCAGTTGTAGAAATAACAAAATGATCAAAAATCAAAGTGAAAAGATTCAATTCTTTTTCCCTCACTAAAGATCTTGGGGGAAGATCTTCAGCGGTAAGACGTCACCGCTGAAACTTAAGCCCGGATATTCAATGCCAGATTATATGGATGTAAAACATTAATTTTCTTCAAGATAGAGGAAAGTTGAGTATGGACTGCTTTTACCAGGATTTAGAGGAAACAGGGAAAAGGTGAAATAGGGGGATAATTATCAGTTATAAAAAGGTCCAAGGAATCCTGTTCCAGCCATTGACCTGAGTGCCAAGATCCAATGTAATAAAGTCAGGTGGAGAGAAGCCCATCTCTTTAAGTAGTTAAGACCCCATGGAAGAATACTATTTGATGCAAGGTATGTCCTGACAAACATGTTCATATTTACATTCTCTTATACCATACTGGGATGCACTGGGATTATCTAGCACTTTTCAGGGCCGGAGGAGGACTGGTGTATAGTCTAGGTTGCAGCAGCAGTCATTTCTCATTGATATTTATGTCTAGTTTGCATCAGCACAGTACTGTCAGTGTGACGAGCATCTTAGGAGATGCACGTTTTACCAAGGAGGTATGGCGTCCATGGGTACATCATCCGATGTTAATCAAAAATTAACTATGTCAGCTGATACTTCTTAATAAAAGGCAGATCTCTGGTGGAAGATTTTCGAAGGTAGTTAGAGGAGGAGCCATGATTTCCACCCCCTGACCATCTTCCTTCTAGAGCTCTGGAATTAATATAATTGATTTTCTGTGTATGTGTCTTGTTTTTTCCTTCCTGTTAGAAGGGCCGGGTAAAGCCTAAGAATCCAGGTAGGAGGGTCTGCCCCAAAAAGGGCTCAACAAGTACTGCCGATCCTGCTTATTCTCTGATGTTCTTTTGTTCTGCTCTATACTTTCCTGAATACAAGTACTGCAATTTGTCCAAATCTCCTCAGTTTGGAGTCTGTTCCATGCATCTGCCACCTTTCCTGAGAAATACTTATGTTGCACCCTAGTTTTCCCCCTTTCCAGATTCTTATTTTGACTTATTTTGATATGAGGATGAACTTTGTCTTTTGGATCAACTGCGTAGTTGTATTGTTGGATACAAAAACCTCAATTTGAAATCACAATTACAATACTGGATTATAAAAGTCAAAATAAATCTCAGATTGTTAGGCTAAGGTAGAATGCCTTCCACGTCATCAGTTTTGTATTAGCCCATCTCTTTAAGTAGTTAAGATCCCATGGAAGATGATCATAAGACTGAAACATGCCAGGACCAAGATAGAGGTTCTTCTGAGCACCTGATACATACATTTTTGCTTTACTTGGGAGCTGTGTCAAATACTGTTCAACATGAAATTTTAGGCATCTATGATGCCAAGCCATGTAATATACAGCATTTATCTGGTGGTATCCTTTGTATCTTGATCTTTGAATTACTAAATATAAGATACATGTAGCAGTAGGAGAGAAAGTTAAAAAAAAGAACATTTTAAAATAATTGTACAGGTTGCCATTGTTTTCTTTTCTGATGAAAAAATAATCTTGATTGGTCAACTGGGATTATCAACAAACTATGGATTATCCAGAAATGCTAAACCCTGGATTACTCAATAACTTGACGGTAGAATATTGAATCACATACAAATATAGAGGGGGACATTTGTAAAGGGATACATACAGTTTACAGACCCGCAAGCTATGTAAATGCCACTCTGTGGGATATCCAACGGCACTCACATGTGGAGGAGGCATCTATCGCTAACCAGGCAGCGGCAATATTGAGCCACTGCCCAGTTAGCAATACATGGCAAACGTTAAGCGGAGGTAACCTTAGCCTAACTTTCACTGCATTAGCTGACCAGGCAGCGGCTCAGTATTGGTGCTGCCCAGTTAACCTCATGGCAAGCCGGCATTAGGGCTGGATATGACTAACCTCCAGCACTGAATATCCCCCCCAGAAATATTGATTGATATAACACTTTAGAGGGTAGTTTTATAAGGCATGCTAGGTTAAAGCACATTGTAACTCGTGCATTTCATGCTGGCTTTATAAAGCATGCACGTACTTTCTAAATTAGGAGCAAATGTGGTGAGATATACATGCCAAATCTAGGCACCATTACTTACAGCGATGCTAGACTTGGCGTAAATGCCTGCACTTAGATTTGCAAGTTGTAGTATTTTATAACTTAAGCGTGTAAGTCTGCTTGCTACCTATGCTCTTCCCAAGTTCTGTCCCTGTGCAGACCCACACTGAAAGTACACACCATTAGCCGGATGCACATATGTCTAGAACAGCACCTGCTGAAAGTATGTGCGGAAAGACTCATCTGCATGCATAAATCATTGTCAACACATGACTTATGCTCAGTGATAGCATGTAATTTTTTGACTCATTGGGGTAATTTCATAAGGAGCCACCCAGATTCACGCATGAACAATGCACATAAGTTCCTATATTTTAGTCATCTATGCCCATAAATGACCTCTTATAAAATACCGACCAGAGTGACAGTATACATATAGCTTACATCACACGTATTTTTACTGCAGTGTGCACATGGGCTGAGTTTGAGAAGATCGTAGCTGATGCAAACAACTATGAGCACTGATTATAAAATTCTTTCATTTACAGACATAATTGCAAAAAGTAGGTGCCGTCATTTACACCAATTCTAGGGATTGCACCCTAAGATAAGCATTTGCTTTTGCACTTACGCTCTATTTTATAAATTTTACATGTACTGGACTTTATAAAATAGGTGCAAAGAATGCACATGAAAATGCATGCTAACGTGGAGGCATATTCTATTCAGGCTGTGCAGCCCTTGTGCGGCTGATCAGAATCGGGGCGCACAGAGGTAGACCCGATTCTGATCCCGTGGGGGCTAGACATGCCCATGGGATCAGAATCGAGTCTACAGCCCAGACGTGCAGGTTGGGCCCCAATTCTGATTGGTCTGCATGCCCAGCCACATGCCTGGTTACCTCAACCAGGCTCCTGAATGGAGCCGCAGTGCCATAGCGTCCCATCGCCATGGCACCACAGCTTCATTCAGGAGCCGTGATCCCCTGCTGCAAAAAAGAAACCTCTTTCCCTGCACCCTGAACTCCGAGCCAGCCTTCCATGAATAGGGTCAGGCTGTGGGGAACCCCTGCGTCCCCGCACTTGCTTCCAACGGCCTGGCTCAGGGATCCCTTGACATCCAAGGGGACTTATTCCACCTTCGAAGTGTAATAAGTCCTCTATCTAGATCCGAGGTCCCAAACGTACAGGGCTGACCTCTGAATCGGCCTTTTACGTCCGGGTTCGCGACCCGCCCATATCCTACCCTTGCTCTGCCTCAGGAACACCCCCTCCCGCCCCCATCTAGGCCTCCCCATACAAACCCGCTGTTCATAAGGGGAGGCTTTTGCCCAGATCAGCAGGGGAATGAATAGCAGTGATGGACATCCCAACAGGATGTCTATCCCCGCTATTCACAGGACAGAATGACCCCCTAGGTGCCAATTTATCCTAGAACCCTCCACGTGGGTAATTTTCTAACAGAGTGCTTAGTCGAAGGCCATTTTAATGCATCAAAATTAAAGCCCATTTTATAAAGACAAGTGCTAGCATATGTTTCATAGAATGTGCCTTAGAGTTGGTGTATATGACCACAGCTACGTTTTGCAAGTACATGCCTAAATTATCATATTTTACAATCAATGTGCAGACTTGCTCATACTGTCCATGATCTGCCCAAAGTACATGCCTGTGCATACTCACATGTGAAAAGTACATGCCATGTAAATGACACATGTATTTTATACATGTTCTTAATGCTTAAAAATAGACGCTGCCTTATAAAATTACCCCCTAAAACTATGAACAGCACAATTGCTGTGCAATTTGAATATGAACAAACAACGCTAGATTTGATACCCAGCACATTTTACTGCTGAATGCTAGAATTAACGCCTATATCTCAGACCCATTATAATTAGCTATGTGTATATGTGCTTAAATGAAGCATATGTAGCACATACATAATTAACAACCTGCAGGGTACTTCAGAAAATACCATAAGCGTATCCGACGAAAGGTCAATTCAATCAATTTGAAGGAGCGTGGAGCTTCTAGCAGGCAGTTCAAGAATAAAACTTCACATCAGAGATCAACAACCAGCATAATTCAGCAGGAGTTCAAACACAGTAGGTTTCAATTAGGAGTACAACATATATGGCAGTACACCGTGTATTAATCGCACCAACTGCCAATCAACCTTCATTGTAATCACAATAGAACAGCTAATCTTTGTCTTCATTGACTGCCCTTTGGCACTGCAACAAAATGTAAGTGCTGATGAGCTGGAGAAGTGGTATAAGCAAAAGATAGGCAATCACAAGCTATTTGTCTCTCCCTGTAATGAGAGGGGGAAAATAAATCCTTCTTTACCTCAAAGGTTATTATATATATATCCTTATACCGCAGCCATTGACTTCTCTCCATCCTTTATACTCCATCCTTTATACTCCAGCATTCCCCAAACCATCCCACAAAACTGTTGTTGTTAAGTGCTGTTAAGTCAGTGTAGACTGATGGCAACCCTCTGGATTGATGTCCTAAACTGTGTTCGGTTTTCAGTCAGGCGGCTCATTGTTGACAGAGTGGCACCCATAGCTGCTGTTATTGTATCGATCCATCTCATTGCTGGCCTTCTTTTGCATTGACCTTCTACCCTGCCAAGCATGATATCTTTCTCCAATGATCTCTCTCTCTTCGCATGATGTGTCCAAGTATGAAAATCAAAGTCTTGTCATCTGAGCTTCTAGAGAAAGCTTAAGTTTCATCTCCTCTAGGACTGACTGGATTGTTTTTCGGGCAGTCCCTGACATATGCACAGTATTCGTCCCCAGCATTATAATTCAATGGCATCAATTTTCTTCCTGTCTATCTTTTTCACTGTCCAGCTTTCGCATCCATATGATATTATTGAAAATATCATGGTTTGAACAAGTTGAATCTTTATATGAAGAGAGACATCTTTGCTCTAGAGAATCTTGTCTAAGTCCTTCATAGCCATTCTGCCAAGAGCAATGCGTCGTCGGATTTCTTGATTGCTTGCTGTTTCTTTATTGATAGTTGATCCAAGTAGGTTAAAGTTGTCAACTATTTCAATTTCTTCTCCATCAACACTGAACTTATTGATTTTTCCAGTTGTCAGGATCTTCGCCTTCTTTACATTAAGGTGTAGTCCCATTTTAAAACTATGCTCCTCGATCTTGAGAAGCAATTGTTTCAGATCATCTTCACTTTCAGCCAGTAATGTGGTATCATTAGAATAGCGAAGGTTGTTGATGAGTCTTCCACCAGTCTTCACACCTTGGTTGCCTTTATACAGTCCTGCTTCTCTATTGATTTGTTATGCATATAAATTAAACAGGTAGGAGGAAAGTATGCAGCCTTGTTGTACACCTGTGCTGATTTTAAACCATTCTGTTTCACCTTGTTCCATTTAACTGTTGCTTTTTGATCAATGTAACAGTGTGGAAGAGAATGATCAGCTGTTCTGCTATATCCATGTTTCTTAGTGCAGCCCAGAATTTCTCATGATTTACACAGTCAAAAGCCTTGCTGTAGTTGATAAAGTACATATAGATATCCTTTTGGTATTCTTTAGTCTTTTCAAGGATCCATCTCACATCTGTGATATCATCTCTTGTTCCTTGCCCTTTTTTGAACCCTGCTTGCACTTCAGGCAGTTTTTATTCCATTTATGGTTGTAGCCTCTGCTGAATAATCTTCAGTAGAATCTTACTGGCATGTGGGATCAGAGCGATTGTGTGATAATTTCCACGGTCATTTGGATCACCTTTCTTTAGTATTGGTATATACACAGATCTTTTCCAGTCAGTTGGCCATGATGATGTCTGCCAAATAATGCTGGCAGAGCCTTGTAAGTATGGTAACAGCTGCATCCGATTCCTGTAATATGTCAATGGGAATGCCATCAATGCCCAGTGCTTTGTTCTTTGATAAGGCTTTCAATGCTGCTTCGACTTCTTCTTTCATCACCAATGGTTCCTGATCATAAGGTACAGTTGAAACAGCTATTGGTCCACTTGATCTTTATCATATAATAACTCTGTATATTCTTTCCACTTATTCTTGATCTTCTCAACATCATTCAACGTGTATCCTTGAGCATCTCGTAGCATTCCAATTTGAGGCTGGAATTTTTTTTTTAACTCTCGCAACTTTAGCAGCTTGTTCTTCCTCTAATAGTTTCTGATTCCATTTCCTTGCATGCATCAATGTAGTAACTTCTCCTTGTCTCATCTTACTGCACATCAGAAATCTCTGTTGAGGTCTGCGATTGCCTCTCTTTCTCCTCTGGCTTTAGCTTCTCCACGTTTCTGGGCAATATTCAGAGCTTCTTCGATCATCCATTTTGGCCGTTTTTGCTTTTTCACCTTTTGTAGAGACTTCTCACTTTCTTCCAAAACAGCTTTCTTGATGTCATTCCATAACTCTTCTGGTGTTCTTGTCATTTGTATCTAAAGCAGCAAATCCATCTTGCAGGCAGTCTTTAAACTATGGTGGTATATTCTAAAGGTCATATTTTGCTATATTAATGAGTTGCTTACTCTTTTTCCACTTTAGCTTGAGTTTGCATATTAGTAGATGGTGATCTGTACCACAGTCAGCTCCAGAATTTGTCTTTGTTGATGTTATAGAGCTTTTCATCATCATTGACTTCCACAGATGTAGTCAATTAGATTTTTTGTGCAATCCATTGGGTGAAGCCCATGTGTACCGTTGCCATTTGTGTTGCTGGAAGAAGGTGTTTGACATGAATAGATCATTGGTCTTGCAGAATTCTGTCAGTCTTTCTCCAGCTTCATTTCTCTTGCCAAGTCCATATTTTCCAACCACTTTGCCTTCTTTGTTGCCAACCTTTGTGTTCCAGTCACCCATGACTATGAATTTATCCTGTTTGCATGTTCTGTCAATTTCAGCTTGTACTTGTTCATAGAACTCATCAATTTCGTCCTCTTCTGCAGCTGTGTTGGGGCATATACATGAATTATAATTGTGTTGACGGGCATTCCTATAGATGAATAGAAATTAACAGGCTCATTCCATCCCAGATGTGCACCCCCTCTGTACGATCGATTTGACTGGACTTACAGAGGGGATCGCGATTCTGATCCCGCAGGGCACGTCTAGCCCCGTGGGTTCAGAAATGCAATCAGGCCTGTATGTGCAGTCCGGGACTGCAATTCAGCCTGGACTCCACGTAAAAGCACTGCCCGACTAACTCAGTCAGGGCTTTTAAATGGAGCTGCGGCGCCATGACAGTCTGTTGCCATGGCACCATGGCTTCATTTATTTATTTATTTATTTAAAGTCTTTTCTAGAGATCACGTGATGCAGTGAGCAAGGCAGGATCGCTTCTGCAGGGCTCTGGCGGCTTCCCCCCAAAGAAGCTGATTAACGACGCAATTACCCTCCAATAATTAATTTTGAAGCGGGGCTAAGGTAGCAGAGCGGTGTTGGCAACCCTTGACGAAGGTGAGAGTCACTGCGGGTGCATGGCGGCGAAAACACTGCGGAAAGACCGCGTGCGGGTGATGGAGGATAAGATGGCGGCTAAGGCAGCATCCAGCCCGAAGGCCGACAGAGACATGGACCTCGTGGAGGAGGTTTCCCAAGCGGTAGTGACCGCATTGGAAAGCCGATTCAATGGCTTGGCTGAACAACTGGCTCAGGTAAACCACTCGATTGTGGATTTTGGCACGCACATGGGGGAGGCAGAGCAGAGGATTGCGGAGGTAGAAGAAGTGCAATCAGCGCAGGCCCAGCGCGTGCAACACTTAGAAGATCTGATTAAGCGACACGAGGAGAAGATCGACGATCTTGAAAATCGCGGACGTCGGAAAAACTTACGCTTTGTAGGAGTTCCTGAGGCCATTGCGGATGGGGAGCTGCGATGATATTTGGAGGCCTGGCTAGCGACAAATTTGGAATTGACTGCCACCTTTGGCTCTGTAAAGATTGAGCGCGCACATCGGCTGGGAGGGCAGAGAAACTCCGGAGACCGGCCACGTGTGGTCATAGCACGATTTTTAAACTATGCCCAAAAGGAGGATGTTATTCGAGCGGTGAGACGCTCTCGTGCACAGGGCCCAGACTTTGCTAAACTTTTGGTCTTTCAGGACTACTCAGCAGCAGTGAGCAGGAAACGCAAAGAGTTCGCTGGTATTTGTGCTGAACTAGCTAAGCGGGGGGTACGTTTTGCCCTGCTCTACCCGGCCCGGCTACGGGTGGAGTATAAAAATCGACAACGGGTCTTTGACACACCCGCCTCCGCCACCACGTTTTTGACTGAGCTACGGCCCGTGGCGGGAGAAACGGGACTGAGCCAACAGACATAAGGTGGTGATTGCTGAATTGCCACTGGACCGGACTGTATGTCTGTTTATCACTATTGTTCTGTTTCTATGTTTTGCTTCTTCTCTGTGCTGCACCTGGGAGTCTGCTTGGTGTCTAGGAGGGGGGCGATTGATTCTATGATGTTTGAATTGCGGGTTGTTAAAGTATAGGGTGGTTGAAGGGATATTTTTGTCTGGGGGGGGAGCCCAATGCATCATTGTGATTTGGTGAGTGCTCCACATGGAGAGAGATAGGTGGTTGTTTGAGGTACAGGGGAGGGAGGGGACAGGGTGGGGGGGGAGGGGGGCTGGGATGGGTGAGGGAGTGGGGAGAGGGGACTTATTGGGGACGGTTTTGGGGGAGGGAATAGGGGGGATTTGTAGGATATATCTTTTGGACCAAGGAGAAGGGGATAGGCTTCGGAGTTGGTGTGGTGGACGACAGCTGTGATATGTGTGTAGGGGAGGGGGTGGTGGGGGGAATTCTAGGCTGGGGGAGTTCCCTTCATATCAGAGTGCAACTTTGCTGATGGGTATGATGCGAATGCATGTGAATGACCATGGCTGAGGGCTTACGGCTGATTACCTGGAATGTGTGTGGTGTTGGGACTCCAGTAAAGCGCTATAAGATTCTCCGAGTACTTAGAGACCAAAGAGCTGATGTGGCTTTTCTGCAGGAGACACATCAGAGTGTCCTGGAACATACCAAGCTAGCCAGGGGGTGGGTTGGGAAGGTATATGGGGCCTCCTCGGGTGGGAAGAAGGCGGGAGTAGCGATTCTGATTAGGAAAGGGGTGGATTGGGAGGTGGAACGCTGTATTAGCGACCCGGGTGGACGATATGTTATCCTGGTGGGCACCATCAAGGGAGTCAAAGTGGGTCTGGTGAATATTTATGCCACGAACATTTATGATGCTCACTTTAACACACGAGTGAATAAATGTTTGAATGAACTTGGCTCCCTTCCCTTTATAATGGGAGGGGATTTTAATTGTGTTTTAGATGAAACGATCGATAGGTCTGGAAGTAGGGGACTGACGCCAGACCGGAAATCTCAGTGGCTACGGGGAGTGTGTGAGGGATTTAATTTGCTTGATTACTGGAGAGTGTTACACCCCCTAGATAGGGACTATACACATATTTCTAGAGCCCATGACACAGGGTCCAGGCTGGACTATTTTTTGGGGTCCCAAACATTATTTAATAAAGTCCTTAGAGTAGAGATTGGCCCGGTGGTCATATCTGACCATGCTTATGTCCGGATGGACATTGGGTGGGGGGCGAGGACCGCTGGATCCTTTTGGCGCTACCCGCTGGGTTATACCAAGAGTGGTCAATTTGCGGCCTTCTTATGCTCAAAGTGGGACGAATTTGTTGAGTTTAATGGGGAACAGCGTAGTAATCCTATTCTTTTTTGGGAGACCGCAAAGGCGGTTCTACGAGGGAATATTATTGAGTTTGGGGCCCGGCAGAGGAAAGCTTATGCCGCCCGTTTAATTCTATTGGAAAAACAGTTGTGTCAAGCGCGGAGAACGTTCACCCAGCATCCGTCTCGGGGGAGGAAATTAGAATTTACTCGGTTGCAGCAGGAGGTGAGTGCTGTGATGCAGGAGCGGGCGACACAATCACTATTGTATTATCGATATAAGCTTTATAAATATGGGAGTAGAACGGGGGGTTTGTTGGCCAGGCTGGTTAAAACTAGTAGAGGACGGGCACATATTGGAGCCCTGAGGGATGCTAGGGGTGAGATTCGGACTGGGCAGGCCTATATTGAGGAACGGTTTAGGGAGTATTACCGGACTCTTTATGGAGCGGACACTGGAGGTTTAGCGCAAATGGAGGCTTTTCTCGAGAAGGTGGACCTGCCTAGTCTATCTTTGGAGGAGAGCGAAACTCTCAATGCCCCCATCACTGAGGAAGAGATCCGGGGGGCCATTAAGCAGCTGCGTATGTGTCGGGCACCGGGACCTGATGGGTACCGGGGTGAATTTTATAAGCTACTGGTGGATAAGGTGGTGGACCCTTTACGGTCCTACTATTCTGCTTTGATTGAACGCCAAGCCTTTCCGTATGAACCAAACAGGGCAGTCCTTACTTTGATTCCTAAACCAGGTCGGGATGGGTTGCTGCCCGAATCGTATAGGCCGATTTCACTTTTAAATGTAGATATTAAGCTTCTGGCAAAAATTATGGCTAATCGGCTGGCGGAATTCCTCCCACAACTAGTTAAGGAAGACCAGGTGGGATTTGTTAGAGGCAGGCACATCATAAAGAATATTCGTAAAATAGTCTCGTCCTTATATATAACCGCGACGGCAGGGGAGCCAGCTTTGCTAATCAGTTTTGACGCTGAGAAAGCGTTTGATCGTGTGGATTGGCAATACATGTATCATTTATTGGCCACCATGGGGATAGGGGGATTTTTCTTGGACACTGTTAAGCTTCTGTATTCGGACCCTCGCGGGCAGATTTTGGTAAATGATTCTATTTCTCAGGACTTTCCTATCCGGAGGGGGACACGGCAGGGATGCCCTCTGTCCCCACTTTTATTTGTGCTCACTCTAGAGCCCCTCTTAGAGCGCATCCGAACTCATAAGGGACTGGTTGGGGCCAGGGTGGGGAAGGAGGAATTTTGCATATCTGCCTTTGCAGATGACCTTCTCGTTTACTTGGGGATTCCTAGGAAGACTCTACCAATCTTGCTGAGACTGGTGGCGGATTTTGGGGAGTTTTCGGGTTTGAAATTAAATTTAGATAAATCCGAGGCTCTAGATTTGTAGCGAATGTTACAGAACGACTGGGATGCCTTTCCGTTGAAATGGGCGGGAGAGACCCTTCATTATTTGGGGGTCTACTTGACAGCTGATGTAGGTCAAATACAGCAGGTCAACTTTGCGGCCCTGTTATCACAGACGGTAGAGCGCCTGCATGGTTGGCGGGATCTCCCGCTCTCCCTGGGAGCTCGGATAGCTCTCTATAAGATGACCCTTTTTCCCAAATGGCTGTATATGTTGCAGGGTTTGCCTATCCTGCTGACGAAGCGGGAGATAACAAAAGTGGCAAAATGTTTAAATTCCTTTTATTGGCGAGGGAAGAGACCTCGGTTGAGTCTTAAGACGCTGCAGCGACCCTGGGGGTGTGGTGGCATGGGAGCCCCTGATCTGCGGAGTTATAATATAGCCTGTTTGCTGCGGAACTTACGGGATTGGTTGGGGACTACAGCAGACTACACACCCTTGGTATATGAGCAGGCAGTAGCGGAACCTTTGGCCTTGCGGTTTATTCTGCATGCGGCGGTTGTCGATCTCCCTCCGTTGGTTGGGGGACACCCTCTTTTTAAGGTCATGCGGAGGGTCTGGCGTCTGTTATGTAAGGCGTACTCCTGGAATCCAGGGATTACCCCCTTTCTGCCTCTCTATGGAAATGGGGCGTTTGGCCCCGGGTTATCCGGGGGGACATTTCGGAGGTGGGAAGCTCGAGGAATTGTGGCCTTAGAGCAGGTAATGGATGATCGGGGGCAGGCGCTCGCCTTTACCACAATTCAACTTAGCTATGGTCTCGAGCGTCGGGATTGGTTTGCATATTTACAGTTGCGTAGTTATCTACGGAGCTTGGACGGGCAGAGCCTGCAAACTACTATCTGTTCTAAATTTGAGGAATTGTTGTATGCGGGGAGCATGCAGCGGGCGAGAGTGGCATTGTTACATAAGGAATATATCCGTATCACCGGGTTCCCTGACGAGCCAGCTTTGGCGGAGGCTTGGGCCCATGACCTGGGGGTGGAGCTCCGCGGGGTGGATATAATGCAATTGTTTGCGGATATCCCCCGGTGGATTAAGACGGCAGATTTTCGGGATATGCAGTACCGCATCGTGCGCCGCTGCCACTTTTCTCCTTGTCGAGCTTTTCGGGCGGGCAGTAGCGCTACTGCAGATTGCCCCCGATGTGGGGTGGCCCGGGCTGACCTGGGACATATGTGGTGGCAATGTTTGGTGGTGGTTCGCTTCTGGAAGGCGATTGTGGGATGTCTTATGGGCGTTTTCGGGTGCCCACTCCGTCGGGACCCTCAGATTTTGGTGCTTGGTATGATCAGGGTGGTGACGGGGTTGGGGGGGGTCAGCGACTTTGGCTGGGTAAGGTTCTTCTCGTGGCGCGGCGAGTGATTTTGTTGAACTGGTTACAGCCCAAGGGCCCTACCTTAGGTCAGTGGATGCAGGAGGTGTATCGGCTCCTCCTGCTAGAGCATCAAGGAGCTAAACGCGGGGAGGTAGCCACTGCTAGATTTGTTGAGGAATGGGGTCCCTACCTACACACTCTGTCTTCGCGAGAGAGAAGCCGAATCCTTAATGTGCTTGGATGAGAGGTGGGAGTGGTCCTGGTTAGAGCAGCGGGTGTAGGGGGGGGGGGAAGGGAGGGATTGGGGAAGTTCGGCACTTACCTGTTAATTGATGATTGTAGAGGGGAGAATAATGGAGTTTTGGTTGGGATGGCTTTTGGATTAAGGGGGTGGGGTAGAGATGGAGGATTTGATACCTGTTTGCTGTTTGTGGTGATAGGAGGGGGGGGTTTTGGGGGGCTTGTATGTTTGAGGTAGTGTTCTGGTGGGTAGCTGTGGTTGGGGGGTCCTCTTATTTCCCTTTGGATGTCCTTGTTTATAGCCACTTAAGGAGACTTGCCTGGTGCAGTCTCCTGCTGTCAAGTTGTTGACGGGTGGATGGAGACATACGGGGGTGGTGGGTGGGGGGGAAATGTGTAAATCTGTAATAACTATGAACATGGCTGTGTTTATTGCTGTCCTATTTCCATACTGTTGTTTTGACGTGCTGTTGTTATGTAGGTTGTGTTCAATAAACAAAAAAAACAAAAAAAAATTTAAACATAAAGTCTTTTCTATACCTCACTCTTTAAAATCAGCTCGGTTTACATTCAACAGTAAATTTGTACAGTGCAGGCACCCCAGCACTGTACTTACAAAAAACAGGTTATGCAACTTAGTCTAACTGGGGAAACTATGTACAGGCTACAATGCCGGCCACCAGAAAAAACTGTTTATTCCCCACAGCCCGAACCCCCGATTTGGCCTCCCAGGGCCAGGGTCAGGCTGCAGGGAATGCTCTCTGCCCCCTGCCGTCCTTTCCCGGTCCCAGGCCTGCCAATCCCTGACATCCAGGGAAATTATTCCACCTCGGAGGTGCAATAGAAACATAGAACCTTTGGGGGGCGGAGCCTGATGTCCAGCGGGTAAGACGCTTCGCGCTGAAGCTCCCGAGAGGCCTACTTAGAATCCTGACTTAATACCTATACAAACTTACTATTTCGCTCCGAGCTGACCGGGGTACCTCGGGGGGGATGGCGGCCCATAAACCAGCGTGCTTGGACTTCGGGTCTCCTTCTTCTTCTCACGGAAAACGCTCCAAAACAGAGGTGTCCTCCCCACAGAAGATGGTTCCATTTCGTGAAAACCCCGAAATGCACCTGGAGATTTTAGAGGAAATACGCGGCGTGAAGGAATTGGTGCAGTCCAATGGAGAAGCGCTTCGAGCCATGCGAGAAGACTTTGGAGTGCTCCAGGACCGACTTGAAAGTCTCTCATTACGGCAGGACAATATGGCGGGGGTCCTCGACTCGCACGCGGTGCGCTTGGGCAAATTGGACAAGGCTGAGCGCCAGATACAGAATCTTCAAAAGGAGTTAGAAGATAGCAATAATCGAGCCCGTCGCAACAATGTGAGGCTCATTGGAATACCGGAGGGGGTGGAAGCAGGAGATATAAGAGAATTCCTGCTCAAAACTCTTCCCTCCTTGCTGAAGATCACTTTTCATAGAGAACTGGAAATCGATCGTGCACACCGTGTTCCTACCCACATGGCGCTCAACCGAACGACCCCCCGGCCTATTATCTTTCGCTTGCTACGATATCAACAAGTGGAACAAATTTTAAATGCTGCCCGGGCGAATCATCATTTGGAATTTGAAGGTCACAAAGTCTCCTTCTTCCCTGATTTGGCAAAGCCTACCGTTGACCGTCGGAAGAAACTCCTTGCTTTTCGCCCTCGACTTCAACAGCTACAGGCTCGCTTTGGCCTGTTGTATCCAGCGAAGCTCCGAGTGACTCTCCACAACCAAACCAGGACATTCGAAGATCCTGATCTACTATCAACATTTTTAGACTCCAAAGAAGCAGAGCAGATGCGCTAATCCAAAGACTTGGACTTTTTATTTGCCGGCTCTGTCCGCCATTTTGAAGGGCCCGATGCGGCGGTCATAGTCAAGTACAGAGACTACCTGGACTTTCTTTCTTTCTCTATATGACTTTTTTGTTTTTTGGTCTCCTATCCCTCCATGATGTGTGCCTTGGTCGGATTCGGAGCACGCACAGTCCTACAGGTTATGTGTTTTTTCAATTTCGGCCTTCTCTGGGGTTTCTCCCCGCAGACACATGGTCACCAGTAATTTCTGGGGTTCTGCTTCTTCTCTACCGCACTGCGGTTTTTCTTTTTTAATGTGGGGCGCTTCATTGTATTATATTAGCTTATTTTCTTTTATGCCATGTGTACAGCCAGATACAGTCAATATGAGGGACATTGTGAAATTATGTGCGCTATCATGCTCAGAATTTTTAACTTTTCTGAATGACCTTATGTAAAATCTTATCACTCAACGTAAAAGGCATTAATAGTCCAATCAAAAGAAAGAAAATCCTTAGCTATCTTAGCCATGAGCATGCTGATTTAGTGTTTCTTCAGGAAACGCATCTAAACTCTGCTGAAACACTGAAACTCAATGCTAAGCCTTACATGGTGGCTGCCTATTCTCCCGCCGTTTCCAAACGGTGCGGGGTAGCCATTCTGGTTAAGAAATCTTTGCAAGCTACTGTAATTGATACTAGCGCTGACAAGGAGGGTAGATGGGCCCGTGTACACCTTAAGGTTGGAGATAGTGAATTCACGTGTATTTGCATTTATGCCCCGAATGTGGACAACCCTGCTTACTATGCCAGTATTGCGCAGTTGGCACAGGCCTCTGCCAATGCTCCATTAATACTTGGTGGTGATTTTAATCAAGTGTTAGACCCTTTGATAGATAGACAGCCGCCTAGAACGAGTAGTCCACCCAAGAGTCTTGCTACCCTTACAGCTCTGATGCAAGATCTTGCGCTAGTAGATATATGGAGGCTGCTTCACCCCTCCGACTTAGAGTTTACTTTTTTTTCTGCCCCCCATCACTCCCAATCTAGAATAGATTTTTCTCATCTCCAAAGCACTGATTTCTCAAGTGGACACGGCTAGGACTCATCCTCTCCATATTTCAGATCATGCTGCCATATCTTTATCATTACATGTCACTGCGCGGGACGATTCTCCCCGAGCTTGGTTTTTTGATAGATCCCTACTAGGTCAAAAAGATTTTCAGGTTGATATAAAGGCCGCTATCCAAGATTATTTTCATTTTAACTCACCCCATGACACAGCGAGCTGGGCTTGGTGGGAGGGTTTTAAAGCATCTATCCGCGCAACTATAACTAGCTATCAAATTCGGCAGGGGAAACAAAGAAAGCAGCGCTTATTGATTCTAGAGCAGCAGATACAAGCTGGGGAGCGTCTCCTCACGTCCCGTACTGACCCATGTATTTTACTCCGTTTACAACGCTTGCGTTTTCAATACAATCAGCTTTTGTACACTGCTGCTGTTAAAAATATTGAATCACAACAAGGGATATATTACCGGGAAAATAACCGTGCTGGCAAATTATTAGCAAATGCCCTAAAAGGTCAAAAAGAAGCCAAGCGTGTTACCGCCCTCCGTAATCTGTCGGGGGGGGGGGCTTGGTCACTGAAGATACAGAAATCTTAGAACTCTTTCGTGATTTTTATACTCGGCTCTATCAATCTGAATGTGATTTTGAGCCAGAAGTATTTGAACGCTTACTTTCAGGGGTACAAAGACCGACCCTATCTGACGAAGATAGAGTGGCCATGGACACACCATTTACTTTATCAGAAATTCATTCTGCTATCAAGAAATGTGCCTCAGGTCGAGCCGCAGGCCCAGACGGTCTCCCTGCTGAATTCTACAAAACCTTTCACGCTGACTTATCTCCAGTTTTGAAACTTTATTTTTCTGCTCTGGCCGAGGAGGGTTCTCCTTCTGGGTCCTTTTCAATGGCAAATGTAGTAGTTTTTGAGAAAGAGGGGAGAGACCCGCAACTAACAGCTAATTATCGTCCAATTTCCCTCCTAAACGCGGACTATAAAATATTTGCCACCATTCTCTCCACCCGGCTCTCTGATAGGATGTCTACCTTAATACACCCAGATCAATGCGGTTTCATTCCTGGTAGATCAACTGCTGACAATGCTCGGACTTTATGTCATGTACTGACTGCCGCAGTTAATCTTGATCGCCCATTTGTTGGCCTCTCACTTGATGCTGAGAAGGCCTTTGATCGTTTAGAGTGGCCCTTCCTGTTTGCAGTCCTCCGCTGGTACGGATTCGGGGAAGGTTTTCTCCGTTGTCTCCGCACCATGTATGCACAGCCTACAGCCAGTATATGTGCCAATGCTTTAAAGTCTCAGCCTTTTCCCCTTCAACGCGGTACTCGCCAGGGATGCCCACTGTCTCCACTTCTTTTCGATCTTGCACTCGAACCCTTGGCTTTACTAATCCGGCAATCGGAGGAGATTCATGGAGTCCCCTTCTCCCATAGGGAAATCAAAATTTCAGCGTATGCTGATGACCTTATGCTTTTTGTCTCTATAGACTCAGTACCGGCTGTCCTAGAGCAAATTGGTAAATACTCACAACTGTCCGGTTATAAGATAAATTGGACCAAGTCGGTAGCCTTTCCATTAAATCCTTTGCTTCATCAGGCAGATATGCAACCCTTCCCCTTTTTATGGCAACCTCGCATGGTCAAATACCTTGGGGTTCACTATTGTTCTCCTTTGGAAGACACTATCTCCTTCAATGCCAAAGACTTCACCTCTAAAGTCCGGGCGCTTACTCACCGTTGGACTCCTTTAACACTTACCTGGTGGGGTCGTTTAGAAACCATAAAAATGATGATTGTTCCGAAAGTGAATTATATTTTAGAAATGTTGCCCTGTCTCTTACCTCGACGTACATATAAAGATATAGAGGGCCTTCTGACTAGATACTTATGGCAAAACAAGACACCTAGGATAGCGAAACATAAGCTGCAAGCAGATAAGGAAAATGGGGGTGTCAGATTCCCTGATTTCCTGAAGTACCATCAATCTTTTCTTCTCAAACAAGGCGCTCGTTGGCTGGAAGATCCAGTACCGAGTAGACCTGTGTGGCTAGACATAGAAGAGGACCTTTGCAAACCGATTCCTCTTACTTTTCTCCCTGGCATGACTCTCCCATCAGACTCCCACTATCCACCAATGCTTTTAGACACTTTAGGTGCCTTTAATACTCTTATGCAATCTTTAGACTCCCGACTCTGTCCGTTAGACAGGCTCCCGCTTTGGTACAATACTCGCTTTCGAATACAAAATAAGCCGATGGCGTGGAGCCCCTGGTACACTAGGGGCATTTGGATTCCTAGCCAGTTGTTCCATGATGGTCGCTGGAAAACTTTTAGTGAATTGCAAATTGAATTTGGTCTCCCAGCGAAACACTACTTTCAGTTGGTGCAACTTCAGCATTGCCTTCGGAGTGCTAAGGTGCTCCCGCCATCGGCATCCCCTACACAAGGTTGGTCGGAGACTATCCGATCTATCGGTAGTTCACCGGGTGTAGCATCCAATTTTTACAAAACCTTATGTAATGCTATAACTAGAGATACCCCTATAGCGCAGAAAGCATGGGAGAGAGAATTGCATGTGACTTTGACCCCGGAGCAATGGAGCCTTGTCTGGAGTAGAGTGACACGGGTTTCCCGATCCGCCTCACTCACTCAGACACTCTTCTTTCTAGCCCACCGGTGTTTTTACACTCCTGACAGATTAGCCAAATGGAACACTACTCAGGGCAATAGTTGTTGGACATGCCATGCGGCTATTGGTTCCCTACCTCATGTTATGTATGAATGTCCCGCACTACAGTATTACTGGCGTCGGGTCTGGGGTCGTATCCAGTCTATTTTGCACTTTCAAGAGCCCCTTTCTTGGAGGATAGTGGGACTTCGCTCAGCTGCGGGGATCCCCTCTCTTCCAAAAACGGCTTACTTCCTTTTGGACTTTATGCTTGGCATTGCTATTTCCCTAATTACGAAATACTGGAAAAATAGCTCCCATCTGAGCCCCAATGAATGGTGGAATCATGTCTGTCTCTACAGTAAATATGAACAAATACCTCGTATGTTTGCTTCCCCCGTTCAGACTCCTCATCATCGGTCTAAATGGAAGATGCTCAATGACTATGTACATTCTGCTAAATGCTCTCATCTGACTGTCTAAATTTGTATATATCTCTGTCCCATGATCATTCTGTATCGTAGATACTCTTTTGATCGTTTTGATGTATAATCACTGTTGTTTGGAAGCGCTCACATGCTGACATAATCGGCTAGAGAAGAAGCATGGGGGTGGGGGGTAATTGGGTTTACTTTTCCTTATTGTATACTTGTTTTGTCTCCTTTGGTGTGTTGTTTCTTTTGTTTGTTGCAAAATGAAAATAAAAGTTTAAAAAAAAAAGAAACATAGAACCTTTGATAGGGCTGCTTCTGATGCTGAAGACTTCAAAGAAATAAAAACACAGACAGCTTTAAGCCTCATTTTGAGGCACTGAGGAACTGGTGGCAGGGCTTGCTTGCCTTGCTACTTTAAAGTAGAAAACATAAGATTCAAGCTTTTTTTTGGGGGGGGGGGGTTCTGAGAGTGTTCTTGCATTCACAAGGAGGTACTTGAAAGTTTTAGGTAAGGCAGGGAGTGCCTTTACAGTACTGTTTCCAAATTCAATTGCTTTTACTCATCAGCATTGGTAAAAGAAGGTGTGTGGTGCTCTGTGTGCTTTATTGATACAACAGAACTAGTGGCGGTAGTGTGAAGAGGTTACTATAAACCTATGTATTCCATTGCACAACCCAAAGATACAATGCAATTCTTTTGGCAACAATCTTCTTCATCTATTGTCTATTAGCATCTTTTTGAGCTCATCTTCATAGAATACAGTTAAATAAAGTTAAAGATAGGCAGTCTTGATCCCAAGAGCTGGGAATCCAGTCCTATATGAACATTAGCAGGGCAAATAAATCATCCTCTCCCTGGTCCTTTGAAGAATGTCAGTAGGCAGGCAGTGTAACTGGGCACTGCAGGGCCTACCCCAGGCACTGTATCTAAGGCTGCACACTGGGGGTGATGGTACTTTAGGGTGGTACAAGTCAACATAGAGGGAACACAAAGAAGAGCACGACGCCCTCACAGCAAAGAGAACCAAACACAAGAAGTGAGAGGCATGTGGAGGTCACAGGAATCTTTATTAATAATCCCCAACACGTTTCGGCAAATGCCTTCCTCAGGGGGAATGCAGCTTTAAAAAAAATAAACAAATAATGAATTACAATAAACCATAATAAAGTTGGATAATATAAAAACAAAAATATAAAACATCATAACAATGATAACTGATAAAAAAAAATATATATATATGAATATAAAATGATACTGTGGAGGAGTGGCCTAGTGGTTGGGGCAAGGTACTTCAGGCCGGAAGGTCGGGGGTTCAAATCCCACTAGAGGACAGCAACCTTGGGCCGGAAGGACTGGGGTTTCTAGTCCCACAGGTGCTCCTTGTGGTCTTGGGCAAGCCACTTAACCCTCCATAGCCCATGTTCCCTGTAAAATAGTTATCTCCAAGTTATAATGTCCTGTTCAATGTAATTTTAGTTTGTTCAATGTAAACCGCACTGATGCAGAATAGCGCGGTATATAAGAGAATGTAAATAAATAAATAATAAATAAATAAAAGCAATAAAACTTAAAACGCAAATCACCCAAAAACATACTGTTAAGAGGTCAAAAAGAAATATATCAATAGGACTTAATGACATAAAACAAAGAGCAAACAAGGCAAAACAGATTGAATGAATAAAACGTAGGGCAGAGGGTGAGATAATTGAAAATATCAGAAAGAAAGGTTGAAAAAGAGGCCAAAATGTGCCAATACAGATACCATACTTTCTTGTTGTGTAGGAATACTCACATAAGCACTCTGTGAGAGTCTTATGAGAGACTACTAGTGGGCAATTGAGTCTCTGTGCTAAAAAAAGTAAAAATATTACTTTATCATGAGAGAGGAGCAACATCTAAAGTGAACTGTTTAAACTGAAGTCCCAAAGTGTAACCCAAAGTAATTTAATGCAGTCGTATCTCAGTTATAATGACTGATGGAAAATCATGTCTGTAAAAAACTATGGAGAGGAGAGGAGCAGCAGCAGAGACGTCTCTAGAGATACAGCCGTGTAGAATCACATTGTTCAGGTGGAGTAGAAAAATGAATATTGATGGAAAGGAGGATGGGCAAAACCAATTATAATCAAAAACAGTAACATCTTGCTCTAATGTTTTGCTGAAATAAATAAATAATTAAGAACTTCAAATAGATGTCTCTATTCATAAATTAACAGTTAATTCAATATATAAACATTGACTGGGCATACCAAGTAGTAAAGAGGGACTAAGGGGTATGTTTACTAAACCGTCTTAATGTTACCAGCGTTAGTTGAAGTCTTATTGTGACGAATGCCATATAAGGTAGTGGGCGTTCCGGTCTTAAGGTAGCATTTCGGGTTATCGTGCGATAAAGTCCGTTATCGCGCGATAGAGGGAGCCATGGCACGTTAACGCGCGTTAGCCTTAATTAGGCGCGCTGACCTGCAATCGCAGCAACAGAGGTGTAGCACACAGGTTAATACATTGACTGCTGATACTGTGGTCATGAGTTTGATCCCTCCGTGGGCTCAGTTAAAAGACTGTCTGAGGCAATCCCTTTTCCTGCTTGTAACAGTCAGACACATCCCAACAATTTGCACTGCCAGCCAAAAAAGCCTCACCCCAGTGCCACAACCTAATGCACCTTTTAGGGCACACCATAAGGCACATCACAAAGCACCACGTCATCCAAGGCAGGTCATAATGTACCCCAGAGGGTGGCAGGAAAGGTTGGCACCCTCCAAGGCAGCATATAAGGTGCCCCATAAGCTGGCCAAACCTAAGGTGCCGCGAAAGATGCCCCAGGGATGTCAAGGTGACACAGGAGATGGTGCCCAGGGGCACAAAGGTGCCCCAAAGGCACAAGCATGAAATGTATGGCTCAAACACAGATGTAACCATAACACTGCATAGAGCACCAAGGAAAGGCAATGAACAAGTGATGGAAGGAAGTAGATGACGGAGCTCATGGACCAGCCAAATCTGCGTGCAGCCCTTGTGGCAGCAGGTAAAGTGGACAAACATATCGGGGGCAGCTGTACCAATGTACAGGGTGATGGTAATGTACAGTGCAACAATGACAGTGTGTGGCAGAGGATGGGGATACGTGTCCACCAGAGGAGGTAGAGGTGGTAGGATATGTGCAATGACAGGAGGACGGAGGAGAACAGTGCCATGCAGAGCAGACACAGGAGAGGCAAGCATGAAGAGCCGCAGTGCAGAAAAGTGTGCCAGTGCAGGACATGGGGTAGCAGGCTGCACATTAGGGCAGGATGCCACACAGCTGGCACACACACATAGACGGACAGAAGGATGGATGGCAACAGTGATGAGGGTATAATGTGGCGGCAGCACAGATCTGCACAGATATGACTGTTACATGAATGAAACGTAGTTGTGTAGGACAGCCA
The DNA here is from genome assembly GCA_033557465.1 of Ichthyophis bannanicus. Classification (NCBI taxonomy): domain Eukaryota; kingdom Metazoa; phylum Chordata; class Amphibia; order Gymnophiona; family Ichthyophiidae; genus Ichthyophis; species Ichthyophis bannanicus. The sequence continues at coordinate 887,169,394 of CM066035.1, read as the reverse complement.
TAAAAAAAGGGGAACAGAGAGGAATCAAACCCATGACCTCTGCTACTGAAGTAATTGCATTAACCATTGGGCTACATCACTATGGGAGCTATCATACCAATGGCTGGCTACAGAAAGAGTGCACGTCACCATAAAACTGTCTGCTGTGGCTACCAGGATAAGATAGAACCAACAGTACCCATAATGCAATTCACATGCAGAACAGCAGTCTACATCTGCTCACCAGATGGGGTATGCACCTCTACAGCACGTCAGCTTGGTAGGGGAGAATGACCGTGCATGTTACTGGCACAGAGTACCCACAGGCCATGCCAATGTGCATGTTCTGTGCTCACCCTGAGGGCGAGGTGGAGTGGCCAGCACCAGGTCCGCAGGTCCGGGTTGGTTGAGGTGGGCTGTGCTGCAGGTCTCCATCTGTGCCAGTGTGTGACAGGTATTTGCTGCAGACACCTTTAGGAGGTCTCTGTGTCCGTTTGTAATTGCCAGTCATGTCTGGCCCTTGTGGACCATAATGCACACAACATAGTTACACAACATACAGAAGTTAAATACCTTGGTGTTACTCTGGACAGTGAATTAAATCTTAAAGCTCACATTAATAAAACAATCAAGAATGCGTATTTTAGGATGAGAATTTTAAGAAGACTAAAACCACTTCTTGCCTCTGATCTTTTTCGTACTGTATGTCAAGCGCTAATCACTCCTTTACTGGATTTTTGCAATCCCATCTTCCTTGGTCTAGCATTGCAAACTCTCAAACCTCTTCAACTAGCACAGAATACCGCAGCCCGTATTATATCTGGAACATCTATTCATGATCACATTACTCCAGTTATGAAGGATCTTCATTGGCTCCCAATCCGTTTACGCATAAAATATAAAACAATAATTAACATATTCAAAATAAAACATCATATCTCAGCTAACAGTCTCCACTCCCTCATTCTTCCAGACCCCAGCTCCCGACCAAGAAGAAGGGGAACTTCTCACAGAGTAAGCTCTTCTATTAATTACAGAACTTTGCGAAAGGATACTGCAGAGAGAGCATTTTCCTTGGCTTCCCCAATAATCTGGAATTCACTCCCAGACGAATTGAGATCATCAACGGAACTTAAAGACTTCCGTAAGCTGTTAAAAACATTGCTTTTCACTGAGCATTATGGACCTATCACGTAATCGTCTGATATACCTACCCACCACTTCAAAGCTCTTTAAGTAGTTTATATTATCATATGATATTTTTATTTTATATTACCTTGTAGTTTAGCACATGTCATGTTGTAATGATTAATGTGCAATGTTTTAATGATTATATGTTTTAATGATTATATTTTTCTTACAATTCAATTAATGCATCCCCTGTATATCTTTCACTCTCATTATGTTTTGTCTGTTTTGTTTCTTACACCGCCTTGATTGTATGATAAGGCGGTATATAAATACAGTTAAATAAATAAATAAATAAATATCCACTGTGCTTGCTCTGGTCACCTGTTTAGGGAACAGGGGTGTGTCAGGGCTCACATGGCGACAATGTACTTGGCAAACCAACCTCTCTGGGTCAGGGTAGGGGACATGCACTCTCACCCTTTGCAAGGAGGGGCAGTGGAGGTACATGAGAACAGGCTGTGGGACCAGCAACCCCAGTCTTGGTGGCGAATGGACAGCTGCTGAAGATCTGCACTTGGGAAAGGGCCACTGGCAGATAGGTAGTGGGCCCAGTCAGCTCAGCTACCCCCCACTACAATCTGACATTCACCAGCACAGGGCAGTCAGTGTGCAACTGCTGCACCCTGCAAGGTGGTGCAGCCATACAGATGCTAACTGCAGACAGTCTGCTAGCTAGTACATAGTGCACGTTCCTGAAGGAACTGTGTGCACCCAAAATTGGGATGTCAGCACACACACCTTGCAGGTATGTCAGTGACGGCCCCAGAAAAGAGAACCCATAAATATCACTTGAGAGAAATACTGTATAGCACTATGGGGGAACCTAGCCATGCAGTGGTCACTGCTCAGTCAGGGTGAGAGCGACCTCCCAGCATGACATGCTGTGGCCACCCTGTCCGTGCAGGTGGTGGTTGGGCACAACAATATCCCAGTCATTGCCCTATACCCTGTGCAAATGCATCCTGCCCATGCCACCCTGTCCGGGCCATACCCACAGTACCTTGCTCCTCATTATGCACATTGTCAGGCTAACACTGGAAACAGTGCAAGCAATGTGGGCTCAGTAAGGTGTAGGCAGCCACAACACACTGGATAGACAGACACACACTCCCACACCTATGCCAGCATTGTGCAAATATAGAGGTTTATGGCAGCCCTGGCCGCCACCAGTCCTGGGCACAGTGTGGGCATTGCTATGGTACTCAATACTGTTAGGGTCACTCCCCGGAGTGGTAAACACCGTCAGAATAAATAACTGAAACACACTCCACAGATATCAGAAAGGTTGCTATGATGAATCTCTATCAACAAATTGTGTTTAACTTAGGATTTGTTAGCTGACATTAATCATAGCAATCTTTTGATATATGTGGAACGTGTTCCCAAGTTTAGGACAGCATTGCTAAGGTATGCAGGTGCCAGTATTGGGAGATGCTGCTCCACGCAGGGCCCAACAGCCTGAGTCTCCATGAGGCTTTGAATAGTGGAGCCTGTGGGTGTGGGTGTTTATGACCCTGTTCACCGCTGCTCTAGGGCAGAGGTTCCCAACTCCGGTCCTGGTGGGCCAAACACTGTTCAGGTTTTCATGCTGTCCCTAATGAATATGCATGAGACACATTTGCATACAATGGGGGTGGCGCATACTAATGCAGCACAGGCATATTTATTAGGGACAGCATGAAACCTGAATGGTGTTTGGCCCTCCAGGACTGCAGTTGGGAAACTCTGCTCTAGGGATTGCACATGTTTATGGTGTCTGTGCTCTGTAGGATAAAATATAGACGTTTCAGGCATGTTTATTTTATCTGCAATAAAGGTTCCATCTTTATTACCATGGTTTAGTACTGGGTAAAATATGGGGACAGGGTTGGCAGGAGCCACAGCTGGGACTTGAACTTGTGACCTTCTGCTCCTGAACACACTGGCTGTGTGTACTGCACCACACTGTTGCCACAGGGACAGATCATTCCCTGGGGATACCATGACTATTCGTCAGACAGACCCTGTCTGTTGCAGTGCATGGCACCCACCTAAATGGGGCTTGGCCGTGGTCTGCTGTGGGCAGATGCCACTGCTCCCTCCGCCACAAGCACCCCTCCACCACCATGCTGCCATGCCATTATGCCGGTGGTGCGCAGTCCAAGGCTATCCAGTGTGCCGGTAGGCAGCTGCCTATGCTGTGGGTTCTCGGGTAGGGGTGCCTACATAGACATGCACGCTTCCCCCTGGCACCACCTGCCAATGTTAAGTGCCCTTGGGGGTACCTGTTGGGTAATTTCCCCTATGACACTGTGGGACATACACTCGTGCCCATGTTGGACCCTCGTCAGTTACTGTCTTGCTGCTTTACAGTTTCGGCATTCCTATGTGCCACTTAGGCATCTGCCTAGTCCGCACTGTGCCCCAGCTGGACCACAGCATATGCCGCCTGCAGCCCCCTGTATCTCATTTACAGCATCAGTACAGTTTCCCTTTCCTACGTAACCACTCTGCTGTTGCTGCACATGTGCACGCCATAACAAATCTGCCCAATCTAGATGACAGAAACCCTGATCAGCGCTATCTCAATGTGGGATCATTCACTTTGTAGGGGGACAGAGCATAGACCCTTCCAAACATGATATCTTAATTTTTACGCTTTGTCAGTAGTGTTGCTTTATGTTTATAATTAATATCACTATTGGCCAGCTTGGTTATTGGGATTTTAAATGTGGTTCTGGTCATTTTATATGTTTATTTGCCTTTTTGGTTCCTGCACATGTATCACTACTATCACTTTTATGGGTTTCCCTTCCTTTGCTGCACATTGCTGACTTAAATGGTTTCTCTTTCCTGCAAATGTGCCTAATGCGAGGGTTTCACTGGCATTAGTTTTCAGAGCCAGATTTCACAGCGTTAGTGTGCCTGGAGCCTCTCCCTGCCCACTCTCCGCCCATTGACCCCTTCTCTCCGCCCTCTGAGAAGCCTTACTCCATCCTTCAGACCCGGATTTCACAGAGTTAGTGTGCCTTGCCGCCGCCGCTGCGTTATCGCGTGATAATACCACCGCTGCGACATTAAGACAGTTTAGTAAACATACCCCTAAGAAATCAGGGGGACCAAAAAGGGGGCAGTGCAGAGAGAACTGCTGTCGAACAAACAGTCAAACATAAAGCAAATGCCAAGGGGAGGAACCTTGTGGTTTTAAAACCATAAAAAATGTAAAGCGAATCGGGTGAATGATAATCTGCATTTAGCTTGATTTTAAAACGAAAATAAGTGAACTAAAAAACAACGTATAAATTAGCCCTACCATCGAGTATTAAAAAAACACAGGTAATTCATAAGGACCATGCACTCCTGAACCTCAAACAAGCAAATTATTACAAAGAAAGGGAATACCAAACCTTAGGGCAAACTCAAAGACAACTTCTTTCGGCGGGGCGAACATGTAGCCAGTAAAAGCATGATACATGGACGAGACCTTCACGCTATATAAACTCGCTGGATTGCGCACCAAAAAAAAAGGGTAAAGGTGAAGGGGAGGAAACCTTTCGACATCAATCAAAAAAACACACCCATCTGGAGGCGTGAGAGACAGAGTGTACATCTAGTGATGTTCATAAAAGAGTGTGATCTTTTAAAATATCGATATTAAAAGAACAAAGTAAAAAACTAAACAGGGGGTAGTTTTCATAAGGCAAGATAAATAAAAAGTAAAATCCATATAAAAAAGTATCGTGGACCATAAGAACATATAAACAGGCTGGAGCTACTACTAAAATGGTTAATGGTCTTTGTTATAAAGCATATGAGGACAGACTTAAAGATCTTAATATGTATACATTAGAGGAAAGGCAGGATAGAGGAGATAATGACAGAGGCGTTAAAATACCTCCATGGCATAAATGCACTAGAGGAAGCAAGCTCTGCTATGAGGGGACATAGGATGGGGGTGAAAGGGGATAGACACAGGAGTAACATTCAACTGCTGCTCAGTTAGCTTCAATGGCAAACGTTAGGACAGCTTTTGCTGCACCTAACTTTTGCCACTGAGGGATAACCAGACAGCAGCTGAATAGCGCCATTGACTGGATATCCCCAGGCGCCACCCCTGGAATCCTACCAACACACCCCAATGCTAAGCGGTTAGCATCAAAGCGCATAGTAGCGTTACTCAGGGATATTCAGCAGCATATTCAGCAGTGTTATGCCGCCAAATATCCCACTTAGCGGCATTTACACTGTTTACAGCTCTATAAACTGTGTAAATCCTTGCAATATCAGGCCCAAACTGTCTTGGTTTATTTTGTCAGCCAGCAGTGCAAACCTTTAATTTACATATTCTACCTGCTTGCCTTAATTGTTTTTTTACTTTGGAAAACATTATTTAATGATTCAGTGTTTGTCTTTGGTTTGTTTTGGTAAATATCCGTATTTTTTTTTTTTTGTGAGCTGTTTGTTCATGAAAGAAAAAAAAGATTTGGGTAAAGTATTTTTTGTCTGCTTTTATGCTGAACACAGTGCATTACTCAGGGATATTCAGCAGCCCCATCTTACAGCTACTGCACTGGTTCCCAAAGATGGCCAGAGCAAAATTTAAAACAGTCCTGATTATCTTTAAAATCATTCACCATCTCTCGTCAGATGCACTCCAAGACGTCATAACAAGGGATAATAGCAATAGACCAAGAAGGACCAAAAATGACAACATGATCGGCACACCTGCAGGATACCACAAGACTAAACAAACAACTTCAAGTAGAGCTCCTTCACTACTGACGTCCACAATTTGGAACTCCCTCCCAACGAGCCTGAGGGCATTAAATGACATCATAGACTTCCGCAAGGCCCTTAAAACCCTGCTCTTTACAGAAACCTATGAGCAGACAGACAACGGTCTCCACCCGAACGGTAATGCAACTGCCTCCGCCAACTCGATACGAAATCATCCCAACTAGACATATGAGTTCATTGTATAATGTTGTTAAGTACCTTCATGTAACCCTCCAATTGTGCTATCTAAATGTTGTTAAATGCCCTCATGTTTTAAATGTAACCCTCCAATTGTGATGTGACCACTTTGATTGAAGGATAAAGTGATATACAAATCTGTCTAAATAAATAAATAAATTACACCACAGGGCTCAGGATCTAGTATTTCATTTAGAGTTATATCAGATGTAGTAAGATTGGTTAAGTCCTTTCAACTCTGTAATTTTTTTAGGGACTGGAATGCATATCTAAGTATCAAAAATCTTGTCTCTTGGGGCTTGTCTTCTGTGGGTTTTAAGCAAGTGCATGGCAGAAAAGGCAGCCCCAGTTTATATGAAGTTTCTAATGAACTAACACACCAACCAGACTACTTTAGCAAGACAGAAATAAGAAACCACAAGCAGGGCTGGCCTGAAGGTTCTGCCATCCTAGGCAGGCCCTCTGTACCTTCCCTCCCCCCTCTGGCATCCATTTTCTCACCAAGGGGAGGGGGGAAGCACGGCGATCCATCTTGTGCTAAAGTGGCAATTCAGCTACCGCTTCAGCATGTCGAGCCTCAAAGTGCCCGCGTGCATGTGCGCTCATGGTCTGCGGTTCCAGCTCCCCCTTCAACACAAATTCCTATTGGCAGGAGCGGCAGGCTGTAACTGTGCACACACACATGGGCATTTTGAAGTCTGCCACAGCGCTAAACTGCCACTTCATGGGGGGTGTTAAGTCATGCCACCCACCAGGGTCTGCCACCCTAGGCTACCGCCTAGTTTGCTTAGTTGATGGGCCGACCCTGACCACAAGGCATGAATTCATGGATTTGCAGTCACAGACATCTCTTTCCCCACTGTGCACCCCAAATTGAGACCTCCGGCTTCTATGTAAAAATGAAGAAGCCAGTATGCATCAAGTAGGACTGCAAAGCTATTAAAAGGGCTCCAGAGAGAGCATGAACAATCTTCTTGGACCAGGGGGCATGAGTGCAGACAGAGGGCTGGAGGAAGAAGGCCCTAATTCAGACCCTAGCACCAATTCACTGGTGAGAATGTGAACAAATGAACACTGAGACTTTTGCTACTGGCCATACCTGGGGTTCCAGAAAGCTCCTTGCTTCATATTTTAAGAATAAGTTTAGTCTGACTCAGGAGACTGTTAATTGTGCAAAGGAGGTAGTGTGCACTCCCACTGATGTCTTCCTGTTTAATAGGAGGCAATTATAATCAATCTCTATTGTGCAGTAATATTGATACCTTCATGGCAGAGTATGTAATCAGTCTGAACAAATATCAATTATATTAAAACCAATTGTTTTCCAAAGCAAGGTACTCATTATATTACTATTCACAATCACAATTTGGAATGCTATAATCCTTGTTAATTAAGAAAGTCATTTACAGGGTGCTTTGGAAATTTATGATTAGGATGCTTCAGGAGATGGAGTTGGGAAATAACTAACTTTCTTTCTTTGATTAAGCGAATGTATTCCAGACCTGAAGCATGTATGAAAGTGAATGGTGTTTATTCCCTATCGCTCCCTTTCCACCACTGTTTGGACATCTCCCAAGCTTTTGCTTTCTTTTACCTTGCCCTAGTGGCGTTCCAAGTCCCATAGGCACCCGGGACAGGCGTTCCCCCCCCCCTTGTGGCTGGCGCCGTCCCCCCTCCGGGACCATATGGCAGAGTCAGCACAGCAAGCTTAACTTAAAGCCCTGGGTGCTTTGCCGTACTGGCTCCACCATGTGGACCAGAGGAGGTACACCGCTCTCCAGGCCACACCCACCGTCCAGTCCTTACTACGATACAGGCCTGGCCTTGTCACTCTTGAACGCTCTCCCTCTTTACAGATGTCAAGAATCTTCACTCCCAGAATTCAAAAGATCACTGAAAACCTGGCTTTTCAAACTTGACTTCCCCTATCCCCGTCCCGCCTTCATCCCTCCCTGTCCCACTGGCATTGGAGTATGATGCAGCCCATCTCCTTGCCCTGCTTCCTCCCGACTTCTCCCCTTCCCAATCCATCCCCTCCCCCTCCATCTCTTAACCTTCTTGCCATTCTTTAAATTCCCTAACTATTTATTTTATCGTTATAAACCGTTCCACTGTGTATTTATTTATTTATTTCTTTAATGTTTCTTTTATACCGCGCTATTTAACATCAGTGCAGTTTACAGGTAACACATTTGTGCAGTGCAGGCAGGTCTGCACTGGACTTACAATAAAACGGGGTTCTTTATACAGGGCTAACAGGGAAACTATGTACAATTTGGCTGTCACAGGCTATATGGGCAGCTCAGCATTATTTACAGGTCTAACAACGTAACTATGAACAATCTAGCTGTCTGTCGCAGGTTGTGTGGGCAGCTCATCATTATCTACGGTTAGGGTCAGCTATACACAGGGGTGGTGATTTCGAGGGGGTGGGGCTCTCAAAGGCAGGGCTGAAAGTGTGTGAGGTGGCTACGCTGGGGGTGCTGGCTTGGGTCCGGAGTGTGGGTGGCTGTGAGATGTCATATGGTTCAGTATAATACTGGAGAAACAGATGGTGCTTCAGTGCCTTTCTAAACTGGGAGAGGTTATTGCTGGCCCGGATGGACGGTGGCAGGGCGTTCCAACAGGAAGGTGCATAGAGTGCGAAGGCTCTGTTTCTCGTGGCCCAAGAGCAATTGGTGATCGCCTTTGGGAGTATCAGAGTATTGGTGGTGGCTGATCTCCTTACCTTGTTGAGGGGGGTGGTCTGGACGAACTCCGTGAGGGAGGTGGAAGAGCACTTGTTGATGGCTTTATATGTCATCGTTAAGATCTTGAAGGAGATCCTGCAGTGTACTGGGAGCCAGTGCAGATGTTTCAAAACTGGGGTGATATGGTCCCTCCTGGAAGCTCCATGCAGGATTCTGGCAGCTGCATTCATTGCGAGCTGCAGAGGGTTAAGCGAGCTTTTCGGGAGGCCGTGCAGTATCGCATTAGCATAGTCAAAGTGTGGCATTACTAGTGCTTGATAGACTGTCCGGAAGTCTTCCGGCTCTAGCAGCTGTCGCAGGTGGCGAAGCGTCTGAATTTTGTGGTAGATCGGCTTTACCATATTGCCTATCTGGGCCTTCATGTTGATTTGTTGGTCCAGCGTGACCCCTAGGTACCGTACCGTGGGCTTGCTGAGGAGCTCTGCATCACGTACCTTCAGTGAGGAGGGCGGAGTAAATGCAGGGTTCCTGCTGATGAAGAGGACCTCCATCTTCTTGAAATTTATTTTGAGCTTCTGCGTGTGTAGCCAATCTGTGACCGCATCAAAGCAAGCGGACAGCGGGGAGAGGTCTGGATTGGCGTGTATAGCAAAACGTCATCAGCATAGATTAGACAATTGATGTTGAAGGATCAGATGAGGGCGCAGATGGGTTGCATGTAAATGTTGAACAGTAGGGCTGAGAGTGAAGATCCTTGTGGTACGCCCTTCTCTTGCAGGAAAGGTGTGGAGGGGCCGGAACGGACATACTACCATCTGTCAGTCAGGTATGATGCACACCAGTCCAGTGCTGTGCCGTGGACTCCCTTGTCCCTGAGGCGTGATAGAAGTAGTTTGTGGCTGACGGAGTCGAAGGCAGCAGCAATGTCCATGAAGATAAGGGAAAAACCTTGTCTAATGTTGCCCAATCCTATGGTTAATGTACTGAATAAGGTGGTCAGCAGTGTCTCTACGCCTTGTGCCTCCTGGAATCCATGCTGGCAGGGGTCGAGGGGTGCGTTGGTCTCAATGTTATGGTGCAGTTGGCATTGGACGATCTTTTCAATAAATTTTGCTAGGAGCAGGATGCTTGAGATTGGTCTATAAAAGAGTCCATCTTTGCAGGGTCCAACTTGTTGTTTTTTAGTAGTGGTCTGATGGCTGTTTGTTTCAGGCTTCGGGGGAAGGTCCCATTCGAGAATGATAGACCTATAAGTTTGGTCAGGAATGGGCTGAGGTCGACACACAGGGCTTTTATCCAAAATGCTGGACAAGGGTCGTTAGGTGCTGTGGTGATGTTTATGTTTGTGATGTCTTGGGTGCCTTTTTCAGTTGGGGCTGAGAAGGCAGCGATGATGTGTTGGGCATCCTTTGAGGCTTGTGTCAGAGTGGGTGAGGGGGTCAGTTGGGGTGCCTCATCGGGGGTATGGAGTTTTGTGGATATGCTGGACTGCCTTGTCTTGGCTCGCAGGTAGTGTGCGTATTCCTGTGGGTCTGGGTGGCTCGATTGCCCAAGGGAGGGCTCTTTTGCCAGGGTTTTAACGAGGTTGAACAGCTCGTGTGGTTTATTTAGGGAGCGTTGTAATATTTCTGCGTGATATTGCTTCATTCTCCTTGCAACTGCTGATCGGTGGCTACCTAATTGAGCAGTGTATGCTTCGTGGCTCTCAGTTGATCGTGAGCGACGCCAATGTCTTTCGAGCTGTCTAAGGTGGAGGAGTGATTTCCGTAGCTCAGGGGTGTACCAAGGCGCATTCTTCCTCCTGCCTGGTGCTTTGTTAGTGGGAGGTGGGTGGATTACAGCATCCAGACTCGAGTTCAATGTGGAGATCAGATCATGTCATCGAGACTCTGTTCAGGTGGATCATGGAGAGGCCGTGCTCTATCCAGGATTTCTTCTTTGTTAAATGGACAGAAGCATTTTGATGGTGCTGCGGCAGGTTTGTCTGAAGACTGGGGTCTAGTGAAGTCAGGGCGCATTGGCATCTGGAATCTTATCAGGGAGTGGTCAGACCAAGGTACTGGGCTTACAGATAGATTGAGCTTGTGCGTGGAGTTGAGGGCTGCCTGTGGCGCAAAGATCAGATCAAGCATGTTACCCTTTATGTGAGTAGGGGTGTCAACCATCTGAGCATATCCTAACTCTTTGAGGGCCTCGATGAAGGCCTTGGTTTGGGTGTCTTGGAGGGCAGGGAGGTTGAAGTCGCCCATCACCCAGTTTGATGTGCATGGGTTTATGGGGTTGCAGGCGAGGTTGATTATTGTGGATAAGTTTTCCGGGGATGGGGAGGGCGCTCTATAGAGCAAATTGATGGTGCTGTGTTTATTTGCTATGGTGATGGAGTCAAGGTTTGAGGTACTGCTGGAGGCGATCAGCTGGAATTGTAGATCCATCTTGGTTAGGATGAGTGCTCCTCCACCTCGTCGGTCAGCTCTGTGGCATGAGTGGATAGAGAAATTGGGGGGGGGGGGGAAAGCTGGTGAAGGAGAACAGTGTCTGAGATGGACAACCACGTCTCAGTGACACATAGGATGTCGAGATCGTGGGCGGAAAGCATGTCGGTCACGGCTGGCCATTTCTTTTGGATCGATCGTGTATTTATGAGGGCACACTTCAGGTCATGGGGGTGGGGGTGTTGTTCCCGCTGGGGGGGGTCGGGCTGCTGGACGGCAACATAGATGAGGTGAGGGTATGGCATGCGCCCTGGCCCACCTGTTTGGTGGTTGGGATGCCCATAGCACCTTCTCCATGAGCCGTGTAGGATTGGAATGTGGTTGTGAGAGGAAGTGAGGGCCTGGGTGCCCTGTGCCAGAGCTAGTATAATGCAGCAGCTGGTAAGGGCATAGGGGTATGGTGTCATAGTGGGTAGTAACATGGTGGCTAGGTGAGTCAGGAGGGGCTTCAATTGATTAGTACCAGTTCGGCTTAATGTACACCTTTAGCTGGGTTCAAGTAAATAGTACAGCTGGGTTCAAGCAAATAATTAGTACAACTTCGGCTAGTGTACAACTCTGGCTGGTCTCAAGCAAATGATTAGTACAGGCTCAGTTTAATGTCCAACTCTATCTGGGAACAGGTAAATAGTACCGCTCTAGAGGAGTTCAATCAGATGGTGTAGGTTCAGCTTAAGCTGCAACTCTTGATGGTATAATCAATTAGCCTGTGTATCAGGTCAACGTTTTAAGGGTACCCAAGACTACTTAGACAACCAACAGATAATAGTGAGGAATGAGACAGTAGAAGGCGTTCTCACCAGAGTTCAGCAGGATCTCGGTTCTCACCGGGGTTCAGCAGGGTGAGGTAATCTTTTAAAGTCAGTGGGGTGCTGTCCTCAAATCTGCCTGTGTCCTCCGGGGTAGTGGTGGCTTTGTTGAGGTCCCCACCTGAAGGCCATGCCAAAGGGCCCTCTGGCGAGGCCCTCAGGCGTGGGCCCGCCGGGCACGGGTGCGCCCGATGGCACTCCTTTTATGCATGGCGGCGTGTGCCACGATTGGGCGGCGAGGAGGCAGGAACGGCTGGTCCGATGCGGCCCTAGCTGCTCGATCCCAGACAGGGAGAGCTGCTGCAGGGCTGGAGAATGGTGGCGTGTGCTGCTCGTTGGCGCCCGATTGCGCTCCTTTTATGTGCGATTGGGCGGCGAGGAGGCAGGAACGGCTGGAGGTAGTTGCTCTAAAGGCAGTATAGCAAGTCCAAATAAAGAACTAAATCTTTCGACTGGTAAGGGGAATCCAGCAGTGATATCCTGAACCATTTGCAGAAAGAGTGTGGGTGAATGGTGAAGTACATGGATTCAAATAATAAAGCAAGAACCTGTGTGTAGGGAGGGATTTTATAGAGCTTTTTCTGCCAAAAAGGGCTTTTATAAAATTGCGCAACTGAGTACACACATACAAAGTTTGTTCAATGTAAACCGCACTGATGCAGAATAGCGCGGTATATAAGAGAATGTAAATAAATAAAGTTATGCGCACAGAATGTGTGCACTTATTTTTATGCAATCTCATAAGCATTCCCAGGGACAAAGTCTGGATGGAGTGAAGATGAAGTTGTGATGTATGTGCTTATTTTATTAAATACGCGTATGTACACACATTTACATCTTTTTCTAGAGCAGGTGGAAATTCGTGCATGGGTGTTTGCATCCTATTTGAGCTGGATTTGGGAGCCTAATTTTAAAAAAGGCACATAGGCATCTATGTTGCCTGTATAAAATAAGCTTAAATAGATGACTTTTTGGATTTCTCTCATAGGCATCCTGTTATAAAATCAAGCCCAAAATAATTATGTTGGCAGATGATATTTTGCTGAATATAAGCAAGCCTCATATAACTCTATCAATATTAATGTAGGAATTTTTAGATTTTCGGCAGGGAGCAGCATTTAAGGATAACAGTCTTAAATATTAATTTAAATATGTCAGTGGTAGATCCTTTGAGACTCAATTTTCCATTTAAATAGATGTGAAACAGCAATTCCTAAAGGAAGAATTCCTAAAGATATCTTGCAACTTTATAACTTTAATGTACCTCTTTTAAAAAACATAGGAACATAAGATTTGTCATACTGGGTCAGACTAAAGTTCAACAAGTCAAGTATCCTGTTTTCAACAGTGGTCAATCCAGGTCACAAGTACCTGGCAGGATCCCATGCTGCTTATCCCTGGGATAAACAAGGGATTTCCCAAAGGACTGGAGAGAGGCTCATATGGTGCCTTTACACAAAAGCGGAAGTAAGGATGTGGTTGAAAACTACAGGCCGGTTAGTTTAACTTCGGTGGTGAGTAAATTATTGGAAACGCTGCTGAAAGAGAAAATAGTGAGGTTTCTGGAGTCCGGCGGATTACAGGATCCGAGGCAGCATGGATTCACCAGAGGCAGGTCTTGTCAGACAAATCTGATTGATTTCTTTGACTGGGTGACCAGGGAGTTGGACCGAGGGAGAGCTCTAGATGTGGTGTATTTAGATTTCAGTAAAGCCTTTGACACTGTTCCTCACAGGCGACTTATAAACAAACTGAGCACCCTGGGGATGGACCCTAAAGTTACTGCTTGGGTTAGAAATTGGTTGGGTGGGAGGCGACAAAGAGTACAAGTAAATGGAGCTCACTCTGAGGAGAAGGATGTTACCAGTGGTGTGCCCCAGGGATCTGTCCTTGGTCCGATTCTTTTTGACATCTTTGTTAGTGATATAGCGGAAGGGCTGTCGGGTAAGGTTTGCCTCTTTGCAGATGATACCAAAATCTGCAATAGAGTAGACACCCAGGAAGGTGTAGATAACATGAGGAGGGATCTAACTAAGCTTGAAGAATGGTCTAGAATTTGGCAGCTGGGATTTAATGTTAAAAAATGTAAGGTCATGCATTTGGGCTGCAGCAATCCAAGGGAGCAATACAGTATAGGAGGTGATGTACTTTTGTCCACTAAAGAAGAGCGGGACCTAGGCGTGATTGTGTCTGATGATCTTAAAGTAGCTAAACAGGTAGGAAAAGCGACGGCAAAAGCTAGAAGGATGCTTGGGTGCTTACGGAGAGGAATGGCTAGCAGAAAAAAGGAGGTGATAATGCCTCTGTATAAGTCTTTGGTGCGACCTCATTTGGAGTATGGTGTGCAATTCTGGAGACCGCACCTTCAAAAGGATGTGAACAGGATGGAGTCGGTGCAGAGGGTTGCTACTAAAATGATTAATGGGCTTCATTATAAAGCATATGAGGACAGACTTAAGGATCTTAATATGTACACCTTAGAGGAAAGGCGGGATAGAGGTGATATGATTGAGATGTTTAAATACCTCCGTGGCGTAAATGTTCAGGGAGAGAGCCTCTTTCAATTGAAAGCAAGTTCTGCTACGAGGGGACATGGGATGAGGGTGAAGGGAGATAGATTCAGGAGTGATATGCGGAAATATTTCTTTACAGAAAAAGAGTAGTGGATCCATGGAATAGTCTCCCAGTGGAGGTGGTAGAGATGAGGACAGCATAACCGACCTGCCGACATCCGTACCATAACCGACTTAACCCAATTCAGAAAGGCCCTTAAATTCAACCTATTCACCAGATACTACCCCATATGAAGAAAACATTTAGTCCCACTACATATCCAACTACAGTTTTTTCCCTTACTCCCAACATTCGTGTTAATTCATGTACATAGTTCGAGCATGTGATCTAGTTAACAGATTACATATTCCATGTAAATAGTTCTCCCTTGTTTTCCAAGTTGATAATCCTGTTATATGTAACTCCGAACAGCCTGTTGTTCTGGTTTTGTTGTGTTCTCTGTAAACCGCGCTGATGTCAAAGAGTGCGGTATATAAGAAATTAAAATAAATAAATAAAATAAATAAATAAAAAAGCATGGGACCAACACAGAGGATCTCTAAAGGTAAAAAGTGGACTGTTGTAGTTGTTGTTATGGAAGGACAGACTAGATAGGCCATGTGGTCTTTTTCTGTCATCATGTTTCTATGTTTCTATGTTTAATAATGGTTTATGGACTTTTCCTCCAGGAACTTATCCAATCTTTTTTAAACCCTGCTACACTAACAGCTTTTACTATTGGCCTGGCAATGCAGCCCAGAGCTTAATTATGCATTGAGTGAAAAATAGTTTCTCCAATTTGTCTTAAATGTACTACTTAGTAACTTCATTGTATGCCCCCTAGTCTTTTTACTTTTTGAAAGAGTAAACAACCAGTTCACCTTTACCAGTTTTACTCTACTCAATATTTTATAGATCTCCATCCTATCTCCTCTCAGCTGTCTATTCTCTCCAAGCTGACAAGCCCTAACCTCTTTAGCCTTTCCTTATAGGACTATTCCCTTTATCATTTTCATTACCTTTTTGTATCTTTTCTAATTCCATTATATCTTTTTTTTTAATGCAGCTACCAGAATTGCATGCTGTATTCAAGATGTGGTGCACTATGATATCCTTTGTTTTATTCTCCATGCCTTTCCTTTAATTCCTAGCATGCTGTTAGCTTTCTTGGCCACCACTGCACACTGAGCAGAGGATTTCAACATATTATCCATGATAATGCTTATATCCTTTTCCTGGGTAGTGACTCCTATTGTGCAACCTTGCTTCATGTCGCTATAGTTTGGACTATTCATCCCTGCATGCATAAATTTGAACTTCTCCACATTCAATTTCATTTGTCATCTGGATTCCCAGTATACCAGTTTCTCAAGACCCTCTTGGAATTTCTCACAATCCTCTTGTGATTTAACAACTTTGAATAATTTTGTGTCAACTGCAATTCTGATCACTTCACTGGTGCCCATTTACAGGTCATAAATAAATTTGTTAAAAAGCAGTGTGCCTAGTAGAAATCCCTAGGGTACTCCACTATTGACCTTTCTCCACTGAGAAACTTAACCATTTAGTTCTACGGTCTGCTTTCTATCTTTTAAAAGAAATATTGGAAGAGTTAAATAAATGGTATGAATATCATATATGCTGGTTTGAGAGAATTGTTACTATTAAGATGAATGTTCTACATACTGTCACACCTCATCCGCCCCAGCTGTGACTGCTGGTATTGTTGGGCTATTATGAGGGTGGTAGTTGTGCCTTGCTTCTATATATATATATAAAACACACAGAAGAACTTTCTTTTCTTTTAGGGTTTTATTCCCCGTCCCTTGAGGTTTCTTCTTTTCAAACAACAGAAATTAACAGCTCACTTGGCTTCAAACAAAAGATAACTATGTAACAAAAGTAGCTTCCTTTCAGCTGATAACTTTAAACCAAAAGTAAATAATAAACAGCCTAACTGACTGCTTGGCTTGGAGAGAGGGAGAGAGTTGCAGCTCTGCCACTTGTATACTGGAATTTAAGGTTACACAAATCACATTTACCTTAATGATATCTCTGGCTCTATCACAGAGAAAGAACAGTCCATCAACTCTGCATTTGTTAATACTTCAGAATTCTCATATTCCATTATTTCTTGCTCATTGGTATCTCCACTATCCACTTCCAACGTGGAATAAAAATATGGAAGGCTTGCCTCGTCAGTCAAGAAGTTTCTCTTCCTGTGAGCAGCACTGCCTTTCTGGGGAGTATCACCAAACTCTGAGTGATGTCTTTCAGAGCCCTGCCCCCGCTGGTGCCTCAATGCATAGCTCAGGTCCTGGTTTGACCTGCTAGCTGGGTAATTTTGATAGGGTCCCTGCCGGGTCTGCCCTAGCTTTCCAGGCCCAACTGTGCCTGATTGCAACCGGTGTAACGGTGTTTCCCTAGAAGCTGGGAACTCACCGTGAGAAGGGATTTCTTCAGCTTTTCTAAGTAAGTGAAGCCCTCTTCTTTCAACACTTCTATAATCAGGAGAAAAGCTATTATTAGCCTCTGAATATCTGGGCTTTATATGGCTATTTCTAAGCCTCCAGGGCCCTTCCCTTTCAAATGGCAAATAGCCCTTGTATCTACTCTTTGCCCCTGTACCTGCTGTTGCAGTCTTCCTGTATTCTTCTTGCTTTCCAAACACATTCACGCTGTCAGGGTGTTGCCTTCTCCCAGAACCACACAGGTCTCTGGACTCTTTCCAACATTCACACCGGCTCCCCTGTTGCCTTTCAGCTTGTGACCTCTGCTGCTTTAATTCCTCTCTCCAGGATTCCCTCCTTGGCTCCTCTCTCCAGGATTCCCTCTCTCTCAAAGGTTCCCTATCTCCACATGTTTGGTAGTCTGTTTTATCTGTGTATTTCCTGACTCCACCTTCCCTCAGGTGCACTCTATTAGGTAAAGCAGACTCCCTTGCTTTGCTCTCTGGGTGTGTCTTTCTGGGCTCTGTGCACGTGTGCTTAGGTTGTCGCTGGCAACCAATAAACATTCTCCTGTTTATTCTGTCACTTTCACCGTGATCATTCACACTGCTCTGCACTCTCTCAGGCTGCCCTATGTCCACCCTGTGACAATACATATATATATAGTATAGTATAGTATATGAGAGAGAGAGAGAGAGATACCAAGCCCTTCCAGTAGGTATTCTGAGAAGAGTCTTACTGATTCCCCAGAGGAATGTGTCCAAGTTTATTTGTGGGCAAAATCACTCAGGCCAGGGCCAACATAAGCACTAGGCAAACTAGGCATCCACCTAGAGCACTATATTTTAAGGGGGTGGCAGTGGCCCTTTAAATATAAGCCTTATTGCCTAGAACACCTTGAAAGCTTCAGACAAAGGCTTCAGAGTCCCAGATACTGTGTGCTGCAGCAAACCATGGACACTGCGCTATTCATCGATTACAACTGCAGAGAAACCCTGAATTTCTGCCAAGCATCAGCACTCTGCCCCCTCTCTTCCCGCATCATGTTGTAAGGGGGCAGGCTGAGGGAGTGGTGTGCTGCAAGCCTTGGAAAGTTTGGTCTGACCACAGCAGGCTTCCTGCAGGACTCCCTTTTCATCCCTTCCCAATCAAAGGGTTACGACCCCATTTGTTTGCAGTGTGGTGCCAGTATTGCAATGGTGGATCATTTAAGTAGGCAGCACAGTAGCTGTTAAGTATCCGGTGGGCAGCAGGCAATGACCATCTATCTAACTGAGGGCCAATCAATGGTGCACTCCACTGGGGGACCTAGGAGAAGGCTGCGAGGCACAACAAGCACAGGCACTTTCTGGGAGAGGAAAGCAGCCAGACAGGACGCAAGAGCCCAGTGGATTGCAGCAAGGACTCCGACTGTGCTGCAGGTGTTAATAAACCAGATGAGGTCAGATGGGAGGAAGGGTCAGGACAGTTCTGCCTGTTTGCATTCTTGGTGGGGAGGGAAAGAGAAAAGGCAGAGACAATCTGGAGATATAGAGAGAGAAATGTTCATGGTTTCTACTAGAGGGTGGGGTGAGAGGAAAAGGGGAATGCTCTTGGGAGGAGGGGGAAGGGACAACAGAATACTCCTGAGGGATGGGGGAGAGGGAGAAAGGAATGCTCCTGGGGGATGGAGGTGAGGAAGGAGGGGAATGCTCCTGGGATTTGGGACAGATGAAGAGGACAGTGCTCCTGGGGTTTGGGGAGAGAGACACAGGGCCTTTGGGTCTGGGGGATGGGGGAGGGGGTTAGGGAAACATAGCAGTACTCTTGGGGTCTGGGAGTGAGAGCAGGGAAACAGGGGAATGGTCTTGGGATCTGGGTGGTATGGGCAGGAAAACAAGGGAATGCTCGGGGATGGGGAGGGGGAGACAGGGAGACAGAGAGATGGAAGGAAGGATGCTGGTGACCTGGGATAATGAGAGGGAGAAAGGAGAGGAGGATATGGTTCCAGAATGTGGATGGTGAGGAAAAGATTTTCACTGGGCAGCAAAAGAAAGAGAGATGCTGGGCAGAGGATGGAAGATTTTTCGGGCCCGATATTCGAAAGGCATTTACACAGTTTACAGCCAAGTGACTCATGTAAATGCCTTAACTGGGGATATTGAACAGCACCGACCCAGTTAGTACCATTGCATATCCCCATCTAAGTCCCCTACGCACCTTGATGCTGTCCAGTTAGCATCGGGGCATGTTGGGGGCATTCCGGGGTAGAGCAGAGGCAGCGACAAGCGCTAACTGGGCAGCAGCAATATTGCATGGTGCCCGGTTAGTGATCTGCACCTTAAAGATAGGCGAGGGGAAAATCGGGTTCTTCATCTTTATTAGTTTCAATCACTGGATATTATTTCATATGTCTGGTAAGTCAAATCGGGGACATCCAGGGCAGAATGTGCAGAGAAACACCAGGGACGTCTATGTCTCTGCCCAATTTCAGTACATACATGTCCCTGACATAGATGTTTATGCCAGCAGTCACATAGACGCCCCCCTCAGGAAAGTGTGGGGCAGGAACGTTCATCTCAGATAGCAGAAGGGGACATAGCAAAACAAACATGAGTCCTCATTCCCCATCAGTGTTCAGTCTCGATTGGTAAAATAAAGGGGTGATGAGTGTGCCTCCTTCTCCACACCTTCCGGATGTTTGCCTGACAAAGCAAGCACTTTTCAGGTTCATGCCTGGAGCAGGTATATCCTTGGATGCAGCTCAGGATGTCTAGAATATTTCCGAGATCAGATGAGGATGTCCAAGTTCTTGGGAATGCTCCAGCCACGTCTACAACACGCCCCCATTCTGAATTGGACATCCTCACGCTGCGGACATCCACAGAACTGGCTTCTAAAATGGCTCTGTGGATGTTTCTGTGCTTCTAAAATAACCCCCATTGTATTTATTGATTGCAATATTGTTTAGATTTTTAATTTTCTATTGTGGAATGTTGATTCCGTTATTGTTGCACCATATGTAGTCTCATTTCTTGTATTCTCTAGATCAGTTTTTGTCTGATGCTCTCTCTTTCAAACTTGTGGTCAACTATTCTCTATTTAATGAGGATCTGTCTGTGTTCTGTGTGTGACCGAGGTGAGATATTCGTGTAGAATGTAGCTTGCGTAGGGTTCTATGGAAGTCCATCTTGTTCTGTTTTCCTGTAGGAGCCATATTGGCATTCTAGGGCCCATAATAGTAATTACAAGGTAGGCTGTTGCTGTCGGAGTCCCAGAAGTTACTGCTATTTTGGTTTGGCAGGCTTGCTGTATGGATTCTGAGCAGTTTGGGTTCTTTTTCAGGGTCTTCAGTCATTGTTCTAATTGGCACCACAGCATTGATTGAACAGAACTATAATATATATGGGATAGTTTTACCACCAAATACTGTACTTCAAATGGCTCTTTTTAAAAGGCACGCTATCAAGGTCATTTGAGAAGCCTTATTTGTGCTTTGGACATCTGAAAAGGGGGTTTAGATACATCCTAGCACAGAGACATCGCCATAGCCATTTTAGAAGCCAGCTCTGGGGATGTCCAAATCTGAACAGGGGCATGGAGGAGGCATAGCCAGAGCATTCCCAGAAATCTGGAGGTGTGGTTAGGGTGTTCCTAGGTGACAGGGCATCCATGCCTGAGTCCGGCATCACATCTAACCCTAGACCTGTTCTAAAGGCACAAATAGCAGAAACTGCTCATTTTAGCTGAAAAACATCCAGAGAAGAACACAATCTCTCATTCCCAGTACAATGTTAATGATAGCAACAGTAGGATTTGAACCCTGGCTCTAGCCAACTACTCTAACCATTAACCTATCAGAGACATTCAGATTCTGAAATACTATTCTGGGGATGCTAAGTTTACACCCCTGCAAATGCCCCTATCGGGCATGCCCAGGTTTGTGAAGTCATGTGGTCCGGCTTAGATATCCCAGATTGCACTTGGACAGATCTTAAAATTCCCCGGGAGGTTTTTAGGCATGTTTTGCAATAAGCGATAGAGTCTAGTGGGGAGACTCCAGACGGCTAAGAAAAGTTCTGCCTGTCTCTGTGTACACATCCGTTTCTTTGTGCGTGTGCAAATAAACAAATATGTATGCCCCCTTCTCCCCACCTCCCCCCTCCCAAAGATTAGGATGAAAATCTGTTGGGAGTCCTGGTCCCACCGGCAGGAAGAGTAGGGCCGCGTTTAAGAAATCACCAGTGGGAGTCTCAGGGTCCCGCCAGTGTGAAGAGTGGGACTGCGGCCAGGCTACCTGAGAGCTGGTAAGGGAGCAGAACCTGGAGAGAAGCGGCAGGATTAGAGGAGGAAGACAGAGAAAGCATAAGGAAATGGATGGAGCAAGAGAGGAGGGAGGGAGAAGAGGGGTGGAGCATTGAGGAGGAGCGGAGTTAGAGAAGAGACTGAGACTGGCAAGAGTGCAAGCGAGGGAGTGAAAGGCAGGGAAGGGAGAGAGTGCGAGGTTTGTTGGGAGGAGAGGGGGGAGAGTGCACTACCGGGTGAAGGGAAGGAGAGAGAGTGCAAAAGGGAGGGTATTGAAGATTAGGTATGGGAAACCCCCATGACACCTGCACATACACTCACTCCCCAATACACCTATGACACATATACATTTATGCACCCTCAACACCCACAATGACACAGACACATGCACTTACCCCTCTGTCATGCCCCATGGAAAAACATACATGCATGCACCCCTCAACACCCCCCATGACACATGCACTCCTGCACCCCCACTATACACACAATCCCCGGCAGCTCTCATGATGCACACACATGTGCACACACACACCTACACCCCTATGACATATACACACATGCATGCACCCCCTCAACACTCCCATGACATACATGCCTGTGAATGTGGAAAACGCATCACTGTGTCACACTACAAATGTACACTTTTCTACTTGTTAAATATCCTGTTCTAGAAAAAACATCTATTAATATAAAATTTAAATTTTCAGTTGTTCTGGCATCATCGTGACAAATACTGTAGCCATGCAGGTTTTTTTTCCAAAGTTAATTATAGGAGGATGGGGGTGCAAATGGCTGAAGGTTCGTCTAAAGTACCCAATATTCTTGCACTAGCTCTGCTCAGAGTAGCTCTATAGAGGTATAATATACCATGGTAAGCGATGTGGAGAGCTGGAAGTATTCATCCTACAATTATACTAGGAAGCAGCCCAGTTAAAGATGATTTTAGATCAACCTGGTTTGCAGCTTGTCATGTTGTGAGGGCTTGTGTGCATCAGTGATGCTGAGAGCTAAGCTATCAGTAGCTTAGCTACTGACAGGGTCTCCCAAGATAGACAGGTCTCAGCTGAGATGCCGGACTGATAAATCACCCACCTGGGCAGCAGCAGAATGGGATGGTGTTGTAAGCAGAGGATCATATTTCAATGACAAATGCAACAACACTGGAATTAACTGCGTGGAAGAAAGGTTTGGCAAATCTGCCTCTGTATCTTGCCTTGAAAACCCAATGGATAGTTACAAAACAGGCTGCACTATAGTGTTGGAAGATGAGACCCCCAGGTTGGAAGGTACTCAAATGGCTACTGGGGATGAACTGAAGACTTCTCAGAGTAAAGCCAGCATTTATGATGTGGTTGGATCTGCTGATGTAGCTGTGCATGAAAAGAGTCAGAGGTTACAAAGATAGCTTATATATTGGGACATGGAACGTACGAAGCATGAGCCAAGGGAAGTTGGAGATAGTCAAGAATGAAATGGAACTTGTACAACTCTATCTGTTGGGTGTCAGTGAACTGAAATGGACTGCCTTTGGGCACTTTGCATCTGATGATCATATAGTTTACTATGCTGGAAATGAAAGACAAAGAAGAAATGGTGTTGCATTTATAGTTAAGAAGAAACTTGCAAGAATTGTAATGAAATACAATGCAGTCAGTGAACACTTAGTTTCTATTCATCTATGAGGAAAGCCCATCAACACAACTATAATTCAGGTATATGCCCCAACAACAGCTGCAGAAGAGGAAGACATTGATGAGTTCTATGAACAAGTCCAGCTGAAATTGAGAGAACATGCAAACAGGATATCCTGATAGTCATGGGTGACTGAAATGCAAAAGTTGGCAACAAAGAAGAAGGGAAAGTGATTGGAAAACATGGACTTGGCAACAGAAACAAAGCTGGAGAAAGACTGAGAATTCTGCAAGACCAATGATCAATTCATCTCAAACACCTTGTTCCAGCAACACAAGCGCCGACTGTACACGTGGACTTCACCCAATGGATTGAACAGAAATCAAATTGACTACATCTGTGGAAGACAACGATGGAAAAGCTTGATAACATCAACAAAGACAAAACCTGGAGCTGACTGTGGTACACATCACCAACTACTAGTATGCAAACTCAAGTTAAAGTTGAAAAAGAGCAAGTCATTCATGAATGTAGCAAATTATGACCTTGAGAATATACCACTGGAATTTAAAGACTGCCTGAGAAATCGATTTGCTGCTTTAGATACAAATAACAGAGTTCCAGAAGAGTTATGGGATGACATCAAGAAGGTTGTATTGGAAGAAAGTGATAAGTCTCTACATAAGGTGAAAAAGCAAAAACAATCAAAATGGATGACTGAAGAAACTCTAAAAAATTGCCCAGAAACACAGAGAAGCTAAAGCCAAAGCAGAAAAAGAGGCAATCACTGAACTCAGAGATTTCCAACGTGCAGCAAGGCAATACAAGGAGAAGTACTACAATGACACATGCAAGGAAATAGAATCAGAAGCTATTAGAGGAAGAACAAGATCAGCTTTCCTAAAGCTATGAGAGTTAAAGAAAAAATTCAGCCTCGAATTGGAATGCTACAAGATGCTCAAGGATCCATGTTGAATGATGCTGAGAAGATCAAGAAAAAGGTGGAAAGAATATACAGAGTCATTATACCATAAAGATCAAGTGGACCAACAGCTGCTTCAACCTATACCTTATGATCAGGAACCATTGGTGATGAAAGAAGAAGTCGAAGCAGCATTGAATACCTTATCAAAGAACAAAGCACTGAGCATTGATGACATACCCACTGAGTTATTACAGCAATCAGATGAAGCTGTTACCATACTTACAAGGCTCTGCCAGGAAATTTGGAAGACAAATTCATGGCCAACTGAATGGAAAAGATCTTTGTTTATACCAATAGTGAAGAAAGGTGACCCGACTGACTGTGGAAATTATCGCACAATCGCTCTGATCCCACATGCCAGCAAGATTCTACTCAAGATCATTCAGCAGAGACTACAACCATACCTGGAATGAGAACTATCTGAAGTGCAAGCAGGGTTCAGGAAAGGGAGAGGAACGAGAGACGTTATCGCGGATGTGAGATGGATCCTTGAAACGACAAAAGAATACCAAAAGGATATCTATATGTGTTTTATTGACTACAGCAAGGCTTTTGACTGTGTAAACCATGAGAAACTCTGGGCCACATTAAGAAGCATGGGCATACCAGAACACCTGATCATTCTCTTGCACTACCTTTCACTGATTAAGAAGCAACAGTTCGAATGGAACTAGGAGAAACAGAATGGTTTAAAATCAGTAAAGGTGTACAACAAGGCTGCATACTTTCCCCCTACCTATTTCATTTATATGCAGAACAAATCAGAGAAGCAGGATTGTATGAAGACAACCAAGGTGTGAAGATTGGTGGAAGGCTCATCAACAACCTTTGCTATGCTGATAAAACCACACTACTAGCTGAAAGTGAAGACAATTTGAAACATTTGCTTCTCAAGATCAAGGCATATAGTCTTAAAATGGGCCTACATTTTAATGTTAAGAAGACAAAGATCCTGACAACTGGCAAAATGAATAAGTTCATTATTGATGGAGAAGAAATTGAAATAGTTGACAACTTTAACCTACTTGGATCAACTATCAATAAAGAAGCAACAAGCAATCAAGAAATTAGATGACATATTGCTCTTGGTAGAATGGCTATGAAGGACCTAGACAATATTCTCAAGAGCAGAGATGTTTCTCTCCATACAAGGATTTGACTTGTTCAAGCCATGGCATTTTCAGTGACATCATATGGATGTGAAAGTTGGACAGTGAAAAAGATATATAGGAAGAAAATTGATGCCTTTGAATTATGGTGCTCGCGACGAATACTGCGTATACCATGGACTGCCCAAAGAACAAACCAGTCGGTACTAGAGGAGATCAAACCTAAGCTTTCTTTAGAAGCTCAGATGACAAGATTTCGACTTTCATACTTTGTACACATCATGCGAAGACAGAGATCATTAGAGAAGGACATCATGCTTGGCAAGGTGGAAGGTCAGCGCAAAAGAGGAAGGCCAGCAATGAGATGGATCGATACAATAACAGCAGCTATGGGTGCCAGTCTGTCAACAATGAGCTGCGTGACTTAAGATCAAACAGTTTGGGACAACTATCCAGAGGGTCGCCATGAGTCGACACCAACTTGACAGCACTTAACAACAGAAGGAGTGGAGGATAAAAGATGTATTAAAATAGAAAAATACTTTTATGAATGAATTATAGGTTCAATATTTTTGGAGGCCATAGAGTACTTTTGAAATACAGGAAACAGCTAACCGATTTACATGGCATATTGTGCAGCTGTGGAAACTAAGGAGGAAGGGGGGGAATTAAAGTAGGATTTTTCTTTATTAGCACCAAAATGATCTAAATCTTAAATTTCCTTTCAAGTGGATAAGGATGGAATTTTTTTGTAGATAGTTGGAAGAGGGAAGCCCAGCCCCGTTAGTCCCATCTACATTTAAACCTGCTCCCAAGCTGATGTACATATAAGCTACCACATTGTAGCCATGATCTCAGGTGAATACGTTTGTATATTATAAGGACCCACAAGCGCCTCTGTGGCACATTTACTAAGTTGCGTTACCTGTAAACGCGGCAGACAGTGCGTGTTATCAGGCTGCATTAACTGATAGTGCAGGGCAAATTCAGATAGTACAGAAGGTCATGGAACTATCTACACAAATCGTGTTAACTGTGGGCAAGAAATGGGTGGAGAGTGGGCATGTCTGCAACACACAATTACCGCAGGCCTCAACAACATCAAAGTTTGGAGAAGGCATGGGTGCAGATAACACCACCTCAATGGGAGGCAGTATGTGCATCAGTGCTGCTGGGCCATGCTCTCTGCAATGTCAGTGCATTATCTGCTGGGGAAATGCTCTGTAAGTTCCCAACGGTTAGCACACTGTGTTTGCACCAATGAGGGGCTATTTGCACAAAAAGGCCACATTAGCTGCAAAAGCCTAATGCGTTTTAGTAAACACACCTCTATATGTCTTTATAAAATAAACTTCAAATAGATGCCTAGGTGGTCTCTCCACCTCTGGAACTATTATAAAATTACTCTTCAGATGGGAAAATAGAGCTACTGGCCGCGCCATTGGAGTGAGAACATCTTCGGTGTTACTCCAACGGATCGACATGCAGCTTAGATTTATTTATTTAGAGAGATTTGTATACCACCTTATCCTTCAAGCAAAGTGGTCACATGACATCACAATTGGAGGGTTACATTTAACATGAGGGTACTTAACAACATTATACAATGAACTCTATTTATTTAGTCTCTTATATACCGCAATGAATAGTGCGGTATATAAGAGACTGTAAATAAATAAATAAACTCGTATGTCTAGTTGGGATGAGTGGGTGTCGAGTTGGCGGAGGTAGTTGTATTACTCTTCGGGTGGGGACTGTTGTCTGTCTGCTCATAGGTTTCTGTAAAGAGCAGGGTTTTAAGGGTCTTACGGAAGTCTATGATGTCATTTAATGCCCTCAGGCTCATTGGGAGGGAGTTCCATAGTGTGGACGCCAGTAGTGAATGAGCTCTTCTTGAAGTTATTTGTTTAGTCTTGTGATATCCTGCAAGTGTGCCGATCATGTTGTCATTATTGGTCCTTCTTGGTCTATTGATATCCCTTGTTATGATGTCTTGGAGTACGTCTGCTGAGAGATGGTGAATGATTTTAAAGATGATCATGATTGTTTTAAATTTTGCTCTGGCCATCATTGGGAGCCAGTGCAGTTGCTGTAAGGCAGGGGTGATGTGCTCAGTTCTCGGAGTACTTTGATGACATCTCCATCCCGATTCTGGATGCGCATATATGTCTAAACTTGCAGGACTGGATTAGGCTCAGGGCAGGGACGTTCTCAGTGTGGACTTCTCTGTAGCCCAGACGTCCATATTATAGAATCGCCCTCCACGTGAAATTTTCAGTGCATGGAACACTCACATGAATTCTTGTACTATTTAGGCAAGAGATATTTCTGTGCCATGTTAACTACGCAAACTCACTTTTTGTGTATGCTGAAGGTATTCACACTAATAAAATAGAAGACCACTGTTAAGGTCCAGTGGACCCATCCCTTCTGCCCATTTGTTTCTTTTCATACATACTGTAATGAGGACAATTCCAAAGTATTTTACACACATAAATCATCTGTCTGAAAAGTGCTCATCCAGCAAAATGCCTTTGTGTTCTGGAATAATGCGCAGACTTCTAGGTGCACCGAGAGGAGCATTCCCAGCGTGTGTTTAGGTTGAGGGAGGAAATGTACACATGTAGATAGAATTTTGCCTGGAAAATGCACAGGTCGATTTGGAAATTCTATCGCAGCTTAAGCAGGCACATCCTTTTTACCTGCAGCGATTTTTCAAAGGGAAAATCTACATATCCTTTCCCTTTGAAAACTGTTCAAAACCTGCGAGTAAAAGGGAATATGGTCTTTGACCCAGTGTGGATGGTTTCTCCAAAATTGCCCCAAATAGTAATTTCCATTTCTTTCTCCCATTAATTTTTACTTGGCTTTCATACTGCTCAGTTTTTCTCTATGCATTTGCTGGGTTCAATGCATAGAAAACCTAGCATAAAAAGTGAAGATTTCTGAAACGGAATTTTTTTTCTTGTATTTTTTAATAAATCTTTTTCCCTGTTCATTAGGGGAGCTTTGCCATGTCCACACTGCAACAACAACAATCTTTCATGGATATAATTCAATTAGTTAATAACTTGAAACTCAAGCAGAAATACAAACAAGATGTACTTAGCCATGGTTCAAATACATTTGTTGGTCCTGGTTATTTCTTTTGAAGAAATATATTTAAAGTGCCTAATTCCTTCAAAAAGCCACTTAAAAACCTCTTTCACTGTTGGTTAATGCTGCAGTGCTCTGTGTTCACTGACTCGGAAAAGGCAACAGACTTAGCTGCATTATGTACAGTAAGTAAACAGCATGGAATGTCACTGAGGTAGCACTTGGCTATTTGGACAAACGCGTCATTCATGGGAATGCTCTGACTCACCAAAGACCCTATGTTGAACTGATACATGCAGTAGAACTTATGAAACATTGTTCTCAATGTCCATTGTCCAATCTACATTTGTTTCTAAAACTTGAATGTTCCAATTCTTATCATCATTTGGAGGGGTAGTTATTTATTTATTTATTTAGACAGATTTAGTATACCGCTTTATCATTAAATCAAAGCGGTTTAGCACATCAAACAATCGATATTATTGTTTGGTCTGTAACATGCAGTGGGAGGTTTAAGAAGAGTGATGTGTGGTGCGGTGTGCTATATTTATCGGTGAGCTATATACATAGTGAGCAATATACATATATACAAGAATAGAGCCATGTAAAAATGGTGAGCTAGGGTCATGATCTATATTGCCTTGGTTGTGCTGCAAATAGGAGTCAGTTCAGGTGATGTCCTTGAAGTGTTCTGTAAATAGAGCTGTTTTAAGAAGTTTTCTGAAGTCCTTGAGGTCTTTGGTTGATCTTAGGTGGTCTGGGAGGGAGTTCCATAGAGCGGGCGCTGCCAGGGAGAGTGCCCTTCTTGATGTGGCCTGATTTGTTTTGGCAAATTCGTTTGGTGTGCTGATGGTGTCTGTGGTTCCTTTTCTTCTTGGTCTTTTGCTGTCGTTAGCTTTTATGAGTGGTTGTAGGCTGTTAGCTGAGAGGTTGTGTATTATTTTGAATATGTTTATAAGTAGTAATGTGTGTCAAGAGAAGAATGCACATTTGCTCCTAAATGCATTTTAAACCTCAGTATCATGCATTATTTTACTGTAACAAATGCTAGTTTAAGGCAACATGCATTGCATAATAATGAGATGCAAAGCATGCAAATACTTCATTATTATGCAAATCAAATAACGCAGCTTGCACTGAACTTCGCAAGTCACGTATTTCCTAGAAAAATAATGCCGGCTCAAAGCTTGTGTTATTTTCCTGTCTGAGAGCATCAAGCTACTAATATAATCCATATAACCCAACAAGTCATCCAAAAAAATAAGGGCCCGATATTCATTTGGGCTGGCTGTGCGTGCTACAGCGCATAATCATACCTGCCCACCCTGGAATTGAATATCCGGGTTTGCTGCACACATGCCCAGAAGGCACAATAGCTAATCAATCACCAGTGTTTTCCTCGCCTATCTTTTAGCTGCAGGTCGCTAACTGGGCTGAATGCAATATTGTTGCTGCCCAGTTAGGGACTGTAGCCACCTCCGCTCCTCCCTGGAACGCCCCCGACATGTTCCGATGCTAAGCGGTTAGCATCAAGGCGTGTAAGGGAGATAATTGTGGATATTCAACTGCACTAACCATGTGTGTAATGCACTACGTGTTCTTAAAAAAGGGGGAAAATAAGCCTAAGTACAAATTATGGGACTGTACTGAGGTATCTATTTAGGCCTTGAGCACTTGTCCTCTTTGATCATAAAAACCCTTTTAAATCTCCATGTTTCATTCATTACACAGGTACACTAAAAAAAATTTTTTTTAAACTGCCTCTAATGTTTCGATTGATTTTTACATTTTTTGGTGCGCTGAATCCAAATCTGGTAACCAATTTGCTCCATCACGTACAGATTTTTTGCTACATTGGGTTAGCAGTTTGAGGTGAACGTTTCAGATTGAGTACGATCGAGATAAAAGTTTCTTGGATGAATTCTTTATACTAATTGTTTAGTAGTTATTCAAATAAGAATAAAGAAAATTGTAACAAGGCAGCACATAAGAATAGAGTAATGTCAACAAAACACACTGTGATGGTAGCAAAATTGTCTGCACTTAAAACAGCCACATACATGTGCACAAACATTGAGCATATAAGAGCGAGGTTAGACACAAAGCAAAGCAAAGAAATGTG
The DNA here is from genome assembly GCA_033557465.1 of Ichthyophis bannanicus. Lineage (NCBI taxonomy): Eukaryota > Metazoa > Chordata > Amphibia > Gymnophiona > Ichthyophiidae > Ichthyophis > Ichthyophis bannanicus. The sequence continues at coordinate 887,139,049 of CM066035.1, read as the reverse complement.
CAAAAAATGTTGTACAGGTATGTATGTAAGAATAGAAAACGCAAACCGCACCATTGCAATACATGAAGACAAACACCCGATGGTGTGAAAATAAAATTCTAATAAATGAGATCCGACACTGTGGTAATAACTAGCAAATTTTTATTTCAAAGTTTAGTAAAAACACGATATTTGTCAACACAGTTTAGATTTTAAAGTCATTCTTGGGTCAATCAATCTCCTGGTGGGCCCGTTTCTTCTTCCCCCGAATGCTACTCTTGGTGCGCTGCTTGGCGTATTTTTCATCTGGGGTTTCCCGCAGCAGCAACCAGCAGAAATCAGCCATCATAGTGGTGTTCCATCTTCCTTGGTACCTTCTCTCTGCGTCCTTGATGTCCTGGTGAAACCTTTCACCTTGTTCTTCACTGTACGCCCCCAAGTTTTCGGGAAAGTAGTTCACATGGGAGTGCAAGAAATGGACTTTCAGGCTCATGTTACAGCCTTGTTCTTTGAAAGCATTGAGCATCCTGGCAACAATATCCTTATAGTTCTCATCCCGCCTGTTCCCCAAGAATTTGAGAACAACATACTTGAAGGAATCCCAGGCTTCTTTTTCCTTCTCAGACATCGTTTCAGCGAATGCTTCATCTGAAATGAGTTTCCTTATATCAGGGCCAACAAACACTCCTTCCTTTAGCTTTGCTTCAGAAAGTCGGGGGAACTTTGAGCAAAGGTACCGAAAGCACTCACCATCTTTTGGAAGGGACTTGATGAATTGCTTAATGAGACCCAACTTAATGTGGAGAGGTGGTAATAGAATTTTATCACGAGGTACCAAGCTCTCATGAAGAACATTTTTCTCACCGGGTCTCAAATACTCCCGAATTGGCCAGTCTTTTTTCCCCCAGTGTAGGTCGCGGGCCCGGCTATCCCACAAACAAAGGAAGCAGGGATATTTGGTGAAACCGGATTGCTGCCCTAATAGCATGGATAGAATTTTAAAGTCTCCACAAATCATCCACTTATGCTCATCATAACGAATCTTCTGCAGAATCAGGGCCAAATTCTCGTATTTTTCTTGGAGAATAACAGAGTGAGCAATAGGAACTGAAGCGAATGTGTTGCCATTATGCAGAAGAACACCTTTTATGCTGTCTTTTGACGAATCAATGAACAGCCGCCATTCAGCAGGATCATACTTGAGTTTAAACTTTTCCATCACTCCGTATATATCGTTGCAAAATACCAAATCTTCCTCTTTGCTGAAATACTTCAAAAATTGTGTCTCACGGTTGCGGTACCAATAAAAAGTTGTTCCTGGTAACAATAGATTTTTCTGTTTAAGCCGAGAACCTAGCAGTTGGGCAGCATCTTTTGGGAATCCTAAATCCCGGACTAAATCATTCAATTCAGCTTGAGAGAAAAGTTCAGGTTTCGGATCTGGTTCAGTTTCAAACTCGGAAGTACTGGACTCATCGGGAAAAGCCATCTGATGAGTCTCATCATGATCAGAACCGTCCACACAAATATGATCCAAAGATTTTGGTGGTTCAGGCACAGGTACTTCGTTGCTATGAGGCATAGGCCTAATTGCTGAGGGAAGGTTGGGGTAACTTATTACGTTCTTATTTTTTAAGTTGTATCCCTTCACAATGCAAGAGCAAAAATAGCAGTCACTGCTGTGGTCTCTTTGTTCACGCCACATCATAGGTATTCCGAAACGAAATGCTTGTTTTTTACCTTTCATCCATAAGCGTAGATCTTCCTCACATGTCTTGCACACTTTGTGAGGAGCCCACGGTTTGTCTTGATCGCCTAACTTCAAACCGAAAGAGGCGAAATATACTTTTTTAATAAATGCAGAAATGTTCCTCTGCCGCTTTTTCACGGTATATTCCCCACAAATAAAACAAAAACTGTTCGGAGAGTTGACGCAACCTCTGGCTCTGTGAGCCATCACAAATACACAGCACTGCAAACTACAACTGTAGTGAACCACTTCGGAATAAAGCTGGATTATGACTGAGCAAACAAAAGGTAATAATGAACTTGCAAGAAACTGAAATTTGACAGGAAGGTTCATGTCGCAACCACCGTGTTTGAGCGAGCGAGCGAACGAGGCGAGGCGAACAGGAAAGAACATGCGCCAGCGCGAGTACTGGATTTAGCCCCCCGCCTCCCAATTGTCCTGTTAATGTATAAAATGAATACAAAACACTCTAAAATATCATGAGGGAGTGTTTCTAGTTAGTTAACCATTACAACCTCTATTTTGGGCCAAGAAAATAAACTGCAGTCGGCTAAAAAGAAATTATGTGAACATTCCTTATATGGGTAAGAAATCTAATTTTGCAAGAAAACGTGACATGATGGAACATTTTGGCTATTTTTCCTGGATTCAGCACCCCAAAATCTATAGGAATCAGTTGCAAAACTGGAGGCAGTTTTTTGGTAGTGTACCTGTGTTATGAGTGTTGCCGGTGAAGATTAACTTAATTTCGGCGTTGTACCGCATGACAACAATGTTATCAGTTTTTGGATCCAGTCAACGTGTTTTGCTGTGTGCAAACTAGCAAGCATAATGAAGGGAGGGAGGAGGGAGGAGTGGCTCAGTGGTTGGGACAGGTTACCTCAGGCCAGAGGGCTAGGGGTTCAATTCCCACATGAGGACAAGTAACCTCAGGCCAGAGGGACTGGGGTCTCTAGTCCCATGGCCACTCCTTGTGGCCTTGGGCAAGCCACTTAACCCTCCATTGCCTCAGGTACACTTAGATTGTGAGCCCTGCAGGGACAAGGGAATAAAAAGTACCTGTTAGTATACATGTAAACCGCTCTGATGCGTAAGTAAAGGGCGGTATATCAAATGCCTAAACCATAAGTTCCAAATTGCAGCTTGTTGGATACACTCCTGAAGCAGCTTACTTGTGAAAAGCAGCCACATTGCGTGTAGCAACATTGCCCAGAAGACGTGCTCGGATAAGTTAAATCCGTTAAATTTTGTCAAGAGGAACTTTAATGAATTAAACATGGAGATTTAAAGGGTTTTTTATGACCAATGAGGATGAGTGACCAAGGCCTAAATAGATGAGTCTAAGTACAAATTATGGGACTGCACTGAGGTATTTTCCCCCTTTTTTAAGAACACATACAATACATCATCCTTATTACTGTATTTTTGGAAAAATAATAATTAAAAAGGGAACAAGAGAAATAAAGGATTGAAAGATATATTAAACACTTATTTTTTTTTGGTGGCTTGTTGGGTTGTATGGTTGAACTGTCACCTAGTATTGCCCTTGGTGGGCTGATGCTCTTGGCGCCATTTTAAAGGGGTTGGTTCTTATCTAAATTCTCACAGACACCCCTCCCCCCAGTCAAGAGCTTCACAATCCCAAAAGATTTCTCTCCCAGTCTAGACCACCCACCTCACCAAAAAGACCCTGCGGACCATCTCTTGCACCCCTGACCCTTATATGACAGCTTGAGCCCTAGAGATAGTATCACAAGACCACCACTAGGGTCAACTGCTGCTATTTTGAACCCAGTGTCAGAAGGTGTATGAGCAACTGGCGAGCATGGTCTTTTTCCATGGCAGCCCCAACTCTTTGAAATGCTTTACCATCTGCCTTTCTCATGGAGACAGATCTGTTAACATTCTGGAGGCAGCTGAAGACCTTGCTCTTTCCAACAGGCTAATGGGATTGGCTAGTGGGTAGTGGGTAACATGGCAGGAGGGATGTTGGTCTGGCAGGGCAGTAGTTGGCAGCAGTTGTCTCTTTGAATATTATATTTTATTTTAATTTCTAATTTTTATTTTTGGGTCGTTTGGGGGTCCTGCTGGGAGGGACCAGTGGGAGATTATTGTATTGTGTTTTATCTGTTGTACACCTCTTTGAATGCTGTGTGCATAAAGTGGGAAACAAATATTTTAAAATAAATAAAAAAACAACAAACTGGGGGTCACTCCTGCCCCATTAACCTATACCATCAAGGATTTCTTAAGGTAGGCATGAGGAGGGCATATGAGGGAGGGTAGTGGGGTCTTCAGCGGGTGGAAGGTCTTCTTTGGGGATTGGATGTGAGGAAGAGGGTTTGCAGGGTCTCTACTGGAGGGGATTCTTCTGGAGGGGTATGGAGTCTTAGTTGGGTGGGGGAGGCACAGAGGTCCATGAGAACTTAGACAGGAACTGGAATCTTTGTTCCTTCAGATCAGGCCGCATATTAGCAGCCTGAAACTCCCCCAGAGCAGAATAATGCAGATTGCATGGTTGATTGCAAGAGTCATTATTCATATGCTGTGGATTCACTAACCTGTGGTACTGGATTACTGCAGGTTAGCGAATCCTGCAGTAAATTAAGCTGCAGTAAAATGTGAAAAGTTTTTTGCAGCCTAGTAACTAGCTCCCTTAATGTTTTAACAAATCACTTTGCAGAGTCACTTCATTGATCTGTAGTGGTGCTAAGTAGACAAAAGGAGTTCAAGCACAACTACCCACTGATCAAACTCAGTACATGACCCTCCTAAGAGTACAACCGAGCTATCAACCTCGCAAAACAAAGCTACCACACAAAACTAATTCAAAGATCCCTAAACCGCCCACAAGAACTATTCATCCTTGTAAAAGAACTCGCCTCAACACCCATCAACAGCGCAACGAACTGCCCTATCACTCCTCAACAGCTGGCAGACTACTTCTCTACTCGCCACACCCAACCATCAGCTCAACCTGAATCACTCCCATGACATACCAAACCAACCCACTCATGGACCACATTTGAAACAACCTCACCTGAAAACATCTAAAACATCATCTCATCACTTAACACTACTACCTCCCCTCTCGACCCCTGTCCAGTTAGCTGGATCAAAGCCACCTTACCCGACTTCGCACATTTCTTAGCCAAACCCACCGAATGCTCACTGCTACATGTCTACCTACCGGCCTACCTAAAAACCTCCTCAATTTATCCTCTCCTAAAAAAGGCCCACATTGATCCCTCAGATCAGTCCTCCTACCGACCTATTGCAAGTCTATCGTTCTTATTCAAAATAATAGAGAAAACAGTCCTAAATCCAGCTACAAGGTCACCTCAACACACATGCCCCACTTGACCCCCAACAGCACGGCTTCTGTCGCCAGAACAGAGTTGAAACTCTTCTAACTTCGCTTCTCAACAACCTCATGAAGGGAGCTCAGAACATTCACCAAGGATTCATGTCCATGTTGCTTTGCCCTTCATTTTTTGCTTTAATTGTGATTGTGCTGTTAGATGCATCTCCCAGGGATGATTGCACCTCATTGCTGCTCGCTCTGCCCCTCCAGGAAGTGATGCAGCCGCGTTCCCCCAGGTAACCTGCTGCAACACTCATCCTACTTAAAGCAAGCTTCTGCGGCGCTTGTCCTGCCTGTCCATGTTGCTTTGCCCTTTATTTTTTGCTTTAATTGTGATTGTGCTGTTACGTGTCTCCCCCAGGTCTGATTGCACCTCATTACTGCTCGCTCCCCACTCCAGGAAGTGACATAGCCACGTTCCCCCAGGTAAACTTCTGCAACACTCATCCTACTTAAAGCAAGCTTCTGCGGCATGCACTGAAGGAGCACACCTAAGGAGCATGACGTGCTCCTTAGGTACGCTCCTTGGGGTTGCTTAGGGGGCACTGGTATCTGGTCAAAGCCCTCCTTACTTGTAGTATGACTCTCTGTGCTTTTCCTCTGTTCCTTTTATCCATTCGGTATCTTCAACCAGTTTCAGTAAGTCAGGTTTCATTTTCATCTTCAACCCATAACTGTTTTGAATCGTGTATTCCAGATCATTGATCTATGTCTACCATCCCTGTTCTATGGGGGAATCGCCCCTGCTCTACTCATCATTACTCATTTTCCAGAGGTGTTACTTCACGGAATCTTTCCAATCTGCGTCCCTGCCTCCCCACCATAAATCTTTCACAGCCCACACCTCCACCTCCCATGTCTCTCCTTCCCCTTAGATTAGGCGTGGTTAACTGTCGCTCCCTATGAGAAAAAACTCTGCTAATTCAAGATCTCATTCTTCAAAAATCCTTAGACCTCCTCTGTCTGTCTGAGATGTGGATTAAGGATGGCGAACAACCGCTCATTACTAGATGCCTACCCACTGGTTTCTCTGCCTTCTCTGTCTCTCGCATCGGCCGTACCGGTGGTGGTGTTGCTGCACCTTTTCGTTCTACTCTCCCTGTCTCTCAGATTTTCTCCCCCTTACTACATTATCCTGAATCTCTTCTCCTACATCTTCAGACATCCCCTCCAATCTACTTCCTAATCCTTTACTCTCCGCCTTCCCTTCACTCCCAGCTTTGGGATGCCCTTACCTTCACTCTCTCGGATCTTTCCCTTCAGTTCCCTCATTTGGTCATTGTGGGTGATTTCAGTGTTCATTTTGAATCTCCCTCCTCATCCAAGGATCTTTCCTTCACCACCCTCCTCCACGATCTTTCAAACAGGACGCGCTTTCGCCTACTCACATGGCCAGTCACACTCTGGATCTGGTGATCACTCCGCTTCCTTCTTCTTTACAGGTCTCACAACTCTCGGTAAGACCCCTTCTCTGGACTGATCACTCCTGCCTGACATTACATAAGAACATAAGAACATAAGATATGCCATACTGGGTCAGACCAAGGTCCATCAAGCCCAGTATCCTGTTTCCAACAGTGGCCAATCTAGGTCATACGTACCTAGCAGTTTCCCCAAAAGACACGTGTTCCACAATGCTTGTACTGGGTCAAGCATTGATATCCTGGGTCCCTTCTTAATAATGGTTTATGGACCTTTCCTCCAGGAACTTGTCCAAACCTTTTTTAAACCCAGCTACACTAACAGCCTTTACTACATCCTCCAGTAACAAATTCCAGAGTTTGATTACACGTTGAGTGAAAAAATATTTTCTTTTATTAGTCTTAATGTCGGCCCTATATATGCAGTGCCGGCGAAATGGCCGGGGAAGTTATTCCACCTCTGAGATGGAATAACTCCCCTGGACTCTTTTTTTAAATTCGGGGCATGGAAGGGGCGGGGGTGGGGGGGGGACAGGAGACATTCCCTTCAGAGGCTAGATCGGGGGTCGGGCTGTGGGGAATTTGCAGTTTTGGTTGGCAGCCGGCATCGCGGTTTTTAAATGGAGCTGCAGTGCCATGGCAACATGATGCCATGGTGCCGCGGCTCCACTTAAAGGCCCCGAGTTAGCCGGGTGCAGTCCTGCATGTGCAGAACTGTTTGCGATTTTGATCCCATGGGGCTAGATGTGCCCCGCGGGATCAGAATTGCGATCTCCTCTGTGCGTCCGGGTCAGACCGGATGCACAGAGGGGATGGATGTGTGGGACAGAATCGGGCCTTATAAGTCTAAAACATCTTTTTATGCTTTTATATATCACTGTCTTCAATACTTTTTTTCTTCTCAAAAACATTTTTCCCAAAACTTTGAATATCTGTCAAAACTCTTCCAAATACAATTTCTTCTTCTTATATATCTTTAACTCAACTAATATAATTTATTGAGAAACCTCACATTCCCAGAGTACTTTCTGTAATTAAAATAACCACCCATCCAATATTATATGGGACAGTCCCATATTTTAAGGATTTCTCCCTGGAATTGTATTACTTCGGTCGGAATGCCTAAACCTTCTCTATTTTAAAACACGTGTCCCACTCCTACACGCCTCCATATTTGCACCAGTGGACTTCTCCATTCCAGCTGAAATTTTCAAAGGAAAGCCAGCCAATAGGGAGCAGGGGGAGGTGGGAGTAGTAGCTGGGATAGAGAAACCTTCCTTTCTCCCTTGTCCTGCAGCTCTGGAGTATGGTGGTTTTTTTGCTACATATATACAGACCTACAGGAGAAAATACTAGGGATGATTAAGCGCTCACAGCACCCATGGAGCTAATGCCTATGGGATTTTCTGCTCTTAGGTGCACTGCTTGCCTGTTCTCGTCTCCTCCAGTCATCTGAGTCATCACATTACTCCCCTTACTCTCCAGCTTTTCCCTCCTGCAAACCAACTTCTTACAGATGATTTCTCTTCCCTCTCCCCAAACACACAGGTTTCACTTTGGACCTCTAATCACTCTTCTACTCTCGAACAGATTGCTCCCCTTCAGCCACGGCCACCTCGGCATCATTCTACTCACCAGCCTTGGTATCACTCCGGACTTCATCTTTTACACACCCACCTTTATGGGCTGAGCGTAACTGGCAAAAGTCCCGTACTCAGTGTGCACTGGCCTAATTTCATGAACAACATCGTCAATATCGCTCTTCTATCCATCAAGCCAAAACTATCATACTTCTCTAATCGTATCTCTATTGCTCATAGTCCATCCCGATGGCTTTTTTCTGTACTCAGATCCCTTACCTCACTTCATTCCAGCCCCTCTCAACTGGCCTCCTTTTTCGCTACGGATTCTCGACATACGGGCATTACTTCCCTCTTGTCGTCGTCCCCCCCCCCCCGTATCCTCTCTCCCCCCTCCCTCTCCCTCTCCTCTGCCGCCTCTTTCTCATGTCTGGTCCACTTTTTATTCAATCCCTACTTCGTCACTTATGAAATCTATCTCCTCAGCCCGTAAGACTACTTGCCCTCTTGATCCAATTCCTTCCATCTGGCTTCTTGAACCCTCCCTTGCTCTGGTGCCCCCCAATCTTGCTATGATCAACATCTGCCTCTCCTCCAGAACTTTTCCTACTCTCTGGAAACATGTCTTAGTATGTCCTCTCTTTAAGAAACCCTCCCTCGACCCCCTGGTCCCAGCACACTATCGCCCGGTCTCTAACCTCCCTTTTCTTGCTTAAATTCTAGAAAAGACTGTCTTTACTCAACTTTCACATCATCTCAATTCTATAAATTTCCTTCACCCTCGGCAATCAGGTTTTCATCAAGTGTTGAAACAGTCTTATTAGCATTCCTTAATGAACTTCACTCCTCACACGATAAGGGTGACATCTCGGTGGCTGTTTCTCTAGACCTCTCTGTAGCTTTAGATCTTGTGGATCATTCACTCCTTCTTTCATGCCTTCAAGATGCTGGGCTTTATGTCTCTGTCTATCTCTGGTTCCACTCCTTTCTATGCGCCCGCACTTTCTCTTTGATCTCCTCTGCTAACTCTGTCTTTTTCAGACCCCATCCCTCTTCACTGTGGTGTCCCTCACGGTTCGGTTTTAGCTCCCCTTCTGTTCAATCTCTTTCTTGGACCACTCGCTCTCCAAATTCAGCAGTCTGGATTATCAGCTTTTCACTATGCTGATGACATTGTCATTCTTCATCACACTAACTCCCTACAGCCTGATCTTGTGCCCCTCAATTCCTGTCTCTCCCAAGTAGCAGATTGACTAACTACTAACTGCCTTCACCTCAGTTTGGTCAAGACATCCTCCACCTGGTTCACCTTCGGGAGCCCTTGCCCTTCAATCACTCTTATCCTTGGGAACTCTCCTATTCCTGTAGTCTCATACTTTCGGTACTTAGGGGTTCTATTGGATTCTAACCTGACCCTCAGAGATCACATTTCACAGCTCACTAAGAAGTCCCACTGCTTTCTTCATCAGATTTGATCTATCCATCCTTTTCTTTCACCCTCTGCCCTGACCACTCTTACTCTGTCCACAGTTATGTCTCGGCTTGACTTTTGTAATTCCGCTCTTGCAGGTATCGCCCATACTCAGCTTCACTGTCTACAGCTTATACAGAATACCGCAGCCAGGATACTAACTCACTCTTCTCGCAGAGATCGTGTCACCCCCCTCCCCCCCACTAATCCATCTTCACTGGCTTCCCATTGATTTCTGTATCCGCTACAAGATTCTTATTCTGGTACAATAGGTTATAAACACTCACATGCCACAATATTTAGCTGATCTTTGCCACTTTCATGTCCCAACACGCAGCCTCCGTTCAATTCACATAAACCGTCTCCATCTCCCGCCTCCATCAATCGTACATCTGCAATCCACCCATCATTCAGCTTTCTTTTTCCTTGGTCCTGCCCTTTGGAATTCTCTGCCCACTCCACTCTGATTAGAACAGAATTACTCCAGATTTAAGTCTCCACTTAAAACACACCTCTTCACCTCTGCTAACAATCTCCCGGACTCAGCCCCATGACCTGGTTTTATTTATGTCGGTCGACCTCTCTTCTACATCCTGTCTGGCTGCTTGCTTGACTTCTCTTTTCTGTCAAAATTTTGTAGTTCCTTTTATTTTTTCTGACCTTGAGCCTTACTCTGGATGTTATTTTTGATTGTAAACCACCCTGATGTTATAAAGGATGGTATATCAAGAAACAAACATAAACATCATGATATTCCTCAACATTTCTGCTGCCTTCAACACCATCAACCACAATACCCTCCTACAGCGCCTCCAGTCAATCGGAATCCAGGGAGGTTCCAAAACTACCTCCACAACAGAACTCAGCTGATTTGAATTGGGTCACTATCATCAACCCCATACACTCAAACCCAAGGCATCCCTCAAGGTTCCACTCTTTCTGCTCTCCTCTTCAATATCTACCTGCAACCCCTCTGTAACATCATACAAATACAAATCAACTACCACATTTATGCAGACGACATTATGCTCTACACACCATTCAACCTCAATAATCCTTCATATTACGAACTCCAACAATGTTTCTCAGATGTCTCACAATGGCTATCTGAAAACCACCTATCCATAAACCTGAAGAAAACAGAAACTCTACTCTTCACTCTCCCTCCATCTCCATCACCCTCAACAGCACCAAAATTCAAATCAAACCAGAAGTAAAGTACCTGGGAATCACTCTTGACAGCCACTCATGTTCAAGTCACAAATAGTGAATACAGCAAGAGCAATTTATTACAAAACCTGCATGCTACAACACCTCCGTCCTCTCCTTGCCCCGTCAGACTTCTGCTCAGCCCTCCAAGCTCTCACAGCACCCTATGCCGACTATTGCAACTCAGTATATCACGGACTCCCAAAATCAACGCATCAACCCCTTCAAACGGCTATTCATACAGCTGCAAGGACCATTACACACATATCCAAGTATGAACACATCACCCCCATCCTCAAACACCTCCACTGGCTCCCTCTGAAAAGCAGAATACTCTACAAGACCCTGCTAATGACTCACAAAGCCCTATACCATCAGTCATCCACTCACCTCTGCTCCCTTATTACCCCACAATAATCAAACAGATCACGGAGAACCTCCATCATGAATACACTGATTGCCGCCCCCCCAAAGCTATAACAAAGAGTACCCAATAGGCTCGTGCCAGAGCCTTCAAATTTTATGCCCCAACCACTTGGAGCTCCCTCCCGGCCAACATAACACACACCATGGACCTCCCAACTTTTCACAAACTCCTCAAGACTTACCTCTTTTTATCCTCACTTCGACTCCTCCCCCTAACACCCCAACAACTGAACACTATTCCTAATCATCCCCTAAAACCCAACATTACAAGAATATATAGACAGCTCTCAAACACGTACATATTCAACATATGAAGCACTACACAAATATATAGATAGATCATCAATCTGTACATAGTTAATCCTCCCAGCCACCCCGCCCCTTGTTCACTGTACATAGTTACCTGTTATAATGTAAACCCCTTATTCAATGAACATAGTTAACTGCTATAATGTAAACATTGTTTATACAATTTACAGTTCACTGTAAACTGCCTTGACCATTGTGAAAAGTGGTATATAAACTTAGCCAAATAAATAAATAAAATAAATAAAAAATAGACCAGAATAGTATTAATAGGAAAAGAACAGTGAATTGCTACTATCATATGATGGCTCAATTTCTATCACAAGAGGAAATTTCTGCTTTATTACATTACAGTATTAGACCATGACTGAAATTCTTTCAGCCTAACTTCCATTTGAGTGAAAGGGAATGCTGTCTTTGCAATCACTCCTTCTTTCAGCAATGTCTCCAGATGTATTTATAAAGCTTTTTAAGACTATGTTCAGTAAATCTTTTTTTTTTTAAATAAACATAATGTGAGCACTGACATTCTTGTCAGCTCTGCCCCTTTCAAGTCAACAACAAAATGACCGAGTTATACAGGTATTGGGAAAAGAGGTTCGGGTACAATAGGAAATAGGATGGAGTACTCTCCCCCTCCCAGCATGCAAAACCCTATTGCACCACTGAGAAAATGGCTACACGTCAACTCAACTTTCCAGAGGAGGAGACCAGGTTGCTTTGTCCCATGGTCCTCCAGGAGGAGGAGTTGCTCCACAGTGGCACCACAGGCCAGCCCTGGCTGCAGCCAGAAGGGGATGGGAGAGGATCCGCATCACTCTGGCACAGTAAGTATATTAATACTATTAACACATGGGGAGAGGCAGCATCAGCCTTCCAGCACTAGCACACACGGATAGATAGAAACAGGCAAGCACAAAGTGAGGGAACGAGGGCCGAAAAGGGAAGGATCTGTGATATGCAGAATGCATGTGGAGCAGACACAGAAGGGTTGTCACCCAGGATTGCAGCACCAGTGAACAAACCAAATGGGGCTTACAGGATTAGGAACCTCCAATCTGGACAAAGCTATAGGTGTCACTGTAGGTAATCTTTTGAAACCCTCCAATCAGTGTGCAGTGGTGGCCAAGAGAACAGCAGGAATGTATGGCATCAATAGGAAAGGAATGGAGAAGAAACCCATGGATGGAGAGTACTGATATATTTAGCAGGGTGGCCATATCACATCATCATGTCACCTCAGCACGATAAAATGTACTTCAAACTTTGTGAAGTCACTGTAACAGGGACCTTGATAGCAGGAATCATGCATGAACTGTCAGTCTAATACAATGTAAAGTGGCATGGCCAAGGGAAAAAAATAAGTGGCAGTGGGAATTGAACCCCTGTTGTCTTGGTCACCAAGCCAGTGCCCTAACCTCCAGGATACCTCTCCACCCTATGACACAAGAACCTAAGAATGTAAGAAATGCCATACTGGGTCAGACCAAGGTCCATCAAACCCAGTATCCTGTTTTCAACAGTGGCCAATCCAGGTCACAAGTCACCTGCTTAGGAGTAGCAGTTCTGTTCACTATATCGTCAGGCAGATAGGGTGCAATCAGAGATAATATGGAGAAGGGCCCACAAAATGGTCAAGCCTAACAACTTACTACGACTACTACTACTGAGCATTTGTATAGCGCTACAAGTCATACGCAGCGCTGCACAGACATGTAAGAGACAGTCCCTGCTCATCAGAGCTTATAATCTAGTCGAGACAAACACAGAAGGTGTAGGTAGGGATAAAGCAAGAGGAAAGAAAAAGGAAATCAGGTGAGTCAAGATCCAAAAGCAGCAGCGAAGAGGTGAGTTTTCAGCCTGGACTTGAAGAGGGTTAGAGAAGGTGCCTGGCGTACAGACACAGGTAGTTTGTTCCAGGCATAAGGTGCAGCAAGGTGAAAGGAGCGAAGTCTGGAGTTAACAGTAGAAGAGAAGGGCACAGATAGAAGCAGTTTGCTGGAAGAGCGGAGTTCCCGAGGGGGGTTGTAAGGAGAAATAAGAGAAGAAAGGTAGTGAGGAGCTGCAGAGTGAATGCATTTATAGGTCAGCAGGAGAAGTTTGAAATGGATGCGGAAACGGATCGGGAGCCAATGAAGTAACTTGAGAAGAGGAGTAATATGGGCATGACGAGGCTGGCGGAAGATTAGTCGCGCAGCAGAGTGTTGAACAGATTGAAGGGGAGAGAGATGATTCAAAGGGAGACCAGCAAGGAGTAGGTTACAGTAGTCAAGACGGGAGGTGATTAAGGAGTGGATAAGCGTTTTAAGGTTGATTTTGCTGATGTTATAGAGAAAGAAACAGCATGTCATAGCTATCAGATGGATATGTGTGAAGAAAGAGAGAGAGGAGTCAAAGACAACCCCCAGATTGCGGGCTGAGGAAACAGGAAGGAGTACAGAGTTATCCAAAGAGACTGAGAAAGGAGGAAGAGGAGAGGAGGTTTTAGGGCAGTGGTTCTCAACCTTTTTTGTACCGTGACCCCTTTTACCATTGGTCAACTTGTGGTGACCCCCAATGATAAAATCAAATGTGTCTCTCTTCCTTTACAGTTAACGCATTGTCGCTGTAATCATTTGTTGAATTACACAGGTACACTACCAAAAAACTGCCTCCAGTTTTGCAACTGATTCCTATAGATTTTGGGGTGCTGAATCCAGGAAAAATAGCCAAAATGTTCCATCACGTCACGTTTCTTGCAAAATTAGATTTCTTACCCATATAAGGAATGTTCACATAATTTCTTTTTAGCCGACTGCAGTTTATTTTCTTGGCCCAAAATAGAGGTTGTAATGGTTAACTAACTAGAAACACTCCCTCATGATATTTTAGAGTGTTTTGTATTCATTTTATACATTAACAGGACAATTGGGAGGCCGGGGGCTAAATCCAGTACTCGCGCTGGCGCATGTTCTTTCCTGTTCGCCTCGCCTCGTTCGCTCGCTCAAACACGGTGGTTGCGACATGAACGTTCCTGTCAAATTTCAGTTTCTTGCAAGTTCGTTATTACCTTTTGTTTGCTCAGTCGTAATCCAGCTTTATTCCGAAGTGGTCACTACAGTTGTAGTTTGCAGTGCTGTGTATTTGTGATGGCTCACAGAGCCAGAGGTTGCGTCAACTCTCCGGACAGTTTTTGTTTTATTTGTGGGGAATATACCGTGAAAAAGCGGCAGAGGAACATTTCTGCATTTATTAAAAAAGTATATTTCGCCTATTTCGGTTTGAAGTTAGGCAATCAAGACAAACCGTGGGCTCCTCACAAAGTGTGCAAGACATGTGAGGAAGATCTACGCTTATGGATGAAAGGTAAAAAACAAGCATTTCGTTTCGGAATACCTATGATGTGGCGTGAACAAAGAGACCACAGCAGTGATTGCTATTTTTGCTCTTGCATTGTGAAGGGATACAACTTAAAAGATAAGAACGTAATAAGTTACCACAACCTTCCCTCAGCAAGTAGGCCTATGCCTCATAGCAACGAAGTACCTGTGCCTGAACCACCAAAATCTTTGGATCATATTTGTGTGGACGGTTCTGATCATGATGAGACTCATCGGATGGCTTTTCCCGATGAGTCCAGTACTTCCGAGTTTGAAACTGAACCAGATCCGAAACCTGAACTTTTCTCTCAAGCTGAATTGAATGATTTAGTCCGGGATTTAGGACTCCCAAAAGATGCTGCCCAACTGCTAGGTTCTCGGCTTAAACAGAAAAATCTATTGTCACCAGGAACAACTTTTTATTGGTACCGCAACCGCGAGACACAATTTTTGAAGTATTTCAGCAAAGAGGAAGATTTGCTATTTTGCAACGATATATACGGAGTGATGGAAAAGTTTAAACTCAAGTATGATCCTGCTGAATGGCGGCTGTTCATTGATTCGTCAAAAGACAGCATAAAAGGTGTTTTTCTTCATAATGGCAACACATTCGCTTCAGTTCCTATTGCTCCCTCTGTTATTCTCCAAGAAAAATACGAGAATTTGGCCCTGATTCTTCAGAAGATTCGTTATGATGAGCATAAGTGGATGATTTGTGGAGACTTTAAAATTCTATCCATGCTATTAGGGCAGCAATCCGGTTTCACCAAATATCCCTGCTTCCTTTGCTTGTGGGATAGCCGGGCCCGTGACCTACACTGGGGGAAAAAAGACTGGCCAATTCGGGAGTATTTGAGACCCGGTGAGAAAAATGTTCTTCATGAGAGCTTGGTACCTCGTGATAAAATTCTATTACCACCTCTCCACATTAAGTTGGGTCTCATTAAGCAATTCATCAAGTCCCTTCCAAAACATGGTGAGTGCTTTCGGTACCTTTGCTCAAAGTTCCCCCGACTTTCTGAAGCAAAGCTAAAGGAAGGAGTGTTTGTTGGCCCTGATATAAGGAAACTCATTTCAGATGGAGCATTCGCTGAAACGATGTCTGAGAAGGAAAAAGAAGCCTGGGATTCCTTCAAGGATGTTGTTCTCAAATTCTTGGGGAACAGGCGGGATGAATGAGAACTATAAGGATATTGTTGCCAGGATGCTCAATGCCTTCAAAGAACAAGGCTGTAACATGAGCCTGAAAGTCCATTTCTTGCACTCCCATGTGAACTACTTTCCCAAAAACTTGGGGGCGTACAGTGAAGAACAAGGTGAAAGGTTTCACCAGGACATCAAGGACGCAGAGAGAAGGTACCAAGGAAGATGGGACACCACTATGATGGCTGATTTCTGCTGGTTGCTGCTGCGGGAAACCCCAGATGAAAAATACACCAAGCAGCGCACCAAGAGAAGCATTCGGGGGAAGAAGAAACGGGCCAACCAGGAGATTGATTGACCCAAGAATGACTTTAAAATCTAAACTGTGTTGACAAATATTGTGTTTTTACTAAACTTTGAAATAAAAATTTGCTAGTTATTACCACAGTGTCTGATCTCATTTATTAGAATTTTATTTTCACACCATCGGGTGTTTTTCTTCATGTATTGCAATGGTGCGGTTTGCGTTTTCTATTCTTACATACATACCTGTACAACATTTTTTGCACATTTCTTTGCTTTGCTTTGTGTCTAACCTCGCTCTTATATGCTCAATGTTTGTGCACATGTATGTGGCTGTTTTAAGTGCAGACAATTTTGCTACCATCACAGTGTGTTATGTTGACATTACTCTATTCTTATGTGCTGCCTTGTTACAATTTTCTTTATTCTTATTTGAATAACTACTAAACAATTAGTATAAAGAATTCATCCAAGAAACTTTTATCTCGATCGCACTCAATCTGAAACGTTCACCTCAAACTGCTAACCCAATGTAGCAAAAAATCTGTACGTGATGGAGCAAATTGGTTACCAGATTTGGATTCAGCGCACCAAAAAACGTAAAAATCAATCGAAACATTAGAGGCAGTTTAAAAAAAAATTTTTTTAGTGTACCTGTGTTATTAATATATTATAGGCCTTTGCAATGTGTTTTTATTTATAAAATGTACTTATTTAAACCACAATAAATCACAACAAGTAACAATATTTGATTTCAAAATTATGATGATTTTGTAGTCAAATCACTAATATGAAATAAAATTATTTTTTCTACCTTTGTTGTCTGACCAATTTATTCTGTGATCATGCTGGTCCCGATCTGAGGCTTCTGCTTTCCTGTCTTCTCTTAACTCTCTTTTTGTGGTCTATGGTCCATCTGCCATTTCTTATCTTTTCTTTCATTTTCTTCACTTCTTTCCATCAGCCTATTTCCAGTCCCAGTAACCCTCCCCAGTATCAGCCCCTTTCCAGTCCTCACTCTCAATACCTTCCAATGTCAACTTGCATTCCCATGACTGCCACTGGTGTCCATTCCCTTCCAGTCCCCCTCCTTCCCCACTGACCAGTCCCTTCTAGTACAAATACCATGGCAGCCCCTCTCAGATCCACTCCCTTCCAGTTCCATTCTCCCATCCCCTCGTATCATTCCATTTGTAGCCTTAGCCCCCAGTTTTCTTCCAGGGCCAGCAGCTCTATCTTCCCCTCCCCACAATCAGCCCATTCCCAGTCTAAGCCCCCCAATCAGCTCGCTTCCAGTGCTAGTCCCCCCTCAACCCTATCCCTACTGTATGTCATAATATTTTAATAGTATGTGCAAACGTATACAAAAAAAAAAAGGTGCCTGTGCAACTGAGACGTTGAAATATCGGATCCTAAAGCAAAACATGACCTGGACAGGATTAATGGCACCATTCATACATATTAGGTGGCACAACCCTTTGCTGTGATTACATACTCCATACTTTTCTTGTAGCCATCTGTAACTTTCTCAAAACTGTCTGCTGGTAGTTTCCCCCACTCCACAACTGCAATGTGTTCCAGCTTATAAATGTTTCTAGGATTCCTTTTAGGAATGTCAGATGTCAGCTCATTCCAAAGGTTCTCACTTGGATTGAGAGAAGGACTCAGTGTTGGCCAATTTACAATAGTCAATTCTGTTACCCATTCCTTTGTACTTTTGGCTGTAGGTGCTGGGTCACTCCCCTGTTGGAGGACCTACAACCCTTGACTACAACCTAGCTGTCTGACACTAGGTAGCACATTGTGCTCCTAAATACATTGGTAGTCCTCTGACTTCATGAGTCCTTTAATATGTTCCAGGCCTCCAGTCCCTGAGCCAGCAAAAACAGCTCCACAATGTTATGGAACATCCACCACAGTTCACTGTAAGAAGGGTATTTTCCTCCATATAAGCTGCAGTTCTGTACTTGTAAATGTATTGCTGCTTTGCATGGTCAATGGGCCCATGGTTGGTGTCACCTGTCCACAAACCACCTTTATTCTGGGAAAATGCTTTATCTAGTTGGGTTTGAGCAAACATCAGGTGTGTCTTCCTAGGTCTGTCTTTGAGCAGTGGGATCCTCCTTGGCCTTTGCCCATGAATTCCATCTCAGTGTACTATGCAGTGTATGTTGTGGATTGCAACCACCACACCAGATTACTCCGCATCAGCCTTATGTCTGTTTGATGTTGTATGTGGTAGCTTTCCAACAGCTTGCAATAACCATCAAAGACATCTTGGATTAACTCACCTCTCCCCACCATGTTCTGGGAGATTCTTGATAGTTCCATGAGCTGAAAACATCCTAAGAACATTGTGAACTGTAGACACAGGAATCCTATGGTCCTAGGAGATGGCCTTGCCACCCTATGAAGTTAACGCCCGAATTTGAGCTGGGCGATGCTATGCACCACATCAATGCATAGCCCGCCACCTCCTGCCTAACCCGGATTTTCCATGACAGGGTCATATGCGGTCCCGGCATCGAAAATCCGGGTGTCGCCAGACAGATAGGAAGCCACAGGAGCTACCCATGTAGCACCGATTTTCGATGCTACATGGTTAGCCTCAGCACCTTAAAGATAGGTGAGGTTTTCCCACGCCTATCTTTAAGGGTCAGAGCACTAACTGTGAGCATTTAAAAAATAAAAATAAAAAAAATCGGTGCTACATGGGTAGCGCGATGATCCGCCTCTGCTCCGCCCCAACACGCCCCAAGGCTATGGGGATAGCATCTGGATGTTTTAGGGATATTATCTGGGATTTTCAAAGGGCACTACCCATATAGGTGCCCTTTGAAAATCCCTGATAAGGTCTTTACACAGGAAAGTTATCCATGTAAAGACCTTTGAACATTGAGCTCTTAGTTTTTAGCTGATAATGGCTTTTTTGATCATCTCACGCAGCTCTCCTGTCTTCACCATTGTCAAATTGGAACAGGGAGTGAATGTGGCCACATTAAACATTAGAGTCATCAGTCATTGGTTCATTCGAGTCATGCGAGTACTATTTCTCAGAGGTGCGTCTCAGGACACTGCAACAGGAATGTTGTTCTCCTGTTTAAAATGATTTGATTGGTTTATAGGGGTGCCAAAAATCATGTCCTGGGAATGTCCCAGTTAATATACTATTTCCAAACATTTCTTGAGTTATTTGAATCTGACATTTATCAAATATGTGTGCATATGTAGTCCAAAGCCTGTTCACTGACCACTCTCTCTTTGGAGATATGTGACATTATGGGGTAGAACTGCAAAGGTGCCAATAATGTTGATCACAACAGTACCTGTGACCTGAACTGGTCACTTTTTGAATCAGGATGCTTTGCTTGAAACAGCTTTGTCTGATCCTGTATGCCATTTCATATCTTCCTATGAAGGGTCATGTCTTTCTCCTTTCCACAGACGTTTCCATATCATGCAGGACCCCAAGGCATACAGAGTCCGGTTCCAGGCAATTTGCCACAGCAGGCCCTGTTTCTACTGCGCAACCGTTGTAGGAGCAAGGTGAGTGTCCATGATTGACTAAGGCCATAATTTACCCTCCACAGAGCCACTATCATGACTATTAATGCTAACACTCTGTATAGGGCCGCAAGGCATATGCAGTGCTAAACACTGAGATGTTAGACACAGTTCCTGCTCAGTTGAGCTGACAATTTATTCCAGAGCAACAACATTGCAAAAGCAGAGGCTCCAGTATAGAAGCAGACATTTATTTATGTATTTAGCAGTGTTTCAATACCACTTTATCAGTTCATGTATTAAAGAACAACATTGATGACTCAGATTCTTCTGTAGCAATGGAAGGTCAAGTGGCTTGTTTAAGACTACAATGAGTGCTAGTGGGAATCAAACCCTTGGATTGGAGGGGTAGCCTAATGGTTAACCCACTGACCTGGTAACCATGTAAGTAGATACCTAAGTAGGGTACCAGAAAAAGAGAAGCATCAGCATACCAGAGCAGCTGTGAAATTGTGGGTGAGTAGGGCAGAAAAGCAGTGTGACACACTGACAAAGGTAGGGTATCCCAGGCCATGGGGCAGCAAGGTAGGAAGACTGAGGTCTGTGGGTGGCAGTGGCAGAGAAGGGCACAGAGAAAAGGGGTCAACCAAAAGCATAGAGTCCGCAAGGAGGGGCATACGTGAAGGTACAAGAGTAAAGGCACTGATGAGCAGCAGAATGAAGGCAATGATTGTTCTGTAGGATAAATGGTAACAGGAACCAGGAAATGATACGGAGTCACTGATGTGAATGGAAAAGGGACGTCACCGGAGCAGGACTGATCAAATTGCTATATGTCCAACACTCAGGTAGGCCCAACAGTCTGGCTAGCTTGAATGCCCTGTCACTGCCACCACCCCAGAATCATCTGCCCTAGGCAACCACCCACACAGTCTCTGTAGGCCGGCTGGTCTCCACACAGGTGTGTCACTGCATCGCTAGATACATGCAGTGTGGTGACATGCTCATGCTGCGATGGAGGGGATGGAGAAAGACGCTGATGCAGACAGGAAAGTGAAAGGTACAAAGCAGACATGGAGATAGTCCAGGGATCACACTGTTCTGTTGACCCTGCCCGCGATGCTAGGGCAAGATACATGGGGATGCGAGGAGAAGGCAGCCCATATGAGGGCTATGAGTATCCTTTCCAATCTGGTCCCTGACAGAAGGATGGCAACACTGCAGTGTGACCACATACAGGCTGCGAGTAGCGATCACCAGCTCTGCTAATGGTACCTGAGATGTGCCTGCATAGGATTTAAAGTCCCAGTGGGCACATGTGTGAATGGAATTGCGATTATAACATAGAGAAATCTATGAAATGTGCAATACCAAATATGCCATGAAACCCTGCCTGTCCCAAGCACCCTTTCACATTACCCTTCACACTGAACACATAATCCATCAAGTCTGCATGCAATCCAGCCCTGCCACACAGTCCACTCCCATGCAGGTGATCCACAAGTTTGGCCCCAGGAAGGGTCATATGTTGTGTGATCTGCTGGAGTACTGTAGTGCTCACATCTTGTGTAGATCCAGCCAATCCTGCAACCATCCCATGTGCCTCAGCTGGAACATCTATCCCATGATGCACAGTGCCTTGTCAAAGATGTCCACAGGTCCCCAGCCAATGGGAGGAGAACAGTGTTAGGTGGAGGAGGGTCTCACTAGTCATAAGTGAAAGCTCATGACAGGTCATAGACCTGCCTCCAACACTTGCAGCTGGGCAGCATTCAATTACAAGCTGAAGTGGGGGAAGGAACCCTGAAAAATGAATGTTATAGCTCAATATGAGAGGAGCTGCAGTCTGAGCAAGGGAGGGCAGAGTGGAAGGAGATAAGGGGCATGAGGGTGGTAACGTGAATGGCAAGTGGTAGGTTCTGAGAAGGGATGCCATCATTGGACTGGCAGATAAGAGGTGCAGGTCAATGGGTAGTGCATCTCATAGCTATGGGCTGAGGAAATACAAAGTGGATTGCCATGGCAAAACAAGTCACCGTGCTGGACACCGCACCAACACATGGCATCATGAACTGCTGTCATCTAATGAAGTGTGCTGTGGTTGCAGAATATGATCATGCTGGCGACGGATCCTGGGTGACCTCTAGTTAGAAACAAAGAAGAAGAACACAGTACATCACATAACCTATCACATTCCATGCAGATGTCACACACACAGTTGTGCCATCACAAGTAATGAAATTGTTAGCAGGATCTGCTGCAATGCATCTCCCACCATGGCCTTCTATCCGCCCAATGCAATCTGTTGGCAGGAGTAGAAGCCAGTAATTCTGTACATAAGAATATTACGAGGGAAGGAGATACAACAGAAAAGGCATTGAATGCCAGGACAACCTCTTAAGGGACAGTGAAGGATACAGCATCCGCCATGTAAGAAGGAAACTTGCCAGTCATAGTGTGGGAGTAGCCCAGATGTATAACCAATGCCCTAAGCCAGAGGAGCAGAGATACAGTCTCAGGAGGAGCCAGAGGAGTGTCATGGTACATCAGAAACAGCCCTTAAGATCAGAAAAATGGCACACATGCAGTGAAGGTGATGCTTATATGAACAATGCAGGCCTGCAACAGATTAACATACAACCCCGTAAGAACCCAATCCACAAATGTGTCAAAACTATGCTTCTCAAATTCAGTGGATGTACCTGTCCCTTAGGAAGCTCAGACACACCAGAGGTTGTACTCAGGCACTGCCAGTGTAAGTAACTAAAACCTGCTCATGGCTGCTTGTAGGTGCCTATACATGGCAAATGCAGTGTCCCACAAAGTGACAAAAAGGATCACAGGTGACCACAATGTGAGCCCCAAGGCTGAGACAGTCCCTGAAGTGATAGAACTGCACACTAATCAGTTACCCACCTGATCAGGCAGCCTTGTTGGGTTGGACATATCCAACTGCCTACCCAGTAAGCATGTTGACACACTCCCCCCATGTCCGAGGAGCATATCCTCACAGCTAGTGAAAAAAGCTGAAAAATGGGGTAGGTCCTGCTGTCCATCACCTGCCAGCTGTGGTCTGCCCATGTCCTGAATGTGGAATACCATATACTGGAAGCAAGTCTGCACATCAAATATCAGACAGGTTGTCTCCCACCCTCCCCCTCCTGCCAGCCCCTCAAGTCACCAGTCATATGGGTTCAAGAACTGCCACAGAACCGGAGTACATATGCCAAATGTTTCGAATGACAGCAATCAATCATACAACACCTTTTCACCCACTGAAACCACATAGGTTGGACATGTAAAGCCAGGACACTACAGTAACTGATATGGATCATGCGTGGAACAAACTAGCCAGCTTGCTCTTACTGGGATACTGCCCTGCCATATCACTTGCCCGCCTACCAGTCATGGTAGCTAATGTGAACATCTTTCTCTCCCACATACAGCTGATCCAGAGGTGGACTCCTCCACCACCATATCCCGAGGAGCCAGAGGAGGACGAAGCTGGCCCCATTGGTCAGGGATCCACCAGCCCCACGTCAAGCCACAGCAGCTGGAGCAGCTAAACCACCACTCTGGACACCACAAGCTCTAGCAGCTCCATCGTGCTCTCTAGCACCTCTCCCTCAGTGGGGGATGAGGAGGATGATGTGGTCCTCCTGCTTTTGCAGATCTGTAGCTCATCTGAGGGGGAGGGGGAGGGGGTGGAGGCTGGGGATGGGGATGGGAAGAGGGAGAGGGAGAGGGCTGGGGAGGGGAGGGGAGAGGAGATGAGGAGGGGGCTGGGATAGGACTGGGGGGTAGGGGGATGAAGGGGAAGAGGGAACAGCAGCCACTACCCACCACCCTTCCCCACCAGGCACTCAGTGGGTGCAGGGGTGGGTCGACAACTGCTGATGACATGCACGAAAAAGGTTTGCTTCCTGTGAGTTTCACTCTCTGGGGGTAGCAGTCAAATGCTGGCCAATGGGCATGACTGGGGAGAGGACCAACAGGACCCTGCTGTCACATGCTTTCTGGTGCAGCTGTCTTTGCCAAAACACACACACAGCACTCTTCCCCATGCACAGACCGGCCAGTGGACACAAGCAGTAAGCAGGGCAGTGGTGACATAGCAACAGCTGGCACAGCATGCACCGTAGGTGGAGCTTTAGCAATGTTGGTGCAGAGCTCCACCTGTGTCACCACACGTGCCACCACAAGGCACGCCTCCACATCTAGCCCAGCCACCACACAGTCCTCCAATATTCTGAGGCCTATTCCTTAGCGAAGGGGGCCAGATATGGGAAGAGGGAAGTGGTGTTAACAATTTACAGGGAACTTCTCTGTTCAAGCCTGTGTGGGCATGGGAGAAGGGATCTCTGTGTCATCTTACCCGGCAGCCAGCCACCAGTGATATTACCACTCTCGAAGCTAGCATGTATCCCAGACTGGCTGAGGATGTAAGAAATGTGGCAGGAACCAGGGTATTGGGCCACATCTGTAATCTTGCCCTGGGCATTGCACACAACCTGCATATTCATGGAGTAATAGGCCTTCTGATAAATCACCTCACTCCATCATGGGAGCTTGAGGGCTGGTTATACAAAGTTCATCCGGGAGATACAGATACCGGCTTCTCAGCCTGGGCACCCTGGGATAAGGATGCCACCTTGCTGTCCTCCTCCGTTAAACAGCAGACACATGCATTAGGGCTAGCACAAACCAGGAGTCAATATGCCCCATAACTGTCAAAGTCCACTCCTGGGATAACCTTCAAACAACCTTATAAAAGTAATAATGTACATTGACATCTGGTCTAGAAATGCCCTGCACACACGTATGCAGTCTTATACAGTGTGACATAACCCTGGTCATGAATCTCAAACAGGGACATATATAACTGGAATTATACATTACCTATTTTCTCATGCAATGGAGAGTTAAAGGAATTAGCTTAAGCCACAAGGAGCAATAGTGTGACCCAGGATATCCACTGCTTGCCCCAATAAACATATTCTGGAACATAAGAACATAAGATATGCCATACTGGGTCAGACCAAGACCAGTATCCTGTTTCCAATAGTGGCCAATCTAGGTCATACGTATCTAGCAGTTTCCCAAAACGACAGGTTCCACAATGCTTGTATTGGGTCAAACAATGATATCCTGGGTTCCTTTTTAATAATGGTTTATGGACCTTTCCTCCAGGAACTTGCTCAAACCTTTTTTAAACCCAGCTACACTAACAGCTTTTACTACATCCTCCGGTAACAAATTCCAGAGTTTGATTACACGTTGAGTGAAAAAATACTCTTATTGGTCTTAAATAGTTTACCTTGTAGCTTTATTGCATGTCTCCTAGTCTTCCTATATTCTGATAACGTAAACAATCGATCTACGTTTACCCGTTCCACTCCGTTCATTAATTTATAGACTTCTATCATATCTCCCCTCAGCCGTTTCTTTTCCAGGTTAAATAGCCCTAATCTTTTTAGCTTTTCTTCATAGGGGTATCCTTCCATCCCCTTTACCATTTTGGTGGCTCTTCTCTGAACCTTTTCTAACAACACTATATCCTTTTTAAGAAACGGCGACCAGAATTGCACACAATATTCAAGGTGCGGTCATACCATGGGACAATACAGAGGAAATATAATATCCTTTGTTTTATTTTCCATCCTTTCCTTATGATACCTAGCATTCTATTTGCTCTCTTGGCAGCTGCTGCACACTGGGCAGAGGGTTTTAACATGTTATCCACAATGACGCCTAAATCTTTTTCCTGGGTGGTGGTCCCTAATGTGGAACCTTGCATTGTGTAACCATAGTTTGGGTTGTTCTTCCCTAGGTGCATAAATTTGCACTTGTCCACATTAAATTTCATCTGCCATTTTGATGCCCAGTCTTCCAATTTATCAAGATCCTCTTGCAAATTTCCACAATCCTCTTGGGTTTTAACAACTTTAAATAGTTTTGTATCATCTGCAAATTTGATAACCTCACTCACTCATTCCCTTTTCCAGGTCATTTATGAATATGTCAAAAAGCAGCGAACCCAGCACAGATCCCTGGGGTACACCACTATTCACCTTTCTCCATTGGGAAAATTGGCCATTTAGCCCTACCTTCTGCTTTCTATCTTTTAACCAGTTCCTGATCCACAATAGTACACTGCCTCCTATCCCATGACTCTTTAGTTTTGCCAAAAGTCTCTGATAAGGGACTTTGTCAAAGGCTTTCTGAAAGTCCAAATACACTATCTACTGACTCACCTTTGTCTACCTGCTTATTCACACCTTCAAAAATACATAACAGATTAGTAAGACAAGATCTCCTTGTCTAAAGCCATGTTGGCTGTCTCGCATTAAGCCATGACTATCTACATGCTGAGTAATTTTGTTCTTTATGATAGTTTCTACCATTTTTCCCGGTACTGACGTCAGGCTCACCGGTCTGTAGTTTCTCGGATCACCCCTGGAACCCTTTTTAAAAATTGGCGTTACATTGGCCATCCTCCAATCTTCAGGTATGACATATGATTTTAATGATAGTTCACACATTATTAATAGCAGGTCTGCAATCTCATTTTTCAGTTCTTTCAACACCTTTGGATGTATACCATCCCATCCAGGTGATGTGCTACTCTTCAGTTTATCAAATAGTTGTAGTACATCTTCCCAGTGTAGTGATATTTCTTTCAATTCTTCTGCAGTATCACCTTTAAATACCACTTCAGTCATAGGTAACATCCTAACATCTTCCTCAGTAAAGACCGAAGCAAACAATTCATTCAGTCTCTCCGCTATAGCCTTGTCCCCTTTTACTGCTCCTTTTACCCCTCTATCATATAATGAACCAACTGACTCTAACAGGTTTTTTTGCTACGAATGTACTTGAGAAAGTCTTTATTATGCGTTTTTGCTTCCACAGCAAGTTTCTTCTCAAATTCTCTCTTTGCCTGCCTTATCAATGTCTTGCATTTAACTTGCCAGTACTTGTGCTGTTTCCAGTTTGTCATTTGGCTCTTTTTTCCATTTCCTGAAAGAACCTGTGTCTTTTGGGGAAACTGCTAGGTACTTGTGACCTAGATTGGCCACAGTTGGAAACAGGATACTGGACTTGATGGACCAGATGTTATCTTATGTTCTTATGAATCACGTTCCCTTGGGCATCAAGCCACTGCTTCATCCATTAGGCTGCCCCTCCACTCCACCATGTTTGATTAGTTGGTGCAATGATGGTCACAATATCTTCAAAAGGCTAAGGTGGTAACAGATGAGGTACCGAGAAGAGATCACACATTGGTTAGGGGATGGCACTGAACCACTGTGTGGAAAGGCTCCAAACAGCTCACCCTTTGCCCTTGCTGCCCCAGGGATGGAAAAACCAGTAGGCAAGATAGGTGGTTGCCTAGCACAGCCACCTCTGAAGAGTAGCAAACACAGGCCATTCATAGCTATGTAATAGATTTGGATAGCCAGAGGAGGTGTAGGGGTTGGGTTTCAGCTAGGGTTCAAAAACTCAGGACAAACTCTGAGGCCTGTAAGCTACTCAGGGGACAGCAATACATGCCTTGAGTAGAGGCAAATGTTTGCATTCCACACATACCCCTACAAAGACTTATGTAGCTTCCCCCAGCAATGCCACATACACCTCCTCCTGTCTGTCTGAGGCATATCTCATCTGCACCATGGACCTGTAGAGAGCAGTGGCATAGACTTCCATGCATTTTCCAGGGACGTTTTGCAGCATCTTTGGGCACGCTCACTTCTGGAGACCCCCAAACGTGTAAGCGATAAACATCTCCATCGGACACACCCAACATGAATGTGCATCTTGCTAGTGTTGCTTCACACTGTGAACATGCCTCTCACATCATGATGGCTCCTAAGGTGGCCAGTAGGAAGTCCAGGTTTGTGAAGAGGGAGCCAAACCTCATGTTCAAGGAAATTCTTGTGAATCACAGTGTGCTGATAGGCGACGATGGCACATGGGTGGGTGCTTACAAGAAGCAGCAGCAATTACTTGCTATTTGACGAAAGCTAAACGGCATCTACCAGCACAACAGGGACATTGAGGACCTGAAGCATAAGTGGAGGCAGGTGTGCCACAACACTGCTAAGAAGGTCAGACATGTGGGTCCACTTGGCCACCATTGACCTGTCACAATGGAGAGAGTGGGCACACTGGACACATCACAGGCTTCAGAGGAGTATGGTGAGTGGCTGCATTATGTCTCTTCCTTACACCCTGGTAGAGTTTCTCCACCTGTATCTCCCATTGACACTGCACACACTTCCAACCACACCATCTGTATGCAAATGCTATGTGTGCTTTCCAGCAATGTTGACTTCTGGGTTTTCTTGGCAGTGTGACCAGAAGTAGATTGCCAGGCCTTTCTTTTGAGGCAATGGAGGGTTAAGTGACTTGGCCAAGGTCACAAGGAGTGTAGTGGGAATCAAACCCTAGTCACCAAATCAGTGCTCTAACCATTAGGCTACTCCTCCAATCCAGGAACTGCATAGTGCACCTTATTCTGGGCCCTGGGTTTGTATACATCCAAGGGTGTTGAAAGAACTGAAATATGAGATTGCAGACCTGCTATTGGTAATCTGTGAACTATCATTAAAATCATCTCTAATACCTGAAGATTGGCAGATTGCCAATGTAACACCAATTTTTAAAAGGGTTCGAGGGGTGATCCGGAAAACTACACACCGGTGAGCCTCACGTCGGTACCGGGAAAAATGGTAGAAACCATCATAAAGAATAAAATTACTCAGCATGTAGATAGGTACGTATGACCTAGATTGGCCACTGTTGGAAACAGGATACTGGGCTTGATGGACCTTGGTCTGACCCAGTATGGCATATCTTATGTTCTTATGTTCCCTAACACTCTCATTGTATCTGGATTGTGGGGTTTGTGCATGCTAGAACAGGGCTCCTGTACGCAGGTTTCTGTTTCAATTCTGGCCTGTGTAACATAGAAACAATGCAGTAGCCAAGATTTCCCAGACATATAGTTCACCTGGGGGAGGAGGGGGGGCACTGACCCAGATGGAGGTCAAGTGCTAGTGTACATCTTTCATTACAGTCGTGTGTCCAACCATGGTCTCAGACCTGATCTGATGCCCTACTGCAGCCACTAAGTTGTTGACTGAGCCACTGTCACCCATGCACCATGTGATCTATGTGGGTGCTGCACATAACCTCTCTCTGATGTGGTGTTGCAAAACTGTGTCACACTGGGTTGGTGCAGTCTGCCTTTCTATATGATATCAGATGGGCAATGAGGTCTCGGGACCTCATACTACTGTTCCCTGCAGTGTCTTCCAGATGCATTTCCATACCCCTTCCCAACATCATTTTCATTGCAATGCAGTGACAGCATGTATGAGGGAGTGATAAGAGAGATCTCACTGGCCCACTGCATATCCTCTTTGTTCATCAGTAATAAAATAGACAGGATAGGGGGCCTTGACTTAGTGGCTGCGAGGGCTTATTTTTACCTTCAATTAATAATTTCTTGATTACATTTGATGGATAGAGGTGCCTACTGTGAGTAACACTGTGACCCACTGGCAGTGCCATTGAGGTCTGCCATGCACAGCGCAATTTCCACTTCTCTCCATAACTGAGCTGACAGCTGTTCTACCAAAGTGAACACAGCAAGGGTGCACAGTCACAGATTTGTGGAGCTGGGGGGCTCAGTTGTCATGGTGCATGCCCTGTAATCCAAGGGTTGGTGATTTGAGGCCTGCTCAGAGCATGTATGTGCTGTGGTGTTAGATGTACATACGCAGTGTGGGTTGTGAGATAGCATTTTGTCATCTGTGCTTTCCTTTTATCTGAGAGCGGTATTGCACAATGTGGCAGAAGCCGCCATCTAACAATGTGTGAGGGAAGAGCAGGCCACTGTCCAAACTGGCCCCTGGCACC
The DNA here is from genome assembly GCA_033557465.1 of Ichthyophis bannanicus. NCBI lineage: Eukaryota > Metazoa > Chordata > Amphibia > Gymnophiona > Ichthyophiidae > Ichthyophis > Ichthyophis bannanicus. Next base: position 887,109,310 of record CM066035.1, on the reverse strand, counting down.
TCCTGCCAACATTAGGACTGAGGCCATAGCTTCAGGGGAGCCATCTGAGGATCAAGAAGAGCAGCCTAAATATCGGTAAGGTCCACCTCCATTGAAGACATCATAACCAGTCTCCTCTTCATAAGTCAACTACCTTTAGGGCGGGCCCTCAGCAATCAGACCCTCACCTAAGGGCCAAGTCAAAGGGTCCTTTGGTGTGGCCCTTAGGTGTACAGCTCCTGCACTCATTGTGCACATGCAGCATCAACTCTGAAGATACAAGCCTCTCCACGCTCTGCACGGCACTGCAACCAGAACCTACAAAGACTGTACACGAAGGTGAGCAACACACTTCTGCTTAATAGCAACGCCCCACACAGCACAATGCCGATCTTACAAAGCAGCAGCTTAAAACTACCATGCTCCAAAGGCCAAACTACAGGCACAATGCCCAAAAAGCTATTTACACTCCTTACCCTCCTGACCATACAAAGATTCGACTTGTTCAAGCCAAGGTATTTTCAATAACATCATATGCATGTGAAAGCTGGACAGTGAAAAAGATAGACAGGAAGAAAATTGATGCCTTTGAATTATGGTGCTGGCGGCGAATACTGTGTATACCATGGACTGCCCGAAGAACAAACCAGTCAGTACTAGAGGAGATCAAACCTAAGCTTTCTTTAGAAGCTCAGATGACAAGACTTTGACTTTCATACTTTGAACACATCATGCAAAGAGAGAGATTAGAGAAAGACATCATGCTTGGCAAGATAGAAGGTCAGCGCAAAAGAGGAAGGCCAGCAATGAGATGGATCGATACAATAACAGCAGCTACGAGTACCAGTCTGTCAACAATGGGCCGCCTGACTCAAGACTGAACACAATTTAGAATAGCTATCCAAAGGGTCGCCATGAGTCAACTCCGACTCGACGGCACTTAACAACAACAACACCCTCCTGACCATTACATACCTCATTACCACTTCAACATATCAGAAGTACTCTCTCTGGACACAAACCGTATACCAATCATTCAAACCCCAAGAAACTACAAAACCAGAGCTGTCCCCAAAAGACCAAAATAAAAACTCATAAGTTTCTAAAACACGTGGCAGTCAAAGAGCACACAACAGAACAAATTCTTACTCATGACACCCTTAACCCACAGGATTTAAAGGGGATTCTAATCAACACACGATCAGTCAGAAACAAAATCCCAATTATCATTGACCATATCAATGACCACAGCTCTTAACATAAACATGGCTCAATGAAGAAGATACTGTCCTCAAATCTGTTCAAGGTACCAGGATATAACCTATTCTACAACAACAGACGCAGAGGAGGAGGCGTCCTCATCTCTGCGAAGAACAAACAACTTCTCTGCCACAATTACAGTCAGTACATGCAGCATCGACTTAATCCTCATAGAAAACAAACACCTAGCAATATGCCTTTCTTATAGATCATCCAAACCAACAGATACAGCCTTATCCAACATCCTGAAAATAGCCTGCTCTGATCAGCACAAAACAAAGAACGCATTATATTAGGTGACTTCAACTTCTCTACACTACCACCCAGGCAATCCACTGCCTTCTCAGAAGCCATGCAATCCCTGGAATTCATACAGATTGTCAATAGCCCTACACATACTGAAGGAAGCACACTAGATCCGATTTTCACTCCTAAACTCCTCCTCAACCACACTTCTAATACCATGACACAGGTCATGCAGGTCCCATGGTCAGACCATCACCTGATATCCTTCCAACTTCCAGGAAACCTTACAAAGCAACACAACAATGTTAACACAAACACAGGATGATAATTCAAACTATTTGACAAACTGTCATTCCTGGATACATAATCCCCAATACTTAACAATGACTCAAATAATTTGGACGACCACATCCTGAACTGGAACAAGATCATCACTGAATATTCCACAATACCACATACTAGACAAAATAAGGCTGCAGTTAACACTACATGGTACAACCCCAAGCTAAAACAACTAAAAAAAAACCTCAGAAGACTGGAGCATAGATGGCGCCACTCACAAAATGACCATGACAAACACATCTACCTATTCAACCTCAATACTTATCGCCACAAAGTCAATCAACATAAAAAAGAATATCACTCAAAGCTAATCATTAGCTCCTTAAATAAACCGAGGGAATTATTTGAGATTGTAAAATTCCTGCTAAAACATGACAAAAATTACAAAACAAGCAACACTCCTGACCCACAAAATCTGGCATCTTCCAATCCAAATTCCAAACCAAACACACTAATACAGCTTCACCACAGCTTCTCCAAGCACACAATGGCTGTCTCAAAGAATTCTTAACATCCTCCTTAGAAAACCTAGAAACGATCATAAAAACAATTAACACAACAACTTCACCAATGGATCCATGCCCAGTAAGCTGGATAAAGCTTACCCGATCCGACATAGCTCCATTCCTAAAAAGGATAACACAATACACCTTTGAGCAAGCCTACCTACCAGCCTGCCTCAAGAACGGCTCGATCAGACCCATTCTAAATAATCCAAAACTAGATGCAAATGACCCAGCTTCCTACAAACCCATCACCAGTCTACCATTTCTAGCTAAAATAAATTGAAAAAGTCATACAATTACAACTTCAAGAGTACATCAACACAAACAATCCATTAGACCCACAACAGTATGGCTTCAGACTGTACCACTGCATAGAATCACTTATCACCTCCCCTTTTGACAACATCACAAAAGGCTTTCAGAACCTGCGACAAGGATTTATCTTAATATTCTTGGATATCAATGCTGCATTTGATCCAGTATCACAGAATCTACTACTCATATGTATACAAGAAGTTGGAGTTCAGGGATCTGCATTAGAATGGCTTCGCTCCCATCTAACATAATGTTTGCTATGTTGACATGCTGTTGATGTTAAGTCTTCCCCATTCATCCTAACCCAGGGCATCCCACAAGGATCAGCTCTATCATCCTTATTATTCCAGATTTACTTACAACCAGTCTGCAGCATTATGCAAATCCACAACATCCTATAGCACATCTATGCTGATGATGTCATGATTTACATACCATGCTTCACAACAAAAACCTCTTACACTTCCTTAATAGACTGTTTCAATGCAGTCTCCAAATGGTTACTACAGCATAACCTCGAAATAAATTACAATAAAACTGCAGTATTCTTCATAACAAGAAATGAAAATTTCTTGCCTCCATCAGTCCTAAAAGTCAATGACACAGAGCTTGAGGTTAAAAAAAAGAGATCAAAACCAAGGGATAACGATCAACCAATGCGTCACACTACAAAAGCACATCAATACCACCAGAATGATTTACCAGAGGATAAAAAACCCTCCAGCACCTATGACCTCAGCTCGAAGCCAATGACTTCCAAACAGTTTTTGAAGCTATCATATTCCCGCACATAGACTACTGCACTATCATTTTATAGGGCCTTCCTAAATATGCGCTACAACCTTTACTAAAGGCCCAGCACATAGCAGCCAGACTTCTGGTAAGAACATCAAGAATGGAACATATAACCTCTTCCCCGCCATCGCCATCACGCTGCAGGAGCTCTCCCAGGGGGGATTGAGTTGCTGGGACCAATGCTCCACCTCCCCCACCTCAGGCCTAGCTGCCCAATTGGGGCAGTCGGCTGGACTTAAAAGAAAGCTCCATCGGGCCCTTTGGCATGGCCCTTAGGTGATGGCCCGATCTTACCTCACAGACAGATGGCAGCACGTACGCACTGGCCTCAAGACTTCCAATCCATTCCGGCAAGAACAGGGCGTACCGCAGGGCTCCTCACTCTCAGCATTATTCTTCAAAGTATATATGCAGCCCATCTGTGCACTCACCCGCTCTTTCAATATCTCCTGCCTCATGTATGCAGACGACGTCCTACTCTACATGCCATTTTCAACTGACCATCTGGACTTCTCAACTCTAACTGCTTTGACGCTGTAACCGAATGGCTCCACACACAAAACCTCAGAATAACCTTTAAGAAAACTGAGGCACTATTCATCACCAGGAACCAAGCGTTCACCCCCACCCCACCCCACATCTCTAAGAGTGAGAGATGCGGAGCTTCAAAGCAAAACCACGATCCGCTACCTAGGGGGTCATCCTTGACCAACAGTTAGACATGAAAGCCCACGTAAATAACACCGTCAAAGCAATATACCACAAAATAAGGACAGTCCGGCATCTTAGACCACTGTTGGCGCCGGAGGATTTTTGGACAGTCTACCAAGCCTTCGTAACTCCCCATTTCGACTACGCCAACTCAATCCTACAAGGTCTCCCAAAAAGCACACTGAACCTGTTGCAGCTCGCAATGAATGCTGCCACCAGAATATTACACGGAGCCTCCAGGAGTGATCATATAACTCCAATCCTGAAACATCTACATTGGCTGCCGGTCCACTGCAGACTTGCCTTCAAAGTTTTACTGATGACTTCCAAGGCCATCCACGGCATCACTTCCACCTCCATCATGGACCTCATCCTCCTCACCCCCTCAAACAGAGTCAGAAGGTCAGCCGCTGTCACACTGAACATTCCCAGCAAGATCACGAAGTGCTTGCAAGCAACAAGAAACAGGGCCTTCGTGTACTACGCACCCACATGCTGGAATGCTCTCCCACCGGAGGTCCGTTCCATACCTGACCTTGCCCAATTCAGAAAGGCTCTGAAACACCACCTGTTCCTCCAGTACTACTCCCACAACGGAGATTCACAATGTCCAGCCTCACGCAACCACCAAAAACAACATGCAGTCACACCCCAACCCAGCAACGCGGCCAGGCACCTGGCAAGCAATTGTATATAGTGCACAATCTTGTATATAACACACGAGCTTGTAAATAGCCACCATACTGTCATGTCCCCACCCTCCTTCACTGAACTGGCTGTTCTGTCTGTATTTAAATAAGTAGCCTGCTGCTATGTAGCCTGTACATAGTTACCCCAGTTAGCCAAGTTGTAAACCCTGTTCCTTGTAAGTACAGTTCAGACGCTGTCTGCATTGTACAAAAGTGTTCTAATGTAAACCAAGATGATTTTAAAGAGCGCGGTATAGAAAAAACAAAAATAAAATAACATAACCCCCATCCTAAAAAGGTTACACTGGCTCCCCCTTCCACACTGCATAAGATACAAGGTAATAATGACTGTTTTCAAAGCACTACTCAACATGTCTGCCACACACCTGCAAAACATGCTGAAAAGACCTCCACAGAATAGGAGGAGGAGACTAGGTGCGCAAAACACAATGAGACCGATTCCCACGTGGATGTCCCGGCCCTCTGTGCGTCCGGTCGGAACCAGTCGCACAGAGTTAGCCGGGATTCTGATCCTGCTGAGTACATCTAGCCCCCCAGGATCAGAATTTATTTATTTATTTAATGCTTTTATATACTGCGCTCTTTAAAATCAGTGCGGTTTACAGATAACATTTTGTGCAAAGTAGGAAGAGCCTGCTTCGCACTTACATTGAACAGGAAGTACAACTTGGGATAATAACCATGGGGAGGTAAATACAGGCTATATACAGTGAGGGCGGGAAGTCGCTGCGCGGCTATGGTAACATGGTTTTCCTTGCGAGCTGCATACAGGGATGTGAATTGGGTCATAAGGTAGTGTCAGGTTGGGATGTGTTGTTAGCCTGGGCATAGTGCAGGAGAAAGAGGTGGTGCTTTAGTGCTTTTCTAAATTGTGCGAGGTCAGTGATCATGCGGATGGACACTGGGAGCTCGTTCCAGCAGGTAGGTGCATAGAACATGAACGCTCTGTTTTTTGTTGCCCGAGTGCATTTTGTTACTTCACTGGGGGTTATTAGTGTGTTGATGGCGAAGGACTTTCTTGCTGTGGATGTGTATGTGGGGTGGATCAGGTTTGTCAAGGAGACAGAGGTTTTTTTGTTAATGGCTTTGAAAGTTAAGAGAGCAACCTTGTAGATGAGTCGGCAGTAGATTGGTAGCCAGTGGAGGTCCTTAAGGATTGGAGTGATGTGCTCTCTTCTAGAGGCCCCGTGTAGGAATCAGGCAGCGGCGTTCATTGCTAATTGTAGGGGGTTAAGTGTGTTCTTAGGGAGCCCAAGGAGAATCACATTGGCGTAGTCAAAGTGGGGAGTTACTAGCTCCTGGAAGACTGTCCGGAACTCCTCTGGTTGCAGTAAGGGGCAGAGATGTCGAATTGTCCTCATCTTGTGGTAGACTTTCTTGACAGTGTTGCTTATGTGGGCTTTGAGGTCGAGGTGCTGGTCAAGTGTGACCCCCAGGTAGCGGATGGAGGGGCGGCTCGGGAACTCGGCATCTCTTGTCTTTAATGTTGCCGGAGGGATGAAGATTTGATTTCTCGTGATGAACAGTACTTCAGTCTTGCTGAAGTTTATTTTGAGACTCTGTGAGCTAAGCCAGTCAGTGACGGCATCAAAGCATTTTAACAGTGAGGAGAAGTCTGGTTGATCAACGGTGAAGGAGGTGAAGAGTAGTACGTCATCCGCGTAAATCAGGCAGGAGACATTGAAGGAGAGGATGATGGCACATATGGGCTGCATATATATATTGAATAATAGGGCAGATAGTGAAGAGCCCTGGGGAACTCCGTGTTTTTGTTGGAAAGCCTTGGAGGTCGTAGAGCCAGTGCGTACCTGCTGCCATCTATCTATTAGGTACAATTTGCACCAGCTCCAGGCTGAGCCCTGGATTCCTTTTTCCTGGAGACGTGTCAGGAGCTACTCATGGTTGACAGAGTCGAAGGCTGCGGAGATGTCCAAGAAAATCAGGGCATATCCTTGCCTGTTATTGTTAAACCCTGTGAGTAATGTGTTTAAAAGCGTGGCAAGAAGCGTTTCGATTCCGTGGGATTCCCTGAAGCCATGTTGGCATGGGTCAAGGGGTGCAGTGGAGTCGATGTGTTCTTGGATTTGCCATTGAAATACCTTCTCAATAATCTTGGCTAGAAGTGGGATGCTTGAGATTGGTCAGTAGAACTCCACTTTCTGGGGGTCCAGTTCGTTGTTCTTCAGAAGGGGTCGGATCAACATCAGATTGAGGCATGCTGGGAACATTCCTGGGGAGAAGGATCGCTCCATGATCCTGGCTAGCGTCGGGCTGAGTTCTTTGCGCAGAGATCTTATCCAGTGAGCTGGACATGGGTCATTTGGAGCCATGGTAGCATTGATGGTTGCGATGATGTCCTCGATGCCTCTGGCTGATGGTGTTGTGAGTGAGTTGAGCGGTAGTGGTTGACTTGTGTTGTGTCCGGGAATGGGTTTCTTGGTTATGGTGATGTTGCTGGCTTTGGCTAGTATGTAGTCTGCATATTCCTGTGGGTGTATCATTGTAGTCTGTGTGGGAGAAGGTTCTTTCGTTATGGACTTCACTAAGTTGAAGAGGTCGTGAGGTTTGTTTAGTGAGCGGAGTAGGAGTTCGGAGTGGTATTCTTTCATTTTCACTGAGATGGAATCTCGGTGTGAGTTAAGCTGGGTGATGTAGGCTGCTTGGTTGGTAGGGGACCGGGAACGTCGCCAGCTTCTTTCCAGTTTCCTAAGAAGTAGTGAAGATCGTAGCTCTGTGGAGTACCATTGTGCTGGTTTCTTACATCTAGGTGACTTGCATGAGGTGGTTGGCTTGGTTGGGGTAGGTAGGCACGCATAGGAATTCAGGCTGTTGTTCCATGTGGCCATCAGATCATCCAGGTCGGGTGAGTCTAGCTGGAGGTTTGGAAGGACTTCATTTAGAATTGCCTCTTTGTCAAACGGTCTGAATCGTCTTATGGGTGAGGGCGGGCTTGTGGCTGTTCCCTTAGGCATGTTGCTGTCTTGAAGCATGGGTATCTGGAATTTAATTAGGTTGTGGTCGGACCATGGGACTGGGGTGATATCTAGCTTGAAGTTGTAGCTTGGGCTTATGTTAGGTCATGGGGTGAATATGAGGTCTAGTATATTTCCCTTCCGGTGGGTAGGCGTTTCAATTACCTGATCGTAGCCAAGTTCATCGAGTGCTTCGAGGAAGGCTTTGGATTGGGTATCTTGGAGCACTGGAAGGTTAAAGTCTCCCAATATCCAATTTGGTCTGTGGGTGTTCTTAGGGTTACAGGCAAGGTCAATCATGTATGTGCAGGCCAGGACTCCAGTTCAGTCTGGCCTGCATGTACAGGCCTTTTCAATGGAGCTGGGGCACCATGGCGTCTGGTTGCCATGGCACAGAGGCTCCATTGAAAAGCAGTGATCCCCGGCTGCTGGCAAAAATGCTGCATTCCCTGCAGCCCAACTCCTGATCTGGCCTCCTAAGACCAGGGTCAAGCTGCAGGGAATGTCCTCTGCCCCCCTCCTGCCGCTGTCCAGCCCTGGGCCTGCTGTCCTCCACCGCATTGGGGAATTTATTCCACCTCAGAAGTGGAATAAGTTCCCCATTCAAGCCATAGGCCCGGACATACAGGACCGATTCCAATTTCGGCCCTGTATGTCTGGGACCGACGATCGCCCACTGCCTGCCCTAACAGCATCCCCGATCTGCCCCTTTCCCTCTCTAACTTCCCCATCCATCCCTGCTATTTGTGCCTCAGAATGACCCCGAGTAAGCCTACCCATAGAAAAACTGAAATCTAATCAAACAACCTGTGCAAGGGCCTTCTCACTGTATGCACCTGAAATCTGGAATAACCCTCCCACAAAACTAAGAGACATAGAAGACATTTACCAGTTCAGAAAGGAACTAAAAACACTGTTATTCAATGAGCACATTGAGAACAAAACATAACCCAACTTCTGAGTCCGTCCTCCACTCATGCACTTGGATATGCATACATTGAACACTGGACAATCAGAATCCATGCCCATTATAATTCATAAGAACCTCTAATCATCTATTTTTTATCTATCGGAGTGGAGGAGTGACCTAGTGGTTGGGACAAGGTACTTCAGGCTGGAAGGTCAGGGGTTCAAATCCCATTAGAGGACAGCAACCTTGGGCCGGAAGGACTGGGGTTTCTAGTCCCACAGGTGCTCCTTGTGGTCTTTGGCAAGCCACTTAACCCTCCATAGCCCATGTTCCCTGTAAAATAGTTGTCTCCAAGTTATAATGCCCTGTTCAATGTAATTTCAGTTTGTTCAATGTAAACCACACTGATGCAGAATAGCGCGGTATATAAAAGAATGTAAATAAATAAATTTTCAATGACCTCCAACTACCCTCTTCAAACATCACCGTACATTGCCTTCTGTTCCTTGAGAAGAGCAGTGCTCCCCAGAGCTTTCCCGAAAGGTGGTTTTTTCTGAATTTGCTGCCAAATTGTGAGTGCTATTGGTCTGTCTGTTTGTCTCCCCATATTTATTTATCTCTTTGTCCTTATTGGTGGGGTCCCTTACATACTCCATTGTGTGCGCCCACAATTCAGGAACAGCCTACTGGCCAGAGACACTTAGGTTTTCGCCCATCCTACCCACCCCAGGGGCTACATTGCCTATATAGTGGTCACATACGTGCCACCTATCCTTCCCAACTTGGGTTAAAACCCACATCTTCTTCATCTTTTCTTCTTCCTCCTCTTCTGGGACTGCTTAATCAACATGTTGTGTATTCAGTGCAATACCTGTGGTAGTTTCATTACAAAACGAATCATTTGGAGCCTAAGAGCTTGTCCTATGTGCCTCAAGTAAGCTGCCATGCATGAAGAACTGACTCTACTAAGGAAAGACCTAGCTGCCATGCATAAAGAAGTGACTCTACTGAGGGAGGAAGTGGCTGCAATGAAGCACACCTCTGTTAGGATACAAACTGAACAAAGTCCACCACCGCTCCCACAAAGAATCAAACACCCCAAGAACAAATGGATCACAGTGGGTTCCAGAAGATTGCGACCTGTGACACAGAGACATCCTACACATCAAGAGATATCCCTGCACAATGCCTTCTCTGCCTCGGCTAATGAGAATGCCCAATCCAAAGAAACTGAAGGGTCCTTAAATGAGTCAGACAATGCCCAATCTCCTGCTAAAGCACCAAATATGAAGAAAACCTCAAACAGAAAACTACTACTACTTGGAGATTCCACCATTAGAGGCACCAACTTGGGAACACAGTTCAAAAGGAGAGAAGATAGTCATATGCCTACCAGGCTCTTCAGCCAGCAGAAATACAAACCAAGTTGTTGAAGTACTTAGCGAAAAAAGTGAACACTCCAAACTTGATGTTGTTATTCACTTGGGCACAAATGACCTGGCTAGAAACAGTGCCTCTACAGTCCAAAAGGACTTCCAATCTCTGGGAGAGAAACTCAAGCCCATTGTTAACACTGTTGCATTCTCAGAAGTTCTACCTGTTCTTGGTAAGGGGACAAAAAGGCTGCATCGCATTAACAGCTTTAATACATAGCTCCAGACCTGGTGCAAACAAGAAGGATTCAGATTTATTGGTGACTGGGGAAACAGATGGACCAACAAGAGACTATCCTGTGCTGATGGACTACATCTCTCTGTTACAGGGAAAATAATCCTAAGTGAAAAACTCAGGCAGTATGTGGATATGCATTTAAACTATGAAAAGGGGGTGATGGATGTGGAAGGTTAAGATCTGCAAGCAACCCCCCCCCCCCCCCCCGCAAAAGCAGAACATCAGAAACAGCCACACTTTTAAACCACACATCAAAAACAAGTGGGAAGAAGTGGGCAGAACAAAATCAATGCAAAATACAAACAAGCCAGGTAAATGCTGGAAAGCAATGAGCACAAATGTTCGAAGCTTAGCCAAAGTTTCAGACCTGGAAGTCCTAATGGTGGAAATGGATTTAGACATTGTAGCCATTACAGAAACATGGTTTAATGAATCGCATGATTGGGATATAGCCATAGCTGGCTATAATCTATTCAGAAGAGACAGAGAAAATGGAAAAGGAGGAGGAGTAGCCTTGTATGTCAAAAGCAAAATTAAAGCTACTGAAATGCAGGGGACATGGGGAAAAGAAGAAGCACTCTGGATTGTGTTGGAAAGAGGAGATGGCACTGTCATCCATACTGCTGTAGTCTATAGACCTCCGACTCAAATTGAAGAGAGAGATAAATTGATTATAGATATTGCCAAGATAGCCACAAAGGGGGAAGTGATCATATTGGGTGACTTTAATCTACCTAATGTGGATTGGATTACTCCTTCTGCACATCTGGAAAAAAGCAAAAAAAATTGTGGATGCTCTCCAAGATGCGTTACTTAGACAAATGGTGATGGAACCAACCAGGGAAAGCTCAACACTGGATTTAGTGCTCACCAACGGTGATAGCGTGTCAAATGTCTGTGTGAGTGCCCCTGTGAACAACAGTGATCATCACATGGTGTGGTTTGAGATAAAAGCCATGGTACAGGCCAATCATAGCAAGCTCAAAGTCCTGAACTTCAAAAACACTGACTTCAATAAAATGGCCGAGTACCTAAAGGAGGAGATGATGGGGTGGAATGAGATAAGGGAAGTGGAATTGCAATGGGCTAAACTAAAGGTGGCAATAAAAAAGGGCAACAGATAAATATGTAAGAAAAGTAAATAAAAACAAGAGGAGAAGGAAACCTATAGTTTTCCAAAGAAGTGGCTGCTCAAAGTCAAAAAACACAGCTTTCGCAAAATTCAAAAGCTTGCAAACAGAAGAAAACGGAAATGAATTCAGGATCAAACTCAAAGACTCAAAAATAAGGAAAGCAAAATCAAAGGCAGAGGAAAAGATGGCTAAAGATATTAAGGGTGGCGACAAAAACTTTCTTCAGGTATATTCAGGAAAGGAAGAAGATCAGAGTTGGAATTGCAGGACTCAGAAGTGCTGGGAAAGGACTTGTGGAAAGTGACATTGAAAAAGCGAGATTGCTAAGCAAATGCTTCTGCTCTGTTTTTACTAAAGAAAATCCTGGAGATGGACCAGCTGTGACTCCCAAATATAAAAATGGGAATGAAGTAGATACCACACCATTCACAGAAGATGAGGTGTTAGAAAAACTTGCTAAACTGCAAGTGGACAAAGCCATGGGACCGGATGAGATACATCCCAGGATACTGAAAGAGCTCAGAGAGGTTCTTGCAGGACCGTTAAAGGATGTCGTCAACAGATCCTTGGAAACAGGAAAGGTTCCTCAGGACTGGAGAATGGCTGATGTTGTACCTCTACACAAAAGTGGTGACAGGGAAGAAGTATCAAACTACAGGCCCGTGAAGCTTAACTCAGTGGCGGGAAAAGTAATGGAGATGCTCCTGAAAGAGCGAATAGTGAACTTTCTCAAAACCAACAGGTTGCAAGATCTGAGGCAACAGTTTTACCGAAGGACGGTCTTGCCAAACAAATCTGATTGAATTTTTTGACTGGGTGACCAAGGAACTAGATCAGGGCATGCAATGGATGTCATCTACCTAGATTTCAGCAAAGCCTTTGATACTTTTCCTCATAGGAGGCTTGTCAAACTCAGTAGCTTGGGGATGGGTCCCAAGATGGTAAACTGGATTAGAAATTGGTTGACTGACAGACAACAGAAGGTGATGGTACATGGAGCTCACTCAGATGAAAGGAAGGTGATTAGAGGGGTGCCCCAGGGTTTGGTCCTGGGCCCGGCACTGTTCAATGTATTTGTGAGTGATATTGTTGAAGGACTGAATGGAAAAGTCTGTCTTTTTGCAGATGACACAAAAATTTGCAACAGAGTGGACTTCCCCGAGGGAGTGGTTAACATGAGGAAAGATCTACAAAAGCTGGAAGAATGGTCTAATGCTTGGCAACTACGATTTAATGCGAAAAAGTGCAGTGTCATGCACTTGGGTAGCAGAAATCCAAGGGAAATGTACGCGATAGGGGGCGAGAGGTTGGTGGTGCACGGTTCAGGAGAAAGGCCTTGGTGTGATTATCTCTGATGATTTCAAGGTGGGAAAACAGTGTGACAAAGCGGTGGCAAAAGCCAGGAGGATGTTGGGCTGCATACAAAGAGGGATTACAAGCAGAAAGGAAGAGGTACTTATGCCACTGTACAAGTCACTGGTAAGGCCTCACTTGGAATACTGTGTTCAATTTTGGAGACCATATCTTGCAAAAGATGTAAAAAGACTGGAAACTGTTCAGAGGAAGGTGATCAAAATGATTTGGAGCCTGCGTCAGAAGCCTTATGAGAAGAGACTTGAAGACCTAAATATGTACACTTTGGAGGAGAGGAGGGATAGGGGAGATATGATTCCGACCTTTAAATACTTAAAGAGAAATGATGAACAAACAAACCTCTTCCAAAGATGGGGAAGCTGTAAAACTAGAGGGCATAACATGAAGCTGCAAGGTGGTAAATTGAAGGGCAATGTCAGGAAATATTTTTTCACTGAAAGGGTGGTAGATGCTTGGAATGCCCTCCCGATGGAAGTGGTGGGGGCAAACACGGTGACGGAATTCAAAATGGCATGGGACAGACACAGTGGATCCCTTTACAGCAACACGATAAAAACAAAATAAACTGAAACATATAACTTCTGAACCATCTAACGCCTCAACAAATAGGGGTGTCCTACATGGAGAGGTGGGTTCACCCCTAAACAAAGACATGGAGAGGTGTGGCCTGCACCTACTCTTGCCATCTTTCTGGGCAGACTAGATGAACCATGCTGGTCTTTATCTGCCATCATCTACTATGTTACTGTTACATTATACACACAACCATTATTAAAGCACTTGTAAATAGCTCATTCCATGTTAATCTTCCCTGTTCTTTGTCACGTTAACTTTAAATTGTTCTATGTAAACCGCATTGACCTTTGGAATACAGTATATAAAAAATGCTAAATAAATGTAGCCCGGTTCCGAGGGGGGTCCAGTGCATATTGATAGCTGATGCACTGACATCTTTCTGTGGGTGATAGGCAGACCACACCTTGTGGCTAACATGCTTTCTCTGTGCATTCTCAGGTGCTGCTGGTGCTGAGCCGCATCTAGAAATGACCCCTGCTGATCTCCCTCACAGACTTTGAGGGATACAGCCACCTCTGCTGCCAAGCTCTCAGCCACGGCACAGGGGGATGGCAATGAGAATGGCTCTGACCCCACCAGCCAGCTGCCTGTTGCTGGGGAGACAGGGTTTGCAGACCTGAGCTCTCTAAACCATCTCCACATCACCAGGAACAGCAGGATGGTGATGAATGGGAGCCACACAGAGGCAGCAGGACCTCCAGACTGCTCCTTGTCTGTGCAGAGCAGCTGCTGGCACAGAATGAAGAACACCGAGCACGGGTACGTGCCAAGCTTGTGCTGCTACAGCAAAGTGTGGTGCTGCAGGAGTGCCAGCTTGCAGTCACAGAAGACCAGCACCAATCTATTGTTCTCCTGCAGGACAGTGTGGCTGATTTGGTGGGGGAGCTGCGGCAGAACCATACCTGCACAGTCACCATGCCAAGTCAAGCTGCAATGACTGCTACTGCTGTGGCAACCACCACAGCAACAATCTCTGGATATTACTCCACCTCGGTGTCCACATGTGCCACCAGACACCAGGCCTTCACATCTGCCACAGCCAACACACAGACCTGGGGCCTGTTCCTCAGGGCACAGAGCCTGTCATGACCTTCCCCCCCATTCTATGAGGGGATCAAAGCTGAGAGTGGAGAGAATGAGGATAGCTCTGACTCAGGTGCTGCACCACCCTCCACCCCAGACCCTGTTGTAACCCTGTTAAGCATGTGCCCCCTGTGAGGGGGAGGGGCAGGGGCAAGGCCAGGGGCCGTGTGCAGAACAAGTGATTGGTCACTTGTTTGTGTGAGGGAGGGGCTAGAGTGCTTGGTCTGTGGGAGGGAGGGTGGAATGTGTGGGTGGAGGTATGGCTTAGTGGGGCCAGGGTGAGCAAGAAGCATGATGGTTGCACATGAGTTTGGGTGTAGGGTGTGGGGGACTGGGTGGAGCAGGGCGGGGGTACAGGGGAAGGGACATGATGTCCTTAATGTGCACATTAAGATAAACTATGCAATAAATATTGAGACAAAAAGTTATTTATTTAATGTCTCTTCTATACTGCGCTCTTTAAAAATCAGCACGGTTTACAGGTAACAGATTTGTGCAGTGCAGGCAGGCCTACACTGGACTTACAATAAACAGGGGATTATGAAAAAAGAAATGAAAAAGTCTGTTGCATCTAATGCTTTCTGTGACATTGCTTTACTCTTGGCTATTCCCATCCTGGTACCATTAGTATCAGGTCAATAAAGGATAACATGATTTGTCCAAGGTCACAGGGGTGCCAGTGGGATCTGAACACAGATCTCTGGTGTATTAGGCTGTTGTTCTAACTGCTAGGCTATTCCTCCACTGTGGGTATGGACCATGGACATATGTCACTGGTATACCATAATAGCAGGTATACAAATATGATCTCCCTTTCTCACTCAAACAAACTTCTTTTCTGGACTCCATCACATACAGATCGTATTTCAACATTTCCATTTTCCTTAACACAGGATTTGTTAGGGTCACCTAAATTAGTTCCTTTACCACAAACAGTGAATGTTTGCATAGTCAGAATAATCACTATTACTCTCCTTCATATTTCTTTGTGGGTAATTATTCATGCCTATTTAGCTTATAGGATTCCCACACCTCTGATATCTGTTCTTTATCACTGCATCCTGTGATGTTTTGCTGACTGCAGTCACACCAGCTTAACACAGACCTGTCACAACCTTTATATAGGCACAGCAGACAATTCGCTAAGTATTGGCCTTATTCCAGGTGCCTGCAGGGTGCAGGCACAGACTGTGCTATGTGATTGAGAATGACATCCCCGCCAGTATTCAGGGACATGTGAAATGCTTTGGATGTCTCCATGCGTACTGTATTCTCTATCGCTGGATGTTTCTGAGCCTGCCTGTCTCTGCGATATACCTGTGGACGCCTCTGGCGGCCATGCCTCCTCGGTTCAAACATGCATCTCGTAGGCTGTTCTTCACAGTGACACTATTTTGTTGATGCTGAGAAATGATTTCTGAGGCATAGTGGACCATATACCAGTCCTCTTCATGGCCAGGAAGGTGCTAGGCTATTCCAAGGACAATCTAAGATGGTATGGGATAATGTAAATATGAACATGTATTGCATGACATATCTACCATCAATTGGCAGTTGCTATTATCAAACACCAGCTGTGCTACCAGATCAGCACACCAGATCATCCCATTCTACACCCTCTCACTTGCAGTCCCAACAGACATCATTCAGGAAGACCAAACCCCTAACTAACAGTTGTTATGCTATAATAACAGAACATCCCAGACCTACACATATGATCTCCATTTCTCACTCCAAGATGGTTTGTTTCTAGATTCACTCACATATGATTCTCACATCACCAGTCCCAGTTTTCACAACCCTGGGTTTGTAAGGGTCCCCTGCATGAGCTCTTTTAGCACAAGCTGCACATTTCAGCATAGCCGGCATAGACACTGTCGCTCCTTGTACTATTTCTGTGGGGGTGTTTATTAATGTTTCTCTAGCTCAGGACATTCCCTCACCTCTGCTCTCTGTCCTTTCTGACTGCACCTTGTGTTTTCCCAAATTGCATTAACACCAGTTCTACATATACTTTTCCCTACCATTTTTCTCTATGGAATGACTTGAGGGGCACAGCAGAATTTTTTCTAAGTCCTAGTCTTGTTCCACATTCCATCTAGAATAACAAGGACGTCCATGGAGATAGCGGGAAACATACACAGCCCTTCCTGGAATACGCTTCGGACTTCTCTGCAGCTAACCACATGCCCATTCCACCCCTCTGGGGAATGTTTTGAGATTCCCATGCTAATGCTCTGGACATGCAGAAAAGAAGTGTTTCGGGATACTGTCTGAGACATTTTCCGCAGATAAATAAAATAAATAAATCTATTTAGCCAGTTTTGTATACCACCTTATCCTTCAATCAAAGTGGTTAGGGATATAACGAGGGGTCTACATTCAATATAGGTGACAAGACATACATATAGCTCTGGGGGTTGAGTCCCAGGTCTGTGTCTCCGCCACAGGTACATACCCCTTATTCGTGTTCTGGAATGACCTCCATGTTTATGTTTATTTCTTCTTTCTATACCATTGTTAGGCAATGACATCAGTGCAATTTACAATCAAATAACATCAATAAAGTGCAGTCTAACCCCTACAAGACTACTGCCAGAGATCCATTTGTAACTAGAAAGTCACTGGGGCAGGAGCAAACAGAGATCGCTTCTTCCCCAATCAACCCACAGACCCCTTGGAATGAGTCATGGTGCCAGGGAATGGGGAGTGGGCCAGGGAGTCATTCAGTTTAATTTTGGTAAGGGATGGAGGAGCTTCAGGGAGAAGGATTTGAAATGTTTCTCCTGCCACTTTTGCACAAAGGAGCTAGGTTTTGTTTTCTAGCAGTGCTTGAAAAAATAACTACAGCATTGAGCTGTAGTTTATTTTTTCTGCAAAAATGGGCTCAAGAAGCCTTTTTTTGCATCCTCATTTTCATGTTTTTATATAAACAAGTTGCTTTGCATGATGTTTATTGCAGTGATGTTTATTGCAGTAATTCAATACCAAATGTACATAAGACTTTGCATTTTGTGAGAACAAAAAGCACAAAAGCACAAAAAAACTGAACCTCGTTGTTCTGGCATGTCTCCAAGCGTGTTGTGCTATTTTTTGCATGAAATGCACTTTTGCAAAGTCACTTCGCACTTTGGTACATGGGACCCAAAATATGTTTTTTTAATTCAAACGTAGCACGCTCGGGTGGATTTTTAAATGTACCCATATAAATGCAAAGTTTGTGGATACTTTCATCCCAAACTTTGCACCAACTTTCAAAGGGGAAACTCAAGTATACTTTCTCTTTAAAAACTACTCCAGGAAACACACCACAAGGATTTGTACCTACTTTTTCTTAGGGTACTTTTTCACTTGAAAATAATAAGGTTGTGCTTTCACTGGAATGAAATTTGGTCCATTTTCATTTTCTTTCATTTTAAAAAGTCAAGTTCCCACCCCTTCCACAAAACAAACTAAAAAGCCCCACAAGTGGTCCCCTCGTCCCCTCCATACATTATCCCTCATCTCTTATTGCATTAGTGGGTAGAAAAGGTCACTCCTACCCCACCAGACAGATAATGGAGCTGTAAAACTTCCCCATAAAACTCTCCCAGCTCCATTACAACACTCCCACAATTCTTTGCAAGCAGGAGGAAGAAGATTTCCTAGTTGGGCACTGGCTTCCCAGAAGATTCACCTGCAGTTTCTTCCCCTTCTTTTAACCTTGTAGTGATAGTCTTTAGAGCTATATATTTGGTTCACATTTTCCTTAAATTCAAATCCTAGAAATATGAAAAATGATGGCAGATAAAAACAATACAACCTAGCCAGTTGGTCTGCCCATCCATACCAACTACTAAATCTTGCAATCTTTTCCTCTCCCTTAAAGATCCTCTGTGCTAGCCCCATACTTTCTTGAATTTAGAACGGTCCTCATCTCCACCAGAGGGGGCTGTTCCACACATCCACCACCCTTTCTGTAGAGGAATATTTCCTTAGATTACTCATTCCAAGTGCCCATCTGCTCCCCCCCCCCATCAGAGCCACTGCCCCTCACAGGGATGCAGCATTTGAAATGTTTTTTAAAAGGACACAACAGCACTTACTATCACGTCTGGTGCTTCAGTGCTGTTTCTTTTCTGTCCTTCTGATTCCACTTCTTTTTGCACAGCGGCAGAAGCAGCTGCCTGATTCACCTAATGGTAGCGCCAGCCCTGAGTCTACTCCCTATTATCTTCATCCTCTGATCCCCCATTACAGAGCTTTCTTTTCATTGAAAGAGGCCTACCATAATCCGGCATCCAAGCATACCAGCCTCTACTAATACCCCACTAGATGTTACTGTAATGCTAGCTCGGGCTGGAACACCTCTGGAGGGGGCACAATGGAAATAGACTACCGTCCAGCAACTCGGTTATTAGGGAACTGACAACAAACCCACTGGAGCAAATAAGAAAACTAAATTCAGGGTACTTTTTGGATGGTAAAGCCTAAGATGTTATTACAGGTGCAGGTAAGATGACACAAATCTTCTACAATATGTAACTTTAAATCAGGATCCAGAGTCCTTTTGAAGTATTAACTTTCAATATTTTATTAACTAGCATACCTAAAATACCTAGTATAGGAATTAAATGTCTTAAGTAATGACAAGTGAACACAGCTAATATCAAACTAACCTAACCAGGCTCTCTTTCTTGTTTTA
The DNA here is from genome assembly GCA_033557465.1 of Ichthyophis bannanicus. Classification (NCBI taxonomy): domain Eukaryota; kingdom Metazoa; phylum Chordata; class Amphibia; order Gymnophiona; family Ichthyophiidae; genus Ichthyophis; species Ichthyophis bannanicus. The sequence continues at coordinate 887,090,043 of CM066035.1, read as the reverse complement.
CAGGTACTTCCCATCAAGAAAACAGTATATCAAACAAGTATTCCCTTATACGATAGTTCAACTGCTAATGCAATATATTCTAGCTTTTGGAACAAGACTCTCTTTAAACTGTGTTTTTCTTTTCAGGATAAATGATCTTATAATCAGGTAACTCAGGATTGTTATATGGATTCCTTTACAGCAATACAGATTTACCAAGTGTATCCTTTTTTCTCTTTTGCCAGTTCTGCAGGAGCATTCACAGATAAATACGCTCTGATTCAGATATAAAAAAAAAAAAAAAGTATTTGTGCTCAAATATGAATGCACTCTAAACAAACAAAAATGTATACTCATCTTCCAACCAAAAATTCTTTCTTGGGGTTGGGGCCCATGTCCATGCTGTTTTGGTCTGGTCCTCTCAATCTGCTTCTCTGGAAACACCGTGACTTTTCCTCTGGTGGCTCTGCAGCTGGTCTTGTCCCTACTCCCTGACTTTACCAAGCCAATGAATGGAGTGGAGGAGTAGCCTAGTGGTTGGGGCAAGGCACTTCAAGCCAGAAGGTCAGGGGTTCAAATCCCACTAGAGGACAGCAACCTTGGGCCAGAAGGACTGGGGTTTCTAGTCCCATAGGTGCTCCTTGTGGTCTTGGCCAAGCCACTTAACCCTCCATAGCCTATGTTCCCTGTAAAATAGTTATCTCCAAGTTATAATGCCCTGTTCAATGTAAACCACACTGATGCAGGGTATACAAGGGAATGTAAATAAATAAAGCAAAACTCTATTCTTCCCTTGTCTCAGGTGATCAGACAGTGGCTGAACAATTACTGCCTTTTCACCTTTTTTTTTCTCTAAGGCAAACTCCCTAACTATCCTTGAATACAAATATAATTAAATAATCCCTAACTTGACCTTCCCACTCCCTCACACATTCACACACACAACATGCAGCTGTGGTGCTGTTTCTAAGAATCCTGCTTCTACAGTCACTTCAGGCTGTCAGGAAAATAAATGCTGTCTGCTTTTAAAAGCAGAGCTTCCAAATTATAACCAAAGCTGTAGCTGAACCTCAGGTAAACTGTAACAAAGAGCTACAGGAACTCAACCCCTTTGTGGCTGCAAATGCAGACTCAAATCTCCAACCAGACTTTTAAAACCAGAGGCTTTCCTCAAAATGGAGCATTTCTGGAAACCTGTGCACCTAACATACAAGTCGCAGGGCAGATTCTCAGTGTTTGTCTCCTCAAACAACAGCTTTGTCTCCTAAAGCTGACAGAAACACTTTTCACTGATTTCCCTCAAAAACACCAAACCTCTGAATAGATCAGTTTTGAACTGGTATTACCTTTCAAGGTTTACTACTTCCAAATAGCTTAAATCCAGCTTGTCAGCTTTTAGCAGCTATAACAGCAAATCAGACCTCTGACCAGTCAATCTTCCTCAAGTTAATCTTCAGACTTTCAACCATTAAATATTAGACAGCCTAATTATACCTAGATCCCCACCAAATGAAGGTACTTCAAAGGTATTCAAATCAAATCTCTTCTACAATTCTTCTCCCAAAAATGCCATACTTAGCAGCTTCCTGCTCATCTAACAATTAAAGAGACTACTTTAGCTTCTTCAAATGGTACAGTTCTCTCCAAATACCTCCAAAAATCCTCAGATCAACCCTTCACTCATGACTGCAGCCAGCAAATCTCCCTCTTTCTGCACCAAGGGTTCCAAAAACAAGCTAATTCTTCACTCCTACATACCAGCATTCCAAGCCAGTCCTCCACTTCTCCCAAAGAAACAGTTCCAAACACCCTTCCCAAACACACTCTTTCCTCCCAATTACAGATAATCCCCTCACCCCCATAAAAACCCCAATTACTCTTTTGAGAAAATTTCAGTACTGTTACTTTAGATCCTAATAGGTTAAAAATACCATTTGCAAAACTGCCTCACAGAAACTCTGACTTCCTGCCTGCAATAATCTCCAGCAGAGTTCTCTAGGTGAGATCACTTCCAAGGCACTTACTTCCTCCCACAAGACCACCTGTCCGTCAGACCCCATTCCTTCCCACTGGCTCTCTGAGTCTTCCCTTGCCCCTTTCCCACTCATCCTCTGCATGTTTAATTCAAGCCTGTCTTCTGGCTCTTTCCTGGCTGCTTGGAAACACACTATCATTCGCCCCATCCTAAAAAAGTCAACCCTGGAACCCTCCGTTCTTGCACACTGGTGCCCCATTTCCATCCTTCTTTTCCTCTCAAAGGTCCTGGAGAAACTGATCTTTGCACAACTATCCACTCATCTCGACACCACCCATGCTCTTCACCCTCAGCAGTCTGGTTTCAGATCAGGACACAGCACAGAAACTATTCTCCTTTCCTTTCTAAATGAGCTCTATGTGTCGCAAGAACATGGTGACTTTTCCCTGTTTCCCTAGATCTATCCCTGGCCTTTGATCTGGTTTATCACTCCACCCTTCTCTTCTGTCTTCCCGATTTCGGGGTCCATGGAATTGTCCTGTACTGGTTCCGGTCCTTTCTTTCCACTCAATCCTTCTCCATCCAATCTGGCTCCTCCATTTCCCCAACTACTGCTCTCCCCTGTGGTGTCCCGCAAGGTTCTATACTGGCCTCCCCCCTCCTCTTTAATGTGTTCCTGGCCCCTCTTGCCCTCATCATCCAGCAATCAGATATATCAGCATACTACTATGCCAATTTATTATTCTCCTTTTTCATACCAGTCCGTCGTCTCCTTATCTGACCCCCTTGAATTCCTGTCTGTCTTGATTATTGTAACGTCACACTAGCAGGCCTTCCCCAATACCAACTTCACTGCTTACAGCTTCTGCAAAACACAGCAGCCCACATTCTCACACATTCATCCTGCACAGATCATATCACCCTCTTGCTTATGCACCTCCACTGGCTCCCACTCAAATACAGAATCAACTACAAGATACTCATCCTTATCCATAAGGTCATACCACTGGCACCCCCAATACCTTGCAGATATCATCCACCAGCCTGCTTCTCCTCTCCTGTTGCAATCGGTTCATGCCATCCACCTATTCCTTCCCTCTGCCATGCACACCCATCTTGAACTCACTCGTCACTCTGCTTTCTTCTTTCTGGGACCAGCACTCCAGAACTCACTACCCGCAACACTCCATACAGAACTCTCTACCAGAAATTCAAGGGTTTGTTAAAGACCCACTTGTTCCACATTGCCTTTGACCTCCCTCCTCCTCAGTTCTAACCTCTGCTTCTCTAACTCCTCCTTAGCCCACCTTTCTCCACCCCCACCCCCTCCTTTTCTATCTTGTGTGCATGTTTCTATCTCCTGTCCTGTAATCAATGGTGTTCCTTTCAACTCTGCTCTGCAGCCAGTTTATATTATTTTTGTAAACTGCTCCGATGTATCTGCCTGGGTGGTATATCAAATATGATAATAAAGAATAAAGAATCCCTGCTCTGACTGATAACCTGCAGCCCAGTACCCTTTCATTTAACCATTTACTTACTTGAAAGACAGCCAGCCAATCTCAACCTTTAGTTACTTTTTAACTGCAGCCCTGCTTTTTAAAACCTGCTCAGTATTACAGCCCTTCTCTTCTCTATATTTTACTTATAAAATGGCTGCCATGCTTTCTTTCCCATTTAAAGCTGAAGAGCATTATTACGTTTTTAACCCCTGCTGCCCTGAACTGCAGCAAGCCTAACTTCATTTTGTTTACATGTGACCATGTCAGCCCTACTTTTATTTTATTTCTGGCATGGTTCCAGCTTTTTCCTGCCCAATGCTAGCACCACCACAAACCAAAGGCACCTGAAACTCAAAATAACTTATTATTTTTATTCTTATTATAAACCACTGGTTACACTACCTCCTGTGCATTTATACCACAGATGTTTCAGAGCTACCAATAAAGACACGCTGCACATAGCTGGAGCACAGGAATGAAGATGTATTGAATCAGAAGTTCATAGGTAACAGTGAGATATAGCAATGAGACACTAGATAACATTAGTATAACATCTCCCTTTTTTTCTTTGAGTTGAGCACAACTTCCTATTCTAAGGGGCTTGTTTACAAAGCCGCGGTAGCGATTCGCGATCGTTATTGGAGCCGCGGCCCCATTGAAATCAATGGGGCCGTGGCTCCGATAACGATCGCGAACCGCTACCGCGGCTTTGTAAACAAGCCCCTAAATGTCCTACAGATCAAGTCTGGTATCAGTAGATTGCTATCCAGCACAGCATGCCTATCTGGAACCATATATCTGACAGGTGTGCCTACTGGCTCCAGATTCTCATCACTGCCAGTCCCTGTAGCACCTCTCCATGCTTGAGATATACTTGAGCAGGAAGATTTCTTGGCTCTTCAGCTGAGCTATATAGGTACTGTCCTTGTGAAGTTGACTGATTAGTCACTCGCAGGTCCACGCGATTGTGACAATAGGGAGTTCCTTTAATGCCCACTAGATATGAGTATAGTGCAATCTTTTGCACACAGGTACTCAATCTCCAACGATTCATATGATCTCCTGATAGTGATTTCAAGTAGACTGAATCACCAATATTTCAGCTCAAGCATATCTGTCTTAACCCATTGCTTCATGTGTCAGAGTTTCTCTAATACACCTTGTACTAAACAGGGCTCAAGTAGCTTGCTGGCTACTGGCAGAGATGCCTTCAGTCTCCTTGACATCAGGTGCTATACTGGTATGCTATCCATGCCCTCTGCTGGTGTGTTCCTCTAATACAGTATTGTTTTCCATAGGTAGTCACCATCCCTTATTGCTTTTGTGCACAGGTTCTTTACTAAGATGGAGTGGAAGAGTGGCCTAGTGGGTGGGGCAAGGTACTGCAGGCCAGAAGGTCAGGGGTTCAAATCCCACTAGAGGACAGCAACCTTGGGCTAGAAGGACTGGGGTTTCTAGTCCCACAGGTGCTCCTTGTGGTCTTGGGCAAGCCACTTAACCCTCCATTGCCCATGTTCCCTGTAAAATAGTTATCTCCAAGTTATAATGCCCTGTTCACTGTAATTTCAGTTTGTTCAATGTAAACCACCTTGATATCATGAAAGGCAGTATATAAGAAATGTTAAATAAATACTATCTTTACAGCAGATTCAGCTTTGCCATTAGCTTGTGGGTGCCTTGTTGATGTCGTAACAGGTTCAAACCCCCACTCTGTAGAAAACTGTTTAAATTGGAAGTGCACAAAATGAGGGCCATTACCTAAAGTCACTCAATCAACTTGGCCATAGGATGCAAACTGTAGTTTGCAACACTTGATTGTGGCTTCAGCAGACAAGTCTGGGAGCAGTTCAGTTTCTCAGAAGTCTAAATAGTGATCCACTATCAACAGAAACTCTTCTCCAGCAAAGTGAAATAGGTCCATGCTGACAGTCTGAAAAGACTGGACCAATATGTCATGTAACATCATCATTTCCTTCTGCTGCTCACATGCACATTCATTGCACTGGAACAATTGCTCATGAAGTCTTTGATCTTGTCTTGTATGTTAGACCACTAAAGGATATCATGGGCTAGCCAGTAACATGCTTCACCACTTTTGCCCTCCCACACCACCTGAGAGCCACCATGGATATTACCGACTTCAGAAAATCCTTGAAGACCCATCTATTTGCCAAACATTTCAAGACCTTACAAGTCAACTAATTGCAAGGCCTATGACAACTTTTAGACAATTGCCAAATCCCCAAGCACCTGTAAGAGTCCATACACTTATGTAAATAGTTAAAATATGAATGTAAACACTGTTGTTAACTGCTATTGTAAATATTTATTTATTTACATTCTCTTATATACCACACTATTTCACATCAGTGCAGTTTACATTGAACAGGGTATTATAACTTGGAGATAACTATTTTACCGGGAACAAGGGCTAAGTGGCTTGCCCAAGACCACCAGGAGCACCTGTGGGACTAGAAACCCCAGTCCTTCCAGCCCAAGGAGGCTGTCCTCTAGTGGGATTTGAACCCCCAACCTTCCAGCCTGAAGTACCTTGCCTTAACCCCAACCACTAGGCCACTCCTCCACTCCAAATAGTTCCAAAACGTTCCATGCATACAAAGTTATGTTCTCTATAAACTGCTTTGAGAATTTAAAAGGCAGTATATAAAAATGTTAAATAAATAAATAAACATAAATTGAATGTATTTGTGTTAGCATCTCAGACCGCAATGATTTGGGTATAATGATTCTGACCCTTTTGTATAGGATGGCATTTGTAAACTTATTTCATTTCTGAATGACCAGTTTTCCTTCATTTCAGCTGGTGTTTTGTTCTTCAAATTTGTCCTTCCAGTACAGATTCAGTTCTTGCAAGGTAACAACTCTTGCGGTGTGCTGTATGATCAGTTGCAAACTCTAGTCTGCGCCATTCAGATAATCTGCCTGGTTGATTTGTGCAATGTTAGTTTGTTCTTGTTCCATCCAACAAACTTTGCGGTGTTCACTACCAGTGCTGGATTGCTGATGGTCATCTGCAGTGGCTCTCTGAGTATGTTTATTTTTTTATTTTTTATTTTATTTATATGTGAGTTTTTCTACACCGTCCTTTCCCAAGATCAAGGGCAGTTTATAATGAATAACCAATATACATAGAACTTAAATCAATAGTGTTACATCAAACTGTTAGAATTATTTATAGTGATACATCAAACTGTTAGAATTATTTACAAGAAAAGTATCTTACAGACAACATAGTTACATGTGCAAATTAGTCTAATTTAATTTAAGGGGGGTACTCGATAATAAGGAGGGCATCTGAGGCAGAGAAGGGTAATTATGTATGTTGTTGCAAGATTGGATAAATTTTGTTATTATCTTGAATGTTATCATAGTATTCAATGAATAAATATGTTTTAATTTCCTTTCAGAACATTTTGAGGTCCTTGATAGATCTTAATATATCCGGTAGAGCATTCCAAAAGATAGAGGCATCATAAGTGAATATCCTATTACTTGTAAATTGTTTTGTCTTGCAAACGTCAGAAGGGACTATTATAGTGTTTTGTGTGCATCCTCTCCTGATTCTTTCATTAGTGGGTGTTTTAATTAGGGAGGATAGAAATGAAGGTGCAATGTTACTAAGGAGTTTAAATGTGATCATTAGTGTTTTAGATTTTATCCTACTTGTAACTGGTAACCAATGAAGATGGAGAAATTAGACCTTACCTGCTAATTGTCTTTCCTTGAATTCTCTCCGGGCCAGTGCAGGTAACCATAGGGTTGTCAATCTCCTCCAGCAGCTGAGGACTGAATTTCAAAGTCTTGCTGACAGCCTATCCAGCTCCCTCTGGTGTCAGAGACTCAGTCACCTATTGTCCAAGCAGTTTCTAACAAACACTTCCATGCAAACAACTCTCGTATTAACCAAAAACAACAAAACATCTATTGCTTCCTTTGAGCCTCTTCTCGCACCCCACAGGCAGTGTTGGTTTTTCGTAACACTTATTGCCACCTGATGCCTCCTTTCTTCTTTTTTTTTTTTTAACTTAGCAGTCACTAGACCTTCCCTTCCCGCAACTGGAAAGGAAACCCCAACTGCAGCCCCTCCAAAAAGAATCACCCAGCGAATCTTTCCCTCTTATGACCACTAGATTTTCGAGAACCCTTCAACTATGCTGACACTTCTGAAAGGTATAACTACCTGCTAATGAAGGAACTCTTGCAGATCCAGTGGGTGGGACCTGGACTGGCCCAGAGAGAACTCAAGGAAAGACAATTAGCAGGTAAGGTCTAATTTCTCTTTCCTCTTCGTCTCTCCGGACCAGTCCAGGTAACCGTAGGGACTTACCAAAGCAGTTCCTAAAGACGGGAGGGACCTGCAAGCCCCCCTAACAAGGCCAAAGCCCCAACATTTGCATCTCCCCGTGCCTGCACATCCAATTGATAGTGTTTAGTAAAAGTATGCAGAGACGACCAGGTCACGGCCTGACAGATATCCACCGGAGGCACCAACGCGAACTTCGCCCAAGAAGCCGCTTGTGCCCTATTGGAATGAGCCCTGAGTCCTTGCGGAGGCAACTTGTGTTTTGTCTCAAGCTGCACTGATCGCCCGCTTCACCCACTGGGCAATAGACGCTTTGGAAGCAGCTTCCCCTTTCTGAGGCCCTCCAAAAACCACGAACAACCTGTCCGACTTCCTAAAAGGCTCGGTCCTATGAAGGTAACGATGCAGTACTCTACCCAGATCCAACTTTCGAAGCGTGCAACCCCCGTCACCGCCCTCGGCATGCTGAAAAAAGTTGGAAGCGAAATGGACTGATTTAAATGAAAACTGGACACCACCTTAGGCAAAAACGATGGCACTGGTCGAAGCACTACATTTTCCTTTGTAAACTGAAGATAAGGGGCCCAACAGGAAAGCGCCTGAAGATCCGAAACTCTCCTAGCCGAACACAAGGCGACAAGGAAGGCTGTCTTCCAAGAAAGCTCCCTGAGACTCCCCGCTGACGTCGGCTCAAAGGGTGGTTGCGTTAATGCATTTAACACTAAATTCAAATCCCACGGTGGTATCACTGTTCTCAAGGGAGGTCGAATAGGCTTAGCAGCCCTCAGGAAACGTTGTATATCTGGGTCAGCTGACAACCCGCTCCCCAATACCTTTCCTCTATAACACGCCAGGGCTGCCAATTGCACCTTGAGAGTGCTGAGTGCCAAGCTCTTTTCTAGCCCCCTTTGCAGGAAAGCCAAAATAACCGGCAGGGTTGCAGAAAACAGTCTAATGTTACGCTCTCCACACAAGCCTTCAAAAATGCGCCATATGCGGACATACGCCAGAGAAGTAGATCGCTTTCTAGACTGCAATAAGGTAGTAATCATCGCCGGCGAGTACCCCGGACGGCGGAGCCGCTCCCTTTCAACAGCCAAGCCGTAAGCAAGAACTGATTCACCTGTGGCATCAACACCGGACCCTGATTCAATAAATTGACTTGACTGGGGAGCTTCCACGGTTGATCGACAAGCAGCCTGACCAGATCCGCATACCACGGCCATCTGAGCCAATCCGGAGCAATGAGAATCACGACCCCCTCGTGTCTTGCAATTCTCTGAATTACCCGGCTGATCAAAGGCCAAGGGGGGAACACATACAACAGCTCTCCTGTCAGCCATGGCTGAACGAGACCATCGAGGCCTTCTGACATATGTACCCTGTATCTGCTGTAGAAGCGAGACGCTTTGGTGTTCCCGAGGGTAGCCATGAGGTCTATGACTGGCTGTCCCCAACGAAGCGTGAGGTCGTGAAAAACCGCTGCATTTAGTTCCCACTCTCCGGGATCCAAAACATTCCAACTGAGATAGTCGGCCTGCACGTTGTCCCGTCCGGCCACATGCACCGCCGAGATGGCCAGAAGATGGGTCTCCGTCCGCTGCATCAAACGCTGACTCTCTTCCAACAGAGCTGCACAGCCCGTGCCTCCTTTGCTGTTGATGTAAGAGACCGTCACCGCATTGTCGGAGAAAACGTGAACCGCTCTTCCTCGAACCAGCCAAACTCTTGAAGCGCCAAACTGACTGCTCTCATCTCTAGATGATTGATTGACCAGCCGCTCTCCTCCATGGACCAGATGCCCTGCATCACGTGCGACAAGCAATGCACCTCCCAGCCCGAAAGACTGGCGTCTGTAGTGACCAGCAACCACTTCGGCTCCGAAAGCAACACTCCCATGCGAACCCGACTGGGATCCAACCACCATTGTAGACTGACCCGTACATCTTCCAGACATTCTAGTCTCTGGGCCAGGGAGTGATGCTGCGGGGACCACCTGGACAGCAGCGCCTGCTGAAGTGGATGCATATGAGCTCTGGCCCACGGCACCAAATCCAAGGCCGCTGCCATGGTTCCCAGCAGTTTCAGGTATCTCCACACTGTGGGTGCCCGCAGACGCAAAAACGCCTGTACCTGTTTCCAAAGCTTCTGCACCCTGTCGTCGGGCAGGAACACCGATCCTTGTTCGGTGTCGAACAAGGCTCCCAGATAAGTCAGCCATCTCAGAGGACAGAGCTGACTCTTGGACTGGTTTATGACCCAACTGAGCTGTTCCAAAAACTGAACCACCCGCTGGGTCGCTGTGACCAACTCCATCCGAGACCCTGCCCGTATCAACCAATCATCCAGGTAAGGGTGTACCTGAATCCCCTCTTTCCATAAGGCTGCCGCAACCACCACCATCACCTTTGTGAACGTACGCGGAGCCATTGCCAGATCAAACAGCAACGCCCTGAACTGGAAGTGGCCCATGGGCACAGAAAACCTTAGGAACCTCTGATGCTCTGGCCTGATCGGGACATGGAGATATGCCTCAGTCAAATCTATGGAAGACAGAAATTCCCCAGGCTTCACCGCCTGGATAACGGACATTAGGGTCTCCATATGGAAATGTGGCACCCTCAAACATCGGTTTACGTGCTTAGGATCCAGAATGGGGCAAAAAGAGCCCTCCTTCTTGGGGACTATGAAATAAATCGAGTATCAACCTAAACTGTATTGATCTCTAGGGACAGGCACCTCCGCTTGTAGCTGAAGGTGAAATTTCACTTACCGTTAATTTCCTTTCCTGGAATACTGCTAGACCAGTCCAGACAAACGGGTTATGCACCCCTGCCATCAGATCTTGGAGACAGAGAATTCCACCAGAGCTCTGATAGGGTGGAGGCTGGTGATATACAGCTACCCCTAGGGGTCTCTGTCAGTAACGTATAAAAGCTATGGCAACTTAAACTGAACCGTACCCCAGAGGGTCCCAATGAACTATATACAAGGGAGCCGAAGAACTCCCCAGAACTGAAGCTAGCATGCACCAACGCACTCATGGATCGCCCATGGCGAGGCATACTGAAAAGGAAGAACAGCGGTCGGCGGCTGCACAGCGCCAGCAGCATTGCAACAGACAGCAGGGCGGGTCCTGAACTGGTCTAGCAGTATTCCAGGAAAGGAAATTAACGGTAAGTGAAATTTCACCTTCCAAGTCATACTGCTAGACCAGTCCAGACAAACGGGCAGTACCCAAGCTACCTGCTCTCAAGGGGGGGTCAAGGCCGCCAACAGCACTGCAGCTCCAAAGCAGCCGTCCTGACGAGCCCGAACGTCCAACCTATAGTGACGTACAAAAGTGGACAGCGAAGACCAAGTCGCTGCCCGACAAATATCCAAAGGGACGACTTGAGACCGCTCGGCCCACGAAGCCGCTTGCGCCCGTGTAGAGTGAGCACGGAGTCCCGCTGGAACCGGTTTCCCCCGAAGAATATAAGCTGCCTCAATGGCCCCTCTGAGCCATCTAGAAATGGTAGATTTGGAGGCCGCGGAGCCCCGACGAGGACCCGCAAACAGGACAAAAAGATGATCAGACGTACGAAACAAGTTTGTGACTTTCAGGTACCGGGTGAGCACTCTCTTAAGGTCTACCGCCCGCAACGGAGACCGACTACCGTCACACTGAGCCATGGTAAAGGCTGGTATGAAAAGAGGCTGGTTAACATGGAACGGCGTCAGCATCTTTGGCAAAAAAAAAGGGACAGTCCGAAGAGAAACGCCCTCCGCTGAAAAGGAGAGATAGGGATCTCGACAGGAGAGAGCTTGTAGCTCCGAAATACGGCGCGCTGACGTAATAGCCACTAAGAAGACAGTCTTTAGAGTTAAATCTTTGAGCGAACAGGCCTTCAGGGGCTCAAAGGGAGGAGAAATGAGGGCACGAAGCACGAGAGCAAGATCCCACGTCGGCACCGGCGGACGTAGCGGAGGTCGCAAGGACTTAACTCCGTGGAGGAAGCGAGACACATCCGCATGCGAAGCGATCGATCGCCCCGCTATGAGACCCCGAAAGCAAGACAAAGCGGCGACCTGTACCCGCAGGGAACCGAGCGCCAAGCCTTTATCCACCCCGGCCTGGAGAAAAGCCAGGATGTCTGGGATACCGGCACACCAGGGAGATAGGCTATGCCGGGAACACCAACTGTGAAAACATCGCCAAACCCTGGAGTAGGCCATGGATGTGGATGACCGCCGCGCTTTGAGTAGGGTAGTGACCACCCTCGGCGAATAGCCCTTGTGCCCTAACCTGCGGCGTTCAATAGCCAAGCCGTAAGCGAGTATGGAGCCGGGTCTTCCATTTCCACTGGTCCCTGGGTCAGGAGACCGGGAAAGGCCCCGAGATGGAGCGGCGACGCTCGAGACAACCGGACTAGATCCGCATACCACGGTCGGCGAGGCCAATCAGGAGCCACCAAGATCACCGGACCGCGATGTTCCCTGAGCCTCTGGAGAACCTTGCCTATCATGGACCACGGTGGAAAGACATACAGAAGAAGGTGGGTCGGCCACGGCTGAGAGAGAGCATCTATGCCGCACGCTCCCTCTTCCCTCCAATGGCTGAAATACCACGGCGCCTTGGTATTCTGCGCCGTGGCCATGAGATCCATCGCCGGCAATCCCCATAGTTGAACAATGGAACGAAACGCTTCCGGCTGCAGCGACCACTTCCCAGGATCCAGAGAGTGCCTGCTGAGAAAATCGGCCTTCACATTGTCCACGCCCATGATGTGCTGCGCCGAGATAGCCAGAAGATGCTTCTCCGCCCACGGAAGGAGCAAGCGCAGTTCCTGGGAGACACCCAGACACTTCGTGCCGCCCTGGCGGTTGAGGTAAGCCACCGTCGTAGCGTTGTCGGACAAAACCCAAACTGCATGTCGCTGCAGAAGAGGCTGAAACTGAAGCAGAGCCAAGCGCACCGTGCGCGTCTCGAGATGATTGATGGACCAACGGGCTTCGCGAGGCGACCAAACACCCTGCGCCAAAGTCATGCCGCAATGTGCTCCCCAACCGGAGAGGCTGGCGTCCATCGTGACCAGGAGCCAGCATGGAGACTCCAGAGGCACCCCTCGAAGAAGATTACATGCTTGAAGCCACCAGAGAAGGTCGCGGTGCACCTGCGAAGGCAGAGGTAACCGGACCTGATAATCCTCCGACACCGGCGACCAACAAGAAAGAAGCGCCGCCTGCAAGCTGCGCATGTGTGCTCTGGCCCACGGGACGAGATCTATCGTCGCTGCCATGGACCCTAAGAGTTGAAGGTAGTCCCACGTCCGAGGCGCCGCTTGATCCATGAAGCGGTGAAGCTGAAGAGAGTTCTTCCGAACCCGTTCCTGCATTAGAAAGACCCGTCCCTGACGAGTGTCGAACCGAGCACCGAGGAAGTCCAGAACCTGAGCCGGCCGGAGACAGCTTTTGGCGCGATTGATCACCCAACCGAGCTGCTCCAAGAAGAGGACCACCCGAGCGACGGTCTCGCGAGCTTCAGACCGGGAGTCGGCCCGGATAAGCCAGTCGTCGAGGTAGGGATGAACCCGAATGCCCTGCTTGCGCAAGGCCGCCGCCACGACGATCATGATCTTTGAGAAAGTCTGAGGAGCTGTCGCCAATCCGAAGGGCAGTGCGCGAAACTGAAAATGCTGTCCCAGCACCGAGAACCGGAGATAGCGCTGATGTTCGGCCCAGATCGGGATATGAAAATAGGCCTCCACTAAATCGAGAGACGCCAGGAACTCGCCCTTGCGCATGGCTTGAATCACGGAGCGAACGGTCTCCATGCGAAAATGAGGAATGCGAAGATCGCGATTCACGCCCTTGAGATTCAGGATAGGCCGAAATGAACCATCTTTCTTGGGCACCACGAAATAGATGGAGTAGCGACCCTGACCTCTTTCGCAAGGAGGAACGGGGAAAATGGCGTTTAAGGACAGAAGGCGACGAAGGGTCACTTGAACGATTTGTCGTTTCTCGGGGGAGGCTGCTGGAGAGATGACGAAGGCCTCTGGGATGGCTCGAGCGCACTCGAGCGAATAACCCCGAGAAATGCTGTCGAGCACCCAACGATCGGTGGTGATGCGTGCCCACTCTTGCGAAAACATTGCCAACCGACCCCCGATCGGCGGCAATGTCCCAAGCGGGCTTTCCGTCCCATCAGCGGGAGGACCGCCCGGCTGTGGAGAACTTCCCTGCGGAGGAGGAAGGCTCAGCGCCCTTACGGGCCCCTCGAAAGGACTGTGACCGCGCTCCATAGCGATTGGCTGGAGTCGCCCCCTGGGAGGATTTAAAGGAGCGAAACTTTCGGGAGTTCGAGACCGGGAATAGCGCCGAAAATTCTGTGCCCGTGATGAACGGCGAGAAGACGCCTTAGGCCTATCCTCCGGCAAGCGTTGAGGCTTAACTTCACCCAGGTCCTTCACCAGCTTATCGAGCTCATCGCCGAAGAGAAGTTGACCTTTAAAGGGCAACTTGGAAAGCCGGGCCTTGGATACTACATCCGCTGCCCATTGGTGGAGCCACAGCCAACGCCTAGCCACCGTGACGGCAGCAAGTGAGCGAGCCAAAAGGCGCAGTAAGTCATAGAAGGAATCTGCGATAAAGGCCGTAGCCGACTCGAGGCGGGTGTGGGACAGATCATCCGGCAACCGTTGAAGCCAGTGGAGCAACGCCCGCGCTGTCAAGCCCCCGCATACTGACGCCTGGAGAGCTAGGGACGATGAAGCAAAGGCAGTCCTGAGAAGATTTTCCACCTTACGGTCCTGCGGATCCTTAAGCGCCGCTCCGCCCTCCACCGGGATGGTGGTGTGTTTCATTACTCCAGTGACTAAGGCATCCACCTTAGGGTATGCCAGCCACTGCTCTAGAGCTTCCGGAGACCAGACATAAAGCTGATTGAGGCGACGAGAGTTACGCAGCGGCACATCTGGAGAATCCCACTCCCTGGAAACCATTTGCTGCAACTCCGGTGGAAAGGGGAAGGCCTTGGAGGGCTTTCGAATGCCCTGCAAAATCGGATCTACCTGGGACTGACCCGGAGCCGTCTGCGGCTCCCCCAAATTCGTAAGGCGTAGCGCTTCCGACACCTGGGCAATCAGGGCAGATAACTCTTCCTTCCGGAAAAGCCGAATGTCCTCGGAGTTGTCCTGGGCAGGTAAGGACGAATCTGAAGGAGAATATTCGCCATCCTCCCGATCCGAGGAAGCCGCAGAGTCCTCTCCTGATGACCTGTCATCAGGGCAACTGAAAACCTCTTCAGGAATAAACTGAGACGCCCTGAGAGAGCGGGATCTCTTATGACCTGTAACAGGCTGTTTCTGCTTGCCTGCAGAAGGCACAGAGATGCTCCCCGGAGCTACTGGCAGCTGCTGCGCCCCTGTCGCCACAGACTCCGCTCTCCATAGAGACCACGCCTGGCAAAAAAGGGATAGGAGATGTTCCTCAGAAGGCAGTCCTGCCGGCGTGGATAGCCATGGAACCTGAGAAGCTGCGGGAGAGGCATCCCATGGCTCCACAGGCAGCAGTGGAGGCGGCTGACCATCCACAACAGGCAGAGTAAAGGTTGAAGGATCTGAAGGCAAAACAGCAGCCGAAGACTCGCCCGGGTGGGCCAAGCAAGCAGTGCACAGGCAATTCTGGAGGTCCTTGTGCTTCTTCTGACACCCCAGGCATCGTTGTCCTGAAGAAGGCATAATGACAAATAAACTCTGCCCTGCAGCGCAAGGCAGGAAGGCAGTCCACACACACTGAAGAAAACTGCTGGGTTTTTTTTTTTTTTTTAATATCCACAGGGAGAGGAACCAATCTCCCAACCTCCAGCTGGAAATCGCTGGGAAAAACGAGCAGTAGGAAGGCTGCAATAAAAACAAGAAGCAGAGGAGAGCAAACTGGTTTCCCGCCAAAAACCGGAGCTTTTCAGCGATTCAAAATGGCCGCTGGCAAAGCAAATAGAGCAAAAAAACAGAATTTAAACCCCCGAAAAAAACAACAAAACAAAGAAAAGTTCGAGGGAAGGCAGGGGAACACTGTCTACATGAGGAAAACCCCGAAATTCGCCGAAAACGTCAAAAACGAAAACGAGCTGCCACGGAGCTGCAGGCACCGAGGGGAGAGAGACAGGTGCTGTACTTACAATGTCGATGGTGCAGGGAAGCCAAAACCGCTGCTCAGACCACAGTCAGCTGCCTCTCTACTAAAATCAGCCCCAGGGACTAGATTTTAGGAGGGTTGTCATCCAGCGAACTAGCCCTCATGACTAGCGCTGGGGAGCCTTCTCATCAGCGATCTCCACTGTGACAGGGGATCAGCTGGAAAATCAAACCCTGGTGCCCAGAGAATTAACCTGGCAATGACAGGGAACAGAAGAAATCAAGGGAATCCCAAGAATCTAAAATAGATGAGGAATTTTGAAGGAGCAAACAAAAAAACATCCAGATCTGCTGGAGACAGAGAAATACTGACAGAGACCCCTAGGGGTAGCTGTATATCACCAGCCTCCACCTTATCAGAGCTCTGGTGGAATTCTCTGTCTCCAAGATCTGCTGGCAGGGGTGCATAACCCATTTGTCTGGACTGGTCTAGCAGTATGACTTGGAAGCAAGAGTTGAAGCGTATCGTTTACTGCCTTCTGTTTCTTCAGGGATCTGCAAGGAGACCGGAGAACAGTCTCCGCTAGTGTCTGTGCAAACTCTAATGCATAGCCCTCGTGGATGATTTCCAGGACCCATTGGTCCATCGTAATGTCGGCCCAGACGGAAAGAAAATCCTGCAACCGTTCCCCCACCGGGACCTCCGCCTGAGCCGGCTGCCCTTCATTGAAGTTTCTTGGAGGCGTTCTGCTGGGAAGCAAAATATCCCCTGCCGAACCCCCACGCTCCTCGAAAGGACTGCCCCCGCGCCACAAAGCGGCCTCTCTGATAAGGGGCAAACCAAGAACCCCGAAACCTGCGAAGGTCTCTACCTTGCCCCCTTGCTAGAGGCCTCAGTCGAGCTCCTCTCGGGCGATCCTCCGGAAGGCGCCCCCCCTTGGAATCCCCAAAATCTTTAACTATCTCATCGAGGGCCTCCCCAAAGAGTAGCCTACCCTTGTAGGGGAGCTTGCTGAGTCGCGCTTTAGAGGATGCGTCTGCAGCCCAGTTCCGCAACCAGAGGAATCTCCTCGCTGCGATCACTGAAGCCATGGACGTCGCCGAAATCCTGACCAAGTCATAAAAAGCATCTGCTAAATACGCCACTGCTGATTCCAGCCTCGCTCCTTCCGAGAACGTGCCAGCATCTTTGTCGGCCACCAAGTCCCCCTGTAGCCACCGAATAGAAGCTCGGGATACATAAGCTCCACAAATGGATGCCAGAAGTGACAGCACACGCGAATCAAACGCTTGCTTAAGCAGCACCTCTAACTTACGGTCTTGCAGATCTTTCAGAGCAGCACCGCCTTCCACTGACATATGTACCCAGTCTTCTTTGTCACTGCAGCCACCAGCACATCGACCTTGGGCATACGCAATAAATCCTTCTCTTCCTGAGGAACTGGGTAAAGCCACCCAATAGCCAGGCTACCCCTCAGAGAAGCCTCCGGATACTCCCATTCTGAGTCAATCATCTGCCTAATAACCCTATGAACCGGGAAGCAACATTGCTCTGGTTTAAAACCTTGGAGTAAGGGATCCTCTAACGGTTCCTCCTGTACTACCGGTAAGGAAATGTTTAGAGCCCCTAAGGATTGTGCAATAAGCGCCCCGAGCTCTTCTTTGTGAAAAACCCTAAAGACATTAGGGTCCTCGCCTGGTAGTAGCTCAACTTCCTCTAACTCCCTGAGCCCCCAAGAATCCAAGGCCCCTTCCGAGAGAACTTCACCCTCTTCCATTTCCTGCGGCGCAGAGCTCTGCCCCCCAAAAACTTTGGAGCCCAAGTCTGCTTTCAAAATCTTAGCTGAGGGACCTTCCCCCGGATCTTGCAATTAGGCATCCTAAGGAGCCCCCAACATGCTAGGTGCAGCAGCTCTTCCCAGACCCTGTTCAAGTTTTAAAACATAAGCCTTATATAATGAAAGGATAAAATCCACTGAAAACACGGATTCCAAGCCCCCCTGCAATTCGGGCGTGGAACCCTGCACTGTGTCTACCGCGGAAGATCGTTTTGACTTCGCTTTACGTTTTGCCAGCTTAACTGAAAGCGCGTGAGCGCCTGGCGCCATAGCTAAAATGGCTGCCGTTCCCGCCTTCTCCGTGTCAGGGATCAGCCCAGTGCCTTCACCCGATGCCGATTTCGTGTCCATCGCGCCCCCGAAGAGGTGCTCCACACAGCTCCCTGTGCGAAAACAGATTCTACAAATGCCGGGACCCGAAAGCCCCTGCCGACTCCCACACTGTGCACAAGGAGCTGACCCAGCCAGCATGCGCCTGAAGAGACCACAAAGTCCATCTGAGCGTGTTCCCCCCACCGGGCCCAAACCGCGATGGCGAACTAAAGAAAAACAAATCTTTGCTGCTCACCTGAACAGACGTTTGCGATGCGCGGCACCCCCTTCACTACCGCTGCTCGCAGGTGAATGAGGGAGGTCAATGAGGGCAGAGGCTGCAATCTGGGGCTCCCAGATCCTGTCACTCTCCCACCAGGAATGACTGTCGGTGCTGAATCTGAGGCAGGCTCTGCCTCCAGCGCCAAGCACCGCTGTACTCTCTTTATTTGCTTTTTTTTTTTTTTTTTAACAGTCAAAATCCCTCTGTTCTGCTCCTAGTAGCCCTGCTAGGGCCACCCCGTCAGAAAAACCAACACTTTGCTAGAACCCTAACAATCTATTCCTCTTCTTCACACTAGAGCCTGTCAGCCACATCCTATCCAACTGCTGAGGACTGAAAGACTGAGTCTCTGACACCAGAAGGAGCTGGATAGGCTGTCAGCAAGACATTGAAATTCAGTCTTCAGCTGCTGGAGGAGATTGACAACCCTACGGCTACCTGGGCTGGCCCTGAGAGACGAAAAGGAATGTATAGTATAGGGGTAATGTGGTCTGTTCTATGAGATTTACAAATGATTCTGGCTGCAACGTTCTTGGCCATTTGGAGCTGATTAGTAACCTTCTTGGGCAAACCATGTAGTATACTATTACAGAAATCAAAGTAAAGAGTGATTAAGGCCTGAAGCACAGATCTAAAATCGTAACTATCAAGCAATGGGCTTAGATGTTAAATCATCCATAATTTAAAGAAGATGGATCTAGTAACTAGCTTTATGTGAGGTTCCATGCTGAGAGACTGATCAAGGATTAGCCCAAGGTATTTTACTTCATTTTTTAATTCCAGTTCAGCTTTTTGGATGGAGAGTATAGAAGGAAGGGTGAAGTTCTGATTCCTGGTAATATACAAAACCTCAGTTTTATTGAAGTTTATCCTTAGGTTGTGTGCTTTCTGCCACTTCCCTGTTTCATTGAGGCAGGATGATATTTGATGTTGGGTGGGCTTTGTTATATCTATGAAGAAATACAGCATTATATCATCCACATAGATGTGATATCCTACTTTGAATTTTTTTAAATTTTGCAAATTGGTTAGAGATATAAATTAAATAGGTCTGCTGAGAGCGAAGACCCTTGAGGAATGCCTTGTTCCTGGTTGAAGATTGATGAAGTCTGTTGGTCAATCTGAACTTGTTGGATATGGTCAGAGATGTAAGACTGAAACCACTGGTGCACAGTGTCCTTTATGACTATCTGGTCTAGTCTTGTAAGTAGTATGCTATGGCTAATACTGTCGAAAGCAGAGACAATATCCAAAAATACGAGAATAAATGCTTATTTAGGACTATCTATGCCTCACATAAATTTACCAAAGAGGGCTAAGATCAGGATTTTTACACCATGAAATGGTTGAAAACCATATTTTTGTTCATCTAAAGGAGCATATAGGTCAATGAAATCTTGTAACCGGGTAGCCGGACCGGCTCGCCCCCGCTCGGGCATCGACCACTCATCTAATCCTAACCACCCAATATATCTTAAGGACCTCTTCTGAAACATTCACCCCCCCCCCCGACCCATCTTCCCCGAACAGTATAACCACAAAAATCCACAAGACACACAGTTAATGGTAAGCAACTGGTCGCAGCTTTATTACTAATACTCAAATGTTTAACATCCAGAACAATAATGCAACATAACCGTAACACAAAGGAGGGATCCGTCACCAGCCATACTATTAGCAAGGTGACCTCTCGTCCCCCGTGTTGTGGCCAAGCCCTCGGCCAAGTCCTATCACTCATCCGCCGACCACCATATCAGTAGCAAAAGTCTGCATGGGTTTTTCCCGGGACGTGGGCACCCCGCCCACGCCCCAAAGGCCTAATATTCGGGTCCCCGGAAACCTCCGGGAACCTGTGCACCCCCCCCCCAAGCTGCAACAACCCGAATACCCAATGACAACTTGCGCCCTATCCTCGTAAAGGGAGGGCAGGCGGGAGCTTCAGCGCCTTTCTTCCCGCATGTGCTCAGGACTGCAACTGCGCTGAGCACATGCACCCGCACACGTCATTGCCACCGCGCATGCCCCCCGTCCTCACCCAATCAGTTTGAAGGACGCGCAGCATCCTGCCCCTACTTTTTCCACCAGTCCCCCTCCCCCCCCCCCGAGCCGGGGCCCGACGCCGACCGGGCACCCAGTTACTGTTGGGCGCCCGGGACCCCGCCCGCGCCCTTTCTATAACCGGGTAGCCGGACCGGCTCGCCCCCGCTCGGGCATCGACCACTCATCTAATCCTAACCACCCAATATATCTTAAGGACCTCTTCTGAAACATTCACCCCCCCCCCCCGACCCATTTTCCCCGAACAGTATAACCACAAAAATCCACAAGACACACAGTTAATGGTAAGCAACTGGTCACAGCTTTATTACTAATACTCAAATGCTTAACATCCAGAACAATAATGCAACATAACGGTAAGACAAAGGAGGGATCCGTCACCAGCTGTACTATTAGCAAGGTGACCTCTCGTCCCCCGTGTTGTGGCCAAGCCCTCGGCCAAGTCCTATCACCCATCCACCGACTTCGCCATATCAGTAGCAAAGGTCTACACGGGTTTTTCCTGGGATGTGGGCACCCTGCCCACGCCCCAAAGGCCTAATATTCGGGACCCCGGAAACCTCCGGGAACCCGCCACCGGCACAGACCCGCTGAACCTCTGTGCCGCCCCCCCCCCCCCCCCGATTTAAAGCTGCGACCAGCGCACCTTGTCCTGCACCACCCGCTCAACTGCTTCCTGCCAGTCATTCAACAATAAGTCGACACCCACCGGCGATAAATGGACGCCATCAACCCTATACAAGCCCGCACAATGCACCTCAACCCACTCATGCCGCACTTGAAAACCCCTCATTTCCGATACCCAACGCCCAATTTGTCTATTAATCTTGACTAGGCCCCTGGACCACCTCCGCTGAGTCCAGCATGCAGGTCTAGGTAGAATGTCCGACCAAACCAATACAACCCCCGGAAACCAACGCAGCACAACTGCTAAATCCCTCTTCGCTGAGTTAATCAGCTGCTTGGAAGTCCAGGACGTCAAATCGTTGCCGCCCAGATGAACTAAAAAAAATCCAAGGTGATGGGAGCCGACTCCGCTGATGTTGAAGCAAAGGCAGCATCTGCATCCACCGCAGTCCTCGCTCGCCCAGCCATGCAACTGACAGCATCGCAGGATCAACGCCCAAATTTCTTCCGATTGGCCTCTCGTCAGCCTGCTGGCTAGCCCAAAAGACGAAAGAGTGCCCAATGATCCAACAATGCAGCAAACGATGCACCCCATCTGCAAAAGAAATCAACAGTTACTGGCACCCCCCCCCCCCGTACCTTCCGCAGCCTATAAACCAACATATCCTTGGAATGCCTTCGACCTCCACCTGCCAATCCTTTGAATCTGACCGCCCGAAAACCCAATCCCAGCCGCACTGGTTGCCGCCCCGATGTGAAAGGAATGGGGAGAGAAAAGACTAGGATCCTTGCCCAGGTGACTAAGCACCAACCTCAATACCGCAGACACTTGAAACCGCATCACGACCCGACCATCACTATGTACCCATAGACTGCCCTCCGACACCGGACAAACTCGCAAATAGTCACGCATCGCCGCTACCGGGCAAGTCGGCCCACCTATCGCGGCCAAAACCACCCATAGACCCCTGCCCTGCTGATCCATCTTGGATCTTGCAAGTAGTATTCGCATGTTCCCCCCGTCAAAACGCACATGCCGCCGCAATAACCCGCTAAGACCGCCAGCCTTTTGCGATCTAGCTGCGAATTCACCCACCCGGAAAGCCCCGAAAAATGCCAGAGTAAAAACCGCCTTAAACAGAATAGCCTCATATCCCGACTCCGCAACAGTAGTCAATTCCCCACAAATCCGCAGAAGTAAGTCATGCGTGATCAGCCTCCTCCGATCAGGCGGAGTAGGCTGCAAGCGCTCCCACCCCCTCAGTAGCTTCTGTACCATAAACTTCCCCCAAGGCTGCTCCCATCCAACCGAGCGCGAGAAAAAAGCGAAGCCAGCCAGTTGACCCTTAACTGCCGATCGGGACAAATCTATACCCTTTGCCTTGACTATATATTGCCCCAACCAATGATCCGACACACCCCCCCCCCTCGCCAACCACAATCCCACAAAAATGCTACCACCAGTCTGCAGCCACTCCGGTAAGCATCCCAGGTCCTTTCAGCCACAGAAGATCGCAGGAGCTCCTTCAGCTCTGCCGGCCAACGGTCCACAAGCTCCACGGGACAGCATGCCCCTCCCGATCTGCCTCCGGTGCCAACCGCCGAAAGCGGTCCATCTGCAAACAGGAAAGAGCATCAGCAATGCTATTATCATGACCCGGAATGTGACGAGCCTTCAACATAACATTGTAACGCAAACACCTGAGTATAATTGCTCTCATAAGCGCTGCTACCTGCAAATATCACGGAGTGTAGCAATTAACCACGCTCACCACCGCCTCGTTATCGCACCACCAAACTAACTTCTGGTTAATCAATTTCCCTGGCCAGAGCTCCAGGACCACTAGCAGTGGGAAAAGTTCCAAAAACGTTATATGCTTCGTAAGAACTGTCTCATGCCATGCCGCTGGCCACCTCTCGGCACACCACTCCCCACCGAAGTAAATCCCCAACCTGACAGCCCCCGCTGCATCAGTGTAAAGCTGTAAGTCATCGGATGAACACTCCCCCTCCAAAAAGACAGCTATCCCGTTGAATTCCTTCAAAAATGTATCCCATATCCAAAGATCTTCCTTCATCATTCTAGTGACCCGTATTCGATGATGCGGCTTCGCTACCCTTGCCGTTGCGGCCGCCAGGTGGCGCACAAATACCCTCCCCATAGGGATCACTCTACAAGCAAAATTAAGAGATCCAATCAAGGCCTGCATTTCTTTTAATGTTATCTTCGCAGAGGCCATAACATTCGCCACCAACACCCGTAAGCGCACCACCTTCTCAATCGGCAAGCACGCCAACATCCGAACGGAATCCAATTCCACTCCCAAAAATGTGATTTTGGAGCACGGTCCCTCCGTTTTTTTCAGATGCCAAGGGCACTCCCAATTCGCTAGCCAATTCAACAAAACCATCCAAAAGCTCCTTACAAGCAGTAGTATCCCCCGTGCCCACAAACAGAAAATCGTCTAGATAATGCACCACAGCGGACCTACCGACCCTACGGATCAGTGCCCACTGTAAGAAGGAACTGAATTTTTCAAAGTAAGCACAGGAGATCGAACAGCCCATAGGCATACACTTATCGAAATAAAAACCTTCCTCCAATCGGAAACCCAAAAGATGAAAGCATGAAGGATGGACTGGTAACAAGCGAAAGGCCGACTCGATGTACACCTTCGCCATGAGCGCCCCAGGCCCAGCTACCCGGACGAGCTCAACGGCTTTGTCAAAAGATGCGTAACGCACCGTGCACAACTTGCGCGGTATGTGATCATTCACTGACGCACCGCCCGGAAACGACAAATTGTGAATCATCCTGAATTTACCGGGAACTTTCTTCGGTATGATACCAACCTGTGATGCAACAAAATCCGGCAAGGGTGGCCGGCTAAACGGCCCCGCAAACCTACCCAAGTCCAACTCCACTGACACCTTCTCCCGTACAACCGCTGCAAACCACCGTACTGAGGGAGAGTTTCTTAACGCTGTCGCGGAAACAATACCGTGCACCGGTATAACAAAGCCAAACTGAAAACCCAGCTGTAACATTTTTTTCACCCCTGGCTTCGGGTACCCCTGGAGCAACTCCTGCATCTTGTTGCATCTAATTGGCATCAGAGCTACTCCAAACTCCCCCCCCCCCCCCACTACTTAAGGGCTGGCAAGGCTGGCAACACCGTACCTTTTTTAAGACACTTGACTGCCATATGACCACCTCTGCAGGATGAGCATGCATGCCAAAACTTGCAGTCTGGAAACGGGCAGGACGATCTGTTAAACCTCCAACAGAGGTCCCCCCCCCCCGCACCCGCAACTGGCCTGATGGGCGAAACAACTCCCCCAACCCGAAAGGAATGACCCGTCCCCCCTGTGGACCCGAACCCACCCCTAACACTCCCTCCACCAACCAACGCCCTCGCTGACATCTGAGTGAGCCACAAGTTGATGTCTTGCATGCCCCACCTTAACGATTTGTGCTCTCCCATTTTATCCCGAAACTTTTCATCATAATTAAGCCATGCCCACCCTTCATGGGTCTGCGAGGCTTCCAAAATCGAATCCGCGTAAGAGAGCAACATACCATACTGCCCTGGGGAATGGTGCCCCCACACACTAGCCAACCTCAAAAACGCACGAACCCAATTAACAACCGCCCGGGACACCTTCTTTACCCTGCCCGCCTTCTCATCCTCTTTACATTTTTTACGGCTCTGCCCCGAGCGCTTCCGACCTTCCAGCAAACGGAATATATCGATGTACCTCTGCTTACGAATTTTTTGTCTCAACCTCCTCGGAACGCCTTCCCATAACTCAGCCAGAGACGCTACATTCGATGACCCGCTAGACAGCTCTGACCCCATAGCTGCCCTATCCCGCGCACCGACCCTCCCGCCAATGCTATCCAAGGAGGACCCGGATGACCCAGATGAAGAAGAAGACGACAATTCGGAACTGCGCCGTCGCCGGCACGAATGCTTCCGTTTTCTGTTCACCTTATGCGACCGCTCACCCTGGGCACCCCCGCCACCAACCCCAGCCCCAAGTTCCCTTTGTAACTCACCCAACACCAAAGGATTCCCCACCATCCGTGCAGGTTGCACCATCTCCTGAGCCGCTTCCACCTGTGACTGCCGCTCCCGCACGCCATCCTCGTCTGCGTCAGTTACACTGCTCTGCTCAGGCTCCCGGTCTTGTTCGCGCCCCGCCACCTGCTGCTGTCCCACAGCTCCTCGCACTGCACGTGGGGACGCCATCCAAGGCACCTGGGGAGAGACAGAAGGAAAAAAGGAAGGAGAAGGGTGGTACCCAGCCATCCAAGCCGGCTGCCACGCATGAGCCCAATCCCCCCCAAAGAACCTTGACCTCCTGCCAACCAATGATCCCAACCAAGTTGACTACCTCCCACAGCGCAACCCAATAGCCCAGCATCACCTACCCCGGAAGGGGGACCAACACTTGCTCCCCAACCTACTCCCTGACCAGCACTACTTGCTGCACTAGCCCCAATACCGCTACCATCAGGGCCAAACAACCCAACCCTGCGTCCTGGTACCCCCCAAGCTCCGGTCCCCGTTGTCCCCGTCTGCTCCCAACAGCCCTAAAGGCCCCCCCCCCCAGATAAGGCAGGAGCCCCTTCGTGCCTCCCACTATTCCTCGACCCGCACGCCCTACCTGACAAAGATGCCCGAGGGCCCCCCCCCCTTACCCTGCCCGCAACTCTCGCGGACCTACCCCCACCCGTGGCTGCCCTCCTGGACCTGCACCCACCCCCAACTGGAACAGGGCTCACAGAAGCAGCGCGCTGGCCCCTGGCCCTACCTCCCATGCTGTCTGCTGCCTGCCGGCATAGTTTTGAAACCAAGCCCTACAATTGACAAAACCTGCCTTCGATGGAATGCAGGCGAGAATTATTATTATCAACGGCGAAATTCACTTTAATCCAAAAATTACTTGGTCCCAAAGCTGCTTAGGTAATCGCGGAATGCACGAACTCGCCTGATCTTGAGGAAAAAACAGTTCCCTCGCTGGCAGCACTCACAGAAGCGCGGCCCCGCCGGCTCCCGGTAGGATGCCTCGCCTCAGTTGCCCGCACCGATCAGAGAAACAAAATCTCCGTGCACACATAACAAAGGTACCGGCAAAATTTTTTTGAAACTTCAGCTTCAGCGCCTTTCTTCCCGCATGTGCTCAGGACTGCAACCGCGCTGAGCACATGCACCCGCACGCGTCGTTGCCACCGTGCATGCCCCCCGTCCTCACCCAATCAGTTTGAAGGACGCATAGCGTCCTGCCCCTACTTTTTCCACCAGTCCCCTTCCCCCCCCCTCCGAGCCGGGGCCCGACGCCGACCAGGCACCCGGTTACAGTCGGGCGTCCGGGACCCCACCCGCGCCCTTTCTATAGTTGAGTTTGGAGGAACTTTTCAATTACTTTAGCCATGAATGGGAGACTAGATATTAGTCTGTATGAGTTAGGTTTTCCTTGTCTAGAGATTAGTTTTTTTAAATTGGGAGGATCATAGCATCTTTTAATTCTGAAGGCATGTAATCTTGTTTAAGGGTTTGGTTGACCAATATAAGAAGGAATGGAGACAGTTCTGTTTTAGCTTTCTTAATTCAGCTAACAGGACAGGGGTCAAGAGGGGAAGTGGTAGTGTTAATTTTGGTGATTATATTCATTAGGGGCCTGATTTTCAAAGGCCTTTACATGGGTAACTTCCCTAGTTACCCATGTAAAGACATCATCTGGGATTTTCGAAGGGCACCTACACAGGTAGTGCCCTTCGAAAATCCCAGATAAGTCCCTAACGTCCCAGATGCTATGTGGGTACAATTGGGGCATGTTAGGGGAATTCCAAAGCAGAGCAGGGGTTGGTGGAAATGGCTACATGGGTAGCCTGTCTTTAAGGCACAGAGGGCTAAGTGGGTAGCATCAAAAATCATTGCTACCCGTGTAGCCTCGGTGGCTGCTGGCGCATCCAGACAAAACCGGATTTTCACTTCCACCACCATGGAAGTGAAAATCCGGGTTAAGGGGGTTGGCAGACAGGCTATGCGCTGCGGTGGCGCATAGCCTGCCTAATTGAAAAGCAGGCTCCAGGTGTTTTAGGCCAGTCATATGAAAGTTCTGCCAGGTTTTTATGGTTGGTAGAACACTGACTGAGTAAGAGGTAATCTCTGTGACCTGTCGTTTTAATTTATCCATATAAGGGCTCATTCCATTGGAGACGTACAGTCCCTCTGTACGTCCGGTCAGAGCCAGATGTACAGAGGGGTTTGCGATTCTCATCCTGCAGGGCACGTCTAGCCCCGCGGGATCAGACTCGCGAACAGGCCTGTACCTGCAGGCCGGGAATGTGATTTCAGCCCAGCCTGCATGTACTGGCCTGTCCCCGGCTAACTCAGTCAGGGCTCTACAATGGCGCCATGGTACCATGGCTCCATTGTAAAGCCACAATCCCCGGCACCAGGACAGAAAAATGCTTTCCCCACAGCCCAACTCCCAATCTGGCCTCCCAAAGTCTCAAAGGTGGAATAAGTTCCCCGTCTAAGCCGTCGGCCCTGGCTGTACAGGGTCGACATTGGAATCGGCCCTGTACGTCCAGGGCCAATAATCGCCCTCTACCTGCCCTGCCTCCGGCCCCGATCCACCCCTTCCCCGCCCCCGTCTAACCTCCCCATACAACCAGTGGGGAAGTTAGACACCAGCAGGAAGGGCACAAATAGCAGGGCTGGACGTCCCGTCCATCCCCGCTATTTGTAACACAAAATAAGCACCTAGTGATCAGCAAGGGATTGTGGCTTGATGTTGATATCTTTTATTTCTGTATTAGGTGCTTGAGTTAGGGATTTAATAATTTCAAAAAGTTCCCTTGGATGGTTGAGTGATTTAGTGAGAATCATAGTGTGATATTTCTGGTGTTAATGGTTTCTTTGTAAGTATGAAGAGAATTCATAAATGTTGCCTGTCTTTTATGGATTTAGAATATCTCCATCTGTTTTCAAGTTTCCCCAACTTTTGTTTTAATTTTCTTAGATCTTGAGTACACCATTTTTCAGAGGGTCTCGGAGTAGTTCTTTGGTATGAGTTTGGTGTGATAGCAGCTTTAGATATTGATGTACTGCAATTTTGTAGCATATCATCCAGATCAGTTAATGGCGTATCTATATCTGATAGTATATCATTCAAAAAAGTTTCTTTATTAAAAGGTTTAAATCGCTTTTTCTGTGATATGCATTAGGAGGGGAAGGCGGGGAAGGCAACAATGGTAGAATGAATTGTATTACATAATGATCAGTCCAAAGGACCTGTTTTGCTTGTGGGGATGAATATAGTTCATTTTTTAACATATTACATAGAAATACTCAATCTAACGTGTTGCCTTTATCATGAGTAAGCATATGTACTATTTGCTGATATCCCATATCGGTCATTGAGTTGAAGAATAGTGTGGATTGGGAGATGTGGAGAGATGGTAGGTTAAAGTCTCCTAGTAAATTGTTAGGTTTCTTTAAAGAGGCGGTACAAGCAGATTCCAGAATTGAGGTAAGGATGTCTGGATTAGGCGATGGCGGTCTATATAGAAGGCAGATTGAAAGATTTCACAGGTACACTAAAAAAAAATTTTTTAAACTGCCTCTAATGTTTTGATTGATTTTTACGTTTTTTGGTGCGCTGAATCCAAATCTGGTAACCAATTTGCTCCATCACGTACAGATTTTTTGCTACATTGGGTTAGCAGTTTGAGGTGAACGTTTCAGATTGAGTGCGATCGAGATAAAAGTTTCTTGGATGAATTCTTTATACTAATTGTTTAGTAGTTATTCAAATAAGAATAAAGAAAATTGTAACAAGGCAGCACATAAGAATAGAGTAATGTCAACAAAACACACTGTGATGGTAGCAAAATTGTCTGCACTTAAAACAGCCACATACATGTGCACAAACATTGAGCATATAAGAGCGAGGTTAGACACAAAGCAAAGCAAAGAAATGTGCAAAAAATGTTGTACAGGTACGTATGTAAGAATAGAAAACGCAAACCGCACCATTGCAATACATGAAGACAAACACCCGATGGTGTGAAAATAAAATTCTAATAAATGAGATCCGACACTGTGGTAATAACTAGCAAATTTTTATTTCAAAGTTTAGTAAAAACACGATATTTGTCAACACAGTTTAGATTTTAAAGTCATTCTTGGGTCAATCAATCTCCTGGTGGGCCCGTTTCTTCTTCCCCCGAATGCTTCTCTTGGTGCGCTGCTTGGCGTATTTTTCATCTGGGGTTTCCCGCAGCAGCAACCAGCAGAAATCAGCCATCATAGTGGTGTTCCATCTTCCTTGGTACCTTCTCTCTGCGTCCTTGATGTCCTGGTGAAACCTTTCACCTTGTTCTTCACTGTACGCCCCCAAGTTTTCGGGAAAGTAGTTCACATGGGAGTGCAAGAAATGGACTTTCAGGCTCATGTTACAGCCTTGTTCTTTGAAAGCATTGAGCATCCTGGCAACAATATCCTTATAGTTCTCATCCCGCCTGTTCCCCAAGAATTTGAGAACAACATCCTTGAAGGAATCCCAGGCTTCTTTTTCCTTCTCAGACATCGTTTCAGCGAATGCTCAATCTGAATTGAGTTTCCTTATATCAGGGCCAACAAACACTCCTTCCTTTAGCTTTGCTTCAGAAAGTCGGGGGAACTTTGAGCAAAGGTACCGAAAGCACTCACCATCTTTTGGAAGGGACTTGATGAATTGCTTAATGAGACCCAACTTAATGTGGAGAGGTGGTAATAGAATTTTATCACGAGGTACCAAGCTCTCATGAAGAACATTTTTCTCACCGGGTCTCAAATACTCCCGAATTGGCCAGTCTTTTTTCCCCCAGTGTAGGTCGCGGGCCCGGCTATCCCACAAGCAAAGGAAGCAGGGATATTTGGTGAAACCGGATTGCTGCCCTAATAGCATGGATAGAATTTTAAAGTCTCCACAAATCATCCACTTATGCTCATCATAACGAATCTTCTGAAGAATCAGGGCCAAATTCTCGTATTTTTCTTGGAGAATAACAGAGTGAGCAATAGGAACTGAAGCGAATGTGTTGCCATTATGAAGAAGAACACCTTTTATGCTGTCTTTTGACAAATCAATGAACAGCCGCCATTCAGCAGGATCATACCTGAGTTTAAACTTTTCCATCACTCCGTATATATCGTTGCAAAATACCAAATCTTCCTCTTTGCTGAAATACTTCAAAAATTGTGTCTCGCGGTTGCGGTACCAATAAAAAGTTGTTCCTGGTGACAATAGATTTTTCTGTTTAAGCCGAGAACCTAGCAGTTGGGCAGCATCTTTTGGGAGTCCTAAATCCCGGACTAAATCATTCAATTCAGCTTGAGAGAAAAGTTCAGGTTTCGGATCTGGTTCAGTTTCAAACTCGGAAGTACTGGACTCATCGGGAAAAGCCATCTGATGAGTCTCATCATGATCAGAACCGTCCACACAAATATGATCCAAAGATTTTGGTGGTTCAGGCACAGGTACTTCGTTGCTATGAGGCATAGGCCTAATTGCTGAGGGAAGGTTGGGGTAACTTATTACGTTCTTATTTTTTAAGTTGTATCCCTTCACAATGCAAGAGCAAAAATAGCAGTCACTGCTGTGGTCTCTTTGTTCACGCCACATCATAGGTATTCTGAAACGAAATGCTTGTTTTTTACCTTTCATCCATAAGCATAGATCTTCCTCACATGTCTTGCACACTTTGTGAGGAGCCCACGGTTTGTCCTGATCGCCTAACTTCAAACCGAAATAGGCGAAATATACTTTTTTAATAAATGCAGAAATGTTCCTCTGCCGCTTTTTCACGGTATATTCCCCACAAATACAAATAAAACAAAAACTGTCCGGAGAGTTGACGCAACCTCTGGCTCTGTGAGCCATCACAAATACACAGCACTGCAAACTACAACTGTAGTGAACCACTTCGGAATAAAGCTGGATTACAACTGAGCAAACAAAAGGTAATAATGAACTTGCAAGAAACTGAAATTTGACAGGAACGTTCATGTCGCAACCACCGTGTTTGAGCGAGCGAACGAGGCGAGGCGAACAGGAAAGAACATGCACCAGCGCGAGTACTGGATTTAGCCCCCCGCCTCCCAATTGTCCTGTTAATGTATAAAATGAATACAAAACACTCTAAAATATCATGAGGGAGTGTTTCTAGTTAGTTAACCATTACAACCTCTATTTTGGGCCAAGAAAATAAACTGCAGTCGGCTAAAAAGAAATTATGTGAACATTCCTTATATAGGTAAGAAATCTAATTTTGCAAGAAAACGTGACGTGATGGAACATTTTGGCTATTTTTCCTGGATTCAGCACCCCAAAATCTATAGGAATCAGTTGCAAAACTGGAGGCAGTTTTTTGGTAGTGTACCTGTGTTTTTATTCTCATTTTTCAGTATGTCCATACCATCTACATTATTGTATATGCAGAGGGATGCTTTCAGCTCATTTTATTAATACGAGGACACCTCCTTCACGTTTAGAATCACTGGAGCATTGGAATAAATTGTATCAAGGTTTAATTGGTTAAGCAACACAGTGTCTGAGTTGGATAGCCAAGTTTCAGTAATGCATAATAAGTCTGGGCTGCTATCATTAACAAGATATCTTATGACTGGTATTTTATTCCTAATAGATCTTGTGCTTATGAGAATACAATTAATTGGCACTAATGTATCTGGGGGTGTGTAGTGTGAGCTTAGGTTTTGAGGTGTGATGTAAATATGTCTGTGGTAGGTTTGTTTAAAACTGTTGGTGGATTTATAGTTACTGGTAGCTCTATGAGCAAGATAGGATAGGTTGTGCTTAGGACGATTTTAAATAATTGGTATATAAATGTATTGAATTGTTGTTGATGGGTGAGTATGACTTTGTGATATTAGGGTGTAGATAATTAACATGAAGATGATGCATAGTAATAGTTTCCTGTTCTCCATTGTAGGGTGTGGTGTATGACTCAGTTCCAATAATATCTTTTGGGGATTCTCCGTAGAGGAGGTAGTTAACTAGTTGTAGATAATATTAATTCTATGAAGTAAAAATAAAGTGTTATAATAACCTTAATAGGGTGTCTAGATATATCAGTTATGCTTAGTCTGCATTAATACCTTGCTAGAGATTAGTGTTATGTCAGTAAACAAAATGCTAAGGTACAGGCTTCCTTGCTGTTCCTAAGTATCTCCCAAACCTTCTCACATGATTTCAATACCTAATGTCTTACTGTAGGTTATCCGAAGTTCCACATCGAAGGGCCACACCAAAGAGCCCTCTGACGAGGCCCTCAGATGTGGGCCTACCAGATGTGGGCGCGCCTGAAGCATGGTCCTTTAAACACTGTGGATACCTTCCTCGCTTCTGGTGCTGTCCAGCTAGTTATTTTGCTAGAATCGCTCTATATCACAACAGGTTTGGTAACATAGCTGCAACACAAGAGTAACTGTGACCAAGCACTTTATTTTCTGTACTGTGTGGTCATGCTTGAGAAGCCACCGTCATACTGCATCCTTCTCCAGAAGTCTTCTCAATGGCTCAAATCTCAGACAGATGTGGCATGAATTTTGCTAGGTTACAAACCCAATTAAGTACTGCACAAAGTCTACATCTGCAGGCAGTGGCATATCCTATATAGCATTAATCTTATCAGGGTCTGCTTTCAGGCCCTGTGAAGACAGGATGTGTGTATGAAAGCAGACCTTCTTCACCTTGAATTGTAATTTCTTCATATTAAGCCGTAGCTTTACCCGACTGCAGTGATCCATTAGGACTAAGAACTTGTTGTCATGGTCAAGTTCTGCCTCCTTATCAGAGTCACCACAGCCAATGATGAGGATGTCACCTGCATTGATTCAAGGCTCCTGAGCCCAGTCAAAAGTTCATGCACAGTACAGTAGCTTGAGGGAGGAGTGGCCTAGTGGTTGGGGCAAGGTACCTCAGGCCAGAAGGTCAGGGGTTCAAATCCCACTAGAGGATAGCAACCTTGGGCCAGAAGGACTGGGGTTTCTAGTCCCACAGGTGCTCCTTGTGGTCTTGGGCAAGCCACTTAACCCTCTATTGCCCATGTTCCCTGTAAGTATTAGTGTATGTGTCTCATACCCTCTCATGTTAAATATATCCCCCAATTGTGTTGTGGCCACTTTTATCAAAGGATAAGGTGGCATATAAACACTTCTGCTGATACATACTTTAAAAGTCTCTATCACTATCATATCCCCCCTCTCCTACCTTTCTTCCATCGTATGTCTATTTCAATTTTAAGCATGTCCCCGTATGATTTATTACAAAGATCACTGTCTATTATAGCAATGCAATAGTCAGCAAGAGGGAATATAGCAGATTAATACAGTAGGCTATATACATCCCAATCATCATTTCCTAATTGTGGGGCATATTTACTAAAGTGTGCTACCCGATAGTGCAGAATTTAACACCCAATTTGGGCACAGTGTGAAAAAGTATCATAGGCCCCACTGCCAAAAAACCTTCGCTACCCCAGGTGTGCACAGTGGGGAATGGGCAGGGCAGGGGCGGAACTATGGCATTACTGGTGCGTCATGGCTAGAGTGGATGTTAGTGGCCCACACTAACCGATCTTGAGGCCTTTAATGCAGGTGCACTTAACGCCACCGCAGTGGATGGTATTAAGTGCACCTGCATGCTGGCTTGTACAGTACAGCAGCTTGGACCCATGCTAACTGCACATGCCCCCCTGATACTAGTACGGATCCCTTGTGCTAGTAACATGGTCCACACATGTGTTACCAGCATGTGCTTTAGTAAACATACCCCTGTATGTATTTCAGTGGACTGGATTGTGGTTTAGTCATCAAGTTCTTTACCATAATGTCAATATGTTGGAAGCCAGGGAAAAGGTAATTGCAACAGATCTTGGCAAATTTTTAAATCAAACTGTTTTAGTTGTAAATGAAGATAGAAATCTTAGGAATAATATCTAAAGTACAACCTAATCTGGTGTCATTATCAGTTTAATGAGATCAAATTTGATTTATTATACAGTAAGTTGTAAGCAGGAAATTGTTTTGAATATCAAGTTCATAACAACTTACATGGAAAAGACTAGCCATTAAAGCAGTGAATTGCAATTACCGTTACCATCAAAGCCTTCTTTGATGCTAAAGCAAATTGTTTTCTGTACTTAAGTTGAATCACCTCAAACTGAGAAAGGAAATCTCATGGCAGGAAACAGGCAGAAAATATTCAGAAATGTTATTCTAGTCTTTTACAGAGTTCATCCAATTCCAGTCAGATTTCCTTATCCAAAGTGACACAATGAGCTTCTCTTCTTTCTCATAGTGTAACACTGGTGATGCATTGCAGCCCCCTAAAAAACGGAATGGAAGGCAAAGTTGAATTTATTATAGTACGGTAAGGTTTTTTGCAATACTGCAGCAAATTTTCAGGCCTTTTACTATTAAAATATGCATGTTGCCATGAAAATAGCTTTTAAGATCTGCTGATCTTTCCCTGTATTGGTTAACTATCAAGTTTATACTACTACTACTCAAATCTAGGCTTAAAACCCGGCCCTAATTTCAGTTGAGCAGTGCTATAGGCCGTGTTGGTGCATAGCCTGCCCACCTCCCACCTAACCCAGATTTTCAATACTGGGGTCTTATGCGGCCCAGGCATTAAAAATCTGGGTCATGCCACACAGCCAGGAAGCCGCACGGGCTACCCGTGTAGCACCGATTTTCAATGCTACACAGTTAGCTCCTGCACTTTAAAGATAGACAAAGTTTCACACGCCTATCTTTAAGATGGAGAGTGCTAACTGTGTAGCATCGCCCCGGAACGCCCCTAACACACCCCAATGCTGTGCAAATAGCATCGGGAAGCATTAGGAACATATCTGGGATTTTCAAAGGGCACTACCCATGTAGGTGCCCTTCGAAAATCCCGGATATGGCCTTTACACGGGTAATTAGGGCAGTTACCTGTGTAAAGGCTTTCGAAAATCGGGCCCTCACTTCTTTGAGACTGCTTTTGGATCCTGTTCCCCCTAATCTCCTGTTTACCTCCTATGTGTTTTCTTACCATTCCCCTAGATATATCCTAGTCCCCAGTTGTGCTGTCTGTCTTGACTGTTATGTTGTCTGTCTTGGCTAGATTGTGGGCTCTTATTTTTTTTTAATTATTATTTTATATTTATTGATGTTCAAATTTACACTTCCAAGAAACAAAAATCCATGAATGCATAGAATAATGGATAACATCAATACAAGAAAAATATCACAAGAAATACCCATCCATATCTTAACTAGTCCACACAAAAAAAGAAAATAAGAGGAGGTGAAATAGGAAACAAAACAAAAATAGGTGCAGGAGCCAAAATCCCGACTTCCCCATCCAAAAGACAAAAAAGAAAGCGGATAGAGTCTTACAAGTCAGCCATATGAGAAAGAACTACAGTTTGTACAGACACTTCCTCTCTAGCACATAAGAATTTCAACAGTTGTCTGGGCTCAAAAAAACATGTAAACCTTATCTTTATAGGAAATATAACATCAAACAGGAAATTTTAACTGAAAAGAAGCCCCGAGGGTCATGGCCCATGAACTCCCTCCTCCTTAGCTGAGAACCCCTAGACAAATCAGGAAATAACCTAACCTGAGACCCCAGAAAAACCTCAGTGAAATTCATAAAATAAGAGCAGAAAATTAAAGCCTTATCTGACTCTAGGACAAGAGTAACAAGCAAAGTAGATCTAACCGCAATTACCTCCAGGGTATTTTCTAAAAGCCCAGTGAGGTCCCCACCCCCCAAGGAAACAGCTCCAGGCACATCACCAGGGTCCCCAGCCCCCATAGACAGATACTGAGTCCGAGTCACAGGTGGGAAGTGT
Source organism: Ichthyophis bannanicus (assembly GCA_033557465.1). Taxonomy (NCBI): domain Eukaryota; kingdom Metazoa; phylum Chordata; class Amphibia; order Gymnophiona; family Ichthyophiidae; genus Ichthyophis; species Ichthyophis bannanicus. The sequence continues at coordinate 887,054,099 of CM066035.1, read as the reverse complement.
TCCTGAGGAATTTTCAACACCTCCACAAAATATTTCCGCAGCATCTCCACCGCTGATAAAACTGGAGATCTAGGGAAGTTCAAAAACCTGATGTTACACCTTTGGACTTGATTTTCCAAATATTCCATCTTCCTCTGGGACACCAACCTGTCCTTAGTCTGGACCTCCACCAGACCCCGAAGATGGCCCAGTTCCTGTTCCATAAGGAGGATTTTCCCTGCCTGCTGCTCCTGCACCATGGAAATCCCAGAAGAAACATTCTTAACCCCATTCAAATCAATGGTCAAAAAAATAAGAGAAGAGTTCATAGCTGCAATAGCTTCCCATAGCGCATCCAAACTTAACAACTGCAGGTTTTACCAAAGTCATAACTACGGAAGATGTCAAAGCTCCAGTCTGCACCAAAGTAGCACTCTCTACCATGGGCTTCACCACACCATCACCGTTGTTCTGTGCCCCAGGTGTTGGAGACGCTGACCTGCCAGTGGAGAGCCCCCTTCATTCTCCTTCAACGGCATGCTCATCAGCAAGCCGGAGGGGAGCACAACTCCAACTGGCCATTCAATTCCGAGTCGCGGTGGGAGAGTTCACAGCTCCAGTGAGAGCTGTACACACAAGGCGCCCGGAGATGACAGATCCTCTGCCGGCCCCACTGAAGACGCCGCTCCAGCACCACAAGCAAAACCGCAAGAGACCAGCGTCCTTTGACCAGGAGAACTATGCACATCAGGACCTGGTAAGTCCAGATGCTTGCGTTTCCTGCGCCCCATAACACCGGCTGCAGAAACTCAAAGCCTCAGGAACCAGAAAGCAAGCGGCTCGCAGCAATACACCTTCCTGCCGCCATCTTGATCCCCCATGTTGCATACCAGATTGTGGACTCTTATGAGCTGGGATTGTCTTTTACATGTTACTGTACCACGCTGCGTACACTTTATAGCATAGGTGTCGGAAAGGGGTGGGCCATAGGGGCCCTGGCCCCATCAAAAATTGCAGCATGGCAGGCAGAAGGCTGCACACAGGGATCCCATCCCCCATGGGCAGAAGAAGAAAAGACCCTTCCTGTCTGCCCATGGGAGATCAGATCCTTGCAGGTAGATGGAAGGGTCTGCTGGGATAGTGGCTTCTCTTCTTCTTCTGCCCACGGGGGATAGGATCCCTGTGGGCAACCTACTGACTGCCGGCTGCAATCATTGCAAAGACCCTTCCTGTCTGCCTGCAAGGATCATGGACAGACAGGAAGGGTCTTTGCAATCATCGTGGCCGGCAGGCAGCTGTCTGCCCGTGGGGATCCCGTCCCCCTCAGGCAGAAGAAAAGCCACAATCATGGCAAAGACCCTTCCTTTCTGCGAATAGGAAGGATCTCTGCCCATGGGATGGGGCTTGAGTAGAGTTAGGGTGGAGCTTGGGGTGGTGCTTGGACCCCCCCCCAAAGAAAATAACGTTTTGCCACCCCTGCCTTGTGGCGCTATACAAATGATAAGTAGAACTAGCAGTAGCTTTGAAAATGCATGCTAAAAATCTGAGGTACCATGTAGCAGGTGTTTGTTATTGAGTGAGTTTCCGAAGTAAAAGCTCCAGATTACAAAAATAAATAGTGCCGATAGTCCATAATAAAGAAAAGTTGATCTGTAGAAATATAGGGCAGCATGCTAGCAGGATAGTACAGATGATTATAGCTACCACTAGACCATGTTAAAATAAATGGCATCTGTAGTTTTCCTGTTCAGTACATCCTCCCATTCAATCGAAAATATTTCTGTCAAACAGACAAGCTAAGAGAAGAAGAGAAATCTTTCCATGAGCTCCTAAAATTTAGATCAATCAAAAAAGACAATTCAAGCGAACAAAAAAAAGACATAAACCCGCTTTATGAAGAAAACAAAAGGGACATTAGCTCTGCTTTTTTATAGATGCTTTTGGGCACAATCCTGATTTCTTGCAGCTTTATTCATTTTGTTTAAGTGATCGCTGTCTGAAGAGCAGGTACCTCATCGCCTTAACTCAGAGCCTCTTGTTTCTTGCTGTGTATCTTGTATGATAAGCTCCAAGGAGTAGGGGCTGTCAATAAAATGCATTTGATAGCACTCTACAAATGTTGGCACTAGTAATAATAGCTTGTTCCTGCAGAACTGCTAAGTTATCAGGTCCAGGAGGAAGGTTTTTTGGCCAGTCCTGGTTCTGAACGTGTATCTCATAGCGGCTGTGGTAGCTGTAGCTCCTAAATCTACCCATTAAAATCAGTGCTGAAAGGCCCATAATGCACCACTGTATACAGTTGTCCAGGACTGGCCTAAAATCTCCCTCTTGAAACTGGGCAACTTAGCAGCTCTGTTCTTCTTAGTCACACGGTTTGCCTTATTCAGTGCCTTTCCAGCGTGTAAAAACCATGAAACCACATGACAGGGACTACGAGTTGATTTATTATCACCTTCCAAATGTTTCGGCAAGACAACATGGATCTTAAGAATCAGAAACTCATCTCTTCTGATTTGTAACAATTATATCAAATTATACAGCACTAAAGAAGGCAAATCTACAATATATGCACTGCGAAAATGGCAAAATGGTCTTCAGATTATTTGCATTCAAGCATAAACTGGTTACTGTCTTAGCTGCTAAAAATAATCAATTTCTACACTGAAGTATGCATAAACAAGCTAAAGAGTGAAATGACAGATAAACACCTTTACTTATTCTGATGAACAGAAGAAAATAAGGATATGAAAAAAATCACAGTCATGAAAAGTACTAACAGGGCTATTCACCAAAGTGTGAGAATACAGTGATGTTAATGCAAGCCACGCCAATTTTACTAAAGGCTACCATGTGCAGATTAATGCAGAGACTTTTCTAAAGGCATGTAGGGGGATACATGTTTTCCTATTGGTTTTCTACCCTTCTGGATATCTTAGATCGAATGGCCCCCCTACAGGAAAAGCATGCTAGAAAAAATTCCTCTTCCTCGTTCTCTCAAAACTTGAGAGCTTTTAGGACGCTACTTAGAAGAGCAGAACATAAATGGAGGAAAACAGCCATCAGAGGAAAACAGAAAGGGCTGCAGGGTCCTTCAGCATAAATATAAAGAAATACTAATGTAAATTGGGGCTGTCTTTTCTGGCCTGCAGTTGCATAAAAACTACAGGAAACAAGTCCTAGGACATCTTCAGGAGGCTGGAGGTTTTTGGCATTTAGATATGCGCTTGAGTCCCTAAAAATGTACAGGGTTCAAAAGACATATCAGATATAGTGAGATAGAGTAGTTACTCACCTGTAACAGGTGTTCTCCAGGAGCAGCAGGAATCAGTCCTCACATACGGGTGACGTCGGCACCGACGGAGCCCTCATGCGGAGCATTTCCCCAGCTTTCAAAAAAAGCCTTTGGGAATGCAGCGCACATGCGCGGTCCCCTTCCCGCCCAAGGGTGCCATCTTGCTCAGTCTGATGACATAGCTAAAAGACAGCAAAAATCAAAATAAAGTATATGACTGCAACTCCAGGGGAGGAGGGAGGGTCATGAGGACTGATTCCTGCTGCTCCTGGAGAACACCTGTTACAGGTGAGTAACTAGTCTTTCTCCAGGACCAAGCAGGAAGTCAGTCCTCACATATGGGACTCCCCAGCTTCAGGCTACCGGGAACCCAAGCTGAAAAATAAGCTCCCTCTAGAGCGTCAGCATCTGTGAAAGAATCGAGGCCAAATGGAAGTACTCTGTATTGAAAATGACTTCCTCCCACTACAAATCTGAGATATTGTCTGTGGTCTGGATGAATGAGGATGTGAGAATAAGCATCCTTCAGGTCTAAGGAGCATAGCCAATCTCCCTGCTGGAGGTAGGGCAGCAGTATTCCAAGGGTAAGCATCTTGAACTTTTCCCTCTCCAGGAACTTATTTATTTATTTATTTTATTTTATTGTTCTTATATACCGCACTCTTAAAAATCAGCGCGGTTTACATAAAACAAATTGTTGAGATTTCGCAAGTCTAGGATGGGCCTGAGGCCTCCAGTCTTTTTTGGTACCAGAAAGTACCTGGAATAGAAGCCTCGCCCTATCAGGTGGTGAGGCACCGTTTCCACCGCCTGCTCCTGTAGAAGACTTGCCAACTCCTGAAGGAAGAGATTCCTGTGCAGAGGGAGTCTTGGAAGCTCCCCTGGAAAATAGGAGGGGGGTAACTGGTTGGAAGTGGAGCAAATAGCCCTTTTGGACTATGCTCAGTACCCAGGTATCCCCTGTTATGGCTGATCACCTGTGTGCGTACAGTGTCAGCCGGCCTCCTGTGCTGAGAGGAGCTAGCTGAGGAGGAGAGGCTATGCAGTGGGAGTCAAAACCCCCCTCCCTGCTGTGCAGGAGCCAGAGTTGATGGCTTGGGGGTTTTCTGCCTACGGGGCCCGTGTCCCTGCCCCTTGGCCTGCTGACCCTGATGGGGAGCTGTAGAGGCCTGAAATTGAGGGTAGGATTTGTAGACAGTAGCCTTCCTCGGGTAAAAGGGCTCTTTCCCCGAGCCCTTCTTCTTCTGAGAAGGGGCAGAAGTTTTCCTGGACAGCCTTGTCCTGGTGAGAGTCTCAGACTCGGGTTCTGCAGTCTTTTCAGCCATGGGTTTGCCAAAAAGGTTCTCACCTCGGCAAGGGACATCGACCAACTTGTCCTGTACCCATGGCTCAAGGTCTGATGACTGTAGCCAGGCCTGACGGCGTGCGCCGATGCCGGCCACAGCTACTCGGGCCGAAGCCTCGAAGCCATCATAGGCCTTAAACCTCTGCAAAGGTTCCTCGGAGAGGCCAGCTGAGAACCCAGCAATCTCCTTTGCCAGGTCTCGGAGGTACATGCCCATGTACTGCTGGTAAGTCTGGACACGGCAAGCCAGCATAGAGCCCTGGAAGCACTTTCTACCGAGGGCATCCAGGTTCCGGGCCTCCCAGCTGGGGGGCACTGAGGAGTGCATCTTCCGACTCTTCAGATGATGCATGGCCGATTCCACAACCATGGAGTGGTGCGGTAGCTGTGCCTTCTGGAACCCGGGCTCTTACGGACTCGATAAATGGAATCAACCCATTTACTGAGAACCGGCGCAGAGGCCGGTGCCTCCCACATGCGGAAGAGCAGCCGTTCCAGCATCGGAGGAACTGGTACAGTAAAGGCCTCCTTAGGCAGAGAGTCATACTGGAGGGCCTCGAGCTCTTTGGCTCGAGGCTCCTCCTTGGGATCCGCGGGGAAGGCCAAGGCTTTGGCCATGTCCCGCACGAAGTCCGAGAACTGGGTATCCTCCGGTGAGGACCATCTCCGAGGCTCAGACTCCGGTGAGTCCGATGGGATGCACCGGGTCCGGAAAGTGTCCAGAGACTCCTCGTCCTCCGTCTCCCACTCCGACCCCTCCGAGGAGGAATCGAGCGGCTCCAGCCAGGTGGGCACCAATGCCATCCACCCCGATGCTGAGGGCACCGGCATTGATGACCTCGGGCCCGAGCGGGAGGCTGAGGGGGACCTTGGCCGAGGATCGACTCGAGATCGCATCAACTCGAGGATCGGCTCGGCCTCCGGGGTCGACTTGGATGTCGAGGTCCCGGTGGTCGGGGCAGATGCACCAGACAAACCGACGATCAGTATCCGCTGCTGCTCCATGAAGGCAGCCAAGCTGCTCTCCAAGGCCGTCAACCTGAGACTCAGCTCAGGAGACTCAGCAGCCCCCGACTTGGGCCCCGACAGTGTCAGGCCCAACGTCGGCCCCCCGGAGGGGAGTCTACGAGGACAACAGCACTCACGTGATTCAGGGACTCCAGCTCCACTCGAGGCAACTTGGCAGGCCTCTCTGACTCCGAGGACCCGTGACAGCGGTTGGGGCTATGTGACCTGGCCCTCGAGGGGCAAAGAGCGTCCACCAATGCCGCCCTCACGGGTTTCTTCTTCCTTCTGTGTTCCCGAGAAGGAGACCCCCTTTCAGTGGAGCCTCGACGGTGCTCGGGGTCGGACTCCCGAGATGTCGAGGCCTCTGACGAAGTCCAGGCCCGGCCAAACGCGGAGTCAGAAAAGAGTCTTTCACGCTGATGCTGATGGCTCCTCAGCGCCTTAGAGGACATTTTGCCACACGGGACACAGACCACCAGGTCATGGTCAGGCCCGAGGCACCAGAGGCAGCAGTCATGTGTGTCGGTGAGAGACATCAGCTTCTTACACCGATCACACTTCTTGAACCCGCTGGCAGCCATCGGGGGAAAAAGGGCCCCTGCAAGGTCAAAAGACCGGGCTGCCAGGGAAAAAGAGAAAAAAGCGTGAGCGCTAGTCACGAAGGACAAAAAACGAAAACCTAGCTCCGGGCTTAATACCGGTGTACCGGGCCCAGGCGGGAAGGGGAACCGGCATCGAACCGGGCAAAAACCACAAATCCAATGCAGGAAAAATTAACTTTTTACCGGGTGACAACGACACACGTCCGTCAGGCTCCGCGGAAAAAAGAAGACTGAGCAAGATTGCACCCTTGGGCGGGAAGGGGACCGCGCATGCACGCTGCATTGCCAAAGGCTTTCTTTGAAAGCTGGGGAAATGCTCCACACGAGGGCTCCGTCGGCTCCGACGTCACCCGTATGTGAGGACTAACTTCCTGCTTGGTCCTGGAGAATAAATGAAATGGTGAGTACAGAGTCCTGTGGTGTAATATACTGTGTTCAGAATAAAAGCAAACAAAAAATTACTTGAGCCAAGCTTTTTCTTTAATCCTCATGAACAAGAAACAGCTCACAAAGAAAGCACAATACAGATATTTACCAAAGCAAACCAAAGACAGAAATTGAATCATTAAATATCTTCCAAATTAAATCAGCAATTAAGGTAAACTGGTAGAATATATAAAAAAAACATTTGCACTGCTGGCTGACAACAGAACCCAAGGCAGTTTGTTTTTAACCCATCTAAGGTAGTCAATTTGGTAATTGGAACCTAATAATTTTTGAGAATGTTGCACAATTACTTTAAATTCTGTTTGGATCTGGATATAAGCCCAGTCCCATCCAAATCCTTGGTGCCTTTTCCTGCTAGGAAAAAATTCAGCTTTCTTTAGTTTATTTATCATTAGATCTCACTATCTGATGGCAGTTCAATTTGGTCTCTGGCTGTTGTTAGGCTCAACCTTTTCACAAGAGAACCTTGAGGTTGCAGGGTTGTCAGGAAATACAGATTATTTTACTTTGAAACTCTGACCCAGAGCTGGAGCAGTCTAAATCATTGCTGGTTTTAAAGCCTTAGGCTTGAAACTCCCAAAGCTTGGAGCAGCCTCTTGATGCGTCTTAGCCAGATGCTCGCCGGAAAATAACTGCTCAATTCAAAAAAACAATCAGGAGGTTTCGACCAATCACAAAGGGCTGCTGTCTGATGCAAGAGCCAATGTCCCCATTGCTTACTAAAAAGTCAGTCTGACACTTTCTGGCAGTTTAAAAAGTTTACTTATTGTAATCCACTTTGGATTTTGCTGTTAGAAGTCTGTATGCTTAGGTATAGGAGAGAAGGAGAAAAAAGAAGAGGCCTGAGGGATCAATACATTTGGAAAAGAGATGGTCCAAGGCAGACTGTCTACTCTAAGGATATAAAGTGCTTTGCTTGTAGACAGAGGGGTAATATGCTGAAAGACTGTATGAGAAAGGTCAGTATGTTAGGGGAGAAGAATCACCTATAAGATCCCATGCCGCCATTTATGGAAAAAGTCCCAAGTGGAGTGTATACCTGTGAGGGCCCTCCTAGACTCAAAGCCAAATCAGTCCATGGTCTCAGGGAGACTTTAGGAAAGAATAAGGCAGAAGCTGGGACTGACTGAACACAAATACCAAAGGAAGAGTGAGCATACGTTGCATTCACATGCAGCCACACATTACTCTCTTCATATGGTTAGAATCAAGTGCTATGATCAGTTCTGTTGGTTAACTGTAGTGGTCTTAGCAGGCCTACCCTATCAGCAAGTCTAGAAGAGGGACCAGAAGGAGCAGAAAAGGTCGCCACGTATTCCCAAGGTAGGAATCAGGAAAGGGATGGCGAGGAGGAGGAAAACTTAGGAGATATTTAGGGGTCAAACTACATGTTCCCTGTAAAATAGTTATCTCCAAGTTATAATGCCCTGTTCAATGTAATTTCAGTTTGTTCAATGTAAACCGCACTGATGCAGAATAGCGCGGTAAATAAGAGAATGTAAATAAATAAAATAAATAAATATTTTCCCCCTTGAGGAGGTGGGAGTCCTTGCTACCAAGGGATATACTAGAAAAGAAAGAAGTCAAAGAAAAGCAGATAGAAGACAAAGAGAGGTTAAGATGGGAAAGGCCAAGTTTCATCCTTTCAGAGAGAGCAAGAGCCGGGCCCTACCTTAACATATTCATTAGAAAAGGCACAATGGGATAGCCAAGAGGGCTTCCTACATTTTCAGTTTAGTAAAGGGTTATTATATTGAAAGGTAGAAGACTGAGGCAGCAAGGAAACAAGAACCCATTTAGTAGTATCACATGCCTTCAGACATACTCTTCTAAGTATTGCCCATGACCACCCACTGGCCAGACATAAGGGAGCTGGTGCAATTATGGGAATATTTTTAGTTATCTGGGATATACAAAGACATGGAGAACTTTGGTTTATGCATGTGCCCACTGCCAGAGAGCTACTAGATTCCTTCCTCCAAGGGCTCCATTAATGCCCAGAGCTGAGGAGCACCTGTCCCAGGTGAATAGAAATATTGTAGGACTATTAGAAAAAAGCAAGAGTGGACACACATCCATTTTGATCATTTTGGGCCATGCAACATGATTTTTCTGGGTGGTGGCTCCGAGTTCCAACTTGGCCAAGACCATTGCCAAGGAGCCAATAAAGCTTTTTTGTTAACTTGGATTCCCTAAAAACATTTTGATGGCTAGGGGGTCAAACTACATATCAGCCACAATAAAATAGTTATGGGAAACATTTGGGATCAAATACATCTTTATAGTGGCCTATTACCCTTAAATAAAAGGGTTAGTGGGGAAATTTAATCAAACTTTAAAGAACATGTTAAAGACAGGTCTAGATGAAGATGTGGGAAATATTATTGCTTTTAGTTTTATATGTGCCTAGGGAGAGCTGCATATAAACCATTTGAGCTGTAGCATGATCAGGTCCCTAGAGGATTGTTGGATATTTTAATAGAGTAATGGGTATGTAAAGATATTGAACCGCTAAATGCAATCTCATACTTAAGAGATTTAAAGGAGCAGATAAAGCAACCGATGAGGGTGGCCGCAGAAAATCTGGCAAAAAGAATCAGCAAAGCAAAAGCAAACAATAAGGCAATTTCCTGCACACTAGTGTACACACAGTGAAACAGCAGAAAACATCAAACCATAAGTAACCAAGGATAAATTGCAATAATATTAAAACAACAAAAGTAATAAAATAGATAAATATAAATATTTTATTAGCAAAGAGAGAAAAAATAAACATAAAACAGAACATTCAGTTACAGACACAATGGATCCCTTTACAGCAACAGGATAAAATCAAAATAAACTTAACTAACTAATTTCTCAACATACAGGGGTGTCCTACATGGAGCGGTGGGTTCACCCCTAAAACAAACACATGGGGAAGGATGGCCTGCACGGAGCGGCAGGTGCACCTACTCTTGCCATCTTACTGGGCAGACTAGATGGACCATACTGGTCTTTATCTGCCATCATTTACTATGTTACTATGTTACAACCAGACACCAAGAAAATTGGCATGGCTGTATTTCATCAGGGATAACAAATACAAAGCAACTGAAAATACAGTTCAACCACAGGGATCAGTGAGTTTAAGTGCTCCCGACCACCTTCTGCAGGGTCCGCTAAGAGCAAAAACAAGAATCGAACATAAAGAGAGAGGAAGAAACAAAAACAGAATTTAATAGTATGTACTAAATGATAATATTCTGCACCAGGACTTAGAACAATCATATAGCGAAATTTACCCTCAAAGTGCATGCAGCTCCATTTATGAGTGGCTCTTTCTGCTCATAATCAAGGATGAAAATTATCTACCAAGGAAGAGAAAGCACAGTTACTTACCTGTAACAGGTGATCTCTGGGAACAGCAGGAATAAGTCTTCACATATGGGTATCGTCGGTACCGACGGAGCCTGCGCGGGAACGCTCCCCAGCGTCCAAAAGAAAAGCTTTTGGGAGCATCCCACAGCGCCTGCGCGCTGCCTTCCCGCCTTTCCTAACCGCCTCTCTCCAGTTTGAGTTTTAAAGCTGAGACAAAGAGAGAGTGAGGAAAGGAAAGAAAGATAGAGAGATACAACTCCTAGGGGAGGTGGGTGGGTTGTGAAGACTTATTCCTACTGTTCCCAGAGATCATCTGTTACAGGTAAGTAACTGTGCTATCTCCAGGAACAAGCAGGAATGAGTCTTCACATATGGGGACTCCCCAGCTAGAGATGCCTGGGAGATCACCCAGGTTGTGAGTCCCTGGGAAGGGCTCTACCTCCACCCATGAATCTGAGGCATCCAGCCAGGGATGGAGGGTAGGAGTTGGTTAGGTATGGAACAGGTGTTTGAGAACAACCTGACCAAACAAGGCATCCCGGCGGGAGTCCTTGTCCAAGCAGTAATGGGATGTGAAGGTATGAACCGAGGCCCAGGTGGCCGCTCGACAGATCTGGTCGATGGACACAGAATTTCGATGAGCCATAGAGGCTGCCATGGCCCTCACATTGTGAGCTGTGACATGGCCCTCCAAAGAAAGGTTCTTACTCTGGTAGGTGAAAGAAATACACTGAGCAATCCAATTGGACAGAGTTCTCTTAGAGACTGGAAGTCCTAAATGAGAGGGATCAAAAGCAACAAAGAGTTGAGAGGACTTTCTATGTTGCTGTGTCCTTTGTAAGTAAAAAGCAAGAGCTCTTTTACAATCCAGGGTATGAAGATTCCTCTCTGCACTTGAAGCATGAGGTCCTGGAAAAAAAGACAGGTAAATAAACCTCCTGGTTCAGATGAAAAGGTGGGACCACTTTAGGCATAAAGTGTGGATTAGTCCTGAGGACTACCTTGTCATGATGGAACTTTGAATAAGGAGGATTAGCCACCAAGGCTTGCAGCTCACTGATGCGGCGAGCTGAAGTGACTGCAATGAGAAAAATAACCTTCCAGGAAAGAAATTTCAAGGAGGTAGTGGCTAAGGGTTCAAAAGGTGGCTGCATAAGCTGGCCAAGAACCAGATTCAAGTCCCATGCCACTGGAGGTGGTCTGATGGGAGCTTTAGTCAAAAGAAGGCCTCTCATGAATCTTGCTATAAGAGGATGAGAGGAAATAGGTTGTCCATTGAGAGGTTTAAGGGATGCTGCAATAGCACTCAAATGGACTCTTACTGAATTCGTTTTAAGGCCTGCATGGGATAAATGCAGCAAATACTCTAGTAAAGAATTCAGAGGTATTGCAAGAGGGTTAAGACCCTTCTCTGCACACCAAATGGTAAACCTTTTCCATTTAAAAGCATAGGAATGTCTAGTGGAAGGCTTTCTGGAAGCATGAAGGATATCCTTCACTTGCTGAGAAAGATGCAAATCTTGAAGGTCTAGGCCTTCAGCAACCAGGCTCTGAGGTGAAGAGACTGGGGATTTGGGTGCCACAACATTCCCTCCTCCTGGGACAGGAGGTCTGGAGCAGATCCCAAGTCCAGGGAGGGAGCTTGGGAGAGATGCAGAAGTAGAGGGTACCACACTTGACATGGCCAATGTGGTGCTATGAGGATCATAGACCCCTTGTCTCTCTGAAGTTTGAAGAGTGTCTTGGGAATTAGGGGAATGGGTGGAAAGGCATAGAGGAAGTCTTACCCCCAATGAAGCAGGAAGGCATCCCTGGCCTGAACTCCTTGACATGGAATCCTGGAACAGAACCGGGGATGTTTGGCATTCCACGGACTTGCAAACTGGTCTATGTCTGGGGTTCCCCAAATTTGAAAGATCCTGGCTATCTGGTCCCCATGGAGAGACCATTCGTGTGGAAGCAGAACTCGACTGAGTCTGTCTGCCCAAGAGTTTTGAACCCCTGGAAGATACACTGCCATGAGATGAATGTGATGTTCTCTGGCGAAGGCCCACAATCTCAGAGCTTCGTTGCAAAGCGACAGAGAGCCAGTCTCGCCCTGCTTGTTCACGTAGAACATGGCTACTTGGTTGTCCGTGTGGATGAGGACTGTCTTGTAGCTGAGCAGGGTGTGGAAGACTCTGAGAGCTAGAAAAATTGCTCTGAGCTCTAAGAGGTTGATATGTAGAGATGTCTCCTCTATAGACCAGATGCCTTGAGTGGAGAGATCTTGAAGATGAGCTCCCCAACCTCTTGGAGAGGCATCTGTTGTAAGGGTTGCTTGGGGTAACACCTGTTGAAAGGGGGACCCCAGCAACAGATTTTGAGTGGACTTCCACCAGTGGAGGGACCAAAAGAGGCGACTGGAGGTTGCTAGTTTGTCTGACAGGCAACCTGATGCCTGGGTCCATTGGGTGGACAGAGTCCACTGAGCTGCCCTCATGTGAAGGCGAGCGTAAGGAACCACATGCACAGTGGATGCCATGTGGCTTAAGAGTTGTAACATCTCTCGAGCAGTTAAATGGGATTTTAACTGAATTTGTGAGGCTAACTGCACCAAGCGTAGGCAACGGGCCTGGGGAAGATAGACCCTTGCAGTTGTGGTATCCAGCAAGGCCCCTATGAACTCTAGAGACTGAGTAGGGGTGAGATGGGATTTTGGAAAGTTTATTACAAGTCCCAGATACTGAAGGATACGGCTTGTGCAGGTTAGAAAAGTCTGGGCCTCTGACTGGGATGGAGCTCGGATGAGCCAGTCGTCCAGATATGGGAATACGAATATCCCTAGAGTGCGTAGAAATGCAGCTACTACTGCCATGCAATTTGTGAACACCCTTGGTGCAGAGGCCAGACCAAAAGGAAGCACTCTGTATTGATAGTGCTTCCCTTGATAAAGGAACCGAAGGAACCTTCTGTGTGTTGGATGGATGAGGACATGGGTGTACGCATCCTTGAGGTCTAGAGAGCAAAGCCAATCCTGACTCTGAAGGTATGGAAGGAGAGTACCGAGAGAAATCATCTTGAATTTCTCCTTGCATAGAAACTTGTTCAATTCTCTGAGATCTAATATGGGTCTGTAGCCCCCTGTTTTCTTTGGGATAAGAAAGTAGGGGGAGTAGAACCCTGAGCCCTGTTGAAGAAGGGGTACTTCTTCTATTGCCCCTTGGGCAAGAAGGGTAGTAATCTCCTGACCCAGAAGGTCGAGGAGAGATGTCTGAGAATTGAACTGTCTCACCATGGTGTGAGGAGGAAGGTTTAAGAAATTAAGCTTGTACCCCTCCCTTATGATGGAGAGGGTCCATTGCTCTGCTGTGATTTGTTCCCATCTTGGAGCAAAGTAAGCCAACCTTCCTGGAATGGTGAGAGGCTCTGGATGTTCTAGAGCCAGAAAGGCTAAGCTCTCTAGTTGTAAGTCAAAGGCCCAGAGGAGGCTGAGGCTGTTGGGCCGTAGCAGTCCTAGCAGCCTTAGGCTTGGCCTGTTTCGGTTGTTGCTGTCTCTTTGTAGCAAAACGACCTGCAGAAGATGACTGCTGACCATAAGCAGAATAATATTTCCCTTTTTTGGGAAAAAATCCCTTTTTGAACAACCTTTCCTTAAAAGGAACAGAAGTAGACTTTGAAAGTCTATCTAAAGCAGAGCTTTCAGCATCCATTTGGGTGGCCTTTGCTTGCCAATCTTTGCCAAAAAGGTTTTCACCTGTACAAGGAAGATTTCCTAGTCCATCTTGAACCCAAGGTTCCAAATCAGAAGCTTGTAACCAAGCAACTCTGCGTGCACCTATGGCAATGGCCGAGGCTCTGCTGGCACCTTCAAAAGAGTCAAAGGCTGCACGGTTGGAAAACTTGGAAATATCCTGGGCATGTTTGAGCCAGGTGAGGAATTCTTCCCTTTTATCTTCTGAAATAAAAGGAGATAAAGTTTGCAGGTGATCTGTAACTTCTTTTAGAAACATCCCCACATAGAGACTATAGGAGTTGATTCTGGCAACAAGCATACTAGCCTGGAAAATTCTCCTGCCAAAGGCATCTAAAGTTCTGCATTCTCTTCCTGGAGGAGCAGAAGAGTGCCTTTTTGTACTCTTTATCTTCTTCATAGCAGACTCCACCACAATGGAGTGGTGAGGAAGCTGAGTCTTATGGAAGCCAGGACAAGGAGGAACACGATACATGGTGTCCAACCTGTGAGAATGAGGGGAAGTGGTGAGAGGAGTCTCCCATATGCCCAACATGTGATCATAAAGAATCTCATGTATTGGTAAAGTGGCTGCCTCTTTAGGAGCCTTAGGATATTGTAAAATATCTAATTTTTTGGCTCTAGGCTCTGTCTCAGGGGCCACTGAGATGGAAAGGCCCCTGGCCACTTCCCTAATAAAGTCTTGAAAAGACAAGTCTTCTGGAGGAGACATTCTCCTTTTTGGAGAAGAGGGCTCCTGAGGATGAATCACCGATGCTTCGACAGAGACCTCTGATTCATCAGAGTCTTCAGAGGAATCGAAGTATCGCCTGTCTGGATGCTCCTGCAGAGCCCGATACGCGTACCGGGTGGTATCGACATCGGGAGTGATCGGTACCGGTTCGGTACCGATGGGCATCACAGAACAGTGTACCGCTGCAGTCGACACCAAAGCGGATGTCGATGCAATCGGTACCGGCACCGGAACCGATGTCGGTACTGGTGCTGGAGTTGGTACCGGCAACGGAGGTTGTTGCGGTACCGAAGGCGTCGCAGCTTGTATGAATGCCGTGATGGCACGCTGCATGGTCAGGATATTCTGATCCATTGACGCAACCAATGTCTGGATGTCGGTAACAGTGGGAACCACCGGTACCCCAGAACATGGCAACAGGCCGAGCCATCGATGTCAACCTGTGACCCCATAGATAAAGCTTTGGAAGCCAGAGCCTCCCGCCGGGGTAATTTTGCCGGTGCGGATTCCTCGAGGGCAAGCCCGGAGGCATCTCGATACTTAGAGGGAGATCTACCCTTCGAGGACCGGCTGGATTTAAGTTTGGTTACCTGAGATCCATGTGAGGAAGAAGAAACCCTGGAAGACGTCAATGCAACCGAAGCTGCATCCGAGGGAAACAGGGTACTGAGCTTAGCTGCTCGATTCTGTAGACCTCTTTTAGACATCATGGAGCAGGACTCACAATCCGCAATGGAGTGGTCAGGACCTAAACATTTTAGACACCATTCATGGGTGTCAGTGACAGAAATAGTGCCGCTGCACTTCGTGCATTTTTTAAACCCAGAGGCGGGCTTTTCCATGAGGAAAAATTTCCTAGGCCTAAGGCCAAAGAAGAAAATGCACTGAAGTGAGAAAAAACAGTATTTTTTTTTTTTAAATAAAGAAAGAAAAGACCGGCGGTACCGGTCCAGCGTCGAGAAGGCAGACGCGCGACCAAAGAAATAAAATAAAATAAAGAAATTCTTCAGCTGTGACAGGAACATGACCTGCTGGCTTCACGGAAAAGAAGAACTGGAGAGAGGCAGTTAGGAAAGGTGGGAAGGCAGCGCACAGGTGCTGTGGGATGCTCCCAAAAGCTTTCCTTTTGGACGCTGGGGAGCATTCCCGCGCAGGCTCCGTCGGTACCGACGATACCCATATGTGAAGACTCATTCCTGCTTATTCCTGGAGATAAAGGGTTTTTTGAAAAGTATAAAGGAAGTCAAAAAGTTTACAAGAAAGTTAACAGAAGAGGTTAAAATGTTTTAAAAGCTCACCTAGGATTTGCTTGTTCCAGGGCAGCAGAAAGGCAATAAAATGTCACCAGCTTTAAAGCCCTTTAGGTTGCCATGGGGATAATTGTGTAAATCAATAGCCACAACTCTAGCCTTTTCTCAACCCAAAAAACTATAAAATTCATTAAAATCAGGAAGACAGGAAGTTCCCCCATTTCACTTTTTAAAGTGCAGTGATGTGATTGATCATGCTGGTGGCTGCAGTTTAGCACAGCTGTGGGACTGAAGGAGAACGGCCCCGCAGCTGTGTACAGATGAGCCGGTGAAGTGGGCTTGTGGTGCCCCGAGCCAGTGCCTCACTGGCTCACCATTTAAGTTAGCCAGGTGTGGGACCTGTTCCATCATGCAGCTATGTGCGGGCAACATTCTCGCACATGCCTTGGGTCGGCCATGATTATGGGGGTTATCTTTCTAAATACCCTCAGTTTATTTCCCCTCCAAATTGAAATGAGTAAAATATAGCATTCTTTATAGTGGAGCTTGCATATTTAATTTTGCAAACTGGCTCACGTGCACGTGAAAGTACCGACATTTATACGTGCAAGCTCTAAAATGTTGGGACTTCCACATGTAAGTTGTCAGGGTTCCTCTGTCCAGTTTTCCCCCCCCATCAATTTATAAAATGGTTCGTCCCACTGCATGTGGATATCAATCCAGTTGTGTTCCTGCTCTTTCTTTCACATATTTTCTTAACGTATTTAGCAGAATCATTTTTAAAATACCATCAGAAATGAGTAGATCCCAACCTTGATGTATCAGTTCTGATCTCCATGTACATATATTTTGATTCATTTCTATGTATTTTTATTTACTTAACTTTGATTGTATATATTGCTTAGACCTGTGGTACTGGCATATTTTATTATATTGATGATCATTCATGTAATTTAGCTTGAGCTCCACGGGGTAAATTTATTTATTTAAAACATTTATAGCTCACAACTATCTAAAATCTTAGGCAGGGTGCAACAAAATATACCTAAGAATTCACAAAACATATGATAAAGATTAATATATTCTTCCTTAAATATTTATAACAGTAGGCTACTAACACATCTTCTAGCTTAATTCCACATCAACCAGTTCAAATTAAATTAATAATCAAACAAATAGAATTTCATTAAAGAAATACAAAATATAATTTAAAAATGTCAGATCTGAACCCTGATTCCTCTCTAAACACAAAAAGAAACATCTCAGATCCACTCCCTATTCCCCATAGCTTCTGGACCACTCTGTCCCCTGTTGACCTATGACTGGCACCATTTTTAATTTCTGCTCCTGGGTCAGCCAGTGTCAGAAATTCAAAATGGTGTAGCCTCAGATCAGCATCAGCAGGGGATCATTCCTACTCCATTAATACCCCATGGATGGGGTCAAAAGGTGGGGTGATTAGAAAATGAGTATAGGGCCCAGGAGGAGGTAATTTCATATATTTTTTTCTTGGCAGGGGCAGGGCTAATTTTTTTTTAAATAAATGAAAAATGAACACAAGTATGCTACTGCTCTATTGACAAAGGAAAAGAAAAGAAATTGGAAAATGTTATTGAAATGTTCGGTTGCATTGCAAATGAAAGCATATCACCAGCAGCATTCACATTCACATGGAGCCCATGGAAACTATCAAAACAAGACACAAAGAAGAATCCATTCATACCACCAGCATCCGGCCAGGTTGCTAAGTCCTCCTGTCACTTATCCAGCCACTGGGATGCCTTCCATTTTTCACATGATCCTCCCTGTAGTGAGGGGGGAGGGATCCTCTGCCAATGTTCCACATTCACTTAAAGAGTGCTAGTATCACTTCTATCTGTCTGCAAAATATGGCAAGAAGTAATAGAGAAATTTAGCATATGACCACATTCATGACAAGACTGCATAATAAGCCATGAACAACCAGTGAGCTGCACATTCACTGCCTCACCCCCACCCCCATTATTTTGTAACCTGAACGTAAATGCACCAAGTAACCAGAAAGCATCCAAGCATTTCGAACAATAATGCCACTAGAACATCCACTACTATGGCGCATTGCAGACAAGCAGTTACTTAGCAACCGACCAGCTTTTCAAAAGTTTTTATGAGAACGGTGAAGCACATACGACCGTGTGACAAACAGAGGAGAGGGGAAAAAAACAGAAATAAAAAGAAAGACGGGGGGAAAGAAGGAACCAAGACAAAACAAATGAATACAACAAATATTGAAGGGCCCTGAATCCCTCGTAGAACAAGCCCATACCAACCCTCATTTGCAGTCTACCCTGGTTATTACCATTATATAAAATGCTGAGATCCATTTTCAAAGGGATTTCTGATCATAAAAGAGAGTTTTATGCACCGAAATGGGGCTTTGAAAATTACCCAACACATAAATGAGTATAGTCAATATATGCACTTATCAGGGAGGCATTGCCGAGAACACAGCTGGTGTAGACAGCACAATTACCCATAAACTTTAGGGCTTCCAAAGCTACACACGCACGTTTTAAGGGGAAAAAATACCTGTGCAAATAGGTGCAAATTTGCACGTGTACATTCCCCTAAACAGTTTTCAAAGGGAAATGTTGTCTACCTTTTTGGGAACCTGACAGGTACTTGTGACCTAGATTGGCTGCTGCTGGAAACAGAATACTGGGCTTGATGGACCCTTGGTCTGACCGAGTATGGCATATTTTATGTTCTTTCAAAACTGATATAAAGTCTATGGATAAAAACTTCATAGATGCAACTTGTTTGAAAGCTGTCCCAGTTATGTATAAGTTAGTGTATATGTGCCCTTCCAGGTGGTTCAGAAGGAAGAAGGAACCCTGAACCATAAAACCAAACTATTCCTCAGAAAAGTAGCACAAGTGGGTATACATAGCTATTCAGTAAGGGGGCCATTCTGTCCTGCGAATAGTTAGGATGGTCATTCCATTGGGAAGCTAGATGGGGGCAGGAAAGAGGCAGCACAGAGGCGGAGACAGGGCGGTCTGTGGGCGGTTTGTGGCCCCGGATGTACAGGGCCGATTCTGATGTTGGCCCTGTAAGTTCGGGGCCGGCAGAGTAGACGGGGAACTTATTCTATCTCTGAGATGGAATAAGGTCACCCTAGACGGGGGGAGACGGCAGGTCCGGGGCATATCAAAGGTAGGAGGGGGTGCAGTGAATTCCTCGCAGCCAAACCCTGGCCGTGGGAGGCCAGATCAGGGGTCGGGCTGTGGGGAAAGCACAAAGTTGGCAGTGGCCGGGGATCATGGCTCTTGAATGGAGACATGGTGCCATGGAAACCAGATGCCATGGCATCGAGGCTCAATTCAGGAGTCTTGACTGAGTTAGCCAGTAGAGGCCTGTATATGCAGGCCAACAGGGATCGGATCCCAGGTCTGCACGTATAGGCCTAGTAGCAATTCTGATCCCGCGGGGCTAGACATGCCTCATCGTGCTCAGTGAAGAGAGAGCAGAGATATTAGGAGAGAGATACTAATCCCGAACAACAGTTCAGCTGAATCCATGGACTAAGGTAGCTAGTCAAAATATGGTGAACCTTGTGGGGATTTTTTGTTTTAGTCGTTGGCTTCAAGGTGGACCTGCATTTGGTTTGTGCTTTATTTCTGTTCATGTATTTACTTCTTAAGATTATTTACCAACTTTTTGAAGAAATTCACTCAAAGCGGTATGCAGCACGTGCAACTGGACATAAGCAATGTACAATCATAGTGATAGGATGACAAAACACTCAGATATCAGTGTAACAAATGATTAGAACAGCAATGTGAACACTTGGACATAGACAAATTAAATCACAGCAGTAACAATAATATGACTTGATTACATTGTAAGCTCTGAAGAGCAGGCACATCTAGTCCCGCAGGATCAGAATTGCGATCAGTCATGTACATGCAGGCTAGGACTGTGATTCAGTGTGGCCTGCACGTACATGACTAGCCCAACTAGCTCAGTCAGGGCTTTTAAATGGAGCCGTAGCGCCATAGTGTCCAGTTGCCATGGCACTGCGGCTCCATTTAAAAGCCACGATGCTGACAGCCAGAAAAAAATGCTTATTCCCCACAGCCTGACCCCCGATCTGGCCTCCTAAGGCCAGGGTTGGGCTCCAGCTTCCCTGCCCCATCCGCGCCCTGGTATTAAAATAAAAACACGTCCAGAGAAGTTATTCCACCTCGGAGGTGGAATAACTTCCCTGCACTTGTTGCCAGCCCTGGAGGTACAGGGCTGACATTGGAATCAACCCTATATGTCCAGGGCCGGAGACACCCGCCCAGACTCCACCCCAGAGCTGTCCCTTCCCCGCCTCCATCTAACTTCCCTACACTACCAGCAGGGAGGTTAGATGCGGCGGGAGAAGGCACAAATAGCCCCCCTTAATATCCAATATGTCCTAAAAATAGTGGCCAATGAAATGGCTTTGGACTATATATACACACATATTTGACACATAAAAGAATCAAATAAAACAAGACCAATTAAAAAAGGAAAGAATAGGAACTAATTTTAAAACTGGGATGTTATCAGGACATAATTATGGGCACCCCTTATAAACAATTCAAATCATTTTGAACAGAACCACATTCCCATTGCAGTAAAATTAGACACATGTCTTATCAATTGTCGGTATTCACATGATGTGAATCAATCAATGAATGATGACTCTAATGTTTATGCTTGCCACATTCACTACCTGTTCCATTTTAACAATGGTGAAGACAAAGGAGTTGCCTGAGACCATCAGAAAAGTCATTATCACCAAACATCAAACTTCAAAGGGATACAAGGTTATCTCTAAAGACCTTGGGATTCCTGTGTCTACAATTTGCAATGTTATTAAGACGTTTTCTGCTCATGAAACAGTCAAGAACCTCCCAGGATGTGGTGGGAAGAAGAAAATTAATCCAAGAAGTCTTCGAAGGATAGTGCAAACTGTTGGAAAAACACCACTTACAACATCCAGAGAGCTTAAGGCTGACCTGGAGCAATCTGGAACAGTGGTTTCAACCTGCCCCATATGCTGCACATTAAACAGAGGAGAAAAGGTCAAGGAGGAACCTACTGCTCAAAGACAGTCATAAAAAGGCACGCCTGATCTTTTCCCAAACTCACCTTGAGAAACCACAATCCTTCTGGGAAAATATTCTGTGGACAGATAAAACCAAACATGAGCTCTTTGGCAATGCAGACCAGCGATACATTTATAAACGAAGAAATGAGGTTTTTAAGGAAAAAAACACCGTTCCTACAGTTAAATATGGTGGAGGTTCCATAATGTTCTGGGGCACTTTTGCTGCCTCAGGAACTGGAGGCCTGGAATGTATGCACAAGTGTAAAGTTATGCACCTAGGAAACAACCATCCAAATTATGGTTACACGATGGAAGATTCCACATTAGGAACTACTACCCAGGAAAAAGATTTAGGCGTCATCGTGGATAAAGCATAGTTACTCACCTGTAACAGGTGATCTCCGGGAACAGCAGGAATTTAGTCTTCACATATGGGTATCGTCGGTACCGACGGAACCTGCGCGGGAACACTCCCCAGCATCCAATAGGAACGCTTTTGGGAGCATCCCTCAGCACGTGCATGCTGCCTTCCTGCCTTTCCAACAGTCCCTCTTCAGTTAAGTTTGTAGCTGAGTGAAAGGATAGAGGGAGAGAGGAAAGAGACAGAGAAATAGAGAGACAACTCCTAGGGGAGGTGGGTGGGTTATGAAGACTAAATTCCTGCTGTTCCCGGAGATCACCTGTTACAGGTGAGTAACTACACTATCTCCAGGAACAAGCAGGAATGTAGTTTTCACATATGGGGACTCCCTAGCTGAAGATGCCAGGGAGATGGCCCCAAGAAGCTGCCACCTATAGTGAGGTGGCCCATGCTTCCTCCCATGGATCTCTGGCATCCTACCAGGGTTGGTGGGTAGGAGTTGAATTAAGTCTGAAAGAGATGTTGAAGAACAGCCTGGCCAAAGAAGGCATCCCGACGGGAGGCTTTATCTAGGCAGTAGTGAGCTGTGAAGGTGTGCACCGAAGCCCAGGTGGCTGCTTGACAGATGTCATCAATAGACACAGAGTGAAGGTTAGTTATAGAGGCTGCCATGGCTCTCACATTATGTGCTGTGACATGGCCTTGAAGAGGAAGACTCTTACTCTCATAAGTAAAGGATATGCATTGTGCAATCCATTTAGATAGAGTTCTTTTGGAGACTGGAAGTCCCAAATGACTAGAATTAAAAGCAACAAAAAGTTGAGAAGACTTTCTATAATGCTGTGTTCTTTGTAGGTAAAAAGCCAAGGCTCTTTTACAGTCCAAAGTATGAAGGTTCCTTTCTGCATTAGAGGCATGAGGCCTCGGAAAGAATACAGGAAGGTAAATCGATTGATTTAAATGAAAAGGCGAAACCACCTTTGGCATAAAATGTGGATGAGTTCTGAGAACAACCTTATCATGGTGAAACCTTGTATAAGGGGAATCAGCCACTAAAGCTTGCAATTCACTAATGCGACGTGCAGAGATGATTGCAATTAGGAAAATGACCTTCCAGGATAAAAACGTTAGGGTTGTTGTGGCTAAAGGTTCAAAGGGCGGTTTCATGAGCTGTCCGAGAACTAGATTTAAATCCCATGCCACCTGTGGTGGCCTGATGGGAGGCTTTGTTAATAGAAGAACTCTCATAAATCTTGCTATGAGTGGATGAGAGGAAATTGGCTGTCCATTTAGAGGCTTATAGGAAGCTGCAATTGCACTAAGATGGACTCTTACTGAATTTGTCTTTAGACCAGAATTTGATAAATGAAGTAGGTACTCTAGTACCGATTCCAAAGGTATCACAAGGGGGTTTAAGCCCTCTTGAGAACACCATATAGTAAAACGTTTCCACTTGAAGGCGTAAGAACGTCTTGTGGAAGGTTTTCTGGAAGCCTGAAGGACATCCTTTACCTGTTGGGAAAGGTTAAGAACCTACAGGTCTAGGCTTTCAGCAACTAGGCCCTGAGATGCAGGGACTGGGGATTCGGGTGCCATAGCATCCCGTTCTCTTGGGAGAGAATGTCTGGAGCACACCCTATCTCCAGAGGTGTAGCTTGAGAGAGATGTAGAAGCAGGGGATACCACATTTGTCGTGGCCACCGTGGCGCTATGAGGATCATACGACCTCTGTCTCTCTGAAGCTTGAAGAGTGTTTTGGGGATGAGGGGAATGGGTGGGAAGGCATAGAGGAAGTCCTGACCCCAGTGAAGGAGGAAGGCGTCCCTTGCCTGGCAATTGTGAGCCGGAATTCTGGAACAGAACCAGGGAAGTTTGTCATTCAGTGGACTTGAAAAGAGGTCTATGTCTGGGGTTCCCCAGATGTGAAATATCTTTATCATCTGGTCTAGGTGGAGAGACCATTCGTGAGGCTGCATTACTCGGCTGAGTTTGTCTGCCCAAAGGTTTTAAATGCCTGGAAGATATACCACAAGAAGGTGAATTTGATGCTCTCTGGCGAAGGCCCATAGTCGTAAAGCTTTGTTGCATAACGACAGAGAGCTTGTTACACCCTGCTTGTTCACGTAGAACATGGCTACTTGATTGTCTGTTTGGACTAGGACTGTCTTGTAGCTGAGCTGGACATGGAATACTCGAAGAGGTAGATAGATTGCTCTGAGTTCTAGGAGGTTTATGTGAAGACAAGCCTCATGTGGAGTCCAGGTACCCTGGGTGGAGAGATGGTGCAGGTGTGCTCCCCATCCCACCTGTGATGCATCTGTTGTTAGGGTGGCCTGGAATGGGGGTTGTTGGAAAGAAGACCCCGCTAAAAGATTCTCCAGTGATTGCCACCATTGAAGGGACAAGATCAGTCGTTGTGAGTTTGATATCTTGTCCGACAGACGTCCTGTGGCCTGTGTCCACTGTGTGGATAGTGTCTACTGGGCTGCTCGCATGTGGAGGTGAGCATAGGGAACTACTTGAACTGTGGATGCCACATGTCCCAGTAATTGCAGCAGTTCTCAAGCAGTTAGGGAGGATTTTCCCGCTGCTTGAGAAGCTAGTTGCATTATGCGAAGACAGCGGGGCTGTGGGAGGAAAGCCCTTGACTGTCTGGTATCTAAACAAGCTCCTATGAACTCCAGGGTCTGAGAAGGAACAAGTTGGGATTTTGTGAAGTTTATGACCAATCCCAAGTATTGGAGAATTCACATTGTGCGAGATAGTGCAGAGCTGGCTTCTGGAATCGTGGGGGCTCGAAAGAGCCAGTCGTCCAAGTAAGGGAAGATGAATATCCCTAGGGTTCACAGGAATGCAGCTACTACTGCCATGCATTTCATGAATACTCTTGGTGCCGAAGCCAGACCAAAAGGAAGAACCCTGTATTTGGGGGTGTTTTCCCTTGAAAAGGAATCGTAAGAATTTCCTATGATCTGGATGGATCAGAATATGAGTATATGCATCCTTTAGAACTAGAGAGCAAAGCCAATCCTGACTTTGAAGGTATGGCAGAAGAGTTCCTAGAGAAATCATTTTGAACTTTTCTCGGAACAGATATTTGTTCAATTCTCGGAGGTCTAGAATGGGTCTGTGTCCTCCTGTTTTCTTTGGAATAAGAAAATAGGGGGAGTAGAACCCTGTACCCTGTTGGGGAATGGGCACTTCCTCTATTGCTTCCTGAGCAAGGAGTGTTGAAACCTCTTGATCCAGTAGATTGTCTGGAGAGGTTTGGGAATTGAACTGTCTTAAGATTATAAGAGGGGGCATGCTGTGAAAATGAAGCTTGTACCCCTCCCCTACAATGGACAGAGTCCAATTTTCTGCTGTTATTTGGTGCCATCTGTTGACAAAATGACACAACCTGCCTGGAATGTTTAGGGGTTCTGGACCCTTCAGAGGCAGGAAAGCTAAGCTCTCTAGGAAGGAGTCAAAGCTCTTGAGGAGGCTGAGCCTGTGGAGCTGGTTGAGCTCTCGGGCCTTTTGGCTTCTTTTGTTGTCTGGATTGTTGCTGTTGTCCCTTTTGGGCAACTTGACCCTGAGCTTGTCCTTGCTGGGTATAGGAAGGATAAAACTTCCTCTCTTTGCTGAAAAAGGGTTTTTTATAGGGTTTCTTTTTGGCTGGAGTGGCTGTAGATTTTGACAATTTGTCTAAAGTGAGATTGTCAGTATCTATCTCATTAGCCTTTTCCTGCCAATTCTTGCCAAAGAGGTTTTCTCCTCTGCAAGGGATGTTTCCTAATTTGTCCTGTACCCAAGTCTCCAAGTTTGATGCCTGAAGCCAGGCAATCTGACGTGCACCAATGGCAATAGCAGAAGTTCTGCTGATGCATTCAAAGCAGTCAAAGGCTGCATAATTTACAAACTTGGAAACGTCTTGAGCATGCTTGACAAGAGTAAGGAAGTCTTGTCGTTTGTCATCAGGGAGAAGGGGGCTCATAAGCTCCAAGTCTCCTGTGACTTCTTTGAGGAACATTCCCATATATAAAATATATGAGCTGATCCTAGCTGAAAGCATGGAAGCCTGAAATGCTTGATGCCCAAAGGCGTCAAGAGTCCTGCATTGATGACCTGGAGGATTGGATGCATGTCTTTTTGCACTTTTCATCCTACGCATGGCTGATTCCACTACCATTGAATGGTGTGGCAGCTGAGTCTTTTCAAAAACCAGGACATGGTGGAACTCGATACATGGTATTGAGTCTCCTAGAATGAGGATATGTGGTCAGAGGTGTTTCTCACATCCTGAGCATCAAATCATGAAGAATTTCATGCATTGGCAGGGTAGCTGCCTCTTTGGGAGCCTTAGGGTATAGGAGTATTTCCAATTCCTTTGCTCTAGATTCTTTTACAGGAGCTACCGTGATTGATAGGCCTCGGGCCACATCACGAATAAAATCCTGAAAAGACATGTCCTCCAGAGGAGACATTCTGCGTTGAGGAGAAGAGGAGTCTTCCGGAAAAAGTACTCAGGTACCGACCGAGTTATCCAAGTCATCGGAATCGGAAGATTTGAAGCATCTCTGATCCCGATGTTCATGCAAAGCACGGTATCGGTATCGATCGAAGTCAGCACCGAGTTGGTCCGGTACTGATCTGTCAATGCCCAAAAAAGTCGGCATGGGCAGAATTCCCACTGGGACCAGTACCGGTATCGGTGCTGGTACCGGTATCGGTACCGGTGCCCTTGAACCATCGGTAGCAGTGTCAACGGTACCGCAGCTGTAAGGAGAGCTGCAAGACTGCATTCGATAGCAAGGAATCTCTGATCTATCGACGCTGCCGATGCCTGGGTGTCGGTATCGATAGAAGCAGCCGGAACCCCTGAGCATGGCACCACTAGTTCTGTCGAGGTCAAGGTCTCGAGAACATCCTGGAGCCCCATTAGTGCTTTGGAGGCCAAAGTCTCCCGCTGGGGCTGTTTTGCCGGTATAGTTTCCTCAAGGGCAATGCCAATAGCTTCTCGATGCTTGGAAGGAGATCTACCCTTTGAGGACCAGCTCTTATGTTTAGTTACCTGAGATCCATGGGAGGAAGACGAGACTCTGGAAGACGTCGATGCAATGGACATCGCATCTGAAGAAAAGAGGGTACCGAGCTTTGCAGCCCGGTTCTGTCTTCCTCGTTTAGTCATCCCCATACAAGAGGAACATGCTGATGGAGAATGGTCAGGGCCTAAACATTTGAGACACCAGTCATGGGTGTTAGTGACAGAAATGGTACCGTCACACTTAGTACATTTTTTAAAACCACTAGCTGGTTTTTCCATTTTTCAGGAAAATGGGGCCTAATACCCAAAATGGCGCATAGTACCAAAAATAAAAAGTTTCTGAAGAGAAACACTTCAGAAGTTTTTTTTTTTTTTGAAAAGAAGAAGAAAAGAGAATTGGTAGTACCGGTAGGCATCGAGCGGAGGCAGGCGCAATCACAAGAAAAACACGTTTAAAGAAGACATTTTCTGCGGTGACAGGGTATGTGACCTGTCAGCTCTGCGGAAAATGAAGAACTGAAGAGGGACAGTTGGAAAGGCGGGAAGGCAGCGCGCATGTGCTGAGGGATGCTCCCAAAAGCGTTCCTATTGGACGCTGGGGAGTGTTCCCGCGCAGGCTCCGTCGGTACCGACGATACCCATATGTGAAGACTACATTCCTACTTGTTCCTGGAGATCACATTGAAACCCTCTGCCCAGTGTGCAGTGGCAGCCAAGAAGGCAAATAGAATGCTAGTAATCATAAGGAAAAAAATGGAAAATAAAACAAAGGATATTGCCTCTGTATCATTCCATGGTGCGACCGCACCCTGAAAACTGTGTGCAATTCTGATTGCCATTTCTTAAAACGCATATAGTGGAATAAGAAAAGGCACAGAGAAGAGTCACCAAATGGTAAAAGGGATGGAAGGATACCCCTATGAGGAGAGGCCTAAAAGATTAGCGCTCTTCAACCTGGAAAAGAGATGGCCGAGGTCTATAAATTAATGAATGGAGTGAAACGGGTAAAAGTAGATCGATAGTTTATATCAGGCATGTCCAACAGGTAGATTGCGATCTACTTGTAGATCGCGGAGGGGTCAGAGGTAGATCACCAGCCCCACTTGGCTCCATCTCTCCAGCAGCTCGCCCCGTCGCTAGGAGAGAGCTCGTGCCGGCAGGTCGTCTGCCGAGGGCTTGCCGCCACTGCTGATCCTTTGCCTGTCTTTTTTCCCTGCCTGCGGGAATCTTGTCTGCGGGTGTATTGGGGGCGCTTGTTGTTTTCGTGCCAATAGTTTGTGGGTACCCCAGGGGGCCACCGCCCCCACCCTACGACAAGATGCCACAGGCCCAGCATCATACCTGGTCTCCTGCCTCTCAGAGTCACCCATTCCTGCCCCTGCCCCACCACCCCTTAGAAGTGTGTTATATACCTGGCGATATCCATTCGCCCGGACTTTACCTGAATACACTTACCATATTAGTTGTGTCGTGTGCTGGTCGTTGGTCGTTTTATTGTTCACTTTCATTAAACGTTTTCGGGCAGACACAACAAAGTGTCAAGAATTTGGTGATTTTGACAGGCTTTTCCAATTTTGTTCTAACTTGCCTATGCCTTGCCTTCGAATTGGTTCAAACCACTGCGACCTTTGCTTGCCTCTGCAATTTTATTTTGCCTAGCATTTGCGTTGATTCTACACTGCAATTTTATTTTGCCTTGCCTTTGCGTTGATTCTACACTGTGTGCAGAATTTATTAAATCGCATGTGGTGGTATTTGAACTTGTTTGGTGGTATTTGATTTTATTTGGTTTGCTGGACAGGTGTTTGAGGTTTTTTTGATGATTGTTTGGTGGTATTTGATTTGGTGCCAGAATGATGAATTCTTATTTTAACATTTAGAACTGCATGTGTGGTTTTGGCATCTCCAGTCCTTGTATTGCACATCATCCAGAGGTCTTCAGTTCCTGTTGATCTTTAATACTTTGGGACAGTGACAGTTTTGGACCAGATTCAGCCAGTGTTTATACTAACTTAGCAGATTTGGCCTTCTTACATCCAGCCACCCCAGTATAACGAAGATGAGTGTTCCAAAGAAGAGCAAAACCTACCACTTTCATGATGAATGGGAAATGGACTACTTCTTCATCATGGTGAAAGACAAGTGTTGTTGTCTAATTTGTAACGCCCCAGTATCCTTACCCAAAAAGGGTAACCTGGAACGTCATTATAAGGCTCTGCATAGCAATAAGTTTGATGCTGATTTTCCACCCAAAAGTGAAATTCGTAAACTGAAGCTCAAAGAACTTAAATTGAAATTGGCTACTCAGCAACAGTTGATGGCGAAGCCAAGGTCACATTCGGTCAATGCAACCATAGCATCCTTCAAGGTCAGCAACCTGATCGCAAAGAAATGCAAACCTTGGCGGAAAATGCACTTTAAAATGTGCCTTATAGGGCGCCTTATGTTAACATGCTTTGGGGTGCGTTTGCTAGTACTGGTAATTAATATAAAAATAACATGCCCCCTGAAGCACTCTTGCCCATAATATGCAATGCTTCAGCCAACCTTCTTCAATGAGCACTGTGGGGGATTGAACTCCTGATCCCTGCAACATTGGTCAATGTTCTGACCATTGTGCTATGGCTCTGCTGTTCTGTTTTAGCATCCGTGCGCCACTTATGACACCCAGTATTAAATTGCCTCAAAAACATTAGCACGCCGCCTTATGGCACCCATTATTTATTTGCCTCCTAAAATAGCACCTCAGCCAGATGTCTGCATTGTGCGGGATCAAACCCCTGATCTCTGCACCATTGGTCAGTGTCTTAACCATTGTGCTGTAGCTTTGTTCTCCTGTTTGCACATCAGCACGCCACTTATTCCTCCCGCGCAGCCACCTCATGCGCTAACGTGCGGGGCGCATATGGGCGCCGCGTACCTTAGCGCATATGCAAATCAGGGATTTCCTTCTTCAGCGCGAAACGCCCACTCCTTATATGGCACCCGCACTTTACCGGGCTTTTAGTAAACATACCCCAAAGTGTAATCTTCCATTGCATAGACTTGTTTCCATCATTACTGATAAGAACATAAGAACATAAGATATGCCATACTGGGTCAGACCAAGGTCCATCAAGCCCAGTATTCTGTTTCCAACAGTGGCCAATCTAGGTCATACGTACCTAGCAGTTTCCCCAAGGGACACAGGTTCCACAATGCTTGTATTGGTTCAAGCATTGATATCTTGGGTCCCTTCTTAATAATGGCTTATGGACCTTTCCTCCAGGAACTTGTCCAAACCTTTTTTAAACCCAGCTACACTAACAGCCTTTACTACATCCTCCGGTAACAAATTCCAGAGTTTGATTACACGTTGAGTGAAAAAATATTTTCTTTTATTAGTCTTAAATAGTTTACCCTGTAGCTTCATTGCATGTCCCCTAGTCTTTCTATATTCTGATAAGGTAAACAATCGATCTACGTTTACCCGTTCCACTCCGCTCATTAATTTATAGACTTCTATCATATCTCCCCTCAGCCGTCTCTTTTCCAGGTTAAAGAGCCCTAACCTTTTTAGCCTTTCTTCATAGGAGTATCCTTCCATCCCCTTTACCATTTTGGTGGCTCTTCTCTGAACCTTTTCTAATAACTCTATATCCTTTTTAAGATACGGCGACCAGAATTGCACACAATATTCAAGGTGCGGTCTCACCATGGAACGATATAGAGGCATTATAATATCCTTTGTTTTATTTTCCATTCCTTTCCTTATCATACCTAGCATTCTATTTGCTCTCTTGGCCACCGCTGCACACTGGGCCGAGGGTTTTAACATGGTATCCACAATGACGCCTAAATCTTTCTCCTGGGTGGTGGTTCCTAATGTGGAACCTTGCATCGTGTAACCATAGTTTGGGTTGTTCTTCCCTAGGTGCATAACCTTGCACTTGTCCACATTAAATTTCATCTGCCATTTTGATGCCCAGTCTTCAAATTTATAGAGCAAGAGCAATGACAGGTGAGGTTAACGGTTTCATAGCCCTCTGCAGATGGCATGACGACTTTCCAGATTTTCTTTCTTACCACTGCATCATTCACCACCAGGTCTTGGCAAGCAAGAGACTCAATACAAAGACTGTCATGGACATCACTTTCAAAATTGTAAATTCAGTTCATGGAAGATCACTTCAAAGACAGCTTTTCAATCTTACTCTTGATGAAGGGGCAGCGAAATCATTTTGTACACAGATGTAAGGTGGCTAAGTAGGCACAAATTTCTGCAAAGATTTGGGATTTTCTGAATGAAATAAGAAATTTTTTGAAGGAGAGGGGAGATGACCAAGCAGAGTTGGAAGATGAGGAGTGGTTATGTGATCTGGCATTTCTCGCTGCCTTTACAGGTGAACTAAGTGATATGAACCTTGAACTACAAGGTAAAAACAATTGCATTGGCGAGATAATGAGTACAGTTTCATCCTACAAGAGAAAATTTGAGCTAATGATGACTGACCTTGCAAACAACACTTTTGATCATTTTCCTAATACGCAGGACCATCTGGGACAATATCCAAATTTTGTTTTTCAGAACGAGAAGTATGTGACAGAAATCTGTTCTGTCATCCAGGAATTCGAAAATAGATTCTGTGACTTCCAAAAGATTGGAACAGTTGTGGAATACTTGTCATACCCATTCAAAGTAGATGTGGACATTAAAAAAACTGCAGCTGCTATCAGTAAAAATTACTCATTGAACAAGCCATCTCTTGAAAACGAAATATATTAACCCTTAAAAATGACATTTTTCTCAAGACCCATGCTGAGCAAGAATCGTTTTGGAAGCTGGTGCCTAGAGACAAATTTCCCAACTTGAGAAGATGCAGTGAAGCTGTACACTCCTGTTTCGGTTCAACTTATTTGTGTGAATTTGCGGTTTCCCATCTGAAAATGACAGAGTACACAACGTTCCAACATGACAGATGAATATCTCCAGGATTCCCTGAGATGGGCCCTCATGCAATATTCACCCAACTTCAAAAAGCTGATGGATGAAATGCAGGCTGAAACGCCTCACTAATGAGCAAGAGCAAAATATTAAAGATTGTGCAAGATCAGCCTGGATCAATACTTGACCTAAATTTAACACAAATTATTCAATAAAAGTTAAAGAAAGTTATTAAGACAGTTAAAGAAAGTTATTACTCAATAAAACTTTAAGAAAAAATGTACTTTCCGTTTCCTCTTGCAGTTCTTACTGGATCTTTGTCTCTCTGTTTTGTTTTTGCTTAATTTTCTTAACAGCTGATCACATCCAAATAAATGACAGAAGGTTCATTAAAAATGTGGCGGGGGGGAAATCCTCCAACTTTATTGGGTTAAAATTTAATTTGAAACTTAATTTTCATGGTGGTAGATCATTGGCACTTTTGGCTGGAAAAAGTAGATCACGACCTGTTCGAAGTTGGACATGCCTGGTTTATACCATCAAAAAGTCGAAAAACTAGGGGGCATGCAATAAAGCTACAGTGTAACCCATTTAAGACTAATAAGAGAAAATATTTTTTCACTCAACCTGCAATAAAACTCTGGAATCCGTCACCAGAGGATGCAGTAAAAGTTGTTAGTGTAGCTGGGTTTAATGAAGGTTTGAACAAGTTCCTAGTGGGAAGGTCCATAAACCATTTTTAAAGAGAACCCAGGAAATCCACTGCTTGCCCCAATACAAGCATTGTGGAACCTGTATGTCTTTTTGGGAAACTGCTAGATACTTGTGACTTGGATTGGCCACTGTTAGAAACAGGATACTGTGCTTGATACACCGTGGTCTGACCTAGTATGGCATATCTTATGTTCTTATGTATTAAAGGAATCATGAAGTCAGAGGACTACCAAGGTATTTTGGAGTGAAACGTGCTACTTAGTGTCAGAAAACTAGGTATTGGTCGAAGGTCATGGGTCCTCCAACAGGACAATGATCCAAACATACATCCAAAATTACAAAAGAATGGTTAAAAATGAACAAATGGATTGTTTTCAACTGGCCAGCAATGAGTCCTGATCTCAGTCTAATCGAGAACCTTTGGAAAGAGCTGAAATCTACCACTTCTAAGAGGAATTCTGGAAACATTCATGAGCTGGAACAAATCGCAGTTGAAGAGTGGGAGAAACTACTAGCAGACAGATATACGAAACTTATAGATGGCTACAAGAAACGTTTGGAGGCTGTCATTACTGCCAAGAGTTGTGCAACTAAATAATAGTGAAGGGTACCATTAATCCTGTCCAGGTCAATTTTTTTTCAGAAATTGCTCCAAGTTGCACAGACATCTTTATTTTTGTTGTATAACTTTGAACATGTTATTAAAATATTATGATTATTATTATTATTTATTTATGGATTTTCTATACCGCTTTATCTATAAATCAAGGCAATTTACAACTACATACATTGCATTGGTCAGCATTTAAAAGTATGTACATTGCATTGGTCAGTGTTTATGAGTCATTACAGGGGTAGGAGGCAGTCGTAAGTGAGATACAAATCCTATGGATGGAATAGATTTGGGTCTTCAAGTAGGTTCAGATAATATTCTGTAAATAGATCTGTCTTGAGTCTCCTTCGGAATGCTGTAAGGTCATTTATATCTCTTAGATTATCTGGCATGGTGAGTAGTATGTAAATGCTCTATTAGATGTGGTTTGATTGTTTTTTCTGAATGCCTTTGGAATTGTCAGAGTGTTCTGCATGCATTCTCTCCTTTGTCTTGTCTCCGGACACGTGCATGTTAAGAGAGGTAAGGCTTGTCAGTGCTATGTTCTTTATTCTCTTGAATGTAATCATTAGGGCTTTGTATTTGATTCTCTGTAGAATTGGTAGCCAATGTAACTAGTGAAGGATGGGTGTTATGTGTTCTGACTTCGGTACTTTCTGGATGGTAGGTGCAGTAGTGTTTTCTGTCACTTGTAAGGGGTTTATGGCTTGTTTTGGCAGACCCTGTAGGATGCTGTTGCAGAAATCAAAATGGGGGCATACCATTGCCTGTAACATAGTTTGGAAATCGTCGGTTGATAGGAGAGCTCTGATGTTTTGAATCATACATATTTTATTAGAAATTGTTTGCGTTGTTAGGTTTGATATGTTTTATTAGGTTAAGGTTTTGGTCAAATAGTATTCTCAGGTATCGGACTTCATTCTTAACCTCTAGAGTAGCATCCTTGACTTATATCTGAGATGGTGGTATAAATTCTTTATTACTAGAGACCATAAGGACATCAGTCTTTTTCATGTTTATCGTAAAGTTAACGGAATTGCGCCATTGTGACACATTGTTGAAACATTCAATTATATCTGTTGATAGTTGGGTTCAGAGGTCTTGAATGGAGTGAATATCATTATGTCGTCTGCATATATCCTATATCCCACTTTCTCCAGGAACAAGCAGGAAGTCAGTCCTCACTTATGGGTGACATCGGCACCGACGGAGCCCCATGCGAAGCAAATCCCCAGCTTTCAAAGAAAGCCTTTGAGAATTGCTACCCTTCCCACTCGAGGGTGCCATCTTGCTCAGCCTCCTTTTATTCCGTGGAGCCCTTCGGACGTAGTTCCTCCGTGTCCCGGAAAAAGTGATTATTTTCTCTGTTTTTCCTTTGCCGGTTGACACCAGTACCCTTCCCGCCTCCGGCGTCAGTACTTCGGTATCAAGCCGGGTTCTTTTTTTTTTTTTCCACTTCTTTGACTTTTTGTCCCTGAGGCACTTTTGTGCCCTTTTTGCCCCTCTTTTTCTCACTGGCAGCCTGCAGCATCTTTGACCTCACCGAGGTTTTTTTTTCCCTGATGGCAACCAGCGGTTTTAAGAAGTGTGATCATTGCGGGCAGATAATGTCCCTCACTGACACACACGACTGCTGCCTCCGTTGCCTCGTGCCAGATCATGACCCAACAGCCTGTGGCCCGTGTAAACCATAGTTACTCACCTGTAACAGGTGATCTCTGGGAACAGCAGGAATTTAGTCTTCACATATGGGTATCGTCGGTACTGACGGAGCCTGCGTGGGAACGCTCCCCAGCATCCAATAGGAAAGCTTTTAGGAGCATCCCACAGCACCTGCGTGCTGCCTTCCCGCCTTTCCCAACTGTCCCTCTCCAGTTGAGTTTAAAGCTGAGACAAAGAGAGATGGAAAGAGAGAAAGAGAGAGAGATAGAGAGATACAACTCCTAGGGGAGGTGGGTGGGCTGTGAAGACTAAATTCCTACTGTTCCCAGAGATCACCTGTTACAGGTGAGTAACTGTGCTATCTCCAGGGACAAGCAGGAATGTAGTCTTCACATATGGGGACTCCCTAGCTGCAGATGCCAGGGAGAAAGCCCCCGAAGTTGTGTGCCCTTGTGAAAGGGCTCCACTTCCCCCCATGGATCTCTGGCATCCTACCAGGGATGGTGGGTAGGAGTTGATTAAGTATGGAACAGGTGTTGAAGAACAGCCTGACCAAACAAGGCATCCCGGCGGGAGTACTTGTCTAAGCAGTAATGGGCTGTGAAGGTATGAACCGAAGCCCATGTAGCTGCTCGACAGATGTCGTCGATAGACACAGAGTGAAGATGAGCCATAGAAGCTGCCATGGCTCTCAAATTGTGAGCTGTGTCATGGCCTTCAAAAGGAAGGTTTTTACTCTCATAGGCAAAAGATATACACTGTGCAATCCAGTTGAATAGTGTTCTTTTGGAGACCGGATATCCTAAGTGACTAGGATCAAAAGCAACAAAGAGTTGAGAGGACTTTCTATGTTGCTGTGTCCTTTGCAAGTAAAAGGCCAAAGCCCTTTTGCAGTCCAAAGTATGAAGATTCCTTTCTGCATTTGAGGCGTGAGGCCTTGGGAAGAATACAGGAAGGTAAACCGCCTGTTTTAAATGAAAAGGTGACACCACCTTTGGCATAAAGTGTGGATAAGTCCTAAGGACTACCTTATCATGATGGAACCTTGTATAAGGAGGACCAGCCACCAACGCTTGCAATTCACTGATGCGACGTGCTGATGTGATTGCAATAATAAAGATGACCTTCCAGGAAAAGAATTTCAAAGAGGTAGTGGCTAATGGTTCAAAAGGCGGTTTGATGAGCTGCCCAAGAACCAGATTTAAGTCCCATGCCACCGGTGGTGGCTTAATGGGAGGCTTGGTTAAAAGAAGGCCTCTCATGAATCTCGCTACGAGAGGATGAGAGGAAATAGGTTGTCCATTTAGAGGCTTGAAAGAAGCTGCAATAGCACTCAAATGAACTCTCACTGAATTGGTCTTAAGCCCTGCATTTGATAAATGAAGGAGATATTCCAGTAATGATTCCAGAGGTATCGTAAGAGGGTTAAGACCCTTCTGCGAGCACCATATGGTAAACCTTTTCCACTTAAATGCATAAGAGCATCTTGTGGAAGGCTTTCTGTAAGCATAAAGGATATCCTTTACCTGCTGGGAAAGGTTAAGGCCATGGAGTTTTAGGCTTTCAGCAACCAGGCCCTGAGATGCAGAGACTGGGGATTGGGATGCCACAGCATCCCGTCCTCTTGAGAAAGGAGATTTGGAGCAGATCCTAACTCCAGAGGCGAAGCTTAAGAGAGATGTAGGAGCAGAGGGTACCAAATTTGCCGTGGCCAACGTGGAGCTATGAGAATCATATGACCTCTGTCTCTCTGAAGCTTGAACAGGGTTTTGGGAATTAGGGGAATGGGTAGAAAGGCATACAGGAAGTCCTGACCCCAATGGAGGAGGAAAGCATCCCTGACCTGACAACCCTGAGCCGGCATTCTGGAACAGAACCGGGGAAGTTTGGCATTCAGGGGACTTGCATAAAGGTCTATGTCCGGGGTTCCCCAAATTTGAAAACTTTCGGCCACCTGGTCTGCATGGAGAGACCATTCGTGTGGAAGCAGAACTCGACTGAGTCTGTCTGCCCAAGAGTTTTGAATACCTGGAAGATACACCGCAAGGAGATGAATCTGATGCTCTCTGGCAAGGGCCCATAGTCGCAAAGCTTCGTTGCAGAGTGACAGAGAGCCTGTTCCGCCCTGCTTGTTTAGATAGAACATAGCTACTTGATTGTCCGTTTGAATTAGGACTGTCTTGTAGCTGGGCTGGGTGTGGAATACTCGAAGAGCAAGGAAAATTGCTCTGAGTTCTAGGAGATTGATGTGTAGATAGGCCTCCTGTGCAGTCCAGGTACCCTGGGTAGAAAGGCCTTGCAGGTGGGCTCCCCAACCCACCTGTGAAACATCTGTTGTTAGAGTAGCCTGGGTGGGGGTTGCTGAAAAGGAAACCCCACCAAAAGGTTTTGGGGTGATTGCCACCATTGGAGGGACAAAATAAGGCAATCTGAGTTTGCTATTTTGTCTGACAGGCAACCTGACGCCTGAGTCCACTGAGTGGATAAAGTCCACTGGGCTGCCCTCATAAGGAGGCGAGCATAAGGAACCACATGCACGGTGGATGCCATGTGGCCTAGCAACTGTAACATTTCCCGAGCAGTGAGGTGAGGTTTTAGCACTGCTTGGGAAGCTAACTGCACAATTCCTTTGGCAGCGGGGCTGTGGAAGGTAGGCCCTTGTCTGGCTGGTATCCAGCAGAGCTCCTATAAACTCTAGGGAATGAGTGGGAGCAAAGTTGGATTTTCGGAAGTTTATGACAAGTCCCAAATACTGAAGGATGCGCATTGTGCGAGAGAGGGCAACCCTGGCCTCTGGCTCTGAAGGGGCTCGAATGAGCCAGTCGTCTAAGTAAGGGAAGACGAATATTCCCAGGGTGCGAAGAAATGCTGCCACCACGGCCATGCATTTCGTGAACGCCCTTGGTGCAGAGGCCAGGCCAAAGGGAAGAACCCTGTATTGGTAGTGCTTCCCTTGAAACAGAAAGCGAAGGAACTTTCGGTGAGTTGGATGGATGAGAACATGAGTGTACGCATCCTTGAGATCTAGAGAATAAAGCCAATCCTGACTCCGAAGGTATGGCAGCAGAGTTCCTAGAGAAATCATTTTGAACTTCTCTTTGAACAGAAATTTGTTCAATTCTCTGAGGTCTAAAATGAGTCTGTGTCCTCCTGTTTTCTTTGGGATAAGGAAATAGGGGGAGTAAAACCCTGTACCCCATTGGGGAATGGATACCTCTTCTATTGCCCCTTGTGCAAAGAGCATAGTGACCTCTTGACCTAACTTGTCATTGAGAGAGGTCTGAGAATTGAACTGTCTTACCATTGTAGGAGGGGGCATGCTGAGGAAATGAAGCTTGTACCCCTCTCTTACAATAGACAGAGTCCAATTTTCTGCTGTTATCTGACCCCATCTGGGGGCAAAATGACATAACCTTCCTGGGATGGTGGAGGGTTCTGGGCCGTTCAGGGCCAGGAAGGCAAAGTTCTCTAGATAGGAATCAAAGCCCCTGTGGAGGCTGAGTCTGCTGAGCCGGTTGAGGCTTAGCTGTTTTTGTCTTTCTTTGCCTAGGTTGTTGCTGCTGTCCCTTTTGGGCAGACTGACCTAAGCAATGCCCCTGCTGGGTATAGGAAGGATAAAACCTCTTCTTCTTACTGAAGAATGGTTTCTTATAGGATTTTTTCCTTGCAGGATCAGGTGTAGATTTAGACAATCTATCCAAAGTGATATTGTCAGCATCTATCTCATTAGTTTTTTCCTGCCAATTCTTGCCAAAGAGATTCTCTCCTGTGCAAGGAATATTCCCTAGTTTATCCTGTACCCAAATTTCCAAGTCAGATGCCTGGAGCCAGGCAATCTTACGTGCACCTATGGCAATGGCAGAGATTCTGCTTATGCACTCAAAGCAGTCAAAGGCTGCACGATTCACAAACTTGGAAACATCCTGGGCATGTTTGACAAGGGTGAGGTAATCTTGCCTCTTATCATCAGAAAGGAGAGGGCTCATAAGCTCTAAATCTCCTGTGACCTCCTTAAGGAACATCCCCATATATAAGATATAGGAAATGATCCTAGCAGAAAGCATGGAAGCCTGGAAGGTTTGGCGTCCAAAGGCGTCAAGAGTCCTACACTCACATCCTGGAGGAATAGATGCATGCCTTTTTGCACTCTTTATCCTTCTCACAGCAGATTCAACCACTATGGAATGGTGTGGCAATTCAGTCTTCTGAAACCCAGGACAAGGAGGAACTCGATACATGGTGTCGAGTCTTCGAGAGTGAGGAGATGTGGTTAGAGGTGTTTCCCACATCCTTAACATGAGATCATGCAAGATCTCATGAAAAGGTAAGGTAGCTGCCTCCTTGGGAGCTTTAGGGTATTGCAGGATTTCTAATTCCTTTGCCCTAGGCTCTTTTTCAGGAGCCACTGTGATAGAAAGACCTCGGGCCACATCTCGGATAAAATCCTGAAAGGACATATCCTCTGGTGAAGACATCCTACGCTGAGGAGAAGATGAATCCTCAGGAAGAAGTACTCTGGTATTGGCAGAGCTTTCAGAGTCTTCAGACTCATCCGAGGATTCGAAGTATCTCCGATCTGGGTGGGTACCGATCGAAGTCAGCATCAGAGTGGTCCAGTACCGACTTGTCGATGCCAGATAGATACGCATGACTCTGTCCCGGTAGAATACCTGCCAATGTCGATGCAGTCGGTGCCTGTACCGGTTGAATTGTCTGAAGCGGTTTCAGGGGCATCGAGGCCGTGAGAAGAGCCACCAGACTGCATTCAATAGCCAAGAATCTCAGGTCTATCGACGCTGCCGATGCTTGGGTATCGGTACCGGATGAAGCAGCTGATACCCCAGAGCATGGCACCAGTAGTTCTGCCGAGGTTGAAGCCTCGAGAACATCCTGGAGCCCCGTTAGTGCTTTGGAAGCCGAAGCCTCCCGCTGGGGCAATTATGCCGGTGAAAGTCCCTCAAAGGCAACGCCAGAGGCATCTTGATGTTTAGAAGGAGATCTACCCTTTGAGGATCAGCTAGATTTATGTTTAGTTACCTGAGATCCATGGGAGTCAGATGAAGCCCTGGAAGACGTCGATGCCATGGAGACTGCATCGGAGGGAAAAAGGGTGCTAAGTTTAGCAGCTCGGTTTTGTCGGCCCCTTTTCAACATCATCCCACAGGCAACACACTCTGAAATAGAGTGGTCAGGACCTAAACATTTGAGGCACCACTCATGGGTGTCAGTGACGGAGATGGTACCGCCAAACTTAGAACACTTTTTAAAACCCGAAGCGGGTTTTTCCATTTTGAAGGAAAAAGTTGGGCCTAGTGCCCAAAATGGCGCATCGCACCTGAAGAGAAAATTACTGGAAAGACTCCATAAGAAAGGGTTTTGGTTTTTCTTTTAAAGAAAAGAAAGAAGAACCAGTGGTACCGGTGTAGCGTCGAGGGAAGGCAGACGCGACCACAAAAAAGAAGAATAGAAGGGATTTTTTTCTGCGGTGACAGGATGTGCGACCTGTTGGCTCCGCGGAAAATGAAGAACTGGAGAGGGATAGTTGGGAAAGGCGGGAAGGCAGCACGCAGGTGCTGTGGGATGCTCCCAAAAGCTTTCCTATTGGACGCTGGGGAGCGTTCCTGCACAGGCTCCATCGGTACCAACGATACCCATATGTGTTAAGGCTACATTCCTGCTTGTTCCTGGAGATGAGGATGTCCTCTAAGGCCCTGAGGAGCCGCAAGCATCAGCATGAAAAAAGTATCTCCGAGTCCCGCATGCCTCCGTGAGCCAGGACCTCGTCCAAGGCCTCGACGTCCCGGGAAGAATACTCCGAGCCCGAGCATCATCGAGGTTCCTCAAAAGGGGGTCTCCTTCACGGGAACACAAGAGGAAGAAGTCCTCAAAGGCGGTGTCTCTGGATGGCTCTAGTGTCATGCCTTCTCGGGGCCATTCATGGAGCCCCGAATGCCTGCCTGGGTCATCGGAGAGGGAGCGGCCTGCTAAGGTTCCTCAGCGAGACCCGGACCCATCTAGGCAAGTACAGACCATCCTTGTTGAAGTCTCCCCTCCAGGGGAGCCAGCGTCGGTGCCGATCAAGTCGGCACCAGAGCCGGAGGCTGTGGAGCCTTTGAAACTCGTGTCCAGGATGGCAGCTTTGGAGCGCAGTTTTACTGCCTTCATCGCAGAGCAGCGGGTGCTGATGTCCGACATGTCCAGTACCTCTGCCATGACTACCGGGTCCTCGACATCCAAGTTGACTCCAGAGGCTGAGCTGATCCTCGAGGCCTTTTGGGCTCGAGTCGATCCTCGGCCGAGGTCACCTTCAGCCTTCCGTTCGGGACTGAGGACGTCACCACTGACGGGGCGGAAGGCGCAGAGGCCCTCGACATCTGCGGAGCCCCTCGAGTCCTCCTCGGAGGCCTCGGCTTGGGAGACGGAGGACGAGGAGTCCCCAAACACCCATAGGCATAGGGACATCCCGTCTGATTCCCTGGTATCCGAACCTCAGAGAAGGTCCCCATCGGAGGATATGTGGTTCCTGGACTTTGTGTGGGATATGTTCAAGACTTTGGCATTCCCCACAGAGTCCAAGGTGGATCCTCGAGTCGACAAGCTCGAGATCCTCCAGTATGAGGCTCCTCTTCAGGAGACCCTCATTGTACCCGTTCCTCCGATCCTGGAACGACTGATGCTCCACATGTGGGAGTCACCGGCAGCGACGCAGGTGATCAGCAAAAGACTCGACTTGATGTATTGGGTCTGTCGGAGCCCTGGATTCCAGAAATCACAGCTGCCGCATAACTTTATGGTTGTGGAATTGGCCATGCATTGGCTGAAGAATCAGAAGACGCACTCCTCGGTGCCCCCCGGCAGGGAGGCCCGGAACTTGGATGCCCTCGGCCGAAAATGTTTCCAGGGTGCAATGCTGAAATGTCGAATCCAAGCATACCAGCTGTACATGGGCATGGACCTGAGGGACCTGGCAAAGGAGATTGCCGGGTTCTCAGCTGGTCTCTCCGAGGAGCCTTTGCAGCACTTCAAGAGTCTGTCCAAAGCCATCTGTGAGTGCTCCAAATTTTTGTCTCGGGCAGCCTATGACGGTTTCGAGTTGGCGGCTCGAGTTGCCGTGGCGGGCATCGGTGCACGCCACCAAGCCTGGCTGCAGTCGTCCAACCTTGAGCAATGGATTCAGGACAAGTTGGTCGATGTCCCATGCCAAGGGGAAAATCTCTTCGGCAAACGCATGACCGACAAGGCTGCAGAGCTGGAAACCGAATACTTGATGAGGACACGGCTCTCCAAGAAGACCTCTGCCCCTTCTCGTAAGAAGGGCTCGGGTAAAAAGGCCTTTTACCTGAGGAAGGGAGCTGCTTACCAAAATTACCCCTCTTATCAGGCCTCCCCAGCTCCCCAACAGGGGCAGCAGGCCAAGGGACAGGGGCATGGTCCGCGTAAGCAGAAGGCCCCCAAACCCCAGGCCCCGGCTCCTGCCCAGCCTGGCGGGGGGGTTTTGACTCCCACACCATGGCCTCTCTTCCAGCGGGAACCAGGCAGCCTACAAGAGGCTGACTCACCTTGTTTGCCCACAGGTGGACATCCATCACCACCGATTCTTGGGCATTACAGGTGGTCAGGGAGAGCTACCTTCTACGTCTAGCCCAGGTGCCTCCACATTACTTTCCAGGAGAGCCTTTCAGGTCTCCCCTTCACCAGGACCTCCTTTTGAAGGAGTTGGCAGGTCTTCTCAAAGATCAGGCGGTAGAACTGTGCCCCACCACCTTCAGGGCAGTGGTTTCTACTCCATGTACTTTCTGGTACCAAAGAGAACAGGAGTCCTCAGACCCATCCTAGACCAGCGAAATCTCAAGATGCTCTCCCTTGAAATATTGCTGCTTTACCGCCGCCAGGGAGACTGGCTATGCTCCTTAGATCTGAAGGATGCCTACACGCATATTATGATCCACCCAAACCATAGGCAATACCTCCGCTTTGTGGTGGGTGACAACCACTACCAGTACAGAGTAATCCCCTTTGGCCTTGCCTTGGCCCCAAGGGTATTCACAAAGTGCCTGGCGGTAGTCGCAGAATTCATCAGGCTTCAGGGAGTCTTTGTCTTTCCTTATCTGGACAATTGACTCATCAGGGGCACTTCAGTCATAAGAACATAAGATATGCCATACTGGGTCAGACCAAGGTCCATCAAGTCCAGTATCCTGTTTCCAACAGTGGCCAATCTAGGTCATACACACCTAGCAGTTTCCCCAAAAGACACAGGTTCCACAATGCTTGTACTGGGTCAAGCATTGATAACCTGGATCCCTTCTTAATAATGGTTTACGGACCTTTCCTCCAGGAACTTGTCCAAACCTTTTTTAAACCCAGCTACACTAACAGCCTTTACTACATCCTCCGGTAACAAATTCCAGAGTTTGATTACACGTTGACTGAAAAAATATTTTCTTTTATTAGTCATAACTAGTTTACCCTGTAGCTTCATTGCATGTCCCCTAGTCTTTCTATATTCTAATAACATAAACAATCGATCTACGTTTACCCGTTCCACTCCATTCATTAATTTATAGACTTCTATCATATCTCCCCTCAGCCGTCTCTTTTCCAGGTTAAAGAGCCCTAACCTTTTTAGCCTTTCTTCATAGGAGTATCCTTCCATCCCCTTTACCATTTTGGTGGCTCTTCTCTGAACCTTTTCTAAAATCGCTATATCCTTTTTAAGATACGGCGACCAGAATTGCACACAATATTCAAGGTGTGGTCTCACCATGGAACAATATATAATATCTTTTGTTTTATTTTCCATTCCTTTCCTTATGATACCTAGCATTCTATTTGCTCTCTAGGCTGCCGCTGCACACTGGATCGAGGGTTTTAACATGTTATCCACAATGACGCCTAAATCTCTTTCCTGGATGGTGGTTCCTAATGCGGAACCTTGCATCGTGTAACCATAGTTTGGGTTGTTCTTCCCTAGGTGCATAACTTTGCACTTGTCCACATTAAATTTCATCTGCCATTTTGATGCCCAGTCTTCCAATTTATCAAGATCCTCTTGCAATTTTCCACAATCCTGTTGGGTTTTAACAACTTTAAATAGTTTTGTGTCATCTGCAAATTTGATAACCTCACTCGTTATTCCCTTTTCCAGGTCATTTATGAATATGTCAAAAAGCAGCAGACCCAGCACAGATCCCTGGGGTACACCACTATTCACCTTTCTCCATTGGGAAAATTGGCCATTTTGCCCGACCTTCTGCTTTCTATCTTTTAATCAGTTCCTGATCCACAATAGTACACTGCCTCCTATCCCATGACTCTTTAGTTTTGACAAAAGTCTCTGATGAGGGAACTTGTCAAAGGCTTTCTAAAAGTCCAGATACACTATATCAACCGATTCACCTTTGTCTACCTGTTTATTCACACTTTCAAGAAACATAACAGATTAGTAAGACAAGATCTTCCTTGTCTAAAGCCATGTTGGCTGTCTCCCATTAGGCCATGACTATCAACATGCTGAGTAATTTTGTTCTTTATGATGGTTTCTACCATTTTTCCTGGTACTGACGTCAGGCTCACCGGTCTGTAGTTTCCCGGATCAACCCTGGAACCCTTTTTAAAAATTGGCGTTACATTGGCGATCCTCCAATCATCAGGTATTATAGATGATTTTAATGAAAATTCATAGATTACTAATAGCAGGTCTGCAATCTCATATTTCAGTTCTTTCAACACCCTTGGATGTATACCATCCGGCCCAGGTGATTTGCTACTCTTCAGTTTATCTAATAGTTGTAATACATCTTCCTGATGTATCGATATTTCCTTCAATTCTTCCGCACCTTTAAATACCACTTCAGTCATCAGTAACATCCCTACATCTTCCTCAGTAAAGACCGAAGCAAAGAATTCATTCAGTCTCTCCGCTATTGCCTTGTCGCCTCTTAGTGCCCCTTTAACCCTTCCATCATCTAATGGACCAACTGACTCTCTCACAGGTTTTTTGCTACGAATGTACTTGAAAAAGTCTTTATTTCGCGTTTTTGCTTCCGCAGCAAGCTTCTTCTCAAATTCTCCCTTTGCCAGCCTTATCAATGCCTTTCATTTAACTTCCCAGTGCTTGTGCTTTTTCCAGGTTTTGTCGTTTGGCTCTTTTTCACATTTCCTGAATGATGCTTTTTTGGCAACAACAGCCTCTCTGACCTCACCTTTAAACCATGCTGGCAGTTTTTTGGACTTCCTTCCACTTTTCTTAAAGCGTGGAATACAGCCGGTCTGGGCTTCCAAGATAGTATTTTTCAACAACACCCAAGCTTGATGTAAGTCTTTAACCTTTGCAACTGCTCCTTTTAGTTTTTCTTAACTATTTTCCTCATTTTATCATAGTCTCCCTTTCGAAAGTTAAAAGTTAGTACTGTGGATTTACTTACTATCCCTCCTCCACTAATTAAATCAAACGCGATCATGCTATGATCACTATTGCCAAGTGACCCCAACACCCTTATCTTTTGCACCAGATCTGGTGTTTCACTACGGACTAGGTCCAATATGGCTTCCCCTCTGGTTGGTTCATGAACCAGCTGCTCCAAGAAGCAGTCATTTATTTCATCTAGGAACTTTATCTCCCTAGCATGTCCTGCCGTGACACTGACCCAGTCGATACCGGGGTAATTGAAATCACCCATATTATTACTGTGCTGTAACTTTTGTTAGCTTCCTTGATTTCTTTGAGCATTTCATCATCCATTTGTTCATTCTGGCTAGGCGGTCGATAGTACACCCCCACTGCTATCGCCTTCCTCTTTTTAC
Organism: Ichthyophis bannanicus; assembly: GCA_033557465.1. Classification (NCBI taxonomy): domain Eukaryota; kingdom Metazoa; phylum Chordata; class Amphibia; order Gymnophiona; family Ichthyophiidae; genus Ichthyophis; species Ichthyophis bannanicus. The sequence continues at coordinate 887,009,122 of CM066035.1, read as the reverse complement.
ATGGAATTTCAATCCATAGAGATTCTACAGCAAATTTTGTTTCCTGCAAAACTTTAATCCTTTCTGACTCAATGCCCTCTCTAACAACCTGTAAATAGTTGCCAACCGATCTGGTCACCTGCTACCGGATCGCTCAGCCTGTACATAGTTACCCTTGTTAGTCCCAAGTTGTAACACCTGTTCATTGTAAGGACAGTGCAGGTTCTGTCTGCACAGTACAAATTTTGTTGACTGTAAACCGCACTGATTCTAAAGAGCGCGGTATAGAAAAGACATTAAATAAAATAAATAAATAAATAACATAGAGAGCAACCCCTCCACCAATTTGATCAGCTCTATCATTACGATATAGTTTGTACCCAGGTATTACAGTTTATGTTTATTTATGTTTATTTGAATTTGATATACCGCTCAGGCCGAAGCATTAGAGCAGTTTACAATAATATATCATTTGTGGAAATATGAAAGGAACGCCATTTGTAAGATAGGACAGAGTAGAGGACAGAAACAGACAAAAGGATAGGCAAAGAAAAGAAAGGGAACAGCAGGTTACCATAATATATGCGTATGACAATCCAGGCCACATATTCAATGCTCATTTCAGGACAAACGCCATGGGCTAACGCCTAAGGGCCACGCCAAAGGGCCCTCTGGTGAGGCCCTCAGGCGCGGGCCCGCCGGTGGAATGGCGGTTTAAAAGCCAATGGAATGGGCAGGCTCTGTGGAGGGAGGTGGAGCTCCCGCTCTCACCTCTGCTGCTGGCTGCTGCTCTCCCCTCACAGAACACCTCCTTCCACCATGTCTCTGAGATTCCAATCATATCTAACCTCTCATTCAGTGCTATATATTCTAACTCCCCCATCTTATTTTTTAGACTTCTAGCATTTGCATACAAGCATTTTAGAGACTGTATTTTATTCATATTAATCTAGCATGGGTAGGCATGGGTAATTTGGGATCTTTAAGCTCTGTCTGCTCCATACTCGAGGCATTTGGCCTACTTTACTCTTTTTTGGAACCTCTCTGCTTTTGATAGTATCCTTTAAGGATACATTCTTCCAAACCATGCGCTCTTGTGCGACTGTCGGCTTTCCCCTATTGTCTAGTTTAAAAGCTGCTCTATCTCCTTTTTAAAGCCAGCAGTCTGGTTCCATCCCGGTTAAGGTGAAGCCCATCCCTTCAGAAGAGCCTCTCCTTTCCCCAGAATGTTCCCCAGTTCCTAACAAATCCAAAACCCTCATCCTTGCACCATCGTCTCATCCACGCATTGAGACTCCGGAGCTCTGCCTGCCTTTTGGGTCCTTCGCGTGGAACGGGAAGCATTTCGGAGAACGCTACCCTGGAAGTTCTGGATGTCAACCCTGGATTTCAACATCTGTAAATATGACATTAGTTTGGTTCTTTTTACAGGGAAGTGGCATGCCATCTACATTTAAGGTAAGGATTTTTAGCCTATCCAGGGCTCTGACACTTCCAGTGCAAACTATGTAAGATATATCCTGTTCAATAGTCAGGGGACTGCATCTCCCAGCCAGATTCTTCCCCCATCTCTTCCCAAAACTGCAGTGGTCTCAAAGATTTTAGAAGTTCGTGCCCTACTACCCCACCCATTCACCCCCCAGGACGCTCCTCCCCCCCCCCCCCCCCCGCCTGCCCATCTCATCTTTCTACTCCCCCTGTGCTCTTGCTACTAATGGCAGGCTCCTCTAGCCTCCCCCTCCACTTTGTCAGGTCAGGGCCCCTCTCCCCCATCCCCTCCACCCCTCCCCCCCCCTGCCTCACTCTGCCCCTCTGCAGCCACACAATGTTCGCATTCACTCATCCCCTCCATCCACATGCTGGATATTCAAACATATGCAGGTCCTTTTATACAGTATCCCAGTGGACCGTTATTTCTGTCAGACTCCTTGTTAAAAATGCACCAGAGGTCTCTCATGGGTATCACGCTTGACTTTGACAGTGTCTCCATCACAGATACATGCCATTTAAGTTCCATCCCCTCCTGGGGTCATCTCTGGAAAATAATATGTGTGCTATCCTCAACAAACCACTTAAACAAGGGTCTAATAGTGCCAACAGTGCATTAACAGGTATTCCAGCAGTCCCTTCTACGCAGTCAAGTGCTAGATAGTTGATCCATGAATGCTTTGCTGCCATGGACTCCAAATGTTGTGTGCTATTGTTGTAAGTCAGATGCACCTTAGCGGGGAACTATAGAGCTAATTTAATTCTGCGCCGCACCAGCTCTGAGCAATAAGATGCCATGTCCCTCCAGCTCTCAGAGACACGCGCTGAGTAATCATTAAACAAGAGGAGTTTGGACCCTTTATATTCCAAATCATATTTAGAGCAGTAAAGGCCTATGAGCTTATGTTTGTCAGCAAAGTTAAGCACTTGCGCTATCACCAGGCGCGGGCAGCCTGCCTCCTCCTTCCACGGGCCCAAGCGTTGGACCCGCTCCTCCACCATGTGCTTGCCCACCAAGGCTAATCCCATCTGCTGTGGCAGCCACAACTCAACAATATCCCACAGTTATGACTCTTTGATGGTCTCTGGGGGACCCACAGAGAGAATGTTTTTCCTGTGGCTCCTATTTTCTTGGTCGTCGACTTTGTCCATGATTACCTGTTGGTTTTGCTCAAAAGCAGTTATCTGAGCCATGAGCCGTGCTGTCTGCTCCTCTTGTTGATCAATGCAGCCCTCCACATTTTGCAAGTGGTCCAATTGTGAGTCTAATGTGTCCTTAATGTCGTCCACCGATGTTTGCAGCTGGGTAAGCTTTTCATCCAATGACGCCGTTAGATTTCTGGTGATCTCCCGGACCACCTCATCCAAGAGCACGAACATCGGTGCCCTCTGTTTTGCCGCCATCTTTTCCTCTACGTTGTGGTCTCGTGGTGTTTGGCGGCCTGTTGCAGTTTGTTTGCTCTTGCCGGAACCAATGCAGCAGGGCACAAGGGGGAGGCCCGCCAGGCCTCGGGATCCAGTCACCACTTGTTTGCTGTTTCTTAGCTGTTTTTAGGGTTTAGGGAAAGGAGCCCAACCCGTGGATGTCCACTCAGATGGTCATCATCACGTGATGCCCCCCCCCCCAGCATTTATATTTCCAATCAATAAACAGAAAAGTTTTCAGATACTGTTTGAACAAAGGCAGCGCCAGAATGAAAAAATATTCTGATTCAGGATATCCACCATGCATATTAACGGGATGTATTTCCATACCTCCAGTTTGCAAAACCAAGTTAATTTACACATATGTTGATCATCATAAAATCAGACCTGTTCACAAAGCTTTCAAAATCCCAGTTCAGTTACCCCTCAACTAGACCAAGCTTTCCTTTCAATGCTTGCAAGAAACTGCTCTCTAACTTTAGGTCCCACAGGATCACTTCATCATGTAGTAAAATGCTCCTAAGGCTGTACTTACAGTGTATTGAGTTTCCACTTGAGCTAATCCAAAGTTTGTATTTTTCTACAGAGGTCCCAAGAGTACATGTCTACCACTTACTTCTCCCACTTGGTGTAAAAGTCACTTTATATGATGACACCTCCGAGAGGCATATATGTAGCTGCTCCGTGATTGCAAGATCATATCTGCTTTATTATACAAAAGCTCTTTTGTACTCAATTCTTGCACAGCTAAAGTGGCTAATGAAAAGCCGGAAAACAAGTGATGTTGTTTGGTGCACTGCCCTTGATGTTTTAAAGCAAATGTTTAGGGGCCAATTCAAACTGTTTCTATATGCATACCGCCTGCATAAGAGGGATTTATGCACTGAATATGCTAATCAGATTAGTTTGCTGGTACGTGAATCCCTCCTCTACAATAGTTACACACCAGGGAACTACAAGTTTCATTCAATCTCTTCCTGTATCAGAAGATGTAATTCAAAAGTATTTCTCAAAGACATCTTTGCAAGTAAAAGTGCACTTTTTTGGAGGAGATAAGATGCTTGGCAGTTTCTTCCTACTCCTTTGGGCTTCCAACTCATTTGGAATCAGACTTGGGATCTGGTGTCAGAAGCCTCCATTCACAACTACCTGAGGGTTGTTCTCTTATTTTATATTCCCTCTTAAATCACCTAGCCTGGTCACTGAGAACTACGTCAGAGCTTTTTCTGGGTCCATGAGAAAACTGATACCTCACATTAATAGATTGAATTATGGTAATGTGCTGTCCTGTATGTCAATAGCTGGTATTTTAAAAGGCTACAATAGTTTTTATCAGATTCTTTCTATTGAGGTAAAATGTATTGTTTTTTTAAATTTCCAAGCCATTTTTGAGCCAGTGGAGGGCAAAAGAGTATCTTAAAATGCTTTTAATTGAATATTATGTGAGATTTGTACCTATTAACATTCAAAACAACTGAACCAGTGGTTTGGCACTAAAGTTGTTCACCAATTCTACTACTACTACTATTGAACATTTATATAGCACTACAAGGCTTACCCAGTGCTGTACAGATATTGTACATTTAAAGATGGTCTCTGCTCATCAGAACTTACAGTCTAGTCAAGACAGACAATACAAAAGCTGAGGACAAGGATACAATTAGGGAAAGGTAAGGAGACATATAGGAGAATAAGCGGATCAGGATCCAAAAGGAGCCTCAAAAAGGTGAGTCTTTAGCATGGATTTGAAAATGGGCAGGGATGAAACCTGACATACAGACATAGGTAGCATGTTCCAGGCATAAGGAGCAACAAGATGAAAGGATCAAAGTCTAGAATTGGCAGTGGAAGAAAAGGGGAAAGGGAGAAGCGATCCACCAGAAGAGCGGAGTTCACAAGGAGGGGTGTAAGGAGAGATGAGAGAGGAAAGATAGTGAAGAGCTGCAGAATGAATGCATTTATAGGTCAGAAGGAGAAGTTTAAATTGGATATGGAAACGGAAGGGGAGTCAGTGAAGTGACTTGAGAAGAAGAGTTATATGAGCATATCGGAGCTAGCAGAAGATTAGCTGCACAGCTGAGTTTTGAATAGATTGAAGAGGAGAGAGATGATTCAGAGGGAGACCAGCAAGAAGAAGGTTGCAATAGTCTAAATGGGAGGTGACTAAACAGTGGATAAATGTCTTAGTAGTGTATTCAGAAAGGAAGGAGCAAATTTTGCTGATATTAAAGAGAAAGAAATGACAGGTTTTAGCTATCAGTTGGATGTGCGCGGAAAAGGAGAGGGAGGAATCAAAGACAACCCCAAGGTTGGTGCTGAGGAAACAGGGAGTAGAAGAGTGATATCCACAGAGCAAGAGAAAGGAGGAAGGGGGAGGTTGGTTTAGGGGAAAAAATATGTAACTCAGTTTTAGCCATGTTCAATTTCAAATGATGGTGAGGCATCCAGGCAGCGATGTCAGATAAGCAGGCAGAGATTCAGGCCTAGAGTGCCGGAGGGATTTTAGGTGTAGAGAGATATATCTGAGAGTCATCAGTGTAAAAGTGGTACTGAAAACCATGGGAGGAGATGAGAGCACCAAGGGACTGGGTATAGAGAGAGAAGAGGAGTGTGCCAAGAACAGACCCTTGGAGTACACCAACTGAAAGTGGGATAGCAGTAGAGGAAGATCCACCAGAACAAACACTTAAAGAGTGATGGGAGAGATAAGAAGAGAACCAGGATAGCACAGAGCCCTTATAACCAAGCGAGGACAAGGTGGCTAGGAGAAGGTGGTAGTCAACTGTGTCAAAAGCAGCAGAAAGGTCAAAAAGAATAAAGATTGAGTAAAGGCCCTTAGATTTAGTCAGGAACAGGTTGCTGGAGACTTTGGCAAGAGCTGTTTCAGTAAAATGTAAAGGACAAAAGCCAGATTGCACAGGGCCCAGAAGGGTTTGAGAGGAGAGAAAGTCAAAGCAGCGGCGGTGAACTGCATGTTCAAGTAGTTTAGAAATGAAGGGAAGGAGGGAGATGGGTCAATAAATAGAAGGACAAGTAGGGTCAAATGAAGGTTTCTTGAGGAGAGGAGTGACCACAGCATGCTTGAAGCTGCTGGGACAGTTGCAGTGGAGAGCAATACGTTGAGAATATGAGAGATGGAAGGATGACAATGGAGGAGATGGAGTTAAGGAGATGGGGGGGGGGGATAAGATCAGAGGAGCTGGCAGTGAGTTTAGTGGAGGAAAAAAGATGAGTAGTTTCCTCTTTGAAAATCTAAGAAAAGGAAGAAAGGGTAGCAGAGGTTGAAGGAAAGAGTTGGGAGTGACAAGAGGGAAGAGGGGATGAAGTTGAAGTTGTGGGTAATTGGAGTGTAATCTTGAGGACTTTGTCATGGAAATAGTTGACTAGGGTTTGGGATTAAAGGGAAGGAGTGGTTGGAGGCAGAGGCGCTTTGAGGAGAGAGTTGAGGGTTAGAAAGAGACAATGAGAGTCAGAGGCAAGAGAGTTAGTCAGATGGACAAAGTAGTTTTGTTTGGCTGCCCCTTTTCAAACCCATCCTAAAAGCTCACCTTTTTTAGGCTGTTTTTGGATCTTGATCCCTTGTTTTACTATGTGTCTCCTTGCCTTTACCTGGTTGTACCCTTGTTCTTAGCTGTTGTGTTCTGTCCTGATTAGATTGTAAGCTCTGAAAAGCAGGGGCCGTCTTTTTACATGTATCTGTACAGCACTGTGTATGCCTTCTTGCACTATATAAATGATTAATAGTAGTAGTAGAGTGCTATTGCTGACTGGAAAGAGGCAAGCACGAATTTGAAGTGAAGAAAATCAGCAAGGGTGCAGGATTTGAGCCAAATGCGCTCAGCTGAGCAGGCAAAGGAGCGTAGATAACAGGTAGTTGAAGATAATCAGGGCTGAAGTACAATGCGCCTCACAAGACATGGCATGGACGGAGCAAGAGCATCCATAGAAGAGCAGAGTGCAGTATTATAGGAAACTACAGCCTCATCAACAGACTTAGAAAACATAGTGGAGGAAAGATGTGATGAGACAATAGTGGAGAGAGTCAGTGGATCAATAGCATGAAGATCTCTAAAGAGGTTAGAAGAGATTGGGTAAGACTGAGGCGGGGAGTGATGAAGAGTAAAGATTAGCAGGTGATGGTCAGATAAGGGAATAACAGAGATACAGAAATTAGAGGTTAAACAATTAGAGAAGAAAACAAGGTCAAGGCAGTGATCATGCTGATGAGTTGGGGCAGTAGAGCAAAGCTGGAGGTTAAATGTGGAGAAAAGAGAAAGAAGCTTGTGGTAAGGAGAGCTGTGCAGAGGAAATGGAATGGGAGGAAAATGAGCCCTGTCCCTTTAAATCTGGAGAGGAAAGCAGTTCCCATAGAAACCACAAGCCTCCAAAGCAGAGTATACCGAGCACTAAGCCCCGCCCACCTAGTGACGTCAGGGCTAGGTTGAGCACTGATGAGGTGCACATGAGTAAGAAGAAGGGTGTGGTGCCTGAAAGGCAGCAATTTAAAAGTGCTTCAGTTTTAGAAGAAGGGGAGCAGGCAATTCTTAGAGTTCGTGGAGTTCCAGAGGCAGTTGATGCAGTTCCAGCAAGGGAAGCTGGTTCTGAAGAGGACAAGCTTGAAGTCAGAAACTTGCTGGGTCCCGAAGCAGGTACTTTAGTTCCAGTGGAAAAGGGAACTTCAGGAAGAAACCTGGCTGATCCACAGGCAAGGGTGAATGAGAAGCAGAAGGGGTCTGGAACCCAGAGCAGGCAACAGTATCTAGGACAAAGACGTGTTCCCAGGTGGGGAAACAGATTAAAGCAGCCCTTAAGCCTTGAAGGTAATGGAAATGTCTTATCTTTAATTCCTACCAAAAGCCAAGCTGAAGGAATAGTTAAAGAATTAAAAGACAGTGCTAAATGTTGTGTTCCCCTGAACCCTGAAAGGCAAACGTTTAATAAGCATAGAATATATGCCAGTGACTGCCAAGCCTCAACTCTGAAAGAGATTGCTAGCCTGTTGAAAAGGAGAGAAACTCCATTACAAGAGCCCGTGGCTGGAGACCACAGGGAACAGCTGCTGTTAAAACTAAATGAGCTGATATGGAAGGAGAATAGCCAGTCTCCTGATATACATGATAAGGAAGATAGTCACAGCGAATCTATGAATGAGATGGAAATAGATTTGCGTGAAAACCCTAATGATTTTGATGTAGAGGAAATGCAGTGTTCTTTTTGCATGGCCAAGAACCTGAATATGTGCTAATTCATTATCTATGTGAAGGACTGTTTCATGAAAGCAATTAAGGACTTGTGCTGCACATTGCTTAAAGAAAGGAAACGTGCGGGTAGTTGAAATACTGCCAAGTGTTTGCCTGCCTAACTTGTGTAAAGTGAAAAGCTCTTTTGAAAGTGAAAAGCAAGAAGCTAATCTGAACAACAGATTGAGCTTTAGAAGCTTGTTCCTCGCTGGAAGCTAAGAGCTGATATTCAAAAGGACATTCCTGTATTTTTGTGTTAAGCCTGTTTTCACATTCTTTGTTTGCATTATTGGAGAATTGTCCAATTTCAGTTGGGGTCATGAATTCAATGCGGAGGGGAAATCCCAAAATAAATTCTCTGTTTTGCCTAATTACCTTGTGGTCACACTCCTTGCTCTAAAACTACATTACCCAGCAGCCCTCCTCGGCAGCCATTTTGGACAGAAGTGATAGTAGAGAGTAAGACAGGCGAGCCCACCTGCTCCCAGGCTTCTGCCTGGACGGGTGGACACGACAAGCTTTAAAGAATAAGGGTCTGAAGGGTTATTAACATGAATATTAAAGTCACCGAGAATAAGGGAAGAGGAAGATGAATCCAGAAAGAAGGAAAGGCATGAGTCAAAGTTAGTGAGAAAGGTAGAGGTGGACTTGTCTGGATTCGAAAATTAGCAGCTATCCGGAGAGGTATGGATTTAAAAGGCGGATGGAATGGACTTCAAAGGAGGGAAAGGAGTGAGACTGAGGCAGAAGGAGAGGTTGAAATTGGCAGGAAAGAGAGAGTAGAAACCCAACACCACCACCACGGCCAGTGGGATGAGGCATGTGGCAGAATTGGTAGCCGCTGTGACAGAGAGCAGCAACTAAGGCTCAGTCATCAGGGAGGAGCCAGGTTTCAGTTAGAGCTAGAAGATGGAGAGCACTAGATATCAAAAGATCATGAGCAAAAACAAGTTTATTAGATATGGAATGTGTACTTAATAAGGTGCATGAGAAGGGGAGAGAGGAGGGGAAAAGGAGAGGGATATGAATGAGATTGGAGCAGTTGTATGAGGAACTCTTCTGGGAGTGAGAGAATAGTCTAGGGGAGCCAGGGTTGGGATTAATGTCTCCAGATGATAGAAGGAGAAGGAGCAGAAGAGTGCAGGGCAGAGAGGAGACAACATGGCAGAAATGAGGATGAGAGTTTTTCAGAGAGACAGGAGAAGGATAAATGAGAGGAAGGAAAAGGTGAAGCTCAAGATCTGAAGAAAAGGCAGAAGACAAGATGGGGAAGGAAATGAGGATGGTAGAAAGAGGGTGTTAAGGAGGGGCAGTTTGAAGTTGTAGATATGAGGGAAGAAGATTAAGGAGTGTCAAAAATAAGAAAAAAAAGAGATGTGGAGCCAGAAGAAGAGATGGAGAGGGAAGCTGAACACAGAAGAATTAGTTGAAGATGGAGAGCACCAGGGAGTAATGGTAGAATAAATCCACCCTTTAAGAAGTGGCTGTATAGGAGGATGAGGTTCTAATGCACCTTGATACTCGGACATCAGAGAAGCCAAAACAGCACTAAGGAAACTTGAAAGAAAATGGAGACGCAACAAGACACAGGACACACTTCAGCAATACAGAGCCAAACAACAGGAATACAACAATTTGATTAATGAATGTAAACAACAATTCTACACCAACACCATCATGGAGTCAGCAAACCGACCCAGAGAGCTTTTCAACATTGTGCGGCAACTTACCAAAGACACAGCGCAACAGGACATACACCTTATTGCCCCAAATTTACACAAACTTCCAGCTCAGCAGACATGGCAATCTCCCCCAACACCAGGATACCTCAGCACCCAACCTGATAACCTATGCACGTAAGAGAACCTGGGACAATTTTACTGTTCCCTCTCCGCAGATCAAACATATCATAGACACAATTAACACAACAACCTCCTCAACTAACCCCTGCCCTGTGGCATGGATCAAAACCTCAAAGGATCAGCTTGGCAAGCACATCTAAAAAATAATAGAACTTTCCCTACATCAGGGCTACATACCATTCGCCCTCAAGCAAGCTGCCATATGGCCGGTTCTCAAGAAACATTCTCTTGACCCGGCGGACCCGAAATCTTACAGGCCAATCTCTAGCCTGCCATTCATAGCAAAAGTCATCGAAAAATCCGTACAGATACAACTACAAGATCACCTTGCTCAGCACCTTGCTCATTGGACTCACATCAGCACGGGTTTAGGTCACAGCACGACATTGAGACTCTACTAACCTCCCTATTCGACAACCTTATAAGGGGCATTGATAACATCAAAAAAAGATTCATTCTAATCTTCATGGACATCTCTGCAGCTTTTGACACCATATCCCACCCCATACTGTTACAATGACTACAAGAAATCGGCCTATGCAGCAACACCATAAAATGGTTCTGCTACTACCTCTCAACAACTGTACACAACAGGTCACGAGTAATGAAAACAAATCAACAAAGTTCAACATACCACATGGCAACCCCCAAAGTTCTGCACTACCATCCATTCTGTTCAACATATACATACAACCCATTTGCAATATAATCAGACACCACAGGATGCATTACCACTTGCATGCAAATGACATCATGGTTTACACCCCCATCAACATAATAGATCCAGACCTGACCCCTATAACCAGGTGCATAGAGGACATGATAAATTGGCTCACTAACAACTCACTTTTGGTGAACTGTGACAAGACTGAAGCGATGTTCATCACTAGAAACACCGCTTTCTCGGCACCTCAAACAATCGCTATCCACAACAAGCCCATATCAGTGAAGGAAGAAGTGAAGTACTTAGGTATCACTCTTGGACAAAAATCTGATTCTCCAGACCCACATCAACAGAACTGCTTCCAAAGCACACCAAAGACTTAAAGTCATCCGAAGACTCAAACCCATCCTAAGCAATGACCACTTCAAACAGTTTGCCAAGAAATAATCACCCCTATTCTGGACTATGCGAATTTGATTTACCAAGGATTCCCAAAGCAATCCATTTACCCTCTCCAACTGGTCCAGAATACAGCAGCCAGGATCATCACAAATACATCCAGAAAAGAACACATCATCTCAATCCTTCAACAGCTTCATTGGATGCCCATGCTCTTACGCACATGATAAAAAGCAACCCTAAACATCTTCTGAATCTTTCACAGCATCTCGTCTACTGTCCTCCAAAGCCTGGTAATCAAGGACCATAGCATAAGACCCAGGTGTAGTAACATGATGAATAAGCTCACTATACCTGCTGAATTCCAATGCTCAAATCAGTCCACCATCAGAAGAGCCCCATCACTCGCCGCACCCATGCTATGGAACTCTCTACCTGAACATATGAGATCCACAAAGGACATCAAGGACTTCCGCAAGATGTTAAAAACACTTCTGTTCTCTGAACACTATGGATCTTCCCAATGCCCATAGCCAACTTCCGTTAACCAGTCTCCTTTTATCCTCTTCATCCCTCTCCTAAATTATATCTAATCTACCAATGTAAACCACTTTAATTGAAGGAGAAGGTGGTATATAAAACTGGATAAATAAATAAATAAATAAAACAAAGAAAGAAAGAAATTACTACGACTACTATTACTCATTACCCACACAGCACCACAAGGTACACAGAACTGCAAAGACGGTCCCTGATAAGAGCCTACAATCCAGTCAAGACAGACAACACAACAGCTAAGGACAAGGGTACATCCAGGGAATGATAAGGAGAAAGATGATTAAAGAGGATCCAAAGTTCTGTGGCAAAAAAAGGCAAAGAAGTACAGTAGATTAGAAAGTACAATGGAATAACAATCTAAAATACAGTAGGTCATCCAAGATGCTGAAGGCAGACAGATTCCACATGCCAGTCTCTGAATGAGACAGGTCTGGACTGAGGGATTTTGAAATAGCCCAGCAGGTTGGAAACAGTGACAGACGAAGGTTTTAAAGGGGGTCAGCTGCACGATTGTGGCTAAATGGGGCAGTGACACAAAGTTTAAGTATAGGTTAAGTTAAAAGTAAGAAAGTTTAAGTTGGACAGTTGGAAGAGGAGGCAAATTTGCAGAGGAAATCGATGGTGCTACTTGTCAGAATCTGTGGGGAAGCCGCCGTCCAAATGTCTTCCCCGTGCAACAGAGAGTCAAACCTCTCAGCAGACCATGAGCATTAATGCTATCATCAAGTGCATATAAATTCAAATATCCACCCTAGGTTGAAAAGCTCCACGGGGCCCCTAAACCTAGCAGTCTACCAGTTTAAGTGTGGCTGGCACATGGAGCCTCTCGGCCCCTGCAATGTACATTAGGACCACGGGCTTTCTGGATTAAGTGCAGCTGGTGCTTGAGGTATCCTGAATTAAGAACAGCGTGTGTGGAATGCTGGGCCTCCCAGTAGAAGTGTGGCCTGTGCAGCGTTTTGAGCCTTTGAGGTTGAGCATGGCCAACACAGCACACAATAGCAGGTTGAGACAGCAATGAGGACCAGCGTCTCTTTGTATCATTCCATCCGCTGTGCTTTGCAATCACTTAGGATCAGGTATCAATACAACCCCAGTCACATACATAGTCACTCCGTTTCTCTGTTTTTTGTTTTTGTTGTTAGGGTTTCTGTTCACCACCGCCTAAGTGCCAGAGGCGAGCTGCAAACTTCATCTTACCTTTCCCATAAACATTCCTAATACCACTGAAAAGGTCATGTCCAACCATAAGATTTTAAGAGAAGATGGCAAACTTCCACAGTCTACTACATTGTGCGGTAGGTGCCTTTGAAGATCAAGATCCTCTGTGCCATCCTTCGTGCATGCTGCGGTGTGCTTAAGGATTGTGTCAGGAGCACTGCTGTCTATCACATGCAGCCTAGGCCTCCCGCCACCATGGCCGTAGTTATTTTCTGAGGCTCCCATTGTCAAGCTCTGCTTTCCCTTGCCATTCAGTTGTTATCAGTTCTCTGAGATAACAAAATTACCAAAAATAGCCCAGCCTACCAATTAACCCAAAAAGAACATAGCCAGGAGACCAAAAGGGCAAACAATATTAAAGGAAAAGCAGGCCCCCTCTAGAAAACCTTTGTCAGAATCCTTGTCTGGAGAAGTCCAAGCTTCTCATGGAACAAGGTTTTCCTTTTTATTCTAGTAAAAAGATGTGTATCAACATCAAATATGTGAAATCACCAAGTAGTGAACCACGATATCAGCAGAAAGAAACTTTGTATTTAGCCGACAGCTGATTGCTAATACCGTCCACAGCAGGCTGCCATACACCAGATCATGCTATAAGGGCAGCAGCAGTGGCATGCAATCCGAAGTGGTAACTCAGGAAAAGTCTGAAACAGCACCATGCAGTTCAAAGCAACACAGACTGTGATTCGAGCTCCGCTGAACTATATCAGCGCTCTGCATCAGGCTAAATCATGGCCCAGTATGATGCGTAGAAACTTCTTCTTGAGTGTGAATGAAAACGAGGTCAAACAAACGCCCTTAAAAGGTGTCAAAAATGTATGACATTGATGACCGCTGGAGAAAAAACACAATGGGTCTGATTCCATTCTCAACGTTGATCTCCTTTCTTCATCCGGGCTGACCCAGATGTACAAAGGAGATTGTGATTCTGATCCTGTGGGACACATCTAGCCCCGCGGGATCAAAATCACAAATAGCACTGCACGTGCAGGCCGGGACTGTAATTCAGTCCCGGCCTGCACATACAGCGGAGCCCAACTAACTCAGTTAGGGCATTTAAATGGAGCTGTGGCACCATGGCGTCATGTTGCCATGGCGCTGCAGCTCAATTTAAATGCGGTGATGCCAGCTGCTGATGAAAAAGTTAATTCCCCACAGCCTGACCTCCGAACCGGCCTCCTAACGCCAGGGTCAGGCTGAGGGAATTTAACTCCCCCCCCCCCCCAGCCCCTTCCGCCCCTCGGAGCCACCGAAACGGAACATCCCAGAGTTGGAATAACTTCCCCGGCCATTTCGCTGGCCCTGGACGTACAGGCCAACATTAGAATCAGCCCTATATGTCCAGGGTCAGCAACCGCCCACTGCTTGCCCATTCTCCACCCCCGGGTCACCTCTTCCCCGCCCTCAACTAACTTCCCTGCACAACCAGCGGGGAGGTTAGTTGGGGGCCTGCAGCCGCCACAAGTAGCAGGGTTCAGAATGACCCCGATTATGAACAATGGAAATACACATGAATAAAGCAGCCATTTAATGTTGAAAAAAGATCAGATGACCGGACGTACAGAGGGGCTGTACGACTCCAATGGAATGAGCCCCATTGTGTTTTTTCCTCTATCGGTCATCAAAGTCATACATTTTTGACACCTTTTAAGAACATTTGTTTGACCTCGTTTTCATTCACGCTCAAGAAGAAGTATCTACGCACCATACCAGGCCATAAGAACATAAGATATGCCATACTGGGTCAGACCAAGGTCCATCAAGCCCAGTATCCTGTTTCCAACAGTGGCCAATCTAGGTCATAAGTACCTAGCAGTCTCCCCAAAAGACACAAGATTCCACAATGCTTGTATTGAATCAAGCAGTGATAGCCTGGGTCCCTTTTAATAATGGTTTATGGACCTTTCCTCCAGGAACTTGTCCAAACCTTTTTTAAACCCAGCTACACTAACAGCTTTTACTACATCCTCCAGTAACGAATAGTTCAGAGTTTGATTACACATGGAGTGAAAAAATATTTTCTCTTATTAGTCTGAAATAGGTTACATTGTAGCTTCATTGCATGTCCCCTAGTCTTTCTATATTTTGATGGCGTAAACAATCGATCTACGTTTACCTGTTCCACTCCATTCATTAATTTCTAGATCTCTATCATATCTCCCCTCAGCCGTCTCCTTTCTAGGTTGAAAAGCCCTAACCTTTTTAGCCTCTCTTCAAAGGGGTATCCTTCCATCCCCTTTACCATTTTGGTGATTCTTCTCAGTACCTTCTCTAATAACGCTATATCCTTTTTAAGATATGGCGACCAGAATTGCACACAATATTCAAGGTGCGGTCTCACCATGGAACGATACAGAGGCATTATAATATCCTTTCTTTTATTTTCCATTCCTTTCCTTATGATACCTAGCATTCTATTTGCTCTCTTGGCTGCCGCTGCACACTGGGCCGAGGGTTTTAACATGTTATCCACAATGACACCATGATTTAGCCCGACTCAGAGCTCTGATATAGTTCAGCGGAGCTCGAATCACAATCTGTGTCATTTTGGACTGCATGGTGCTCTTTCAGACTTTTCCTGAGTTACCACTTTGGATTACATGCCACCGCTGCTGCCCTTATAGCATGATCTGGTGTATGGCAGCCTGCTGTGGACAGTATTAGCTATCAGCTATCGGCTATGTACAAAGTTTCTTTCTGCTGATATCGTGGTTCACTATTTGGTGCTTTCACATATTTGACGTCGATGCACATCTTTTACTAGAATAAAAAGGAAAACCTTGGATCAGTTCTCTGAGGTCAGACTAACTAGCTTGTGTTTCCTAAGTTCCTTCTTACTTCCACTTGCTGAAGAGAAGTCATATCCATCCATCACCAGTCCTCCACTCCCTGACTTCTGGTTCCAGCTAACTAATCACCTTATTCTATATATTTTTTTTTTAATGCCATCAAGTCAGTGTTGACTCATAGCGACCCAGCTACCTCTGGGTTTTCTTGGCAATGTATCACTGGAAGTAGATTGCCAGCCTTTTCTTCTGAGGCAATGGAGGGTAAAGTGACTTGCCCAAGGTCACAAGGAGTGCCAGTGGGAATTTAACCCTTGATCTTCTGGGTACTAGGCTGTTGCTCTACCACTAAGCTACTCCTCCACTCCTTATTCTATATAATGAATAATTCTATATAATGAAAGCTTCTGTCAGTAACGTGATTGGTATTCAGAATCTTAACTCATTGACTTCAGATGGAGTTTAGATTTTTCCATTTGAATTTTATCATTATTCTATATAATGAAACTCAAATGGAAAAATCTAAACTCCATCTGAAGTCAATGGGTTAACATTCTGAATACCAATCACGTTACTGACTGACAGAAGCTTCTCCACCCCATTCCCTGCACTGTTAAAGCCAAAGGATGTTCAAGTGTTCAAGTAAAAGCATCTGAAATTATGTGGTAGGGGCAGCAGTATTCTGTTTAAAATGACTTTTCAGAGCTGATCCAGTAGCCTAATGGCAAGCGCTGTGCAATTCAATGCAGACGGTCCCCAATCTAATTCCTGTATCAGGTCTTCTACACCATGGAGGTTATTTCAGAAGCTGAATAGACAGTTTGAACATGCATGGGAGGCAGGTATGTAGCAAAAATGTCTGTGCCCATGGACGTGTATCATGCTTGCACGGGGATGTTTGCAAGCGCTCGTGAGGGGGGCAGAATGGGGGCATGGCCAGCCCCAGAGATATGTACATGGTATTCCAGAACGTCCCATGCATGTTTACAGCTTTAGACACAGACGTGCCAGTTATTCCTATCATATATGTGCAACAAGGACAGGACTTTGTCAATTTTCTGCTGTCTTCTACGATTCGTCGCTGCAAGTGAGAGAGAGTGTGTGTGTGTGTGTGCGCGCGCGCGCAGTAAGGGTGGAGGGTTGCATGGGAAGAGCTGGTGTTGGGATCCCCAAATCAGTGTTTTATTAACATAGAATTGTATGGAGATGCATACTGAGACATGGAATTCAATATATGAAGCCAGGTGGGGCTAGGGATGTCAGAAAGGAAGGTGCTTTGTGCATGGTGAATGGGTGTACATGTTTATAGCAAGAGAATAAAATCAAAATAAATGTAACCATCTTTTATACTTCAACAAAGGGGGGTGACCTGCACAGAGCTGTGGGTACAACCCTAAACAAGGGCATAGAAGGAGGTGACTTGAATGAAGCAGTAGGTACAACCACTCTAGCCACCTTACTGGTCAGACTAGATGGACCATACTGGTCTTTACCTGCCATCATATACTATGTAACTTGAATTCACCTGTCATTCTGCATTCTATTTTCTTCCAGCACATCTCTGAAACTCCCTGCCTAAGTACATAGCCCCACTACTACTACTACTATTACTACCACTTATCATTTGTATAGCGCTACAAGGAGTACACAGAGCTGTACAGACACATGTAAAAGACGGTCCCTGCTCATCATAGCTTACAATCTAGTCAAGACAGACAACACGACAGTTGAGAACAAGGATATATCTAGGGGAATGGTAAGGAAACACATAGAAGACTAAGCAGATCAGGATCTAAGAGTGGCCTTGAAGAGATGAGTTTTCAGCCTGGATTTGAAAAGGGCCAGAGATGAAGCCTGACGCACAGACTCAGGTAGTTTGTTCCAGGCATAAGGAGCAGCAAGGTGGAAGGATCGAAGTCTGGAGTTGGCAGTAGAAGAGAAGGGCACAGATAGAAGGGATCTGCCAGAAGAGAAGAAATCCCAAGGAGGGGTTTAGGGAGAGATAAGAGAGGAAAGATAGTGAGAAGCAGCAGAATGAGTGCACTTATAGGTCAATAGAAGTTTGAACTGGATACGAAAATGAATAAGGAGCCAGTGAAGTGACTTGAGAAGAAGGGTATTGAGGCTGGCGGAAGATAAGCCAAAGAGCTGAGTTTTGAACAGATTAAAGTGGAGAGAGATGATTCAGAGGGAGACCAGCAAGGAGGAGGTTGCAAGTCTAGATGGGAGGTGACTAAAGAGTGGATAAGTGTGTAGAAAGGAGGGATGAATTTTGCCAATGTTAGAGAGAAAGAAATGACAGGTTTTAGCTGTTTGTTGGATGTGTGCAGAGAAAGAGAGACTAGAGTCAAAGATGACCCTAAGGTTGCGAGCTGAGGAAACAGGGTAGGGTGGAGTGTTATCCACAAAAATAGAGAAGGGAGAAAGGGGGAATATGGATTTAGGGGGAGAGATGAGGAGCTCAGTTTGGCCATGTTCAATTTCAGACCGTGGTGAGACACGCTCACCATCACAAACAAACAACTCACTATCTGCCTTGTCAACCGCTCCCTGTCAGCACCAGCTAGTGACCTCTCTGACCTGATTCACAAAACCCTCGAGAACAAAACAAAGCACAAGGACCTCATCCTGTTGGGAGACCTCAACCTCCAATCAGCCCCAACCAAACAATTGACAGCCTTCATGGAAACAATGACAGCAATGGACCTCTCGCAAATAGTGAACTCCCCCACCCACTGCAAAGGCAACACCCTCAACCTCATCTTCCCCAGTAACAATCCCACCCATATCACCTCCCCACCTACAGTCCAAACCATCCCAGTATCCTGGTCAGACCACAAGGTAGTAGCCTTTCAGCTGCCCCTCAACAGCCTCTGCAAGTCCACAGTCCCCAACCTGCACAGGAACTGATTCAGACAATTCCACAAAGACTCCTTCCTTGCCCATATCTCCCCAATTACCACCACAGAACCTCAAGACCTAGATTCTGCCATAAACACCTGGAACGTACTTCTCAGTGAAGTCGCCTCCCTACCATCTTCGACATCCTCACAACTCTGCCTACAAACATACCCCATGGTACACCCCCGACCTTAGCAAGCTCAAATCTCAACTAAGGAAACAATAATGCAGATGGAGAAAATCACGACTACCCACAAATCAAACTCAGTACATGACCCTCCTAAGACAGTAAAACTGAGCTACCAACTTTGCAAAATAAAGCTATCACACAAAACGAATACAGAGATCCCTCAACCGTCCACGTGAACTATTCACCCTTGTAAAAGAACTCACTTCAACACCCACCAACAACCCAACAAATTTCCCCATCACCCCTCAACATCTGGCAGACTACGTCTCTACTTGCCACCCCCAACTCCCAGCCCAACCTGACTCACCCCCTCACCCATCAAGCCAACGTACCCATGGACCATCTTTGAAGCAATCTCACCTGAAAACATCCAAAACATCATTTTATCACTTAACACCACCACCTCCCCCCTTGACCCCTGTCCAGTTAGCTGGATTAAAGCCACCTTACCTGAACTTGCACATTTCTTAGCCAAACTCACCCAATGTTCACTGCTACATAGCTACATATCGACCCACCTCAAAACCTTCTCAATTTTCCCTCTCCTAAAAAAGCCTCACCTTGACCCCTCAGATCCATCCTCTTACAGATCTACTACAAGCTTACCGTTCTTATCCAAAATAATAGAGAAAACAGTCCAAACCTAGCTACAAGATCACCTCGACATGTATGCTCCACTCGACCCTCAACAGCACGGCTTTTGACCTCAGAACAGAGTGGAAAACCTTATAACGTCTCTTCTTAACAACCTCAAAAAGGAACCCAGAACATCCACCAAGGATTCATCATGATATTCCTTAACATCTCTGCCACCTTCGACACCATCAACCATAATACCCTCTTACAGTGCCTCCAGTCATTTGGAATACAGGGTACTGTATTAAGATGGTTCCAAGACTACCTTCATAACAGAACCCAGCTGATAAGAATTTGGTCACTATTTTCAACCCCATACACTCAAACTCAAGGCGTCCCTCAAGGATCCACTCTTTCTGCTCTTCTCTTCAACATTTACCTGCAACCCCTCTGTAACATCATCCAAACAAACAACGTCAATTACCACATTTACGCAGATGACATTATGCTCTACACACCACTCAACCCCAATAAACCATTATACCATGAACTCCAGCAATGCTTCTCTGATGTCTCACAATGGCTATCCAAAAATCACCTATCCATAAACCTGAAGAAAACAGAAGCCCTACTCGTTATCAGGAATGTCTCCTTCACACCACACACCCCCTCCCCCCCCCCCCGCCTCCATCACTCTCAACAACACTGAAGTTCAAATCAAACCAGAACTAAAGTACTTAGGAAGCACTCTCGACAGCCACCTCACCTTGAAGTCACAAATAGCAAACATAGCAAGAGCAATTTATTACAAAACCCACACACTACAACACTTCCATCCTCTCCTTGCCTCCTCAGACTTCCGTTCAGCTTTACAAGTCCTCACAACATCCCATGCCAACTGCTGCAACTCAATATATCATGGACTCCCTAAATCAACACTTCAACCTCTTCAAATGGCTTGTCATACAGCTGCAAGGACCATTACACATACATCCAAGTATGAACATATCACCATCCTCAAACACCTCCACTGGCTTCCTCTGCAAAGCAGAATACTCCACAAGTTCCAGCTAATGAATCACAAAGCCCTATACCATCAGTCATCCACCCACCTCAGCACCCTCAGCAATCAAACAGATCCCGAAGAACCTCCATCATGAATACACTGACCAGGCCCCCCCCCCAAACTATAACAAAGAGTACCCAGCAAGCTTGTGCCAGAGCCTTCGAATTTTATGCTCCAACTACCTGGAACTCCCTCCCAGCCAAAATAAGAAACATCACGGATCTCCTAACCTTCCGCAAACTCCTCAAGACTCACCTCTTCACCCTCCACTTTGCTTCCTCCCTCCCCTAATACCCCAACAACCGAACAGCATTCCTAATTTGCACCTAAAACCCAGCATTACAAGAATACGTAAACAGCTCACAAACACATACATAGCCAATATATCAAGACCTACAAGAATGCATGGATAGATCGTCAACCTGTACATAGTTAATCATCCCAATCGCCCCACCCTTGTTTACTGTACAAAGTAACCTGTTCTATTGTAAACATTCCTTGTATTATCTCCAGTTCACTGTAAACTGCTTTGACCATTGTAAAAGCAGTATATAAACTTAGCCAAATAAATAAATAAATCTAGGCAGCAATATCAGATAAGCATGCAGAGATCCAGGTCTGGATTCCTGGAGAGATTTCAGGCACAGAAAAGTAGATCTGAGAGTCATCAGCACAAAGATGGTACTGAAAACCATGGGAAAAATTAAGCGCACCAAGGGACTGAGTGTAGAGAGAGAAAAGGAAAGGTCCCAAGACAGATCCCTGAGGTACACCAACTGAAAGCAGAATGGCGGTAGAGGAGGAACCACCAGAACAGACACTAAAAGGGTGATGGGAGAGATAAGAAGAAAACCAGGACAGAACAGAGCCCCTAAATCTAAGCAAGGACAAGGTATTGAGGAGAAGGTGGTGATTAACAGTGTCAAAAGCAGCAGAAAGGTCCAGAAAGATGAGAAATGAGTAGAGGGTTTTAGAATTGCTGAGGAGCAAGTTGCTGGAAACTTTGGGAAGAGACGTTTCTGTGGAATGTAGAGAACAAAAGCTACATTGCAGTGGGTACAGAAGGTCTTGAGAGGAAAGAAAGTCAAGACAATGGTGGTGAACTGCTTGTTTGATTAGTTTTGAAGCAAAGGGAAGGAGAGAGATAGGTCAATAACTGGAAGGACAGGTAGGAGCTAGTGAAGGTTTTTTGAGAAGAGGTGCAACCACGGCATGTTTGAAGGCCATAGGAACAGTTGCAGTGGAAAGCAATAGGTTAAAGACATGACAGATGGAAGGGATGATGGTGGAAGAGATAGAGCTTAGTAGATGGGTGGGGATGGGATGAGAAGAGCAAGTAGTTAGTTTGGAGAAGGAAAGAAGATTTGCAGTTTCCTCCTCAGTGATTTCAGAAAA
Organism: Ichthyophis bannanicus; assembly: GCA_033557465.1. Taxonomy (NCBI): domain Eukaryota; kingdom Metazoa; phylum Chordata; class Amphibia; order Gymnophiona; family Ichthyophiidae; genus Ichthyophis; species Ichthyophis bannanicus. Next base: position 886,987,372 of record CM066035.1, on the reverse strand, counting down.
GGAAGAAAGGGAGACGGAAGGTAAGAGAAGGATATGGGATTGAAGAGGGGGAAGATGAGATGGAGGTGACCCTACAGAGAATTCAAGGCTAATCTTCTGGACTTTGACATGGACGTAGTCAGCCAAGGTCTGGGCACACAGTGAAGGAGGGATTGGGGGAGGAGGGACTTTGAGGAGAGAGTTGAGCACACACATTGTATGGCCTCTCACCATCTGGAAGAAAATCATAATGTAACATTCAGTACAAAAGACTGCATTTCACAGTCTAAAAAGCACAATTCAAAATGTATTAAAATATGTTATTTCATAACATAATATAGTTTACACTTTTGACATAAAAAAACAATTATAGAAATAGTCAAAAAGTAATTAAGGATAAGAAACCAAGAAGTCTTGATTACATCAATCTTCACACTCTTTGATCAATACGTGGTGGAAGCCCCTTTTTGCAGAAGTAATAGCCATGAATCATTTAGGGTACATGTCTACCATTTTTGCATAGTAGGATGGTACAGTTTTGCCCATTCTTCTTGGCAGAATAGTTCAAACTCTGCTGGGTAGTTGGGAATGGTCTGTGGGATGCAGTCTTCAAGTCTTACCATAGATTTTCTTTTGGATTCAGGACGGTCCTATGACTGGCTATATTCAGTTTCAGACAGTGTTCTCAAGGAGAGAGGAAAGGTAGTGTGGAGCAGAGGAATGAGTGCACTTATAGGCCATAGGCACAAAAAAGGCACACATTTGTTGCTCAGTAATATTGTGCATCCTTTGGGGAACTGCAATGTTAGTTTTGGGTTTTGTGCACTTGGTAAGGGTCCATCCTAAGCAGTTTAAAGCGTGTTTGTAGAGATGACCAAGCAGGAATCACTGGGGTCATTTTATAATGCCAAGTACCATTTGATGCAAGGTATGCCTGACATACATGTTCATATTTACATTCTCTTATATCATATTAAGGTGCACTGGGATTACCTAGCACTTTTCAGGGCATGAAGAGGATTGGTCTATGGTCTAGGCTGCAGCAGCAGTTATTTTTCATTGGTATTTATGTTTAGTTTGCATCAGCAAACTACTGTCAGTGTGAAGGGCAGCTTAGGAGATGCACATTTTACCAAGGATGCATGGCGTCCGCTGGTAAATCGCGGAGACGTGCAGGATCTGAAATGTGCAACTTTTCAGAATACAGTGGGTGCAGGGTCATCCAAAACGTTTATCCGTGTCCCATAATATTGATGGCGGTGTGCTCCTCCATTATATCGCATGGCCCTTGCCTGCACCCATGCTCAGGTTGTGCGCCGGATGCGTGTATGGGCTGGCTAAATAGCGCTTTGCCAGTGCCATGCCGGACACATCTATCTCCCCAATTCAAGACCCGCGGGCACATCTAGACCAGTGGGTATGGAATTAGATTCAAACAGGGCCCGTTTTCAATTTAGACGTGTCCGCAGGCCAGACGTGCATATTAAATCTGCCTCTAAGTGACTCCTCTGCTCCCAAAATATAAGCTATATTATGTAGATTGGTGAAAGAAACTCTTACGTGGATGCATTTTTAATTGTGTTTTGTAGAACGAATGTGAAAAATGTACAAGAGGTGTGAAGGCTTTTACAAGGCACTTCAACCTGGAGTAGAGAAGTGTCCTAGTTAGTAGGACAGCAGGCTGAAAACAGCATAGGCTGGGGTTCAGAACTCGCTGATGCTCCTTGTGGTCTTCAGCAAGTCACTTAACCCTCTCTTGCCTCTGGTACAAGCTTAGATGGTAAGCCCTCCAAGAACAGGGAAGTACCTACTGTATCTGAATGTAACTCATCTTAAACTGCTATTGGAAAGGTATGAGCTAAATATAAATGATTGATCCAATTTAAATTAAGACGGCTATTTGTGCAGCTCTTTATCTGTAAACGTTAAGACCACACTCCTTAATGATCCTGGCCCTATCTTCTCTTAGACTGAAAATGTTTTGACCTGATATCAAGGTATCTGGCCAAAATTCATGTGTTAGTTCTGAATTTTCCAACAATAAAAGCACAGATGCACAAAAAGCTTTTGAATATACCGTAGTTCCCCAAATCTTTAGCATCCCTCTCATTAAGAGGAATGGCAGAGTGCCTTATGCAAGACTAATTATGCTGATTGAGTCTTAGGTTGTCGTGACATCTGAACAAATGCTTTCCCATCTCTCTTTTGTGAGATCTAGGAGCATTCCTACCAAGCTATTCAGGAGTCCTCCAGCCATGCTGCTGCCAGTAGGGGGAGGTGCTGTGACATCGCATCACCTCCACCTACCAGTAGCAGCGTGGCCAGAGAACTCCCGCACAGCTTAGTGGGAACATTGGTTGATGCTGCTGCCCCTGTCTAGGATATTCCAACACCAATATTAAGCTTGAAATAAGTGACAAAGAATTTGTTTGTCAGACTGCCAAAAACTTACTTGTAAATAAATATTGTTAGCATTATAATAGGTCAATTTTAATATTTATTATAATTCACTTTGAAAGAACATATATAAAAAGTATTGAAGTCTAGCAATTTATCTTCACATAATCCATCTGGCAGAGTGCTGTGTTTTGAACCGTCTAATTGTTTAAGAGTTCTGCATCAGGGGATGCTATTTAATAAATACCAGCAAAAGCACTTCTCTGTATAGTCCAATGAAGGATCCTCCTCAGGAATCGTTACTTCAATAATGGCAAAATTCTTTGCCAATTACTTCAGGCTCAATATTGCTATTGGATTATAAATTGTTTGACTTCATTTGTGATTCCTGTATGGTGCATAGGCTTATCTACATGTCCAGGATACTGGCAGAAGCTTCTCCTATGGTAATAGAATTGTCTCCTGTGTGGACTATTCTCCCATGGCTGACAATAGAATTCAGAGAGTAGAGCAGCAATCTTTCATCACGTCAATTTTTTTTGTACCTTGTTTCCAAAAAGGATTTCTTCTGTACAAGAAACATTCACCAATCTGCCTTGGACATCTTGATATATATTAGATGCTCTAAGTCATATCAGTCACTTTGCTGCAGCGGCCACTGAGGAAGTGCACACTGAAGTGTTGAAAACCTTCTATGCTTTCTGTACCCTTGGCATTTGAAAGGTGGCTCAAGAATTTATCATTTTCCTCCTGATGATTACCTTCTAAACAAGGCTTGAGCTTTTGTAGGCATTCATGTATACGTAGACAGTGCCATGTAAAGCTGATAGGTGCAATTCTAGAGCTGCTCATTGCATCCTAGAATACCTTTTTCCCAACAGGATTCAGAGTTCGGGGATCTTTTCCTAATGGAGCATTGGAAGGTTCCTTGGGACATTTTGCTTTCTTCATTTTGTCTGTAACTTATATTAAAGATCTAAGAGCCTGATATTCAGCAGAGGTAGCTAGCATGATTATCGTGCCTAGCTGTCCCCGCTGAACACAAAACCCATCTGGATATTCAGTGACGGGGCCATATCCAGCCACCAGCATTGAATATTCAGGTCAGTGGCACAGCCAGGAAGCTCCCGCGGGTAAAGACAGTCCAGCTTTTGCTGCGCCTATCTTTTACTCACAGGTGCTAACCGGGCAGCAGTGCAATACTGCCGCTGCCCAGTTAGTGATAGTACCACCTCCGTTCCTCCTCAGAACACCCACGACACGCCCTGATACTACACTGTTAGCATCGGGACATGTAGCGGAGTTATTTAGAGCTATCCAATTGCTTAAATCCTGCAGAATCCAACTGCTTAAAGCTTAAACTTGCACTTTAAACCTGACCTTCTACCCAGGCATATTCCCTAGTTATTTAAGAGGTGGCTACAAATTTTTCTTCCAGTCTGCTGGAGGAGATGCTTCTTATTTAACATGGCTCCATTATTCCTCGGAATGGAGAAGTTGCCTAGTGTTTAGAGTAGCTGCCTGGTTAACTAAAAGGCCACCAGGGTTACTACTACTGCTACTATTCAGCATTTGTAAAGCGCCACGCATGCAGCGCTGCACAACTAACCTACAAGAGGTAGTCAACATACAAGAGACAGTCCCTGCCCGTCAGAGGCATGCTCATTGGAGCTTACAATCTAGTTAGAACAATACATTAGTTAGAACAGTACAGAGCATTAGTCAGTTCTGAGCAAAGTACGGTGTGGTATTGTTAGGTCATAAATGATGACGGGGGTTAGGGTAAGATGAGGAAAGAGTCAGGATCTGAATGCAATGGTGAAGAGGTGGGTCTTCAACCTGGATTTGAAAAGGGCCAGGGAGGGTGCCTGGTGCACAGACGCAGGTAGGCTGTTCCAGGCATAAGGTGCAGCAAGGTGAAAGGAGCGCAGTCGGGAGTTCACGGTGCAGGTGAAAGGCATTGATAGAAGCAATTTGTTAGAGGAGCACAGATTTCGAGAGGGGACATAGGGAGAGATAAGAGATAAGAGGTATTGAGGAGCCATAGAGTGAATGCATTTATAGGTTGGCAGGAGAAGCTTGAATTGGATGCGGAACTGGACAGGGAGCCAGTGAAGCGACTTGAGAAGAGGAGTAATGTGGGCATGGCGAGGTTGGGAGAAGATTAGTCGAGCAGCATGATTTTGTATAGATTGGAGGGGAAGGAGGTGGCTCGCGGGAAGATCAGCAAGGAGTAGGTTGCAGTAATCGAGGCGAGAAGAGATTTAAGGAGTGGATAAGTATTTTGGTAGTATGTTCGGAGAGGAAGGGGCGGATTTTGCTGATGTTGTAGAGAAAGAAGCGGCAGGTCTTAGCTACAAGCTGGATATGAGCGGAGAAGGAGAGAGAGGTGTCAAAGATAACTCCTAGATTGCAGGCCGAGGGAACAGGAAGGATAGTAGATCCATCCACATGGATTGAGAGAGGGGGAAGTGGGGGGGAGGAATTAGGTGGAAAGACAAGGAGTTCAGTTTTGGCCATGTTCAATTTCAATCGGCGATGAGACATCCAGGCAGCGATGTCCGAAAGACAGGCAGAGATCTTAGATTGGGTTGCCGGAGAAATATTAGGTGTAGAGAGGTAGATTTGGGAGTCATCAGCATAGAGATGGTACTGAAAGCCATGGGAGGAGATAAGCATACCAAGGCCTTGGGTATAGAGAGAGAAGAGGAGGGGGCCCAAGACAGATCCCTGGGGTACACCTACATGGAGCGGGGTAGGAGAGGAGGAGGAGCCACCAGAGCATACACTGAATGAGCGATGGGAGAGGTAGGAGGAGAACCAGGATAGTACGGAGTCCTTGAAGCCAAGCAAGGAGAGGATAATAAGGAGAAGGTCATGGTCAACGGTGTCAAAGGCAGCAGATAGGTCAAGAAGGATGAGGACAGAGTAGAGGCCCTTGGATTTAGCCGGGAACAGGTCGTTTGTGACTTTTGTGAGTGCCGTTTCAGTGGATTGTAGGGGACGGAAGCCGGATTGAAGTGGGTCCAGGAGGGCCTGGGAGGTGAGAAAGTCAAGGCAGCGACGGTGGACTGCTCGTTCTAATAGTTTGGATATGAAGGGAAGGAGGGAGTTGGGTCGATAGTTAGAGGGGGATGTGGGATCAAGTGAGGGTTTCTTAATGAGGGATGGGACAACAGCATGTTTGAAATCAATGAGGACAGTTGCAGTGGAGAGTGAAAGGTTGAGGATATGAGTGATGGAGGGGACAATGGTGAGGGGGATGGAACATAGGAGATGGGTGGGGATAGGGTCTGCTGGACAGGTGGTGGGTTTGGAGGAGGACAGAAGGAGTGCAGTTTCTTCCTCAGAGATCGGAAGGAAGGGAGGGTGGCAGAGGGAGTATGGATGGGGGAGGAGAATTGGGGGGGAGGGGGTAGATGGGGGTTAGGGAATTGGAAGGTAATCTTGTGGATTTTGTCGTGGAAGTAGTCGGTTAGTGTTTGGGCAGAAAGGGAAGGCGGGATCGGGGGCGGTGGGACCTTAAGGAGAGAATTGAGGGTATTAAAGAGACGACGAGGATCAGAGGCAAGGGAGTTGGTCAGATGGATGTAGTAATCTTGTTTGGCAAGTGCTAAGGCTTACTGGAAGGAGCCAAGCATGAATTTGAAGTGTAGAAGGTCTTCCAGGGAACGGGATTTGGACCAAGCTCGTTCGGCAGAACAGGCGCAGATGCGTAGGTAACGGATTGTGGGTGAAAGCCAGGGTTGGGGAGTAGATCATTTGACAGGAGGTGGGGTGGGAGGGGCAAGAGTGTCAAGGGCTGAGGATAATGTAGCATTGTATGAAGATAATGCCTCGTCGACGGATTTAGAGGATAAAATAGAGGAAAGAGATGGAGAGATGGTGGAGGAGAGAGTCAGGGGATCAATATTATGAAGGTTTCTAAATAGGTCGGAGGAGACAGGATGAGGTTGGGACAGCGGAAGCTGAAGAGTAAATGTTAAGAGGTGATGGTCAGATGAGGGAAGGATTGATTTGCGGAAGTTTGAAGGAGAGGAGTTGGAGAAGAGTATTAGGTCAAAGCAGTGGCCGTGTAGATGTGTGGGGGCGGTGGAACAGAGTTGGAGGTTGAAGGAGGAGATAAGAGCAAGGAACTTTGAGGCATGGGGGTCAGAGGGGTTGTTGATGTGAATATTGAAATCGCCAAGAATGAGAGTGGGGGAGGAGGGATCCATAAAGGCAGAAAGCCAGGAGTCGAAGTCGGTGAGGAAGGTTGATTTGGATTTGTCCAGTGGACGATAAATAACAGCTACTCGGAGGGGAAGTGGTGAGAGGAGGCGAACGGAGTGAACTTCGAAGGAGAAGGGGGAGTGTGGAGAAGGTGGCAGGATGAGTTGGAATTGGCAGGAGGGAGAGAGTAAGAGGCCAATGCCACCCCCACGACCAGTAGTTAGAGGTGTATGGGAGAACTGGTATCCCCCATAGCAGAGAGAGGCAATGGATGCAGTGTCATCGGGGAGCCAGGTCTCGGTCAAGGCAAGAAGGTGTAGGGCATTGGAGATAAAAAGGTCACGGATAAAAAGATTTTTTTTAATGACTGAGCATGTGTTCCACAGGACACATGAAAACAGGAGAGTGGAAGGGGGCAGGAGAGGTATATGGATAAGGTTGGATAAGTTACGTGTAGATTTCTTATCAGAATAGCGTGGGGGTCTATTTCTAGGGTAGTGCCAAGATTTAGAGGGAGCAGGGTGTGGGTGGGTGTGTCTGGGTGAGTGTGCCTCCAAAAGGGACATGAGGGAGGGGGACGTGAGGGAGGGGTAAGTTGATGATATTGGGTAGGTTAAGTGAGGGATTATTTTTGGGGGTAGGGTTGGCGTTGATATCTATGGATGAGTGATTGTGGGATGAATGAGGGAGGGTGGAAGGAGGGAGGAGCGGGATGTGGATGAGATTAGATAGGGTACGTGAGGAATTTTCTTTAGTGTGGGAAAGAAATCGGGGGGGGGGGAGCAAGGTTGGGGTTGATATTACCTGATGAGAGAAGGCGAAGGAATATAAGAGAGCGAGGTAAAGTGGAGATAGTACGGCGGAAACGAGGGTGGGGGTGCCTTAAAGAGTTTGATTCCCATTGGCACTCTATGGCCTTGGGCAAGTCAGTTTACCCTCTACTGCATTGGAAGAAAGGCCTGACAATCTACTTCTGGTCACCTCTTGCTAAGAAACCCTAGAGCAGTGATGGCTAACCTTTTTGAGCCCGAGTGCCCAAACTGCCGCACAAAACCAAAGAATTTCCTCAAAGTGCCAGCACGTCAATTTGCATAAATATTTGCATAATGCTAACATACACTAACTTTTAGTAAACATGTCTCTTAATGAGTGTATGGATAAAGACAGACTAAAAGATTTCTACATTACTATAATCCAGTGCCAACCGCCAGGCACATTAGGAACTACTACAAACACTGCCCATTTAGAACCAATAGCAAACCCGCCGTATCCTAACAGCACTACCAGGAGTCACAAAGCACCAGACCCTACCTATCAAAAGGCAACACTGCAAATATTAAACCAATACATTTCAGAGAACAACAATACATGACCTACTGGGGAAAGAGAACAAGTGGCAATGTCAAAAAGGAATTACATAAACAGAATACCTCAGCTCAGTTACACAGTTGCAATTGCTCCAGCCACTTTCTTCTGGTTTCTTCATGTTTTCTGCTAACTCTCCATCATCTGCTGTCCATTTGTCCTTTCTTCTCTCTTCTAGTTTTTTTTCCATTCTCTCTCTCTCTACATCCACTTTAACATACTAATTTTTCTCCTTTTGCTCTTTCCTCATTCCTATTTCATCCACTCAAATTTTACCCCTCCATCCTCAATCCCCACTTACTCTCCCAATACCCGGCCAATTGTACATTTTTCTTCCCTCACACACAAAATATTTTTCCCCTCTCCATTTCATTCTCCCAGCCCCATCCCCTTCTAATCTCCCCCAACATCAGCTCCCTTTTAGTTCCAGCCCCACCCAGTATCCGCTCCCTTCTAGTCCCCTCATCAGTCCATTTCCAGTCCTAGCTCCCCCATCCATTTCCAGTCCTATCCGAGTCCCTTAATCAGCTCATTTCCAATACCAGCCTCCCATCAGCCCATTTCTAGTCCTTTCCTAGCCCCACCATCAGCCCATGTTAAATCCTAGCTCCCCTCCACTCAGCCCATTTCTAATCCAAGCCCCCCATGAGCCTACCTCCAGTTCTAGCCCCTCCATGAGTCCATTTCAATCCAAGCCCCCACCACAGCCCATTTCCAATCTTAGCTCCCCCAACACCCAATTCTCAGTTCTATCCTAGCCCATCCATCAGCCCAGTTCCTGTCCTAGCTCCCTCCCCTAAGAGCCCATTCCAAGCCCCCCTTCCCATCAGTTATTTGCAGTTCAAGCCCCCTTCCACTCAGCCCATTTCCATTCCAAGTCCCCCTCCCCATTAGCTATTTGCAGTTCAAGCCCCCCACTTCCCCTCAGCCCATTTCCATTCCAAGCCCCGTCCCCATCAGCTATTTGCAGTTCAAGCCCCCCACTTCCCCTCAGCCCATTTCCATTCCAAGCCCCATCCCCAACAGCTATTTGCAGTTCAAGCCCCCTTCCACTCAGCCCATTTCCAGTCCTAGCAACCCCAACCCATTACCAGTCCTAGCCCCCCATAGCCCACTCCCAGTCCTAATCCCACCAGCCCATTTCCAGTCCTAATCCCCATCACCCAATTTTCAGTTTAAGCCCCCCCATAGCCCATTACCAGTCCTAACCTCCCCATCAGCCCACTCCCAGTCCTAATCCCCCATCACCCAATTTTCAGTTTAAGCCCCCCCATAGCCCATTACCAGTCCTAACCCCCCATCAACCCACTTCCAGTCCTAATCCCACCAGCCCATTTCCAGTCCTAATCCCCCATCACCCAATTTTCAGTTTAAGCCCCCCCCCATAGCCCATTACCAGTCCTAACCCCCCATCAACCCACTTCCAGTCCTAATCCCACCAGCCCATTTCCAGTCCTAATCCCCCATCACCCAATGTTTAGTTTAAGCCCCCCCCAGCGCCATCACCACTCCTAACCCCCCCAGCCCAGCGCCCATCACCACTCCTAACCCCCCCAGCCAGCCCAGTGCCCATCACCACTCCTAACCCCCCCAGCCAGCCCAGTGTCCATCACCACTCCTACCCCCCCCAGCCCAGTGCCCATCACCACTCCTAAATCCCCCCAGCCCAGCACTACTCCTAACACCCCCCCAGCCCAGCCCATCACACTACTCCTAACCCCCCCAGCCCAGCCCATCACCACTCCTAACCCCCCCCCGCCCAGCCCAGCCCATCACATCACCCCTCCTAACCCCCCCCAGCCCAGCCCAGCCCATCACATCACCACTCCTAACCCCCCCCCCCAGCCCAGGGAAAATTAAAAAAAAAGAAAACCTGTCTGTTGCCGCTGTCGGGGCCGCCGCAGCAGAATCGAGCGTGCCGCGGGGCCCCCCTGTATCCGGCAGAGCCTGCCCTCCCCGTAGCAGCTCTCTCTTTGGAGCTGCAGTCAGACGCGCCGGCTTGCAGAGCGCGAGGGAAGAGTTTCTCCCTCGCTGCTCTGTTAAACCCGCGGGGGCTGATGGGAAGTTCCCATCAGCCCCCGTGGGCTTAACAGAGTCGCGAAAGGGAAACTCTTCCCTTCGTGCTCTGCAAGCCGGCGCGTCTGACTGCAGCTCCAAAGAGAGAGCTGCCAAAGAGAGAGCTGCTACGGGGAGGGCAGGCTCTGCCGGGTACAGGGGGGCCCCGCGGCACGCTCGATTTTGCCGCGGCGGCCCCGACAGCGGCAGCAGACAAGTAAAATTGAAAAAAAAAAAAAAAAACCTAATTGCGGACCTTCCCGCGTGCCAGCTGCAAGGCCTTCGCGTGCCACAGCTGGCACGCGTGCCATAGGTTCGCCATCGCTGCCCTAGAGGCTGCTGGGTTGCCAAGAGATGAAATAGCCTGTAATTTTTTCTACTGGTTTTAATTGTTCACCAGCCCTCCTTATATGTTTTTTAAACTTTTCATTTAAGTTTTGAAACCAGAAAAGAGGATACAATCAACAGCAAGCAGGGAAACAACCCACCAAGTTAATCACTTACTCCTGGGGGAATTCTGCACAAAAATATTCAGATTCTTCACAAAAATTTTGACATTTCTGCACACAATATTTTAAAATTCTGCAAACTTTCAGGCTGATGGAGTAAGCTAGCATGGGCTTAAGAGCCCATAATGCTATGTCTTACATTTTTACGATCCTCCCCATGAATGAAACAGACGTAAACACGGCGGAAAAACTAGCACCCAATTAACGCTATGCGTATTTAAATGAATCTTAATTATTTAAATGTATTTTAATCTGCTCGACTGGTATGCAAATCATGGCTACGCCCGATGCAGAGACAGGCGTAGATGATTTTGCAACCAGCCATAGTCCGAAAATTTTACTGCAGTGTCTGAGTGGAAGTAAACCTCTAACGCGTGCCTCCGACAGTATTTTGATGTCACCGGGAGAGACCCCCAATACCATCAAAATACTGTTGGAGGCCATGACCCACAATAAAATGATCCCTAGTGATCTAGCAGCCCTGATCCTACCCTCCAACAGTATTTTGATAGCATTGGGGGACAATCGAGGCAGCAGGAAAAGCCCCACCCCGCCCTCCTTCTCTTTAATTCCTAGCAAGAGCCCCAGTTCTTTGTTACCAAGCTCTCTCTCCCTCCCCAAGTATACCCCATCAGGCACCCCCTCCAACTTGCTCTGCCCCCCCCCCAGCAAATCTTCACAGCTGCACTCTCCCCCCTCTCTCCTGGCAAAACCCCTCAATGTGCTTTCTCCCTCTCCACTTGAAAAATCCCTCACTTTGTTCTCATTATCCATCCATTTCAGCAACTGCTCCCTTTCTGCTTCATCCACCAACTAGCGGTGGCAAAGAAGAGCTGCTATCCACGAGCAGTGGCAACATCCTCTTCTGCAGTCCTTGGCCTGAATGCTAATTTGAACTATAAGGGACACCGTACAGCCGTGCATTCAAATAAGCAGTCTATTGCTGGTAGGCAAAGGAGGAAGACGTGGCTTGATAAGCAGCCACTCCCCTCTTTGCCATACACAGCCAAATACATCTAGCAGTTGCTGCAAGGGATAGATGAAGAAAACAAGGTAATGGGGTTTTTTCCTGCACAGGGGAGAGGAGACGAATGATGACAACTGCTGCTGTCATTGCTGTGTCCTCCTTCCTTGCAGAATTCTGTGTGGTAAGTGCAGAATTCTGCATGGGGTGGAATTCTGCACAAATTTTGCAATGCACAGTAACAGAGAATTCCTCCAAGTGTAATAAGTAAATCCTAATTGTAGAAAGAGCCTACAAGGTCCCAGGGCATTGGCTGGAAGGTACTAAGAGGCCAAGGACTATATTAATATTTTTCATGTTTAATCTTGGTAGGATAAGATTTTGTATTAGTTACCCTTTTGTATCCTAACCAATGTTCCAATGTTATATATGTATATTATGTTTTCCTTCTATTATGTACATATACAGGGTGGCCCAAAAAAAGTAAGAGCATCTCGTAGCATATAAGTTATTTAAAAATTCAAAAAGACAGATGTAAACAATTGACAAATTTAAAAAAAAAAAAAGATGGTGACCGGAAATTGTCAAAATAAAGACGTTATATAGCTAAAAAGGGTAAATAAGTAAACTATTTAAGCTTTTAATTTACGAGATGTTCTCCGTTTTTTTGGGCCACCCTGTATATTCTAGTCTCTTTTCAGACTGAGATATTTGTACACCATCTTGTTGTTGTGATGAAAGGTAGTCAATCAAATTTCAGAAAATTGAGAACCTAGAAGGGAGAAATGGTCTTGCTCCATGCTAATGAGTTGTCTCCTGGTAGATCTAAGGAGAAAGAATTTTGTCATCTTTGATCAATTTTATCAGATATAATAGCCCTTTTTTAGACGTTTCTAGACATGTGCATAACACACGTGTAGACTGCATACGTGTGCAAATAGAAATTTTAGAAAGCCACCATTTGTGCATGTAGATCCCCCAGATACAGAGCATTCTAAAGGACATGGTGGAGGTGTGGTTTAAGTATGTTTTAGGCAATCCCCAAGAATGGACATGTGCTTCTCATTTTACAATGACAGCAAACATCTATTTTAAATTATTTCCACACCAACATTTGCACCTGCCCAAGGCATGTGCAAATGCCAGCTCCCAGTTTAGATGTGAGGTCTAAATTAAGGGGAAGGTGCAAAAGTCAACAGAACCCCCTGACCTCCACTAGACACCAGAGAGACCCTCCGGTAAGAACAAGGGATCTGAGAGGGTTGGAGGAGTGGGTAGTCATGTCAGGATGGGGGCTAGGAACATTGGATGCTGATATTGGGGAGGGGAGGGGAATCTGGGTGAGTGGTGTGTATGAAGTGATGTCAGAAGGTACAGGAAATGGGTTACCTATCCCATCCTCAGCACCTTGTAGAGGTAGCGAGTCCAACCTGGGGCTCACTGTCTGCATTCCTGCAGCCAGGAACCCATGATGTTCCTGGTTGCAGCAACTGAAAATAGGGTTTGTTTTTTTACAACATGCATGCAAGCACTCTTGTATTTGTCAGCATCTTTCTAGGAATTTTACTAAAGGGTCCGCGTTCAGCAGCCTTTCGTAAAATACTGAGACAACTGTGAATGTCCTGACCTGCACCTTCAAATGCTTCCCTCAACACACTATCTAAAATGGGCCTTATCGTCTCTTAGGTATCTGCATGGGAAAAGTTTTCAATTTGCTTTATTTTGCACTCTAACACTAGGTTTTGATGTATTTTTTATCAAACCTGCTTAAACTTTTCAGGCAGGCATCTTCCACAAGGCAGCAGCACTCCAAGGCATCAAGAGTGGTGTGAAAATCCCAAGGCACCAAAAGAGGGGCAAAGAGCACTAACAGTTGTATGAAGGCTCAAATATACCATGATAAAGGCAATGAAGCACCGACATTTCCAGGCACTAGGAGAAGGGTAAAGTGGCAGCAACATTGATACAAAGACCCCAAATCCTCTGAGCATTGGGTAAAGAAGCACCAACAGTCTTAGGTTAGGGTTAGAGTTTTATGAGGAAATGAGCCCATTAAAAAATGCACCAGGAACTATTCTAGTGTCTCCATAGACAGAATTGCCTGGAAGAATTTGGCAGTGAGAGCCTACAGCACCTTCTGTCACACAGCCAGAAAGATCACATGAAAAGACTTTAAGAGGAAGGACTTTAAAAGGAAAATTGAAATACAGACTAAACATTCATCTGTAATGTTCCCCAGTCCCAAATACAGCTTTCGAGACAATAGGATTGTAACATATGAAGTCAATAAAGAAACAGTAAGATGAAGATCTCAGGGCACTGGGAGGTAGATAAAGCAGCGCCAACAAAAATTTTCTGTCCTCATCTTTTTGGGTATCAGAAACAACCTCTAAAGCTACGTACCATTGCCCCTCTTGAGAATACCTAACTGATTAGATTATAAACTCTGATGATCAGGAACCATCTTTTACATGTGTCCGTACAGTGCTGCATATGCCTCGTAGCGCTATACAAATATTTAGTAGTAGTAAAACAAACCAGTCTGCTGTACTTATATGGACACACCACATTCTTACAGTAATCCAGAAATGTTTGCATCACGTGTACACCCTCTGCCCTGCCCAGTAAGGACACTGTCACTATGACACCACAGCATAGCCACTCACTTCTGTGCACCTACATTCCATGCCAGACTTTACTAGCAGACATTATATGTGTGCCCTTTGCCCTGCTTTCTCCTTCCCTCTCTCTGCTCTTTCATAGTCAAGTGCTGCCCTATGGAGTCTGTCTTCTCTTGTACAGTCTGCAGTTGCAGCACACACAGCCTCATTGTCTTTTAGATAAACAGACTGAATCAAGCAGCCCAGCCCCCCCCTCCCCCACCTTAGTTTGCTACCTGAGTATGCAATTTGATTTATTTCAGTCTCAAGCTAATATTTTTCAATTTTCATCTCTTTTTTAACTATCCTAAGCCTGCAGCTGACAAGCCAACCCACCTTTGAGTCCCAAAAAAGAAATGAGCAGAACACGCTATTGACTTCTTTTTTCAGTTTTGTGCTGATATCATCAGCCATGGGATTTGGAAGAAATAAGGCCAGGATAGGCCCTAACCATAGAGTGGAAACACTGTTAATTTCACTCATTGACCGTCTAATCAAGGGAATAGAGAAACCAAGACAAGACTTCATTTTCATACTCCTCGATATCTCTGCGGCCTTTGACACCATATGTCACGAGATTCTGCTACAGAGACTACATTGGAATGGCATCACTGACAAAGCACTCAGCTGGATCTGATCATAATTGACTGATCGACTACAAATCATCAAATCCAATAATAAAAGCTCAGATCCTTTCCCGCAAAACTGAGGTGTACCCCAGGGCTCATCCTTATCATCATTATTATTAACATTTACATCCAGCCAATCTGCCAGATCCTCCAGTCACATAACATGTTACTCCACCTATATGCAGATGACATAATGTTTTGCGCACCATTCTCAACAGCAGATCTGGAATTCACTCCTATTGTACAGTGCTTTAATTCAATTGCTCTTTGGTTCTCTCAAGAAGACCTTTCAATTAATTATAACAAAACAGAAGAACAATTCATATTCAAAGATCAATCATTCACCCCATCAAAGTCACTTAAGGTTAGTCAAACAGAACTAACAGTCAAATCAGAGGTACATTACCATGGAGTAACTATTGACCAGCATCTTATTTATTTATTTATTTATTTATTTATTTAAAAAAAAAATATATATATACCGCCCCTTCCAGAGATCAAGGGTGGTTTACAAATAACAAACAATTACATTGAACTGGTAGACTGAACTTACAAATAAACATAGCATTTGGGTATGGTACAGTGAAGTTAAAGAATTAAATTAAGAGTATGTACAGGTAATTTCAATAAATTATTTAAAGAAAACATATATTACAATCAACTTATTTACAAGTGAGCTTATGATCATCAGCACTGGTTAAAGCAGTTGGGTTAGAGTACCTGTAGAACTAAAGTTGGAGGCAACAGGGTATATTTTCTAAGGTGCTTATTGTTATGTTGGGTATATTTTGTTTCCATTAGATAAATCACCAAAGTGTTCTATGAACAGATATGTTTTAATTTCTTTTTGAAAGTATTTAAGATCCATAATAGCTCTTAGCTTATCTTGTAGGGAATTCCAAAGTATGGGTGAGCAATAGGTGAATGCTCTGTTACTTGTGGATCGGTTTGTGTTGTGGTAGTTAATGGGGACTGCCATGGTATTGTTATTGTGACTTCTTCTAGTCCTCTCACAAAAAGGGATACTGATGAGAGAGGTTAAGTATGATGGAGCTATTTCCCTAAGCAGTTTGAATGTGATCATGAATATTTTATATTTAATCCAGCTCAAAATTGGTAACCAATGTAAATTGTAGAGTATTGGTGTGATATGTTCTGAACTGTTAACCTTGTAGATCATATGGGCAGCAACATTTTGAGCCAGTTGCAGGTGATTAATGGTCTGCTTTGGTAGCCCTTTTAAGATAGCATTTGAAAAACTGAAATGCGGAATGATCATGACTTAAAGGACCAAACAGAAGTCATGACTATCCAGGAATGGTCTAAGCTGTTGAAACATTTGTAGCTTATAGAAGATAGATTTAATCATTAGCTGTATATGGGAGGTCATGGAAAGTGTAGCTACTCACCTGTAACTGGTGATCTCTGGGAACAGCAGGAATTTAGTCTTCACATATGGGTGACATCGGTACTGATGGAGCCCGCGCAGGAACGCTCCCCATCATCCAATAGGAAAGCTTTTGGGAGCATCCCACTCTGCCTGCATAGCTGCCTTCCTGCCTTTCCAGCTCTCCCTCCTCAGTTGAGTTTGTAGCTGAGATAAAAGGAGAGAAGGAGAAAAAGAAGAAGACATAACTCCTAGGGGAGGAGGGTGGGTTGTAAAGACTAAATTCCTGCTATTCCCAGAGATCACCTGTTACAGGTGAGTAACTACGCTATCTCCAGGAACAAGCAGGAATGTAGTCTTCACATATGGGACTCCCTAGCTTGGAGATGCCAGAGAGATGACCTCAGAGTCGGCTGTGGAATCACAGGTATAACAAAGGAGGTCATGTATCCTCAAAGGATGTCTAGTATTGAAACCCGGGACGGAGGGTAGAAGTTGATCTAAGTCTGAAAAAGATGCTGGAGAACAGCTTGGCCAAACAAGGCATTCTGGCAGGAGTCCTTGTCCAAGCAACAGTGAGCAGCAAAACTGTGGACAGAAGACCAAGTTGCTGCTTTGCATATCTCATCAATTGCTACAGAGCATAGATATGCCATAGAGGCAGCCTTGACCCAAACATTATGTGCAGTGAGGTGACCCTCAAAAGAGAGTCCTGCTTTTCCATAAGCAAAGGAGATGCAGGACTGCTATCCACCTGGAAAGAGTATGTTTGGATACTAACAACCCCAGGTGACTTGAGTCAAAGGAGATGAAAAGTTGGGAAGCTTTTTTGTGCTATCGAGTTCTCTGGAGATAAATAGCCAAGGCATGTTTGCAATCCAGATTGTGAAGGGTTGCTTCTGCCCTAGAGGTATGAGGTCTAGGGAAAAAGACAGGAAGTTGCTAACTGGTTTAAATGGAAGAGCAAGACTACTTTTGGCATAAAGTGAGGATGAGTTCTAAGGACTATCTTATCATGGTGGAATCGTGTATAAGGAGGGTCAGCTACCAAAGCCTGGAACTCACTGATACATCTTGCTGAAGGCAATAAGGAAGGTGACCTTACACATGAGAAATTTCAGTGAGGTAGTGGCTAGAGGTTCAAAGGGCAGTTTGAGAAGCTGTCCTAAAACTACATTAAGATCCCACACCACTGGAGGGGGCTTAATGGGAGGTTTGGTTAATAGAAGACCCCTCATAAAGCATGCTACAAGCGGCTGAGAAGAGATGGGCTGGCCATCTAAGGGCATGTGAGAGGCTGCAATTGCACTTAGGTGTACTCTTACTGAATTGGTTTTGAGTCCAGAATAAGATAGTTGGAGGAGATAGTCAAGTAATGTCTCCACTGGAGCTAAGAAGGGGTTAAGATCCCTCTCAGAACACCAGAGAGCGAATCTATGCCACTTGAAGGCATATGAGCACCTGGTGGATGGCTTCCTAGAAGCCAAGAGGATATCCTTAACCTCCTGGGAAAGGTTAACATCCTAAAAGGCTAAGCCCTCAGCAGCCATGCGGTGAGATGGAGGGACTGCAGATTGGGATGGAGCAATGTCCCCTCCTCCTGAGATAGGAATTCTGGAGCAGACCCCAGATCTATGGGTTGAGCCGAGACAGACGTAAAAGGAGAGGATACCACGATTGTTGTGGTCAGCATGTGGCTATGAGTATCATGAAGCCCCTGTCTCTCTGGAGTTTGAAAAGAGTCTTGGGAATGAGGGGAATGGGAGGGAAGGCATATAGGAAGCTTTGACCCCAGTGGAGGTGAAAAGCATCCACCTGCTGGCTGTCCAGTACAGGAGTCCTGAAGCAGAAGTGAGGAAGCTTGGCATTCTGAGGACTTTCAAAGAGGTCTATCTCTGGGGTTCCCCAGATCTGAAAAATATGAGTGACTTTGTCTTTATGGAGAGACCACTCGTGGGGTAGAAGGACTCAACTCAGTTTGTCCGCCAAGACATTGTGTTTGCCCAGAAGATACACTACATGCAGATGAATGCGATGCTGTATGGCAAAAGACCACAAATGCAGGGCCTCGCTGCAGAGGGTCCAAGAACCTCTTCTGCCCTGCTTGTTCAAGTAGAATATGGCTACTTGATTGTCTGTCTGGACAAGAACCACGTGACTCCTATTCTCAAACAACTGCACTGGCTACCAATTCACGGGAGAATCACCTTCAAATCCCTTTTATTAACATTTAAGGCAATCAAAGGCACCTCATCCCTCTCACTCACGAATCTAATCCACATGGTCCCACCCAATAGATCAAGAAGAACATCAGCTGTAAACTTGCTAGCTATACCAAAGGCTTCGACAAAGTCCAACACGAACACCACAAACAGGGCATTCAGTTTTTATGTCCCAAAATGCTGGAACACCCTACCCCCCAACATTAGAACCATTACCAATCTATATCAGTTCAGGAAGGCTCTCAAAACATACCTTTTCTGCCAATATTTCCCAGACAGCAACTGAACTAGATATCCCCTCCAAGAATTGACCCAATCTAGAAATGCCCTCACACTGCATTGTAGATAGATTATGTATATAGTTAACCCAGTTATCCAAGTTTGTACTCCTGTTCAATGTAAAACCTGACAGTTTGTCGTTATGGTCGTTGTTGTTATGATGTAAACCGCGCTGATTCTAAATAGCGCGGTATATAAGAAACTGTAATAAATAAATAAATAAATAAAATAAATTGTGAATGGCTCTGAGCTCCAGCAGATTTATGTGGAGTTGTGACTCCTGATGAGTCCAGAGCCCCAAAGTGGAGAGATTATCCAGATGAGCTCCTCAACCCAATTTGGATGCATCCGTCATCAGGGTACATTGATGTGCTGACATCTGAAAAGGTGACTCTACCAGGAGGTTTTCTGGGGATTGGTATAACTGGAGAGGAGAGATTAGGCGGGTAGAGACCATTATTTTGTCTCCCAGGCAACCCAATGCCTGAGACCCCTGGGAAGCCAGTGTCCATTGAGCTGCACGAATATGTAGATGAGCATATGGAACAACATGCACCGTAGATGCCATATGACCCAGAAGTTGTAGCATTTCTCGAGCAGTGAGAAAGTTTTTGAGGCATGCCTGAGATGCTGACTGAGTTGAGCGCAGCGGAGTTGGGGCAGAAATGCCTTTGATTGCTGAGTGTCTAAGAGAGCCGCTATAAACTCTAGAGTTTGAGAGGGGACAAGTTGGGACTTGAAGATTTATTACAAATCCCAACTGTTGCAGCACATGCATGGTGCGCGAGAGGGAAAGGCTGGCCTCTAGAGAGGTGTTTGCTCAAATGAGCCAGTCGTCTAAGTAAGGGAAGATAAATATCCCGAGAGTCCTTAGGAATGTGGCTACTACCGCCATGCATTTCGTGAAGACTCTTGGGACAGAAGCGAGGCCGTAAGGCAGGACTCTGTATCGATAACGTCTCCCTTGAAACATGAAGCGCAAGAACTCTCTGTGCTGTGAGTGAATAAGTATGTGAGTATATGCCTCCTTTAGATCTAGAGAACAGAGCCAATCCTGACTCCGGAGATAGGGGAGAAGGTCCCCTAGAGAGATCATTTTGAACTTCTCCTGTAGTAGGCACTTGTTCAGTTCTCTGAGGTCTAGCATGGGCCTGTACCATCCTGTTTTCTTCATAATGAGGAAGTATTGAGAATAAAAGCCCATTCCCTGCTGGAATGGTGGAACCTCCTCTATTGCACCCTGTGCAAGAAGGGAGGTGACTTCTTGCAGCAACAGAGAAGTGAGAGGGGGCTGAGAGTAAAACTCTCTTGGAGAGGTCCGGTGGGGGTAGACTTCGTAGATGAAGCTTGTATCCTTCCCATACTATGGACAGTGTCCACTGCTCTGATATGATAAGATGTCACCTATGGGAAAAGTGACAGAGTCTGCCGGGGATGTGGACAGGATCTGGAATCTCCAGAGGCAGAATGGCTATGTTCTCCAGAAAGGAATCAAAGACCCTGAGGAGGCTGGGTCTGTTGAGATGGCTGTGACTTAGGAGTCTGCGCCTTCTTTGCTGCTTTGATGGCTGCTTCCCCTTCTGAGGAGCATGGTGTTGACACTGTACAGCAGGGGTGCAAGAAGGATAGTACTTCTTCTTTTTATTGAAAAAAGCTTTCTTTGCTGCTTTTTTCCTAGCTGGGTTGGCAGTAGATCTAGATAGCCTATTAAGAGTGGTGTTCTTGGATTCTAACTGAGAGGCCTTGTCCTGCCAATCCTTGCCAAAAAGGTTTTCACCTGTGCAAGGGATATTACCCAGCTTATCTTGAACCCATTGCTCAAGATCCAATGCTTGGAGCCAAGCAATCCTGTGTGCACCGATGCAGATGAATGAAGTTCTGCTGATGCACTCAAAACAGTCAAAGGTTGCCCTGTTAACAAACTTTGAAACATTCTGAGCATTCTTTACAAGGGTGAGATAATCTGCTCTCTTGTCATCAGGGAGAAGAGGTGCCATTAACTCCAAATCCTTAGCCACCTCTCTAAGGAACATACCCATATAGAGTATGTAGGAACTGATCCTAGCCAATAACATGTAGGCCTGAAAACAATGTCAACCAAAAGAGTCAAGGGTTCTCGATTCCCTACCTGGAGGGTTCTAGGAATGTGTCTAAGCACTCTTTATTCAACGCATTGCCGATTCCACCACCATGGAATGGTGTGGCAATTGCGTCTTTTGAAAACCAGGACACTCCAGTACCCAGTACATGGTATTGAGTTGACAGGTATGTGGAGAGATAGTAAGGGGTGTCTCCCACATACGAAGTATAAGGTTGTGAAGTATGCGATGGATAGGGAGTGTAGCAGCCTCCTTCGGGGCTGTAGGGTATTGAAGAATTTCAAGTTCTTCAGCCCTAGGCTCTTTCTTCGATGTCACTGTTATGGACAAACCCTAAGCAACATCTCAAATAAAGTCTTGAAAAGACATGTCCTCTGGAGGGGACATGCAACGTTGTGGAGATGGAGATGGGTCTTCTGGAATAGTTCTCATGTCCCGGGTATCGGCCGATTCATCATCTAACAAACCGGAATCCGAAGACTCAAAGTATCAATGGGCAGGGTGCTCCCATTCTGCACATACTCGGTACCGATCAAAACCGGTAGCTAAGGTTTGCGGTGCCAGAACCTTAGTATCGGAAAAGGATTTGAGGGCCAGCATGGGCGGTAGCGTGGTAAGCAGCAAAAAAGTCAATGCAGGTTGTATCGGTACCTGAGCCAGTACCGATGCCTATGGAATCGACTGTAAAGGTTTTACTGGTACTGAGGCCGCCAGTAAGGCCACTAAACTCCGCTCGATGGCCAGGATACAATGATCCATGGAGCTTGCCGATGCTTCGGTATCGATACCGGAATTGCGGGCCAAGATCACTGAGCATGGCACCAGGAGCTCTCCGGAGGTGGAGGCCTCGGGAGCATCCTGGGACCCCACTAAGGCTTTGGAGGAAAGGTCCTCCCACCAGGGTTGTTTGGCTAGTGTGTCCCCTCAAGATCTCGATGCTTAGAAGGAGATCTACCCTTGGAGGCCGGCCAGTCTTCAATGAAGACTTAGGTTTCGATACCTGACATCCTTGGGAGGAAGATGAAGCTCTTGATGACGTCGATGCTAAAGATACTGCATCGGAGGCAAATAAGGTGTCTAGCTTTGAAGCTCAATTCTGTAGGCCTCTCTTTGTCATCTTCCTACAAAGAGGACATTCTCACGGTTGATGATCCGGTCCTAAGCATTTTAGACACCAGTCATGGGTGTCTGTGGCTGAAGTGATACTGCAACATTTGGAACACTTCTTAAAACCACTGGATATTTTTTCCATTTTGTCTGTGACAAAAGGGGAGGCCTAAGCCTAAGATGGCATTGATGCTCCTGAAGGAAAGAAATAATTCTTTCCCTCAAAGAAGATTTTTTTTGAAGAAAGAAAGCACCAACAGGGGTCAGTTCCAGTGTCAACAGGAAGGCAGACACAACCACAAAAAATAAGAAAGGACAAATTTTCTGTGGTGACAGGAATTGCTTCTTGTCGGCTCCGTGGAAAACGAAGAACCGAGGAGGGAGAGCTGGAAAGGCGGGAAGGCAGCTACACAGGTGTAGTGGGATGCTCCCAAAAGCTTTCCTATTGGATGCTGGGGAGCATTCCTGCGTGGTATCTGTCAGTATCAACATCACCCATACGTGAAGACTACATTCCTGCTTGTTCCTGGAGATAGTGACTGATCCAAAATAGCCCCAAGATATTTTACTTCAGTTTTTACCTGTAACTCTATGGGGCATGTTTACTAAACATTCCTAACGTGCGGGGCCGCGGTAGTGTGCCTGTGCCATATAAGGAGTGGGCGGTTCAGGCCGAAAAAGGAAAAAAAAAGACCGTATGTGTGCGCGTCGCGTTAATGTGCGGGGCCCACATTAGCGCGTGGGAAGGCTAAGTGGGGCGCAGCTGGGCACATATAGGAACAGAGCTGTAGCACAACGGTGAAGACAATAACCAATGGTGCAGGGGCCATGGGTTCAATCCCTCAGTGTATGCAACCCAAAAAGGCTGGCTGAGGCACTACCTTGAATGTGGAACTGTGTGTCAGGAGGCAAAATAATTTTGGGCGGCATAAGGCAGCGCACTGTTCATTGTGGGGCGGCATAAGGCGGCGCACTGTTCATTGTGGGCAACAGGACGCGGCGCGCTGATGCTAAAGCAAAGGAACACAGCCACAGCACAATGGGTAAAACACTGACCAATGGTGCAGGGACCAGGGGTTCAATCCCTCACAATGCCCATTGAAAAAGGCTAGCTAAGGCAGTATATTTTATGTTGTGGAGTGCTGTAAGAGGCTTTTTAATTCTATTTTGTGATAACTACTAGCAAACGCACTCTCACAGCATGTTAACATAAGGCAGACCATAAGGCACATGTTACAGTGCACCGTCCGCCAAGGCACCCTAGAATGTCCCCTATAGGGCAGCATGTATGTTGCGACACAGGATAATGTATAGTGCACCCTATATGGATGCCAACCATAAAGTGCCCTATAGGGCGCCCAATAAAGCACCCTCAGAGGCACCTTATGGGTACAGTACGCTGAGGGTGTTATTGCAGGCATCAACATATGTACAATAAAGGTAAAAAATGCTTTGGAAAACCCTATCACAGAACCCCACTGTGGGTATGAACCCATGACCTCTGGTTGCACAGGCAGTGGCGTAACCATTGGGCTACACCTCTATAGCTGTAAGCAAGTTCCTGCCTGGCTGCAGATAGCCTGCACGTCACATCACAGACAGTCTGCTGGTGTAAACAGGATAGGGTTAGGCCACCCGTACCCATGATGCACTGCACATGCAAATCAGCTGTCCACAGATGCACACAAGATGGGAACTGCACCCCTAAAGCTACCCGGCCTGGTAGGGGGAGGTGTCCATGTGCACCCACACAGCACCTCGGCCGTGTTAGGGTGTCCTGAGTGGGTGGACAAACGGCAAAGAGTAGCTAAACACCATCACATTGTGCGGTTACTATGCCCACCCTGAGTGTGTGATGATGCGCCCAGGACCAGGTGCACAACACCTTGCATAGCTGAATGCGGCCATGCCAGAGCTCCAAAGCAGCAATAACCTGTGAAATAGGTAGGTACTACATAAACATCTTGGAGATCGCTGTCTGCCACAGTTAATGGAAGACACCCCCCCCCCCCCCGTGGATAAAACAGGGTCTCCCACCAACAGATCCCCATACTATCCTTCCCTTCTCTTCTTCCCCCCCCCCACCAGCAGCAGAGTTGACCATCAACCCCAGTCCTGCTGGGGAAGTAGACCCACCCCACAGGGCAGTCAAAGCAGCTCCACACACATCCATAACACAATATCAGACAGACATTAGGCCTGGATAATCATAGATGCACCCCCACCACTATCTGATATTCTCCTGCAGCAAGCCATCAGCCACTGCACCCTGCAAGGCACTCCATCAAGACACATACCATCTGTGCTCAGTCTGCTGGTTGGACCTGATGGAAATGCATGCACCCACAACTGGGGTGGCAGCACACACAAGCAGATGTCAGTGAAAAGGCCCCAACAGAAAACCCATATATATCACATGAGAAAAACACAATACAGCACTATGGGTGTGCCTAGCCATGCTGCCAGCACTGCACACTCAGGGTGAGAGTGATCCCCCAGCAGCACATACAGAGGTCCCCCTGTCTGTGTAGGTGGTGGCCGGGCACTACCATGTCCCAGCCAGTGCCCTATGCCCTGTGCAGCTGCATCCTGGTCAGCCCACCCTGTCTGAGATATACCCATGGTCCCTTGCTACTCATTATGCACATTAGCAGGCCAATACTGGCAACAGTGCTGGCAGTGTGGGCTGTGGAAGGGGCTTGCAGCCAGCACCCACTGTATAGACAGACACACACTTCCACACCTATGCCAGCATGGTGCTACTATTGAGGAGGTAATTAGCCTTGGCCACCAAACCTGTCCTAGGCACGGCAAGGCATGGATATGGTACGCAGTACTGCTGGGGGTCACTCCCCAGGGTGGTAAACACCGTCAGAGGCCAGTCCTGGAGCACGCCCCGCAAACACCTAACAGATTGTTCTGATGGGGTCAACTAGCAGTATGTGCGTAACGTATGGATATCTATCTGCCAGTACTCCTAGCAAACGTCTCAGAGCTGTGTACCGTATACCTCAGGTGTAGGGTGACATTGCTAAGGTATGCAGGTGCTAGTATTGGGAGATGCACGCAGGGTCCACTGTTCTGCCTCTCCAGGAGACATTGGCCAATGGGGCCTGTGGGTGTGGGTGTGTCTGCCCCTGTTGGCTGCTGCTTTACGGCAGAGATTCCCATCCCCAGTCCAGGTCTGCATCACACTGTTCGTGTTTTCCTGCTGTCCCTCATGAATATGCATGAGCTACATCTACATGCCATGGGGGTGGTGCATAGATATACAGCACAGGCATTTATATGAGTGGCAGCTTGGAACCTGACTGGTGTGTGGCACACCAGGAATGCATTTGGGAGAGTCTGCTCTAGGTACTGCCCCTGTTCATGGTGTCTGTGCTCAGTGGGGTAAAAGATAGACGTATTACCATTGCATATGTCCTCGACACCAAAGGTGTGTCCTTACTATCACTGTGTAGGTGTGGGAAAAATATGTGGCTAGGATTGGCAGAAGCCCCAGCTGGGCTTTGAACCTGTGACCTTCTGTTCTTGCATGCACTGTCTGTGTGCACTGCACCACTGTGTAGCCACAGAGTGGCTGGCTTCCCTGGAACATCCATGACTGTGGATCTGGCAGGGCCTGTCTGTTGCAGTGGACTGTGCCAGCCTGCACATGGCTAGGCCTCTGTCTTCTGTGGCTAGCAGCCACTGCCCCCTGCACCACACGTACTCGTCTGCCAACATGCTGGCATGAGCTTCTCTCAGAAACAGCAGATGACCAGATTGCAATGTGGCAGTACGGGACTGCATTTGGGGGATTTGGCTGTAGGTAATGCCCATTGTTGTTGTGTTTTTGCAGTGTTGTGTAAAATATGGGTGTTTTCCCCATGCTTATGTTCCCTGCAATACAGGGGTGTCTGCGCTATCTTTGTTTAGTGGTGGGTAAAATATAGGGGCTGAGCTGTGCCCCAGCTGGGATTTGAACCTCTGACCCTCGAGGTACTGGCTCTGTCTGCTGCACCACACTATGGCCACAGAGACAATGCAGCCCCTGGAGGTAGTATACCTGGCAGGATGGAGTCACAAACCCTGCTCTACGCATTTTTACTGTGGGCACATGCACTCTGTCTGGTGACACACGTGCACATAAACCCTGGAAATGACCACAGACACTGGGGGACAATATATCACCACGCTGGGCAAAAGTGATATTAATGGGCAACCATAGCAAACACTCCCAGGAAAGCTCCAAAAAGGACATTTGTTTTGGATGAGTCTCCGCTCCGTAGACCCTTCCAATATTCATTTCTTCTTTCTGGAGCTTTCCTGGGTGTGTTTTCTATATTTGCCCATTACTATAACTGTTCCCCAGCTGCATTACTATTTGTGATATTTTTGTGGTGGTCACTTTCTATTTTTATTTTCACTTTTGTGCTGTGCACATGTATCACACTGCTCACGTTTTGCGGGTTTCCCCGATTTTGCTGTACATTGCTGACGTAAATGGTTTCTCTTCCCTTTAAATGCCCTCTACTGCGAGTGTTTCACTCGCGGTAGTTTTGCTTTGGGATTCGGCCCCGATAATGTGTGGGGAGCCTCTCCCCTCCCCTTCCCCGCCCATTAAACCCGTCTCTCCGCCCCTCAGGAACCTTCCTCCGCCCTCCGTTAGCCGTTCCATGCCTCTATCGGACATTTGCAGGCCCGTACTTGTGCGGGGCCCGTTATTGTGCCGCGCACCTGTGCGGGGGTGACACGCACGATTACGGGGCATTTAAGCGCTCTTAAGTACCGCTTTTAGTGCGTTATTTTGCGGCGCACAATTTAGCGGTTTTTAGTAAACATGCCCCTTTATCGCGAAGTTGAAGCTTTGAGGGGGGGGGCTAAAATTTAGGTTCCTTGTGACAAATAGGACCTCAGTTTGCCATAATTTATTGTTAAGTTATGCAGTTTTAGCCACTTCATTGCTTCACTGATACCTGTTGATAGCAGATGATAATTTGGATTCATAATGTCTATCGGTAGATACAACATTATACGAGTATCATCTGCGTAGATTTTATTAATCTGAACTTCTTAAGGATGTCACATATGGGTTGTAAGTAAATATTAAATAATAATGCTGAGAGGACAGATGCTTGAGGGATACCTTGTTCTTGATTGTAAGCTCGGGATGCATGGCGCCTAATTCAGACCTGTTGTGTATGATCAGTAGAGTAGGATTGAAACCATTTAAAGACATTTCTGTGTATTCCTTTCTGTTGTAGCCCTGTGAGTAGCATATTGTGACTGATGTTATCAAACGCAGAGGCAATATCAAGAAATACAAGTACAAAGGCTTGTCTTGATTTACCTAGGCCTCAAATTAGATTATCGAGAAGAGCTAATAAAAACATCTCCACACCATGACATGGTCTGAAACCATATTGCTGTTCATCCAAAGGGGAATTCTGGTCAATATAATCTTGTGGTTGGATCTGCACAATTTTTTCAATCACTTTGGCCAAGAACAGGAGACTAGAAATTGGCCTATATGAATTAGGGTTATTTTTATAGAGAGTTTTATGTTTTAGTATTGGTCTTATCATAGCATGTTTTAGTGTTGAAGGCATAGTCCCTATTTTGAGTGATTGGTTAACCATTTTTTGTATGAAAGTTGGCAATTCAGAATGTGATACTTTTAGCCAACTTACTGGGCAGGGATCTAAACTGGATGTTGTGCTATTAATTTTGAAGATTATATTCTTAATGTGTTTTAGATCAACGATGTGGAATGTATGCCACTTTTTAAAGTATAAATCATCTTCATATAGTTGGTTATATGTGGTGTCATTCAATTTTAGTTTCTTCATTTAGTGACATGCCAGGGTTTGAGGGTTAATAGTTATAATGTTTATTTCTGGTGTGGGTGTCTGGGTGAGAGACTTCACAATTTCAAATAGTTCTCTCGGTCGGTTGAGAGATTTTGTGAGGATCTTTGTATGATACTCTTTTTTAGCATTGTTTATAGAAAGTTTATATGTCTGAAGTGTATTCATGTAAATTAATTTGTCACTCATGGCTTTTGACTCCCTCCATTTATGTTCATTCCTTCTTAATTTTCGCTTTAGCTTCCACAGAGCATGGATATACCATTGCTCAGAACGTCTTGTATTATTTCTTCTCTGAGCCTTGGGTGCAATTTCAGCATTATGAATCCAATTTCCAATTTGCCAGCATATCATCAAGCTCAGATAGTGGGCTCTCTAGCTTTGGAATAACTTCTTTCAAAAGGTTTTCCTTATCAAATGGTCTGAATCATTGCATTTGGGATTCATTATTATTAGTTAAAGATATGGATGGTGCAAGTGGGAATGTGAATTCAATTAGGTAGTGGTCCATCCATGGAACTTGTGTTGTTTGTGGAGGTGCATAGAGGTAGTAGTGTGTGATATTCTTGGGTAGGAAGATTAGATCAAGAATGTGGCCTTTGTAATGAGTAGGTATCTGGACAACCTTTTGGAAGTTCATATCAGCCATAGAGTTGAGAAAGCTCATTGCGTGTCAGTTGTGTAGGGATGGAAGGTTAAAGTCACTTAGGAGTATTAGCGGTTTCCTTAATGATGATGTGCATACAGTTTCTAAGATTGATGTGAGGCTCTCTGAGCTAGGGATTGGGGGTCTGTAAAGTAGGCATATTGAAAGGTTCTTATTCTCTATGTGGAGAACATCCATGTCATCAATCTTTCTAGCTATGTTCAGGGGTGCATTAAGTTGCTGTTTTATTAATATGAGGACACCTCCAAATCTGCTAGTAGATCTTGAAGAGTGGAATAGGGTATATCCAGGGATGAGCAGTTGATTGGTTATTACAGAATCTGTGTCAGCTAACCATGTTTCAGTAATGCAAAACATGTCGGGGCTAGTATCCTTAACCATGTCTATAATAACAGGTATTTTGCTCCTGATAGATCTGACATTAGTTAGAAGACATTTAATCAGTACCGTACCTAGCCCTGTGCGAGCAGTGTAGCTGCACAGGGCGCAAAGGTTTAGGGGGCGCATTTAGGCTGCCTGCTGTTGCCCTGCTACCACCACTTTTTGTTCTCTCAGCGGCAGCAGGGCAACAGCAGGCAGCTAAAATGCGCCCCCTAAGCGAGGTCAGAGCAGGGAAGGATCAGATCCGCTGCCGGCAACTTGCACATTGGGCGCACGCCTCTGCCCCATACCTCTGTCCAGTCTCTGCCTGCTCTTGCCCTGCTCCTGCCACCGTGGAGAAAACAGAGGGCAGCAGCAGCAGGGCAGGAGCAGGCAGTGGCTGGACGAAGGTATGGGGAGGAGGGGGGGCGCGCGCCCGATGTGCTAGTTGCACAGGGCACAATTCTGGCTCGGTACAGTCCTGAATTTAATAGGCTTGGTGTTGTCATGTTAAATGTGGGATGAGTTATCACTCAGAGAGATGATATAGATAAGCCTGTGATTTTGTTATTTATGTCTAGTAGTAGTCCTGTAAGTAGGCAAGGAAGGCGCATGCCTATCATGGCTCAGAATCATCGGTATATTACTGGATAGATAAGGGGTATGAGTTGCGCAGATATATGAAGGCTAAAATAATACCCAGGATATATATTATTTGGAGTAGTTCCGAGCTCTCTATAATTATACCGAGGTTAAAGCTGATTATTTATTCAATAGCTTATCTTTTGGATTATAGATTAGACTTAGAAACTGGGAGGCTGTAATTAGAGTAGTATGAAAGTAGTCAGGTGATGCTAATTGATTTGATATCACACTGTGTGTGTTATACTTGTAGGATAGTTAGGTAGCAAATAAAATAACAGTTATTAGGACTTAAGCACAGTATAATACATTTGGTAGATGTAGTTTGGCAGAAGTAAATTGAGTGTGAGGGTAATAAGTTGCACTCTTGAGATTGCAACTGCATCTTACCCTTAAGACCCACAAAAACAATGCAACAAAGCATATCTACAATAAAATAAGGACTCTACAATGGCTTCACCCTCTTCTCGAAGCTCACGACTGCAGGACTGTCTTCCAAGCGCTGACACTTCCATACATTGACTTCTGCAATGTAATTCTCCAAGGTTTGCTGAAATCCCAACTGCTCCCATTATAACTGGCCCAGCACACTGCAACTAGGGTCCTTACTGGAACATCCAGAGGCTCACACATCACCCCATTAGAGCTCCACTAGCTATCTCTACTAGAAAGAATCAAATTCAAAAACATTGTTACCATATTCAAAATCCTCCACGACCAATCCTTGGAATACCTACAGACAATAATAAGAAAACTCAATAACAGACAAAGAAGAAGCATCACAGAACACCTTCTAGCTTCTCACACAGACTTTGTGAAGTACAGCCAATCAACGTGTGGAAGAGCATTTTCATTCTATGCTCCAATAATATGGAACTCCCTCCCTGTGAAAATCCGAACAACTACAGACCTGAAGGATTTCAGGAAACTCCTAAAAACACACCTGTTCCAAATACACTTTCAGGGTGTCATAAGAAGCAACTAACATAACTAATGTACCCAAAGGCACCTCTATAACATAATCCTACCTTCACTCCTCAACAATCACTATAGCTCTCACTTATCACTGCTCCCCTATAAATCCCTACTTTTTGTTACTGTATTAAATGTTATTACTGTTTTGGATTTACTGTTTCATTACAAAGTTATATAAGTTTCCTATATCATTCATTGGTAAAGTTATGTTCTATGTAAACTGTATTGAACATTGGAAATGCGCTATATAAACCTCTCAAATAAATAAATAGATAGGCTTGTTTGAATGCTTGTCAAAGGGTTTCAGCATAATTGGTAAAATGTCTCATGCTTCTTTTTTAACCCTCCACAAGCTGACTTAGCATGTCTGGACAAGCAGAGAGGCTGTTTTCATATCCCCATAGACTAACTGGATCCAAAAATGCATGAAACAAATGGTTTTCTGCCCATGCAATATACCACCAATATATAAACAAACTCTAGTCAAACTCTTATAATTTATAGATCATCACTAGAAACAGTAACAATAGGTTCTCACCGGACCTCAGGATTCATACACCCTCCATCTGGCGAAATTCATCACCATAGGGAAATGGTGGACACTTACATCATAGGTCCTTAACCTCAATAACTTATTAAATATTTTACCAAAACAATTCCTCCAACACTATAAGTAAATAACTTACCCTACCAATAACCTCAAATAAGGATTCATTCATTCATTCATTCAACACTCACATCAACAGATCAAAACCACAATCCACATATCACCCCACAAACAAAATAAACACATTACTATAGAAGTGTCCGATATTACTTAAAAAGTCTCCACAAAGCAGAAAGCACGGAATTGGTAATGCAGATCTTTAGGTAAGGATACATTCAATCTTGATGTCCGCAAGAATTCGCTGAAAAATAAAATGAAGCATAAATCGTAAAACTAATGTTCAGCAATCACCATTTTGCAAAACAAAATCCGTTACTTATCTGCTAAGAAGCAAAAGTCGGCATTTCTTCACATCATTACAATTCCAGCAAGCTGCCCCACAAGCCGCCGTCCATTGTCCGACGAAAGCTTCCGTTTCGCCGCCAGGCTTCGTCAGGAACCAGAGTTTAACAAAATTCACAGCCAACTAAAGTTCTTCATTCTAGGCACAAAAAATGCCTCCTTGAACAGCAATTCGCATTAGCGTCTGATGTCAGCAGCCTTCAAAACCAGGCACCAATCAACTTACTTATACCAACCGCTCTTCAACTTTCAACAACTTTATAGAAAACACAACACAAGTACCTACTACTACCATAAGCGAATAGAGCCAGGAGAAGGGTAAATGGAAACTGCAACAGTCAAAATATTCTCAAAAGAATAAAGCCCAATCTATTTTGTCATTCAATCCTCCCGGATCTAGTGTATGCAAAGAGTAAATCCACCTTTGCTCTTTCTGAAGTAGATGAAGCCCTCTGTCACCTCGTCGAATATTAAAAGGCACCACCTCCAGAACCGTACATCGAATATCTTCAAAGGTATGATGGAAAGCCAGCCAATGCTGCACCAAGGGGGTCTCCAATTGAGCTTTAGAAATACTATACTTGTGCTCAGCCAGTCTAGTCCGTAAAGGGCGGGTGGTCTTCCCCACATATGTTTTAAGGCACGGGCACTATAACGCATAGATGACAAAAGAAGTATTACAATCAGTATCATGACAAAGGCGTCGAGACTTAAGAACAGATGCAAGATGGATTGCATTAGCCATATATTTACAGAAGGAGCAGCGACCACAACTCCTATGAAAAAACTCCTCTTCTGTAAAAGGAGACCGAGGAACTGCTGAACAGAGCCGATCTCGCAAATTTCTACCCCGTTGATAAGCTACCCTAAGGGTACTTCCAGCCAATACAGGATGAGTCGTAAATAGTTTCCATCGTTTATACAGAGCAGAAACAATACGGTTGGATAACCCCGAAAAAGGGAGAACACAGGTCACAGTAGATGATACTTCTGAATCAGCGCCTAACACATTTGGACGTAGAAGCCATTCTCGATGATTAAACTTAGCTCTTTTATAAGCCTTTTTCAATACCGAAGAGGGATATCCTCTCTCACGAAATTTTGCCAACATATTACCGGCCTGTATTTCAAACTCTTGATTTGAAGAACAAATCCGACGGCATCGTACGGTTCTGGAGGTGGTGCCTTTTAATATTCGACGAGGTGACAGAGGGCTTCATCTACTTCAGAAAGAGCAAAGGTGGATTTACTCTTTGCATACACTAGATCCGGGAGGATTGAATGACAAAATAGATTGGGCTTTATTCTTTTGAGAATTTTTTGACTGTTGCAGTTTCCATTTACCCTTCTCCTGGCTCTATTCGCTTATGGTAGTAGTAGGTACTTGTGTTGTGTTTTCTATAAAGTTGTTGAAAGTTGAAGAGCGGTTGGTATAAGTAAGTTGATTGGTGCCTGGTTTTGAAGGCTGCTGACATCAGACGCTAATGCGAATTGCTGTTCAAGGAGGCATTTTTTGTGCCTAGAATGAAGAACTTTAGTTGGCTGTGAATTTTGTTAAACTCTGGTTCCTGACGAAGCCTGGCGGCGAAACGGAAGCTTTCGTCGGACAATGGACGGCGGCTTGTGGGGCAGCTTGCTGGAATTGTAATGATGTGAAGAAATGCCGACTTTTGCTTCTTAGCAGATAAGTAACGGATTGTGTTTTGCAAAATGGTGATTGCTGAACATTAGTTTTACGATTTATGTTTCATTTTATTTTTCAGCGAATTCTTGCGGACATCAAGATTGAATGTATCCTTACCTAAAGATCTGCATTACCAATTCCGTGCTTTCTGCTTTGTGGAGACTTTTTAAGTAATATCGGACACTTCTATAGTAATGTGTTTATTTTGTTTGTGGGGTGATATGTGGATTGTGGTTTTGATCTGTTGATGTGAGTGTTGAATGAATGAATGAATGAATCCTTATTTGAGGTTATTGGTAGGGTAAGTTATTTACTTATAGTGTTGGAGGAATTGTTTTGGTAAAATATTTAATAAGTTATTGAGGTTAAGGACCTATGATGTAAGTGTCCACCATTTCCCTATGGTGATGAATTTCGCCAGATGGAGGGTGTATGAATCCTGAGGTCCGGTGAGAACCTATTGTTACTGTTTCTAGTGATGATCTATAAATTATAAGAGTTTGACTAGAGTTCGTTTATATATTGGTGGTATATTGAGAGGTGTTTTTTTGATTTAGATAGTATTTCCTCTCAAGCGGTATTTTTATTGTTTCTGCCCATGCAGCCATTTGGTTCATTTGGAAGAAACAAACTGAAAATGGCCTCTTTCATTACTTTTCTACCAAGAGGAGAACTTTTCTCTTAAAACCTCCAATTGGTTCCTCTCCAAAACATAAGCATACTGTAGGCATATCTATGTAAAATGTTCTAATAAACATATCAAAGCATTCTCTCTTATTGCCTTTGGACAAAATACAAAGTGTGACAAAAAGGAAATGAGACTGTGGCAGCCACGCCCATGACTCAATGCCAATTAGCTAACCGCTTATGTCACTGTGTTGTGCAACATCTCGCTACTATTCTGTTATTATATTTTTCATCTCTCTCACTCTTTTTCTTTTTCAGGTTTTTTTGTAGCACACTGCTCCATCGCTTTGTCACGCAATTGGAGGTGGCAGAAATATGGAGCAAAGAATCAACTTGAAATTTCTGGTTAAGTTGGAGAAGGACCCAACTGTCTCCAACTTCTCCATAAGGCTTATGGAGAAGATGCAATGTCAAGGCCATGAGTCTTTGAGTGGCACAAAAGCTTCAAGACTGGCTGCAAGGAGGTGGAGGATGACCCCAAGTCAGGACGGCCTTCCTTGACAAAGACAGTTGAGAACATTGACAGAGTGAACCAGCTGGTGCGGAGTGATCACAGATTGATGGTGCAGATGATAGCTGAGGAGCTAAGCCTGTACAGGGAGTCAGTGCGGACCATCTTGGGGAGCTGGAGATGTGGAAGGTGTGCACCAAGATGGTGCCCAAGCTTTTATCGGACAACCAGAAGGAGCACTGGGTCAATGTTTGTTGAGACTTGCTAGAGAAGATCGGAGAAAATCCAGAGTTCGTTGGCCGAGTCATCACAGGAGACAAGACTTGGGTCTTCCAGTACGACCCTGAAAGCAAGAGACAGAGCCTGCAGTGGAAGACTTGACTGTTACCCAGACCGAAGAAGTCACGCATGTCCAAATCAAGGATCAAGGTCATGCTGATCGCATTCTTTGACCAGAAGGGAGTGGTCCGTCATGAGTTTGTGCCTGAGGGTCAGACAGTCAACCAGCACTTCTACCAGCAGGTCCTCAATTGCCTCTATAACTGGGTTCGGCGCAGCAAGCGGGCTCTGTAGAGAGACAAGTCGTGGCTGCTCCACCACGACAACGTGCCCACACACACCGCGCTCAATGTGAGGCAGTTCTTGGCCAACAAAAAGATCACAGCTCTCAACCACCCTCCTTATTTCCCAGATCTCACACCGTGCAACTTCTGGCTCTTCCCCAGGCTGAAGACTGTGCTCAAAGGAACTCATTTCACCTCTGTAGAAGAGATCAAGGCCACTGTGATGAGGGAGCTGAGGGACCTCAAGGAGGAGGACTTTACTGAGTGCTTCCGTACGTGGCAGAAGCGAATGCAGAAGTGCATTAATTCTGGGAGGGGATTACTTTGAAGGCGACAATGCATAATTTCTCTGTAGATTTTGTAATAAAGCATTTATGGGATAGTCTTGTTTCTTTTTTGTCACACCTCGTATGAAATCCCCAAGCCTTCTAAGGAGAGGCCAGGAGGAATCATCTGCTTTTACAGCCATTACTTCTACACTAAGAAGTTTTCACCTGTACATATTGCTGTGTTATAGGATTTATGAATGCAAAAAAAAAAATCTCTCTATGGAGCCCAGATTATGCAATGTGTCAAGTTTCTGAACAGAAATCTATGAGCACCACATATCTCTACTGCACTGCATCTGACTTCTATGAGTCTTTCAGTGCTGAAACCTTCAGCATTGTAGGCGGCTGAGTCTCGTGCGCCAGAAGCATAAGTTCAAATCCAAGACCCCAAAGCATAATTTTGCTGAGGGCCCGCTGTTTGGCTGCACAATTAAGGGCTTCATATTTAGGACCCAAACTGTGGTCCACGTAGGTCATCCTCTAATCATAGCACATTTCTTAAAGCCCCAGGGCATGTCAAGAAAGCAAGTCACTATATCATACAAAGAAACAATGAACAAGATATTTAAAAAGACTTATTTAGTCAGTGTTGATTCCAACAGCATAAATCCTTTGGTTTTTAAATTTGATCTGGTTATGTGCATAATTCTATCAGTAAACCATGCCATGGGGATTCTATGCATAAAACATGTATAAACCTCGAGGCATGTTTCAAGCCAGCACAAATATTCTATGTAATGTGACAAACTTCTGTTACTCTGCATGTAACTTATACATGTAAGTAAGGTCAGCAAAAATGCAGGTCTAACTTATGCATAGGAGCTTGCAACACAGTCGCTGCTGATACTATAGTCAGTGGTGTGATTTAAATGGCTAGTGTCACTGAATATACAAATAAAATAAAGTGTTCCTGCCAGTGTATTACTTAATGCAATGGGTACAGCCACTGAAAATCCAACCTAACAATTTTTTCTGTATATATTTTGAAGCTAACCAGGGGACTCACCAAAGAAACTAATTTAGTGGCAAGGAGAAGAGGAGTGGCACACTAGCCTAGTACTTATTGAAGCATGTTTTAAACCCAAGAAACCATGATTCAAATCCCACTTCTCCTGATGAACTCTTTGTGACCTTGGGCAAACCACTTCACTCTCCCTTGCCTCAGGTACAATGTAGATTGTAAGCCCAATTGGACAGGTAAATAACTTGCATTCCTAAATGTAACTCACCTTGAACTCAGATTTGGTAATAAATCCCAAATCAAATAATACATTGAGAGAGCCAAAAGACTTTTCTGTGTGATAGCTCAGACAAAATTAAACTAAATGGACTCTTGAGAGGGAGGCTGCATCAGAAGTCATGTATATGCTCAGAAAAAAACCTTTTTTTTGCTTTGTTGAGCTCTGAAAGAGCCATTCATGTCAGGACCGTTGGATGGCTCTCTCATCCAGCTTGTTCACAGAAAACAATCCTCAATTCTGAATCTATTCTAGAAGTACACATGACAACAGGATATGACTTAACATCATTCCAAAAGGGCTTTCTTGCTACTGCAGAAATTAGCTAAAGTACCTTGCAAACATGGTCTTAAAGAATGGAGTCTTTTCAAAACACTGCTGCATAAAAACATTAAAATGAATTGGGTTCATTATTTTAATTTTGAAATCATGAGAACCCTTTCAAAGTGAATACAAGGATTAGTTTTATCCTGCAAGCTTAACATTTCACTGGCAGTTTGTTGACACTGTGCATTTGGCAAAGAATGTTCCTATACTGCTGTATCTGGCAATGTTTTCTATCTGTCTATATGGGGGAACGCTTGGAATTTCATGTATGTAGGTTTTTCCCCATAGGGAGACGTCACTAAATTTAGATCACTGAAGTGAGTCTTAGGGGCTTGTTTACAAAGCCGCGGTAGTGGTTTGCGATCGTAATCGGAGCCGCGGCCCCATTGATTTCAATGGGGCCGCGGCTGCGATCGCGATCGCGGACCACTACCGCGGCTTTGTAAACAAGCCCCTTAGTGTTCTTCTTATCTCTTCCATCGCACTTTAAGTGTTTGCTCTGGCAGATTCTCATCGATTGCTGTCCTACTTTCAATTGGTGTACCTCAAGGGTCTTTCTTGGGACTTATTCTCCTCTCTCTCTCTGTACGCATTCCCTTGGTGCCCTGATCTCCTTCCGTGGTTTTTAGTGCTGTATTTATTCTGATGACTCTCGGATGCACCTCTCTATACCGGAAATCTCTCAAGAAATCCAGGCCCATATCTCAACCTGCTTGTCTGATTGCTGCCTCAATGTCCTGCTGCCACCTGAAACTGAACACGGCCAAGACAAAGCTTCTTATCTTTCCCCCTAAACCCGCCTCCCCTTTCCTCCCTTCTCTATGTGGTTAATACTGTCATCCTCCCTATCTCTTCAGCTTGCAACCTTGGGGTCATCTTTGACTCTTCTCTCTCTTTCTCTGCATATAGTCAACAGATAGCTAAACCTCTCATTTCCTTTTCTATAAACAGAAAAATGTGTCCCTTCCTTTCTGAACTCACTGCCAAGATCTTTATCTGCTCTCTTCTCACCTTCTGTTTAGACCATCATAGCCTACCCTTTGCTAGTCTCCCATTGAATCATTTCTCTCCCCTTCAATCTATTCAAAACTCAGCTGCATGGCCAATCTGCCAGTGTCGCTGTGCTCACATACACCCTCTTCCCAAGTCACTTCATTGGCTCCCTATTCATTTCTGCATAGAGTTCGAACTTCTCCTACTCACCTACAAGTGCATTCATTCTGCCGCTCCTCATTACCTTGCCACTCGTTACTCTCCTTTCACCCCTCCTTAGGAACTTCGCTCATCAGGCAAATCACTTTTATCTGTGTCCTTCCCTTCAACTGCCAGCTCCAGACTCTCTTCCACCTTGCTGCACCGTATGCCTGCAACAGACTACCTGGGTCAATAAGTCAAGCTCCATCTCTGGTCCTATTCAAATCCAGACTATAAACCTACCTCTTTTGAATCCTGCCCCTCCATCCCCCTTTATTTTCCTAACACCATGTGTGTATTAATCATTTCCCTTAAAGAATTACCCTAGTCTCCTTCTTTGTCCTGTTTGTCTGTCGAGTACATCCTTAAGCTCTGTGGAGCAGGGACTCTCTCTTAGTGTATATCTACAGCATTGTGTGGAGTGGAGGAGTAGTCTAATGGTTAGAGCACTGGCTTACTAACCAAGCGACCAGCCTTCAGTCCCCACTAGCACTCCCTGTGGCCTTGGGCAAGTCACTTAACCCTCCATTACCTAGCAATCTACTTCCAGTCACACTTCCAAGAAAGCCCAGAAGCTGCTGGGTCACCAGGAGTCAACATTGACTCAAAGGCACACATTGCATTGCTTACAGTGTTGTGCATCTCTAGTAGCAATATACAAATGAATAGCAGTAGAAGGTACAGCCATATATTTCACTGTTCCTAAGACTTGAAATCTGTTATTTTCCTGAACAACTGTGCTAAGGAAACCTTATCGTTGGATACCACCAATATTGCCATTTCAGCTCCAATGAGTGTTAAATTTCTGTGTCTTAATGTGTTTTATAATTAAAGTGATTGAAACCAATGTGTTTGTATTGCTTACCGTCTTTTGATGCTTCGCAGCATATTGGAAATCTAAAGGGTTAAGAAATAATTTCAGAACTATATACTCCAGAGAGATTTCGCCTAATATCTCTGAACAAAAGCAGATGGTACTATTCCCTCTTCTGAAAGGTCAGAAGTTTGTTGTTGTTGCTGTTGTTGTATTGCTATTGTTGTTGTTTTAAGACGATAAAACCGAGCATTTTAGAGTATACTGCACACATATTATTTATGAAACGGGAGCATTTGCAAAAGATATTCACTGTCTCTTTAACTGATTTATGGATCGACTGGATGATTGATTATTCCCTTGCTTCAGATAGTTTTCAAGCAAGCATTTGTTGGCATTTAAATAGTTAAACATTGCAGGCTTTTAATTAAGCAGTAGAGCTGTCCGTGGTGCTGACGGGTGGTGGCATTTCAGCGGGAATCCTCCTCGCACAGCACAGTCAAAGAAAGAAATGTACACCAACAGCAACTTCTCTGTCACAGCAAAAAGCCTTAACTGCAGGGGAAAACACCTAGGTGCACTAGGCGAAACCTGCACCTTGGGTTCCAATCCCCGAGGCTCCTTAAGAGCGCCCCAATGCAAACAGTATCAGTGCCAAAGGAGAAATACAGCTGGGGACATTGATAGCAGATCTGCTAAGCAATAAGAAGTCCTTACATGGAAAATAAAGTTTGATTCCAGCTGACAGCAATTCGACTACTGTATATCAGCTACAAAACTTGCTAGTTCCTATAGATCAGAGTCTGGGCGACCCTTCGGGGGCAGTCTTTGAGCCTTTCGGATTTCGATGGCTATCATATTTTGCGCTTTAGGATTTTTAAGTTGAATTTACCTGGCTGGCTGATCGTCCGCTACACACCCATGCACAGTGCAAACTGTGTTATAGCAATGAGCTCTCTAGGCAGCAGAGAAAAGGCAGCCAATGTGCAGTGATGTGTATTCTTCGCATATATTTATTTTCTGCACTGAATCCTGCTTGAATGCAATGTAATTAACCTCAGCAGTAAGGGGCCGCCGTGAAAGCAAAGGACTTGCGCGTTCTTGTTTACTCCTTCGGCGCATCGCTTCAAATGCACGATAAAAGATGGACGTTGATTTCCATTTCTTTGTACCTGTTACAGCTCGGGCTGCATTTTAGAGTTAGTTCAGCGAATGCATTTTGAAATGGACCATTTTATGTGAGATTTAGTCGGTGCAGCGGTACATCATTACAGACTAGCATCAGTGTTTGTATCCATGACATTTAAAAGAAAAAAGAAAGCTCATATTTAGTTTTTCGAGGTGAGAGCCCGAGAGCAAAGAAGAAAATGTGAAACAGCCTAGTGGTGTTAGGAGCAGCTCAGACCGTGTTTCGGCAAAGAAGGAATACAGGCATATGGTGCATTAATTGGAAAAATAATCTGGGCAGCGGCCCGGCTTACAGACAGGGTGGATTTTTTTTTTCTTTTTTTACTATTTTGCTCTGAGCAACCTGTAAAGGAGTGAGCAATTGTTTCTGGAATCGAGGTTAGATTGAACCGTAAAATTAATCCCCGTCGCTTTGTCCTCTCAATGTTTCTAATGTTAATGCTTCCAATCTAGGGGATCTTCCCTCCTATTTAAGCAGCCTTGCAGCTGTCAGGGTGAGGCTAATGGAGCTTCTCCGACGGACCACGAAACTGCATCTCTGGCCACCCAGGGCAATTCTTTTTTGTTTTTATTACCCACTATAAAAGATAAGTCATCCAGGCTTTCTCTGAGCGATCATCATGAATCAGCAAAGTGCTAGCGAGGATGGACCATCGGGGGCACGCCATAAAAAACCGGGTGCCGGCTCGCAAAGTCTTTCTCCGTGACTGATTCCTTTCCCGATTTATTTATTTATCTGTCTAGAGGGAGGGCCGGGCCCGGTGGTAGTCGAGCCAGGGAGGAGCAGCTGGGGAATGTGCAGCACGGCTACAGAAAAGAAGACATTTGCAATGAAGAATTAAGAGGGGGGATGTCTTGGGGAGGGATTCTAGCGGCGTCTGGGGGCGAATAAAAGGCTCGGCGTTTCACGGGAGGCGTCCTAAAATGTAAGTTTGCAAGTTTAATTAGAGTATGCTTTGCATTGTTTTGGCCGGAAGACGTACGTGTAAGTGTCAGTAAACCGCGTCCCATGATCGTGCCATTCACCTCCCCCCTATTTTTCTGCCTTATATTTTTCTGTAGATTTGAATTAAGATGGATGATTGGGCACCGTAAAAGAAGAATTCCGAGAAGATCTGTTTACTAGTGGAGCTTCGCAGACTGCAGCGACATAGAGAGAGACACACGCATACAGACAGGCAGACACAGAGAGGCGTCGGAGGAACAGCCTAGACGTTTCTGGCTTCTCTGACTCGAGCAGTCTTCGCCTGTAATGTGTTGACCAGCTCAGCGACCGCTTGAGACAAATGAAATACACAAAATTGTATCTATGTGATGTGCATCCCGTGGGAACGATGAAAGCCACGTTTTCCTGCCTGTGGCTAAGACCTCACCAAACAGCAATGGGGGCTTCGAACCCCATTTAAAAGAAAGGTTAGAACCCAAACTTTTAGCAGCATTTGACATATCCATCAAGGCCCGGCTTCCAGGCTTCCATATGAACTTATGGGATTTTTCTTTTCTGATGTTTTTTTTTCCCCTTGGATCAGGGAGGTGTAGTCATGGAGCTGTTGAGTTGTTTAATGCTAGGTATTCTTTTAATGTAGCAAGAGATTCTCGCCCTTGAAAAATACGGTGTTCTGATTACAAAAACAAAAAAATGCAGCCCACACTGGGCTGGTTTGCTTCCCTCCATGAGACAGGACCCTAGCTGAAAATGGACCTCAAAGACTCCAAAATGGACCGGCAGCTCTAAACAATTCAGGGACGTTCACCTTTGGGAGCACTTTGAATCCACAGTACGAGACCCGGAGAGGATGAGCTGACCATAACCTCTTAACTTTTGCCGACAGATTTTGGAAGACGTGACTTTCAGCAGTTCAGCCTTAAACGAGTCATCGCAGCATGTACGAAACCCATTTTCCACTCCATGGACTTCTGCTGGCTTTGCTAAGATACTTCGCTCCTTCCCTGCAAGCGGCTCTCTCCCCCGCAGTTAGCTCCGGGAGTTGTTAAAATCCGGCAGCAGTCCCACCGCTCAAACTCTACTTTTCTTTTCCAGCAGTTTCTTGGTTTGGTTTTATTTTGCCCTGCGCCTCGGTTGGTTCTGATTTTCCTTCTTCCTCTTAGCGGCATCTCGCTACAGTATCTTCGAAAGTTAGATCATGAATTCCTGGGACACTGCCCCTTGAGCGACCTCCTTGCAAAGGGGGAGCGTCGGAGCTCCGCTAGCGCGCTTTGCAGAGGGCACTTGCCCGTCTCCGGTGTCCGCTCCCCTGTTTGCGCGCTTTGGTAGCCAGGGAGACACCGGGCAGGACTGGGCTCCCCGATGGTTTTGCCCAGGTTCTGGGAGAGCTTCAGAGCCCACAGCGCGCGTCTCCCCTTCCTGGGCGCTCTCTGCGCTAGGATGCTGCGGCAGGTTTTGCACAGGGGGCTGAGGACGTCTTTCTCCAGACTCGGCTATTTCATCGCCAGCCACCCCGTCTTCTTCGCCTCCGCCCCCGTCCTCATATCCATTTTGCTGGGGGCTAGCTTTAGCAGGTACCGGATTGAGGATAATGTAGAATACCTTCTGGCCCCAAAACACAGCCTGGCCAAGATCGAAAGGAACCTGGTGGATAGTCTGTTTCCGGTAAACCGCTCCAAACACCGGCTTTATTCGGACCTGCAGACCCCTGGGAGGTACGGCAGGGTTATTATCACCTCTTTCAGGAGAGCCAACATGTTGGACCAGCGTCACACTGAAATGATCCTAAAGGTAAATATTACTTTCAGATCTGTTTTTAGCAGCAATTAAACTACTGCACTCGATAACCACCTGTTAGCAAAGGGCCTCTGACAAATACTTCTTTCCTGAACAATAATTGCTCTGCACTAAAACCACGGCAGAGGATATCACTGCAATTCTAGTGAATATAAATATTAACTGCATTAGATCAGTGTTAAGGTAAATCCCCATGCCAGGAATTTTGACCTATGTGAGTGCAGCCATGAGTAGGTAGGGTATAGCACTGGTTTGAATCGCCCATATCTGGGAACTACAAAAGTGGTTTAATGTGTTTATTCCAGCGTTTAAGGCCGGCTAGGAAAGGATATGTATGCATATATGCTTTTGTGCTGAAAGTGGAACCTCTACCTAGCCCACCTATATGTACAGTCTGTGAGTGAGTTTCTACCTGCACACCTGCTAGGCTATTTTCAAGTAAAACCACCTGTAGCTTTTCTTCTGAAAACTGTTCCTGTGGGACAAAGTTCACGCAAAACTGTGTGGGAATCCTTGGCTTGCGCTGCTGCCAGTAGGTGGAGGCGCTGCGATTTCGCACTGTTAGTCATGAGGAACAGTATTGCAAGGGGTGGGCGTACTTAACGCCCCAAGGGGAAGCGTTAGATGCACCCATGTTCATTCAGAATGAAGTTAGCAGGCGGTAAGGAACTTTTCAGTGCGGTGACTATAGAGAACCCACCCACAACAGCGCAGGCCTTCGCACTTACCATGCCTTACAGGCCAATGCAGAAAGACCAGAGAGCCCTTTGTGCGAAGATAACGCAACGTATATGCACAAGTTCCACCATGCCACATGCAGAAAAGAGATTGGCGCATGCGTAAACAGCAAAAGTATGCACACACAGCAACACCAAGCATATTTAAATACCATGCAAATTAACTGCACATATTAAAATAGAATGCTAATAAGGTCCACGCCCAATGCAGAGAAACACATAGAGGATTACATAACCAGCAGGGGCACAAGTATCTCTGCACCTGGTCTGAAGTGCATATATGCTTTTGTGCTGAAAGTGGAACCTCTACCTAGCCCACCTATGTGCACAGTCTGTGAGTGAGTTTCTACCTGCACACCTGCTAGGCTATTTTCAATTAAAACCACCTGTAGCTTTTCTTCTGAAAACTGTTCCTGTGGGACAACGTTCACGCAAAACTGTGTGGGAATCCTTGGCTTGCGCTGTTGCCAGTAGGTGGAGGCGCTGTGATTTCGCACTGTTAGTCATGAGGAACAGTATTGCAAGGGGTGGGCGTACTTAACGCCTCAAGGGGAAGCGTTAGATGCACCCATGTTCTTTCAGAATGAAGATAGCAGGCAGTAAGGAACTTTTCAG
Source organism: Ichthyophis bannanicus (assembly GCA_033557465.1). Classification (NCBI taxonomy): domain Eukaryota; kingdom Metazoa; phylum Chordata; class Amphibia; order Gymnophiona; family Ichthyophiidae; genus Ichthyophis; species Ichthyophis bannanicus. The sequence goes on along the minus strand of CM066035.1, from coordinate 886,943,433 downwards.
TGCGGTAACTATAGAGAACCCACCCACAACAGCGCAGGCCTTCGCACTTACCATGCCTTACAGGCCAATGCAGAAAGACCAGAGAGCCCTTTGTGCGAAGATACCGCAACTTATATGCACAAGTTCCACCATGCCACATGCAGAAAAGAGATTGGCGCATGCGTAAACAGCAAAAGTATGCACACACAGCAATACCAAGCATATTTAAATACCATGCAAATTAACTGCACATATTAAAATAGAATGCTAATAAGGTCTACGCCCAATGCAGAGAAACACATAGAGGATTACATAACCAGCAGGGGCACAAGTATCTCTGCACCTGGTCTGAAGTGACTTAAACATTTTGCGCGTATAGGAAAGACTGTTTCAGGGTATATACCGGTGAACAGTTACCTTCGATGTGAAAATTTTCTGTTTGTATCTTTCAGCCTATAAGCGAAAGTTCAGCGTTCAAGAAGAAATGTTTTTTGCTTCATATCTTTGTGTGTTTTTTGGACACATTTATATTATTTATCTTTTCTTATAGGGCTCTTTGTTGTGATTTCATTTAAAAAATGTTTTTGAGTGGAATAGCATTGATTATTATGGAGTGAGCACCAAAAGAACCTGCACGCCCTATATGCGTAACATAAGCATTTGACATTTTCGCACATGCCTACACAACCACGTGTAACACTTTTGTTGTTGGCACATGTGTTGGCTGCCCTCCTTTCAACTTTATGTTGAAGTTTTGTGCACAGCTCATTTGCACCCATTCTCTTTGCTGCATACCAGCATTGAAGTCTTACACTATCAGCGTGTTACAGAAATGCATACACAGCTAATAGCAAGCGACTGCATCGGCCTGTTAGCATTTACATCTAATGTCCAGTAAGTGCTAAACCTTATCACACTTTAGTAAACATACCGACAGCTTTAAAATACATTATTTGCCTCAAGGTCTATTGCATAAAGACATAACACAGACATTAGAGTGTCATACTAACAGCATTAGTATTAAAGGGTCATTTATTAACAGCGTCATGCATAGCTATTATTATGAAATATATGGGGGGGAGGGATATTCCAAGTGTTTTAGCTGCTTAGCAGACCTTTTAATCAGCTAAAAGGTGCTCAGCCTAATATTCAGCTGAACTAGCTGGTTAATACCACTGAATATTCCCGCAGACTGCGTAAAGAATGCTCCGTTCAAATCGGCACGGTCTGTGGGACGATCAGGGGCAATGATGGTGGTAGCTCATGGATCAGCAGTGATTACTCAGCAGCTAACTGGATAAGTCGATCAGTTAAAATTAGGAGAGGTGAATGGCTGTCCTAACTTGAAGCGGTTAGTACTATCCGGCTAGGTCGCTAACCAGATGGTAACTCTGCTGTCCAGTGAACCTGGATATTTAGTGCCAGAAACCAGATATCCCCCCCCTCGCACCTCCCACCCCCAATAGATTTATATATGCAGCACTTGAGGATGAGATATTTTACCTACTATTATCCTAATTAAAATTGCCATTACCCAACTAAAAACTTTAAAACTCTGCTTGCTGGACTTTAATGACCATTCTTAATGGTATTATTTCAATACAGACATGAGATTTGTACACTGACATAGAAGCTAAAGCAGACTCATAAACGGCTGTACCAAGCCATAGATGTGCCCTGTTCAATTTGCACCTCTGGCACTGCCCACCCCCACCCTGTTTGTCATTTTCTCCAGGCCCATCATCTCCCAATCTTACCCAAACCTACATGTCCATGCAGCCTGCCTTTGCCCTGCTGCTGCTGCTTTTCATGTCTCCGCGGCGGCGGCAGTAGCAGCAGCAGAGATCTCTAATTGAGGGAAAAGACATGCGGGGCTTTCTGACTCTGCGCTAGCACATTGGCCGGATCCCTTCCTCCTCTGACGTAGGCTCGCGCCAGAGGAAGGAGGGACCAGACCAGCCATTTAAGTGTGGAGTTACAAAGATCCGCATTTGAATGGCTGGTCTGGTCCCTCCCTCCTCTGACGCGAGCCTACGTCAGAGGAGGGAGGAATCAGGCCAACATGCAATCGTGAAATCGGGAAGACCTGTGTGGTTTTTTCTCAATTAGAGATCTGCTCTGCTGCTGCCATTGCTACCGCCAAGGAGGCATGAAAAGCGGCAGGGCAAGAGCAGGCAGCAAGAGGATGGAAAAAATTGAGCCCGACAACCCCAAATGTGCCCCTATTTTTTTTTCACCCTGTGCACAGGGCTAGGTACGGCACTGCACATTACATATCATATTATATTAAATAATGCAACATTAATACCATATGAAAAAAACAGCAGAGTACATAAGGAAATCTACAGCATTATGGCCATTGTTTTCGTATAATATTGAAACCAGCATAGGCCCCAAATGTAGCCTTCTAAAACACATAGGGCCCGATTCCATCCAGGACTTACAGGCCCTCTGTGTGCCCAGTCAGAACCAGACACACAGAGGGAATCGCGATTCTGATCCCACGTCTAGCCTCATGGGATCAGAATCGCAAACAGACCTGTACGTGCAAGCCGGGACCATGATTCAGCCCAGCCTGCACGTACAGGCCTTGCCCAACTAACTCAGTCAGGGCTTTTAAATGGAGCTGTGGCACCATGGCGTCCAGTTGCCATGGCACCATGGCTCCATTTAAAAGCCACGATCCCTGGCCACCAGCACCCAAAGTGCTTTCCCCACAGCCCGACCCCCGATCTGGCCTCCCAGGGCCAGGGTCAGGCTGTGGGGAATGCCCTCTGCCCCCTGTTACCCATCCGCGCCCAGGTCCTGCCGTTCCTGTCGCATCGGGGAAGTTATTCCACCTCGGAGGTGGAATAACTTCCCCATTCATGTTGCCGGCCCTGAACCTACAGGGCTGACATTAGAATCGGCCCTGTATGTCTGGGGCTGGCGACCGCCCACTGTCCACCCTAACGCCTCCCCCGATCCGCCCCTTTCCTGCCCCCATCTATCTTCCCCGTACAATGTGCGAGGAAGGAGGACAGGGCCGGGAAAGGACAGGAATAGCGGGGATGGACGTCCCAACGTCCATCCCGCTATTCGTTGCTCAGAATGACCCTATATTGTAGAATAAGCCTTTCTGACAAGCAACCTTAAATGTGCACAATTGAAAAAAGGTCCAAGCACGATTGATATCAACACATCATATTGCAGATTTCCTCAGTCAACAAGGAGTTATACAGTAGTTACAGTACAAAATGATGCTCCCATGGCAGCAGGTTCTACTGTGAAATACCTCCATACTTCTGAAGATAGCGGCCCCAAGTTGAAGAGAACTAGCCTAATGATTAAGCATTATGTGTTAAGAACCAAGGACACTAGGGTTGAAATCCCAGCTCCTTATGTTCTTGGGCAAGTTGCTTAGCCCTTCATTGCTTCAGACTGTAAGCCTTCTGGGGACAGGGAAATAGCTACTGTAACTGAATGTAAATCACCTTGAACTCCTGGAAAGGTATGAGCTAAATCCCATCCCCCTCCTTGTTTACAAGGAGACTTTCAGTTTTGAGAGAAGGTATATCTTCATAGGTGCTGGCGAGCTAGTGTGGATTACATTGGAAAACCCTGTGAACTGAAGTTGGGGAAGGGAAGATTTATTTATTTTATTTATTTATTTATTTACAGTCTCTTTTATACTGCGCTATTCAACATCAGTGCGGTTTACATGACAACAGAAAGCATATACTGTGTCGGAATCTGCTCTGCATTTACAAAGAACAGGTGCTTAAACTTGGGTAAAACCGGGGAAACTATTTACAAGATGAGGTAAACTATAAAGGCTCGAAAGGACGTCAGGGGTTCTGAAGAGTAAAGGATTGATAAGATCTCAGGGGTTCTAGCCAGATTTGAGTTTTGCCTTATGAGGCAATTTTCAAACAGCATACTTAAACCACAGACCTTATACCTAATTTTCAGAGGGAAACTAGGCAGGTAGACTTACTTGCTTTTTCTGTGGGCAGTTTTTTGTTGAAAAACAGAACAGATGGATTAGAAAATCCAATGAGCATGCACCGTCTTCTAAGCCTGTCCTAAATATCCTCCCCCCGAGAATGTCTCCCTTCAATCCAGCTGAAAGGGTGCATGCTGCAGAGACTCAAACATACTTTCAGCCAGACTGAGTGAGGGCAATTTTCATACAGCTCAAGTTAACTGGATAAATAACTTTAAAAAATGACTTTTAAAATTATCAGCCTGTCTGTTGTCGCTGAATTTGAACATCACGACCTGATCTGCCGTAATGTAGAAGCAAATACATCACAAAAAAGTGAACTTCTAGGAGAATCAATGAGATAGAAAGTCATCAGTGGGGAATCTCAGGCTTCTCAGTTCAGTCAGGGCTAACTACCTTACATTGCCATTGCTGAAATGTGCATGTGGCCTCAGTGGTATTTTGTGTTTTTACTCAATGGTGTGTCACACATGAATTTGACTTACAAAATAGTCTAAGGGCCAAATTGCTCTGTCATTTGTCCACTTTTGTGCTGGTATTGTCAGAAACATGTATGGCACAGCCTGGCAACCAGCATGACGGCCTCAGGTCCTTACCCCCCTCCCCTCTTTCTCTCCCTCCCCCCCCCCCCCATATTACAATGAAAATCCATTTCTTTTAACAACATATTTGTTTATTTGACAACATTGGAAATAACAGAACCACACTGTTGGCCACAGCATGCTATACATAGTCATATGCTTCTACGTTACAATTATCAAATTCCTTTAACAACAACCAACAATTAGAATTTTCTTTCCCGCATTTCTTTTACCCTGTTTTTCTTTTCCCTCGAGAGACACAACCAGTTCTTATCTCCAGGCCCGGCAAAAGGGGGAAGGAATGAAAACTGGCCGTCAAAGCCTTTTTTCAACTGTCCGTAGTCCTCAACGTATTCTGGCCAAGTGTTTGGCAGCATCGCACCGTGCCTGTCCATGCTAGTTTCTCCCCCCACACACACGCCATCAAAGCGTGAAGGGGGGCCCCACTCCGTGGTGTTCTGGCTGCCCACCTCGTTGAGGGGCCGGTCCATGTTTCTCTCCGGTAACTCTCCCGTTTTGCCCCGTGCCTGGGCTGTGTTCTGTCTCCTCAGGGCTGTGCGGTCTCCTATGGGCCCTAGCCCCCCTGCCAACCCCCATGGCAGCGACTCCTCGCTTGCTGGGGGGCCCCACCCCTCTTACTTCGCAGCTGTGGCCGACACCCGCTTATGCCATAATCGCTCCATAGTGTCCTGTATGGCACAGAGAAACACATCCATTCTGATGTCGGACAAATGTATCCCATCCGCGCGATACAGGCCCAGGCAGTTTTCCTTGATAAGGTCATGCCTGATGCTGTATCCCCCGATTGTCTCCATGAAGTGAGCCACCCATCTGTTCACTTTTTGTCTCGTCCTTTTGAGTGCCCTGTGTGATCTCTCTCCCCTCCAAACATGGCGTGGTATGATGTGTGACCACGCCAGCCATGTCCCAGGGAAATCGCTTGCCATTGTAAGCATGTCCCTTTGGATTTTCTTTGTGAGCTCCACACTGCGTGTGCCACCAGGTCGTTGCCCCCTAGGTAGATCAATATAATCCACGAGTTCCCCCCTGCTTTTTTCTTTTGCAGGATTGATGGCAATAACTGGTCCCACATCATACCCCGCCGACCCATCCACACCACTAAAACATCTGTGGCTGGTAGCCCCAAATTCAGCCCTTGCGGTCTGTTCCGTGTCCTCCTTTTCACCCAGTGAACAAAGGAATGGCCGCATATCCACGCTTCTAGAGGCCCCCGGGGGAAACTCGCACCTGTGTTGGATCATGGATAAGAGAGAAGCAATTATTGCCTAGTAATAGTGTAATGCATCATTGATAGGGGATAACATCGTAGATTGTAAGTAGATACCTTTCACAATTTTAACACATAGTTAACATTGACTTAAACAATGACATCGTATACAGCCCCCTCATTCGGTAATAGCAAATTAGACCCCACGGTAACAGCAACAATCCCTCCTTGCCCGCATATGCCCTACCTGCTAACATGGCCAGCATTACACTGGGCGTACATAAAGTTTGTACCTGTCTGATCGCCATCTGCCTATCTTCATCACTTGTTCCCTTAACATCCCAATGTTGGCTGCCGTTGAAGTGGCCCCAATGCGGAAGGAGTGCATGCTGTAAAAGCACGCCTCCCAGCCCGCCTGCTCTATGACTAGCCTTAGTACCTTGGTAAATTGGAAACATGATAGGGGGCACCGTCCGCATGCACGAACCAGTGTTCGCTTCTGGTTGGGCGTAGCTGCTGGTATTGCATGAAGTTTCTGACTGGGCACGATGGGTCACCTGGCAATGGAGATAACACCACATGGGCACCTTTTCTTTCCGTGTTTGTTTTGGATCTGCACAGGCATAACACCAGGGCACCTTCCTGCAGACCTACGTCTGTCCTTCCGGTGCCTCCTAATGCTGTTTTGCGCCTTGAGGAGGCCACCAGCTCTCCAATTCTGAATGCCCCGAAGAACGCCCAAGAAAAGTCACAGCTGAACAGTAGGGTCTCGTACGCATCATAACAGACCTGGCCTGTGATTAGCATCATTCTCCGCAACATCTGGTGCATGATCGGGCGACGTTGGTCTCTATTACGGTGCAGCCCTGTAGCCCAACCCTTCATGATTCTAGTGATGACGAAGTCTGTCCTCGGGCTCCTCTCGCCCATTGCCCTGGCAAAGAATGCTACTGCTGCTAGGCGAGCTTGAACTGCCGATTTAGTGACCCCGTGGCTTTGTAGAATCCATCTGAGTATCACTCCGGCACTATTTCTGTCGGACTCCTGAATTCCAATGTCGCTGCAGAATTCTTGGTACTTTCCCCATGATGCCAAGTACTTTTGTCTTGTCTGTTCGGCTAAGGAACCCAACAGGAGATCCCAGACCTCGGTGGGCCAAACTCCAATACCTGTTCGGGTACAGCCGTCTTGGCCACGTCTGCTTTGGGGGCGAGTGCCCGAAAGAGCGTGATCTTGGAACGAGAAAGAGCATCCGCAATGTTATTATGGAATCCTGGTATGTGCTCGGCCCTAATAGTTACATCGTGTCTAAGACATAGCAACACAATTCTCCTTAACAATGCTACTACCCCCAGCATCTTGGACCGCATTCCATTCACCGCCCATACCACTGACAAATTATCAGTGTGGAAGGTGATTGCCTTATTGGCGAATTGTGGAGCCCAGATGCACAGGGACACCATTAAGGGAAAAAGTTCCAGGAATGTGATGTCCTTGGTGACTCCACTTGCATGCCAATGGGGGGGCCATTGGCATGCAAGATATATGCCAAAACTGATTCCTCCTGCGGCATCGGTGAATAGTTCAAGGTCCGTGTTGGATACCAGGAGTTCTTGCCAAAAGGCTAACCCATTAAACGTTTGCATGAATTGCTCCCACACATGAAGGTCTTTGCACATTTCTCTGGTGATTCGAATGCTGTGATGTTTCTTTTTGATACCTTTTGTCACAAGCGCTATGCGGCGGCCAAAAATCTGGCCCATTGGTATAACCTTGCAGGCAAAGTACAGCAAACTGAGCAATGACTGGACTTGCTGTAAAGTAGCCTTTCGTTGCCCATGCATCTGTTGGATGCTTCTCTTAAGCTTCTGCACCTTGTCATCCGGCAGCCGTGATCTTTGCTCTGTTACATCCAGCTGGATGTCAAGGAATGTGATAATGCCTGCTGGGCCACAGGTCTTTTCTGTCACTAACGGTATCCCAAATGCTAGTGCAACTTTCTTGAAGATACCAAGGATCCTACTGCAGTCCTCATAATCCTTTCCTATGAATAAAAAATCATCAAGATAGTGCACCACAGTGTTAGGTCCCACCACGTCCTCCACCACCCAGTGGATGAATGAACTAAACTGCTCAAAATATGCACAAGATACAGCGCATCCCATGGGCAGACATCTATCATAAAAGTATTCACCATCAAAAGTGAAGCCCAACAAGGGGAAGGACTCCGGGTGCACCGGCAGTAGGTGGAATGCCGATTCAATATCAGCCTTTGCCAGTTGTGACAGCTGACCCCTGGTCCGTATGAGCGTGATGGCCTGATCGATGGTCGCATATGTCACGGAACACATGGAGGGATCTATGTAGTTGTTTACAGAACTTCCTTCTGGGTATGATAAATTGTGAATCAAACGGAATTGACCTGGTTCTTTTTTTGGTACTATGCCCAGTGGGGACAGAACTATGGCCTTGAAGGGGGGATTTTTAAATGGGCCCGCGACTCTCCCCATACCTATTTCTTTTGCCAGTTTCTTGCGTACCACTGAGCTGAATTTGCTGACTGAAGGGGGGTTGCATATGACGTGAGGCTTCATTGGAATTGATGATGGGATGTGGAAGCCGTGAGCAAATATTGAGTGTTTTATCCCGCATGGGATAGCACCGCAGCCATGGGCGCATGCGCTCAAGCTTGATGGGGGTTGAGGCCATGGCCTTCATTCGTACGCTGCTGCCCTGGCCTGAATGGCTTATTCTCCCTTGCTGATCTGCACGAATACGCCGGGTGACCGCCCCCACAGGTCGCGCAAGAGTGCCTGAATTTACATGGCTGCCATGTACAACTCCCTGCGTTATACTGGCTGCATGAATGGCGGCTGGCTGGTTGGCTAGCCTGTCGCCATTGCATTGTCTGAAAAGGCTGTGGCACCCCCCTCCTGACTCCATGGCCGATTGGGAGCCATTTCATCCATCCACAGGTCTAATATCCTGTGATGCCATGTTAAGGTGGGGTCCTCTGCCATGCTCTTTCTGAACTTCATGTCGTAGTTCAGCCAGGCCCATACCCTGAAACGTTTATGTGTTCGGGTGATTGTATCTAGGTACCTGGTAAGATAGGGGCCCAATTCGGGCTCCCTTTCCATAATCACGCTCAAAGATATCTGGAAAGCTGACACCCAGTTATTGATGGATTTGGGGATTTTTGGCTTCCTGTCCTTATCTTCCCCCCCCCCCCTTTCTCTCTATCTTTTTCCTCTTTTGATTCCCCTTCTAGATCCATAAGCAACAGCGAGAATACATCAATATATTCCCTTTTCCATCTGCGCTTCTTTATCTTCCTGGGCACTGAGCTGTCAAGTGAGCTCACGCCACAGCGCGGATCACGTCCCGTGTCTTGCACTGCGACCTCCACCACCGGGGCTGGTCCCACTGCCATGCTAATGCTCTCCTGGACTTCTGTCCGCTTAGTGGGTATATCACCCCGCCCTGCCCATACTCTTGCCAGGGGATTCGTTTGTTTAAATTTTTTATTTTTCTTAAAATTTTTGAATGCATTCTGTACCACATCTGCTAATGCTAGATCTCCCTCGCTATCGGAGCCTGAGTTTTCCGATGAGGAGGATAACGGTTCCGGTGCCCCCACTACACCCCTGGACTTACCAACTGACGTACTAGTGCTCGCTGTCCTCTGTTCTTCGGCCCCTGAGATGGGCACCCCAGCCTTCCTCTGACTGTGCTGAGGCCGTGCTGTGTGACCTGCTCCCGAACCGCCCGCAGCAGTTCTTCTAGTGTTTGACGCGTGCTGTGTGGGCATTTCTTGTTGAAGTGGAATCCGCTTGCTGTGACACCTAGGTTTCGTAGACGTATTGCTCAGTGCTTCTGTACTGCTTACTGCCTCCCCCGACTTGTCACTCCCCTGCTTGCCTTCCTCTTTGCCGCCGCAGGTTCTTTTGCTGTTGAGGTGCCCACTGGCTGTTTGCTGCTGTGTGTCCTGGGGCGCTTTGACTCACCTTCCGTGGCATATCTAGAACTGGTAAAAGAGATACTATGAAGAGGCAAGGTGGAGAATAAAACAAAGCCTTAGTTAGTGCATTGACGAGCCATCTTGGATTTAACTTAACTTATTGCTACACATAAATTTATCTATATAAAGTTTTGTTTTGTTTTTTGTTTTTGTTTTTTGTAAATTTCCCCCCCACACCTTTTTTTTTGTCTATATAAAATAAATATATACATAGATTCTTATGCATTCCACATTTCCACCTTATTTTCCACTAATTCCCTAAATTTTCTTTTTCTAAGATCCGGCCGTAGTACTGTCTTTGTCCACTGGATGGCATCCTCTCAACATTTATTCCAATGTATTTATTTACCATTGCAAACACGTGGCCTGCAGTGTCCATTTTGGCCTTCAGGGGGCCAGAGTTTTCTTCCCAATATATGTATTTATCATTGCAAACACGTGGCCTGCAGTGTCCATTATGGCCTTCAGAGGTCCTAGGGGGAAGAGGACGGGCCGCAGCCCCAGCTGCCCCTTCTATAGCCGGCCACGGCCCATCCTCCTCCGGCCCCTCCTCACGCCCCCCCCCCCCCCCGCCCACCGCCAAGGTTAACCCTTGGCCTGCCGCTGTCCTGCCTGTGCCCGGCCGCGTTTATTCGTGGCTGGGACTTTTCAGTCTAAAAGAGGTCCTGAGGCTGTTTTGAGGTTTGCATCTTGTAATCTAGTTCCCCTTCCTTCTGTGGTCATCTCATCTCATATACTTCATAAATTTCCTCCCCTGTCTCCTTGTATCCTTTCCACTTGCCTTCTGGGACAAGAACCTATCTTAACTGGAGTAGAGGCAGAGCCTAATACTTAGAGCAGCCGGCTGAGAACCAGGAAAGCATTGTTCGGATCTCACTGCTGTTCCTCGTGATCTTTGGCAAGTCACTTAGCCCTCCATCACATCAGCTACAAAATTAAATTACAAGCACTCCGAGGGCAGGAAAAATGCCTACTGTACCTGCATATAACTTGCCTTGAACATTTGAGAAAGGCATCAGCTAAATCCAGTTCCCTTTCCCTCTGAGCACAAATTTGTGGTTAGAGCACTGGCTTGGGAACCCAGAGACCAGGGTTTGATTCCCACTAGCACTCCTTGTGGCCTTGGGCAAGTCACTTAAACCTCCATTGCTCAGAAAAATCCAAGTTATCAATGTCCCTGTTTAATGTACATTTACCAAGTTTAAGTTACAATGTAAACCGCTTTGATTGAAATAATAAAGCAGTATTAAAAAACCTGTTAAATAAATAAATAAATAATCCAATCAACACACCCTTTGAACAAGATAAAACTAAAGTGGCATTTCCTATCCGGTAATCCCCAGGCTGTTCCATTGTCTAATGTCAGAGCAATCCCCATAAAATGAAGTTTCAGTTACTAAAAGGAGAAATCCCCCTTAAAAATTACCACAATGAAAATTTAATTTTGCTAATAAAAACTGAAAAGTTTTTAAAAAAGTATGCAGACATTCAGTACAAATCAAATACCTGTACACTTTATAGTTACAGTAGAAACCACTTAATGCCCTGGGTTTGAACTTTCTAGTGGGTTGTTACGTTAAGTTTTGGGATAGACTTTATCAGCTAACATGATTTGTAGTGTTGCAGCACAGGACTGCATATGAAAACCACTGAGGAGAAAAACTGTATGCTTTTAACATGCATGCTGTAGGCTAATTTTCAAAGAGAAACAACATGAGGAATTTCTCTTTGAAAATTAGCATAGAGGAAATGGGCAATAAGCGGCCGCATGCATTGTACCTGCTCTTAAGTGCAGGCAGCTGGGAGGGGAGAAGAAGAACACACATTTGTGTCATAAATATAGACAATCCCCCCCCCCCCCCCTTGCAGACAACTAAAAGGACATGCATGATAGAAAGCCAGGCATACAAGAGAAATTTTCAGACAAGCCATTTTGCCTAGGTAAATAGTTTTGAAAATTGTGTCCTTACTGCATAGTCAACAATTACAGTCCTAGGAAATCACCCATTGCATTTTTTGCCCCTTTAAGTTGCTCCATAAGAGCGCTGGGCCACGCATGTGTTTCCAGGGAGTAAAGTTAGCAACGCTTCTTAAGGTGGTGTATCTTTCTGTGACTAATGCAGCTCTGCATAACAATGAGCTGCTTTGCATGCATTTGTATACTTTGCAGCTCATTGTTAATTAATGTGCAGTACGCTAAAAAAAAAAACAATTTAAGCTGCATTCTTATGAAATAATACATGTTATTTTTCCATTAGCATATGTTTTTGCCTTCATACAGCTTAGTAAATAGGGGCCATAATGGCTGCAAGCAAAATTTTACTAAACCTCTGAATTAATGAGCTTCTGCGGTACAGTATCATGCAAAGCCGTTCATCAATTCAGAATTGCTATGAAATTCATTTGCATCCATAGCAAACTTGCATAGGAAAGAGGGCGCTAACCCACAGGAAATCCCGTGATTGCTTCATCGCCTCCTTAAAGTGGTCATCTTTTCTATTCCTTGCTTATAGCCAAATCTGCTGTACCTAAACCGTCCAGAGAGATGTTGGTCTGAACTGCTCTTAGAAACCTCTAAAGATGGATAGTCCGCCCTGTTCCTAGGTAATTTGTCCTCAATGCTTAACTTTCTTTATAATCAGAAAATTAATGACCGAAGAATTGCTCAGTTGTTTTATTTTGTTTTCCAATTAAGCAAAAATGGCCACCATGGAGTAGAAAAGAACATTTATCGTAACTAAGGTTTTCACTGCGGAACTAAGGGTTGAGACAGGCAAGGGGCTCTTAACTACCAAGTGCAGTCATAAACAGGAAATGCCTGGATCAGTGTCTATTAAGCTGAACCTTCAAGATTTAAAAGAAAAAGAAAACAAGTAGGTCAGGGACAAATAGTGTGTGAAATCATTCGGATTCTGCTTTTGGGTTGTTTTGTTTTCGTTCGGATTTCTATCCATTTTTTCAAGATATCTCTTAGCCATTTCAAAGCAAAATCTGGGCACTGGTAGGGATGGGAGAGAGAAACTAGGCCCGGATTTTCATTTTGAGACTGCCCTTCTTTTAGAATACTAGTCAGTTTGCAAACCAGGTCAGCCCATGTCACAAAATAATAATTTGTCTCAAAATGGGTCAGGAAGATCTCGAAAGACTTCAGTGACTATACCGGTAACAGAAGCAGCCTGCTTTTTGTTATGTGTATGAGCAAGACTCGCTATTGGCTGGACATATCCTCCATCATGAAAACCAAGCTAGGTTTACCAACCGGCACCATGGCTTGAGTGACTGGCTGAGTCAGTCTTGGGTTTTTTTTTTCATTTGCATCTGTGGAATTTTAATTCCAGTTTCCCTAAGAACAACAGGACCACAAATCCATAAATGTATTCAGGTGAAAGTATATCTGGCCTAGCCTTCTTGGACGATCTGGGACCTATGGAAGTGAAGTGTACTAGTTTAAGCAGGTCACCGACAGATGTAACAGAGATTGGAGATGTGTTTATGCAAATGAACTTTGAGGTAATGTTCTACATCTTTCCATACCTATTTAGGTCTTCTTTCTCTCACTGTAAATCGGGCTTTTTTAAATTCTTCCTCTACACAGCACTATGTACATTGATGAGCATTTCTAAATAACAATAAGAGCACTCTGATTTTCTCATCTTTAACGATAGCTTGGTCCTCCATCAATGCGCTTGCTCTTAGTTTTAACAGGGGAAACACCTCCAACAGTGCATCTGTGCTGTACATCATCCAGATTTTGGAGGCTTTCCCACTTCCATGTTACAAGTCCTGTTGCATGACCTTTTATGCAACTAATTAGATAATGCACATTCATGCAATTAAACAGAAGTCTGCAGTGTAATGGACTGACGTCACCAATTGTGGCTGACTCATCCTGCTTGTCCTAGGAGAAAGATAAGTATTGCCTTGCAGGGATGGGGGGGGGGGATTCTATGTAGTCACTCCTGCTTTCCAGTTTTCATTCCAGACCATATCATGTAACTGTTAATATGGTACAGTGAACATTGGAGTGGTTTATAGAAATATAGAAACATGATGGCACAAAAGACCATATAGTCTATCCAGTCTGCCCTTCCATACCAACTACTATAGTTCCTTTTTTTCCTTTAGAGATCTTCTGTATTGATCCACTGCTTTCTTGAATTCAGAAAAGGTCCTGGTCTCTACTACCTCCACTGGGAGATTATTCCGCACATCTACCACTCTTTCCATTAAGAAATATTTCCACATATTTACTCCTGGGTCTATCCCCTTTCATCTTCATCCTATACCCCCTCATTGCAGATCTTTCTTTCAGTTGAAAGAGGCTTTCCTCCTGTGCATTTATGCCATGGAGGTATTTAAATGTCTCTATCATGTCTCCTCTCTCCTGCCTTTCCTCCAAAGTATACATATTGAGATCTTTAGGTCTGTCTCCATATGCCTTATGACAAAGCCCACTGACCATTTTGGTAGCCACCCTCTACATCTACTCTATCCTCTTTATATCCTTTTGAAGGTGTGGTCTCTAGAATTGCACCCATTACTCCAAATTAGGTCTCACCAAAGACTTATACAGAGGCACTATCACCTCCTTCTTCCTGCTGACCATTCCTCTCCCTATGCACCCAAGCATCCTTCTGGCTTTCTACCTGTTTAGCCAACTTAAGATCATAAAAAACAATCTCTCCTAGGTCCTGCTCTTCTTTTGTGGACAGAAGTACTTCATCCCCATACTGTACCACTCCCTTGGATTTTTGTAGCCTAAAACATGACCCTGCATTTCTTAGTATTAAATCTGAGGTGCCAAATTCGCAACCATTCTTCAAGCTTTGCTGGATCCCTCTTCATGGACATCTTCCCGGGTGTCTGCTCTATTGCAGATTCTGGTATCATCCACAAAGAGGCAAACCTTGCCTAACAGCCCTTCCACAATATCACTTTTGGCTGACTGTAGCTAGGGAAAGTGTGAAACTAATGATATGGAGACTATGACTGTGCTATTATTGTCTTTGTGGCTCAAGCCGAACATAGAAACAAAGACCATGACAGCAGATAAAAATCACATGGCCTTTCTAGTCTGCCAATCTAAACCAAGGGACTGATTGAAGAACATATGCTAGGCTTTATACAGAGTCTTCAGCTCACCTGAATAAACCTCTTCTTAGATGATCTCTGAAGCTAAGCAGTGTTGAGCCTGGCTAGTATGGTAGATGGGTGACCACCTTGAAACATCAGGGGTTGTAAACTCACTCTACATAATGCAGGACTGGCAATCTACTTCCAACTGCACCTTGCCAAGAAAACTCAAGAGCTGGGTTGCCAGGAGACAGCATGCATTGCAGGTTAGCTCTGCTTTGGTATGCTATCACAGGCCCCCTATGCAAAAGCAAGCTAACTGTGCACAAAGCCCAGCTCATTTAAATCCCATGGCAATGAAGATACAGTATCAGCTATTCAACACAGATTCAGAGAAGTGTGCAGAAGACCAAAAGGCTGAGTGGGGGGTTATACAGCATAATGCTGGGGCTTGAACACAAGGTTTGAGGAGGAGTAAAAGGTTAGCTCCTTATTAGCGGTTGGCGCACGTCAGCATTTTATGCCTGTTTCTTCTCTTTAATCCGCATATACTTTTTCTAGCTTTGTTGGAGAGCAGGTACTGAGGGGGGGACGGTGTGCTGGCACAAAGAAATCCTGGACTGCTGACAACTATTTGATATTGCAAAAAAAGGGCATTAACACTTAAGAGTACGTGCATACGCCTGTACATACAGTATGCTGGAATATACTCCTTTCTGTATCGTCATCACTAATCCCCAGGGTTTGACAATGGCATTAAGAAAATAAACAGAATACATGTATAACAACTTCGTACTGCATGCATAAAGCTGAGAAACAGCACAGAAAGGTAATCATCTTTTTTGCATAATACTGTACATAAATGCACAGACAGAAATGACAGGGGAGCTCTGCTGCTGTGATACCGTTCTCACTCTGTTTCCAGTTATCTCTGAATGACTTCATGACCTATGGCCGTGTCCTTCATTGTAGGGGCCAGGGGCAGTTCTCAACCACACATCTTACGTGGAGGCTTGCAAATGGTACTGCATTTGGATCAGCTGTTCTGTTTTGTTCTGGCACCATGCAGCTCTAAGTGAGTCTGAACCATGCTGCCCGAACTCTTGCACCGTTCTTGTGAGATTATAAAAAGAGTGCCAGCAGTCAGGAATTGTGTGACCGAAACTCACTAAGAGTCATGTGAGGCTGGACGAGAAGAGAACAGTTGCTCTGGAGCCTTTACAGAGCCGAGAAGGGGTTAGCAAACTGGGGGAAAGCTGTCTTGAAGAGGATAAGGGCGAGGTCAGAATGGTGGGGGCTGATTGGTAGAAGACAGGTGGGTAGGGATTTAGACTAGCTGGATAAGATTGGGGGGTGATTGAGGGAAAAGGGTACATTGAGGAGAAGAACTGAGCAAAGAGTGGAGTGGCTGGGGAGAAGGCAGAGGCTTAGGATGGAGGATTTAGGCTGAGGAAAAACGAGAGAATGTGGGAGAGCAGACTTCATTTGAGTTATTTGAATCGCTGTGGACTACCCACTTCACTGGAAGAGAAACACCCCCCCCCCCTCCCTCTCCTTGCCCAGTGTTATCAACCAATTTGTCTGGCCACAATCCCGTCTCCCAAATGATATTTCTTTGTTTTGTTTCTGGTAGGAATGGTTCTCACTTGAGAACTAGTTGCAATCACTGACCCCTGGGCTCCGTTCTAAAGAAAAGTCATTAGCTTTCACAGCATGTCAGTAGTGAAACAGATAACTAGTTTCATGTTAAAATGTCTCACTGTCTACGATTCCACACCCTGTACTTGTTTGGCTTTGTTACCTAAGAAGAATATGGGCGATTCATGCCACATCAGAAATCACAGGCACGTGTCTTTTCTAGAGCTGGACATTTTCCAAATGTGGAAAATTTCATGGTCTGATTGCAGCGGCCCTTCCAGACTATGAAATACGCCATAATCACAGCAACAATAGTCCAGCAAGGGGCTGAAGGGCCACTGCGCAAACAGCACCCAATAAAAGGTTCCAGTATAAACCTTTACAGAAATATTTTGAGCAAGTGGGAATTCTTCTCCCTGTCCGCACAAGACTCATTAGTAGGGAAAATAGAACAGAAAGGTCTGTCAGATAGCATACAGGGGTATGGGGAACATCGGTATGATTTTTATTTATGTGAAACTGTAGATTATTCAACAAATCATTTAAAAATTGTTAAAAGTTCAAGTATTTTCAATTAAAAACATAGAGAGGTCGATATTCAAATGGGTTGATGCAGTGTGCAGGACCTGTAAACTGCTTAAGCTCCAGAGATCAGGATAGTGACGCTGAATATCACCACAGACCACAAGAAAGGCATTCAGTTAATTCTAGGGCGGACTGTGTGCGGAGCTGGGGAAGTCCTGACAGCTATCTGGTGAGGGGCAATATTCAGCCACCAACCAGACAGCTAAACAACATAAAGTTAGGACAGCTCAATGCCTGTCCTAACTTTATGCAGTTTTGCTATCCAGTTAGTGGCCAAATATCACTGCTAACTGGATAGTAATATCTCTGGCTGGCAAAACCAGATAATCAGACACTGGATAGGCTCCAGCACTGAATAACTGGTTTTAATTAAAGCAGCAGTAGCAGTCAGGTACTGATGCCATTGCTGATATCGGCCCCATAATTATTTCTTATGAAATTATCTAGTACTATGGGAGGCATATTCGCTGGTGGTCAGTGTAATTAACCTGGCTGGCTGTCACTGGTTTAATTTATGCCCAGATATTCAGGGCCGTGACCATATCCAGTTTACCCATATAGCGATGTAATATCCTCTCAGCAGCGATATTCAGCCACTAGCCACATAGCTAAAGCAGATAAAGTTAGGCCTGATTTTTTTACATTAGACCAGTTAACCTTGTTTGCTGCCCCTGTTCTGACCCAAAATGCCCCATCGCTAAGAGGGGATATTCATCAGCATAAACCTACTGAATACCCCACTCAATGGGATTAACACGGTTGGCAGGTGTGCTGTGTTAATGCCTTTGACGATGTCCCCCTCCCCCCCCCCTATATTTTGGTTTTGTGCTCAGAGGAGGCACTTCTGCCTTGACAGCTAGGCTGAAGTGCTGCATTAGGCAGACAATGAAAATATATGTGATAATTTTTTTATGTTTTTCTTCAAAAGCTATCTACTATTTCTCTAATGTTGCATCACCTTTGTGTAGCTAATAACTTACAAATGCATATTTATGTTAGTGATGGGCATTCGATTTCCTTTGAGCTAATGTATAGCAATGATAAATCAAGAACTGCCTTACTGCAAAGCGTATTAGATTAACAATTTACTATAATAAGGAATATGTACAGGGTGGATTTTTACACAAAATTACACCAATGGCAGAGCAGTATTTGTAATAACAGTGATTCTACTGCATCTTTCTACAGGAGATGGCAAAAATAGATTATTTTCAAAATTGATTGCATTTATCTAGATTTGGAAGGCAAGATACATTAGGACAAATGGTCAGTTCTGAGACACAAATCCATACATATTATATGTCTCTAAGACATTTTATTGTTTTTAAATTTGTGCTTATAGAGTTATTATTTTGGAACCTATGTCATAAAACTTGTCATAAAAATGTTATGTGCACAGTAAAACACTGCTTAATGTAATATGGAATATGTTTTACTAGGCAGTGCATTTTAGAGTTGTGTAGATATGCCCCATGCTAACTTGCCAAAAAGCCAATTAGCTCAGGATCTTCCTTTCCCCAAAGCCCCCTCTTTATGCCAGATCACCCTGATTCAACCCAGACCTACCTCTCTCTCCTCTTCCCACTCCATCCCCATCGATTGCCCAATCCCCCAATATCAAAAGAAGAATCCTCATCTGTGGGCAACCCTGCCACCCATTCTTCTGATGTCAAATACATAAGCCCTTCTGGGGCAACCCACTCCAGGACTGAAAGAGCCCCTTCTGAAAGCTATCCCAGAATACTTTTTTCCCTCACCCAGCTGCCATTTCAGAGATCCCAGAATTCTTCAGTGGGAGGAAGGAGTGAAGAATGCCATCACATATCAAGCTGACATGCCGTTATATGGCATCATTCAGAATTCAGTGGCCATGATGGCAGGAGGGCACTGAATCCTTTGTCCTGATAAAGAATGTAGGCCCTCCAGAATGTTAGGTGACCATTACGGAGGCGAGAGGTAGGGTCAGGGCTACCCTGTAGAGAGGGCTTTTTCAGTTTTGATGTGCGGGTAGGCGGCTTATTCTTCATGAGGAAGGGCAAAGGTTGCCCTGAAGGTGACTCTTACATTTGGCATCCAGGAATCGGATGGAGAGTTGTCCCATAGTGGGTTCCTTCTTGTTGACATTGGGATATTGGAAGTTTAACAAGGGCAAGATAGAGGAGTCTGCACCAAGGAAAGTTAGTTTTGGGTTAGAAAAATCTCCCCTGCTGCATGTCCCTTTCACTTTGGGCCAGTTAACATGGAGAATAGCCACACAGAACTAAGCACTTTTAGGACGCATTTTAGATAGGACATGAAGAGGGGAAATTCACACATTCTTGTCAGGATGTGGAGAATTATGACAGTATTTTACAAGAGGTTCTACCAAATGTAGAGCCCCAGTTCATCACCACAGGTTGGTCCTTCCCCCCCAACCAGTCTCCTGATCTTGGGCTCCCCTCCATGTTCAGACAGTATCTGTATAAACTCCCCCCCCCCCCCCCAGAAGCCTGTCAGCATCTCCTCCCTCAAACCTTCCCCAAAGCATCACATCACCCCCCACCCCCGAGGCAGCCCTGATACAAACACCCACTAAGGGTCCCCCCAAGCCAACGTACCCTCTAGGCTCCCCCCTTTACAGCAGCTCAAGGTGCCTCCAGTGCCACTCTCAGCAGGTCACCCCTCCTCCCCAATCCCCATCCCTGGGTTTACCGGCGGTCATTGGTGTTCAGTGCAAGCAGTAGTGATGACCTCTTGCTCCTTTTCAGCACATAGCCCAAATCCAAAATGGCACCAAAATACTGCTGATGACCCCTGCAAGTAGTACCATGAGATTACTGTTAGGGCTTTATGGCTCCATATTGGAGTTGGGTCACTTGCTTAGCAGGAGCTAGTGGGCATTGTTCCTGCTCCTGCTGAACACCAATGACTCCTGATAAGCCTGAGGATGGGGAATGGGGGATGGGTGGCTTGCTAGGGGGTGGCACTCAAGATGCCTTGAGTTGCCAGGGAGGTGGCTTAGAGAGGGGACCCTTAGAGGGAGCTCGCATTGACACTGCCTCTGGAGCAGGGCTGTGACTATGTCTTTCAGAGCATGGGTGAGGGTTGGGGAAAGTGTAGTTACTCACTTGTAACAGGTGATCTCCGGGACAGCAGGAATTTAGTCTTCACATATGTGTATGGTCAGTACCGATGGAGCCAGCGCGGGAACGCTCCCCAACGTCCAATAGGAACGCTTTTGGGAGCATCCCTCAGCACATGCGCGCTGCCTTCCCGCCTTTCCCACTGTCCCTCTTCAGTTAAGTTTGTAGCTGAGTGAAAGGATAGAGGGAGAGAGGAAAGAGACAAAGAGAGAGAGACAACTCCTAGAGGAGGTGGGTGGGTTGTGAAGACTAAATTCCTGCTGTTCCCGGAGATTACCTGTTACCAATGTTCCCTCTAATTTTCTGTAGGCTGTGTGCGCATAAAATATCAGCTGTGCAGCTTTTGAAGGAAGGTTACATTTTTGTGCGGCACATAACGACACTCGGAGTTCTATACTTTAAAATTTGACTACACGTCAGAATACAGTATGTACACCACATTGATTGCACTAGATAATATTATAGAACTTGTGAAAACCGTAAATACACAACAACTTTTAAATTTTAAGATGTCTGTGTTGTTTTCTATCAGAATCAGAACCGTAATTTTTGGGCGCTCTGTTATAAAATATGTGCACTCGCTCGGCGAGGTGTGTGCATGCGCACACGCGCACAGCTTAGAGGGAACAGTGCCTGTTACAGGAGAGTAACTACCCTATCTCCAGGAACAAGCAGAAATGTAGTCTTCACATATGGGGACTCCCTAGCTGAAGATGCCACGGAGCTAGCCCCAGGAAGGTGCCACCCTAAAAAGGTAGGCATCCTTCCTCCCATGGATCTCTGGCATTCCACCAGGGTTGGTGGGTAGGAGTTGAATTAGGTCTGAAAGAGATTTTGAGGAACAGCTTGGCCAAAGAAGGCATCCCGACGGAAGGCTTTATCCAGGCAGTAGTGGGCTGTGAAGGTGTGTACCGAAGCCCAGGTGGCGGCTTGACAAATGTCATCGATAGACACAGAGTGGAGATTAGCCATAGAAGCTGCCATGGCTCTCACATTATGAGCTGTGACATGGTCCTGAAGAGGAAGACTCTTATTCTCATAAGCAAAGGATATGCACTGGGCAATCCATTTAGATAAAGTTCTTTTGGAGACTGGAAGTCCCAAATGACTAGGGTCAAAAGCTATAAAAGGTTGTGAGGACTTTCTATGTTGCTGTGTTCTTTGTATGTAAAAGGCCAAGGCCCTTTTACAATCCAAAGCATGAAGGTTTCTTTCTGCATTAGAGGCATGAGGCCTCGGAAAAAATACAGGAAGATAAATTGATTGCTTTAAATGAAAAGGCGAAACCACCTTTGGCATAAAGTGTGGGTGAGTTCGAAGAACAACCTTATCATGATGAAACCTAGTATAAGAAGGATCAGACACTAAAGCTTGCAATTCACTAATGCGACGGGCAGAGATGATTGCAATTAGGAAGATGACCTTCCAGGTCAAAACCTTAAGGGCTGTAGTAGCCAAAGGTTCAAAAGGCGGCTTCATGAGCTGCCCGAGAACTAGATTTAGATCCCATGCTACCGGTGGTGGCTTGATGGGAGGTTTAGTTAATAAAAGTCCTCTCATAAATCTTGATAGGAGTGGATGAGAGGAAATTGGTTATCCATTTAGAGACTTATAAGAAGCTGCAATAGCACTAAGACAGACTCTTACCAAATTGGTCTTTAAACCAGAATTCGATAAGTGAAGGAGATACTCTAGTATCGATTCTAAGGGTATGACCAGGGGGTTTAATCCCCTCTTGGAGCACCATATAGTAAAATGTTCCAACTTGAAGGCATAAGATCTTCTTATGGAAAGTTTCCTAGAAGCCTGAAGGATATCTTTTATCTGCTGGGACAGGTTGAAATCTTGGAGGTCTAAGCCTTCAGCAACCAGGCCGTGAGGTGCAGGGTCTGGGGATTCAGGTGCCATAGCGTCCCGTCTTCCTGGGAAAGGAGATCTGGAGCATGCCCTAACTCCAGGGGTGCCACTTGAGAGAGATGTAGAAGCAGGGAATACCACGTTTGGCATGGCCATCGTGGTGCTATGAGAATCATGCGACCCCTGTCTCTCTGAAGCTTGAAGAGTGTTTTGGGGATGAGGGGAATGGGTGAGAAGGCATAAGGAAGTCCTGACCCCAGTGAAGGAGGAAGGCATCCCTTGCCTGACAGTTGTGAGCCGGAATCCTGGAACAGAACCTGGGAAATTTGGCATTCAGTGGACGTGCAAAGAGGTCTATGTCTGGAGTGCCTCAGAGATGAAATATCTTTGCCACCTGGTCTACGTGGAGGGACCACTCATGAGGCAGCAGTACTCGACTGAGTTTGTCTGCCCAAAGGTTTTGAATGCCTGGAAGATATACCACTAGAAGGTGAATTTGATGCTCTCTGGCGAGGGCCCACAGTCATAAAGCTTCGTTGCATAATGACAGAGAGCCTGTTCCGCCCTGCTTGTTCACATAGAACATGGCTACTTGATTGTCTGTCTGGACTAGGACTGTCTTGTAGCTGAGCTTGGCATGGAACACTCGAAGAGCTAAATAGATTGCTCTTAATTCCAGGAGGTTTATGTGTAAACCAACCTCCTGTGGAGTCCAGGTGCCCTGGGTAGAGAGATGATTCAGGTGTGCTCCCCAACCCACCTGTGAGGCATCTGTTGTTAGGGTGGCCTGAAAGAGGGGTTGATGGAAAGGAGACCCCACTGTCAGATTTTTTAGTGATTGCCACCATTGGAGGGACAAAATTAGTCATTGAAAGATTGTTATTTTGTCCGACAAATGACCCGTGGCCTGTGTCCACTGTGTGGAGAGGGTCCACTGAGCTGCTCGCATGTGGAGGCGAGCATATGGGACTACATGAACTGTGAATGCCATATGTCCCAGTAACTGCAGTAGCTCCCGAGCAGTGAGAGAGGATTTGCCTGCTGCTTGAGAAGCTAGTTGCATTATGCGAAGACACCGGGCTTGTGGAAGGAAAGCCCTTGCCTGTCTGGTATCCAGGCAGGCTCCTATGAATTTTAGGCATTGGGAAGGAACTAGTTGAGATTTTAGAAAGTTAATTACCAATCCCAAGTATTGGAGGATTTGCATTGTATGGGACAGTGCAGTGCTGGCCTCTGCAACTGTAGGGGCTCAAATGAGCCAGTCGTCTAAGTAGGGGAAGACAAAAATCCCAGGGTTCATAGAAATGCAGCTACTACTGCCATACATTTCGTGAATACCCTTGGTGCTGAAGCCAGACCAAAAGGAAGAACCCTGTACTGGAAATGTCTTCCCCTGAAAAGGAAACATAAAAATTCCCTGTGATCTGGATGGATGAGAATGTGAGTGTATGCATCCTTTAAGTCTAGAGAGCAAAGCCAATCCTGGCTTTGAAGGTATGGCAGAAGAGTTCCTAGAGAAATCATTTTGAATTTCTCTCAAAACAGATATTTGTTCAATTCTCTGAGGTCTAGAATGTGTCTGTGTCCTCCTGTTTTCTTTGGAATAAGAAAATAGGGGGAGTAGAACCCTGCACCCTGTTGAAGAATGGGTACTTCCTTTATTGCACCTTGGGCAAGAAGTGTGGAGACCTCGTGATCTAGCAGATTGTCTGAAGAGGTTTGTGAATTGAATTGCTTTAGAATTGTAGGAGGGGGCATGCTGTGAAAATGAAGCTTGTACCCCTCCCCTACAATGGACAAAGTCCAATCTTCTGCTGTTATCTGATGCCATCTGTTGACAAAGTGGCATAACCTGCCCGGAATATTGGGGGGTTGGGGACCCCTCAGAGGCAGGGAGGCAGATCTCTCTAGGAAGGCGTCAAAGCCCTTGAGGGGGCTGAACCTGGAGAGCTGGTTGGGCTCTCGGGCCTTTTGGCTTCTTATGCTGTCTATTTTGTCCCTTTTGGGCAACCTGACCTGGAGTTTGACTCTGCTGGGTATAGGAAGGATAACACTTCCTCTTTTTGCTAAAAGAGGGTTTTTTATAAGACTTCCTTTTGGCTGGAGTGGCTGTAGACTTTGATAACCTATCTAAGGTAGACTTGTCAGCATCTAACTCGCTAGCCTTTTCCTGCCAGTTCTTGCCGAAGGGATTCTCCCCCGTGCAAGGAATGTTGCCTAACTTGTCCTGTACCCAAGTCTCCAAGTCTGATGCCTGTAGCCAGGCAATCCGTCGTGTGCCAATGGCAATAGCAGAGGTTCTGCTGATGCATTCGAAGCAGTCAAAGGCTGCACGATTGACAAACTTGGAGACATCTTGAGCATGCTTAACTAGAGCAGGAAAATCTTGTCTCTTATCATCTGGGAGAAATGGGCTCATAAGTTCCAAGTCTCCTGTGACTTCCTTGAGGAACATTCCCATATATAGGATATATGAACTGATCCTAGCTGAAAGCATAGAAGCTTGAAAAGTCCTGCGTCCAAAAGCATCCAGAGTCCTGCATTCACGACCTGGAGGACTGGATGCATGCCTCTTTGCACTTTTCATCCTACGCATGGCTGATTCCACTACCATTGAATGGTGTGGCAGCTGAGTTTTCTGAAATCCAGGACATGATGGAACTCGATACATAGTATCAAGTCTCCTAGAGTGAGGAGAAGTAGTCAGAGGTGTCTCCCACATTCTGAGCATCAAGCTATGCAGAATTTCATGGATAGGCAGAGTGGCTGCCTCCTTAGGAGCTTTAGGATATTGGAGAATCTCCAATTCCTTTGCTCTGGGTTCGTCTTCAGGAGCTACTGTGATTGAAAGACCTTTGGCCATATCACGGATAAAATCCTGAAATGACATGTCCTCTGGAGGTGATATTCTGCGTTGGGGAGAAGAGGGATCTTCTAGGAGAAACCTTCTAGTGCCAGCAGAATTGTCAGAGTCCTCGGAATCGGAGGAATTGAAGTATTCGTGACCCTGATGCTCTTGCAAAGCACGATCCCGGTATCGAGCTGACCTGGTACCGCTTTGTCGATTCCAGCCAGAGATGGCATGGGAAGTGTTTCCACCGGGGCTGGTACCGTGGGTGTCAGTGACGGAAATGGTACCACCACACTTAGTATATTTTTTAAAACCACTAGTTGGCTTTTCCATGATTTAGGAATATGGAGCCTAGTGCCCAAAATGGCGCCTAGCACCAAAGAGAAAAGTTTCTGAAAAGAAACAGTCTAAAGCCTAAGGGGTTTTTTTGTATGAAAAGAAAAGAACCGGCGGTACCGGTAGGCGTCGTGCGGTAGGCAAACATGACCACAAGAAAAGAAATTTAAAGATGGAATTTTCTGTGGTGACAGGGAATAGATCCTGTCGGCTCCGCGGAAAATGAAGAACTGAAGAGGGACAGTTGGAAAGGCAGGAAGGCAGCGCGCATGTGCTGAGGGATGCTCCCAAAAGCGTTCCTATTGGACGCTGGGGAGCGTTCCCGTGCAGGCTCCGTTGGTACCGATACCCATATGTGAAGACTACATTCCTGCTTGTTCCTGGAGATTCAGTGATGCTTTGGGGGGAGGGGGGGTTGATGAGGGTGGAAGAAATGCTGCCAAACCTCTGGGGGTTGGGAAGATGCTACAGATATTGTCTGAATACAGAGGGGACCTGAGATCGAGAGAGTGATTAGGAGGGACCAACCTTAGCATTGACAACTACCCCTGCCAGCAGTCACTTATTCATGCCTGGGGCAAGTGTAAATGCTGATGTCTAAAGATATGTAAGGAGATGTGGATTCCCTATATGAAATAGAGAATCCACATCTACATTGTAGGCCAACTCAAACCACTCCCTCTCTTCACTGTCACCACTGCCTCAAAGAATGTAGATATGATGAGTGTTCCCACACAGGGCTGGCATTTGCAGTAAGTGCAGTAAGCATGGCAGGGGATGCCAATGTTCAAGGGCACCATGGCTGTCAACTTCTACCTTTCATCATGCCGAACAAGCAACAGAGATATGTCCCTCTGCAGCCAACTACTCTGCCCATTCATTTTGCTCAATTCCAACTGCAGGCATCCCCAATGCTTTTAGTACTTGTGCGCTAGACTTTCTATTGTTGATCACTTGCAATCAGTAGGAAGTCCCAACTGTGAGTATCCAAAGTGTCAGGGATGTCTGCAGTCAGAATGGAACAGCTGGCCACATAGGCAGAGATCTGAATAGGCGAGGCAGGGCAGGTGGCAGTTGAGGCACTGAAAAGGAGGAAGTCTGTCCTTTCCTCCCTTCTGTTACTGCTGCTTCTGTGAGCTGGGCTGGCAGCAGCCGAAGCAGCAGAGGCAGTGATGATATGAAGCAAAGATGCACTGCAGAGCCTTCATGTTCCATGCTCTCTACGACCCAGCCCTATCCTGCCCCAACAGGAAGTAACATCAGAGACGGCAGGACAGAGCCAGGCCTTAGAAAGCATGGAACATGAAGGCTGTGCAGTGTTGCTTTGCTTCATACTGTCATTGCCTCTGCTGCTTCAGCTGCCACTGGTCCAGATCACTGAAGCAGAAGTAACAGAAGGGAGGGAAGGAAGGACAGACTGCCTCCTGTGCATTGGAGGCAAAATGCTGGACCAAAGGTGGGGTCTAGGGAAGTAAGGAAGAGAGAGAGAGAGGAGTATATCCTTCCAAGAAGATGCCACAACTGCATGAGAGGGCAAGAGGAGGGGCAAAAGGGTAGGAGACGTGCTGGATTAAAGGGAGGAGAAGCTGAGAGACTAAAATAGAGAGATGCTTGACTATGGGGAAAAGTGCAGAGAGTAGAGAATAAGGAGCTGTTGGAACTACAGTATGGGGTGGGGTAAGGGACCATGGAGTAGCTGGACCAGCGCTGCATATGTCTTGTAGCGCTATACAAATGCTCAGTAGTAGTAGTAGTAGGTAGAGAAAGAGAAGGGGAGATGATTGACCATGGGGTGGGTGGGAAGGGAGAGGGAAGAGATACCAGACCATGGGAGGAAGAGGGAGAGAGATGAGAACATGGAGCTGCTGAACTATAGAGTGGGGAGGAAGAAGAGAGAACAGGTAGATACTGGACCACAGATTGTGTAGAGAGGAGAGAAGGGGAGATAATTGGACATGGAGTAGAAGTGCGATGGGGATGGAGATAGGGGTGGAGGGAGAAGAAGGAAGAGGAGATGCTTGACCATAGGGGCGGGGAAAGAGGGAAGCTGCAGGACTGTGTGGTGGGGATGGGGAGGGAGGAGAAGATAGAAAAAGGAGAGATGCAGGACCACACAGTAGGGTGGGGGAAGAGGGAACAGGGAAATGCTAGACACACAGGCGGGGGGGGGGGGAGTAATTGGGAATAGGGAGTCAAAGGGCAGATGATGGATATGGGGGATACAGAGAAGGGGAGTGATGCTGGCAGATGCTTGGGATGGGGTTGGGGAGACAGGTGCTGAGGCTGGGGGTTGACATGTGGGCTGGCCATGGGAAGTAGGGAGCTAAAGAGATGAGTTAGGAAGGAGGTGAGGAAAGTAAACGGAAAGCGCGAAGGTGGGTGAAAGATTAAAAGAGAGAAATTGAGGACTGCATGGTGTGAAAGAGCAGTGAAATTTGAATTTATAGAGAGGCAGAAAAGAAAGATATGGAGGAAAGAGCTGAAACCAAAATATCTAAATGATAAACCGCCCTTCACTCTCTTATCAAAATCTTATCCCACCAATCGAGTGAATCCAAAGTAACTGATATCCAAATACTAAATTTGTGTGTAATATTTTTTGTCGGAAGTTATTGCCCTGAGAGATTTCTCCCTCTTGAAGCATGACTTCCCTTTTAATTACTATTGTGGTAACCAAACCACCATATAAAAACTGTGAGGTAATCACATTCAAACCTGATGCTACATCACAAACATGACTAAATTAAAGTTCCACACTGCAGATCTCGACGAACACAGCACTGCGTTTAGAGCCGCACTCTTTCTTTCGGCTCTGCCTCAATGCTTAAATATCTGCTATTCATACTCATCTGGGTTAATATCGGATCCCCATCCGTTCACAAGGCTGTTCTCCTTCTTTCAGCTCTTCTTACAACGAAATTTCTTCGTCTCCGAAACCGGACCCTTCCGTTGTTGCAGTCATACTTTTCTGAGTCCAAAGCATAGTGAAAAATTTTTAAAGGCTTCAACTACCCGCCATTATGATGTCAGACTAAGCTCAACCAATCTTGTTCCAAGTTCAACCCCTTCGGCTCTAAACAGTCAATCCGAAAAATCCAACTTTGTTCCACCCACTGGAGCCGTTGTTCTCTATTTCCCCCTCTGGGGTTTTGTGGAACATGATCAATAATTCGCCAATAGAAATCGGAGAATGAATGATTTAATTCTATGCAATGTTGTACCAGAGGAGCTGTAATTACCGAATTACGTATTCTGGATGCATGCTCCTGTAGACGGAGTTTTACTTTCCTAATAGTTCGTCCTACATATACCTTTGTACAAGGGCAAACTAAAATATAAACCACATAAGATGTAGAACATGTAGTTATCCATTTGGATGTCTGTTTTATCGTAGTATTCGGAACAGACCATTCCCTGCCTTCAATAGTCTGCTGGCAAAGATCACAAGATAAACCTTTTGAACACCTAAAATGTCCAGTCAAGGAATCCTCTGAGGTTTGCGTTAATCTGATCTGTGTGTTGCTTATCAGATTGCCTATATTAGGGCCCCTGGTATATGCTATTCGCAAAGGTTTTTGAAAATATGAATGGAGAGTTAAAATATGCCAGTGTTTCTTCAAAATGGCTCTAATTTTAGAACTATTCACCATATAAGGTAATATTCCTGTGATAAAACCCTCTTCAGGCTGTTTTTCCGGGTTTCTTAACCACTCACAGAGATTGGTGGGATAAGATTTAGAAACCAAAATATCAGCAGAGACAGATGCAGGGAGGAAGGAAGATGACAGGAGGAGAAATGGAAAATGGATATGAGAACCTGGAAAAAAAGTTAAAAAATGATAAACAGAGGAAAGCAGAGACTGGATATAACATGAACAGAAAAAATAAAATGTCCAAAAAGCAAAGGTGAAAGATGCATTTTATTCTAAATTTAGTAAAGTGGAATATGTCAGCGTTGGTAAATGTGTACTGTATCTCTTAAGCCTTTATATTCTGGATAAACAATCTGCGTAAACAAAAAGGATGTGAACCTTGCAATCAGACAATCTGAAGAATTATTTAAAAATTTATATTGAGAAATTATTTATGCTTTGTGGACCTTGGTGTGGTTGTCTTTGTGTTTCCTCAGCGCAGGAGGAAATTAATTTCTGTGTCTATACTCTGAGTTTTGCACTGCATTTGGACTCTGACTTCTTGAGAGTTCTAGACCAATTTTTGTTTGTCATCTCTTGCATTGTATTTGTTCAGGGTCTATTTATATTTTGTTTATGCGACTAAAGTGAAGGATTTGGTAGTGTGTAGGTTCAGTGAAGGGATCACAGCAGTTCTGCTTGTTCTGGTTTTTGTTTTGTTTTTTCAGTAAGAAATGTATTGATGTTCTAGGACCTGGGATAATGGTAAGGTTGGCACTGTTATGGTGTGGCTGGGTTTATTTAGACTGTAAGTGATCTTTTTGCAAGGTTTTCTATTATTTCATAATATACTTGCCCCCACCGTTGTTGTGGGAGGTGGGAAGGCATCATCTTGGAGCTACTGAGCCCCTGTTGTCAAGTCTGCAGGGGATGGGAGAGATGTTACATTTGGACAGCTAAACTCTCTTTGCGGTCTTTCTACGTGTAGGCAGGAGTGGGGGGGGGGGGCCTGGGGACAGATGTACTATTTGGGTAGCAGAATCCCTTTCTTTCTGTGTTGGAGAGGGAAAGTATTATGTTTGGGCTGTCAAGCCCCCTTTGTGGGGACGGGGGGGGGGTTGTATGAGGTTGGGTGAGAAGAGAGATATAATGTTGGGGCCCTTTCACTGCAATTTTCTTGTTATAGCATTTGATTTGAAGGAGATATACCAGCATCATGTGAACAGAGTTCACAAAGGATGTTTGGGAAAAGGTAATAGTAATGAGGAGGGGCACCAATTTGTAGGTTGCAGGGGGCGCCATAAACCCTAGCACTGTCCCTGTTTCACATCTGAAAAGCCCTTCTTCTGCACATGTAAATGCTTCTAAAATAACCCCCTAAACATATAAAGGCACATTTTACAATGGGACATCCAAGTGCAATCTGGGACATCAAAGCCAGAACGTAGGCACGTGCAAGTTCGGGCACGATTTCAGAAACGTGGACATCCCCGATAGCATCTCAGAATGTCGATGTCTAACAGCATAATAGGAAAAGTAATGGGTTGAGAGCAGCGTAGTTAGTCTTCAGATCCCAATGTGGGTCTTTGTGGTTCTAAGACTAGTCACTTAAGTCTCCATCTTTTCTATACTGT
Source organism: Ichthyophis bannanicus (assembly GCA_033557465.1). Lineage (NCBI taxonomy): Eukaryota > Metazoa > Chordata > Amphibia > Gymnophiona > Ichthyophiidae > Ichthyophis > Ichthyophis bannanicus. Next base: position 886,912,911 of record CM066035.1, on the reverse strand, counting down.
CTGGTTGATCTAAGTCCAAAACAAGCACTTTCCTGATGCTTATTCGTGCCTGCAGCAGGTATAAATGTGGATGTGCCTGCAAACATCCCCGTTATTCCTGAAATTGAATGGAGATGTGTAAGTCCATAGCACCTCCCTGGACATGTCTCCACCATGCCCCCTCGCCTACTTGGATGTCTCTGCACCTGAGAGGTCTGTAAACTTCATTTCTGGAATGACTGCAAAGACATCTCTGTGATTTTGACGTCCACTTGTATGTCTTCAGACGTCCTACAACATGACTAAGCCTTTTAAAATGATCTCCATAGTCCAAGACTGGCATTACATTTTTAGACTTTACAAAGCCTCTGCAAAACAGCAAGTGTAAAGAGCATACCACACTCTTTCCCATCAGCCAGGTAAGGCCACCTTGCATATGACACGTCTTCATTTACATATGGTCAAGCCTTAATTTTAGTATTTACACGTTAATGTGAAGAGCACGTTAAAACCTTACTGCTTTAACCCCTTGGTACCTCTTTTCTCTGGTGCTAGTATATTGCGAAAGGGCTACCAGGTAAGGTTTGCCTCTTTGAGGATGATATCAAAAACTGCAATAGAGTAGACACCCAGGAAGGTGTAGATAGCATGAGGAGGGATCAAGTAAAGCTTGGTCGAGAATTTGGCAGCTGAGATATAACGCTAAAAAATGCAGGATCATTCATTTGGGTTGCAAAAATCCAAAGCAGCGGTATAGTATAGGGGTGAAGTACTTTTGTCCATGAAAGAAGAACGTGACCTAGAGGTGATTTTTCCTTATGATCTTAAGGTGGCCAAACAGCTGGAAAAGGAGACAGTGAAAGCCAGAAGGTTGCTTGGGTGCATAGAGAGAGGAATGGCGAGCAGGAAGGGTTAGATAGTGCTTCTGAATAAGTCTTTGGTGAGACCTACATTTAGAGTATTGTATGCAATGCTGGAGACCACATCTTCAAAAAGATATAAACAGAATGGAGTCGGGGCAGAGGGTAGCTACCAAAATTGTCAGTGGGCTTCATCATAAGACATATGGGGACAGGCTTAAAGATCTCAATATGTATACCTTGGAGGAAAGGTGGGAGAGGGGAGATATGAGAGACATTTAAATACTTCCATAGCATAAGTGCACAGGATGAGATCCTCTTTCAGTTGAAAGAAAGCTCTGCAATGAGGGAGCATAGGATGATGGTGAAAAGAAACAGACCCAGGAGTAACTTGCAGAAATATTCCTTTACGGAAAAAGTGGTAGATGCGTGGAATAGTCTCCCAGTGGATGTAGTAGACAAAAACTGTATCTGAATTCAAGAAAGCATGGGACAAACACAGAAGATCTCTAAAGGTAAAAAAAAATTGTAGAGCTTAGTAGTTGGTATGGAAGGGCAGAATGGATAGGCCGTATGGTTTTTATCTGTCTTTATATTTCTCTATCTCTAGGTATAGGTGACCATGTTGCACCCCATACCCTGGTGCCATTGCTGGATCGGGGGAAGTATTCTTTATTGCCCTGAGTCTGCAGAGATCACCATCATAAATTCTGAGTAGATCAGAGATCAGAAGAAAGACAGGAAGACACAGTTTGGGGTTGTTCAAAAGAAAAGTTGATTTACTGAAGAGTTCTGGGTAAAACAAACTTCAACAGCAGAAACAGTTCAAACGCTGGAAGGAACCAAATCCTGCTAAGCGGTGGACTGACTGGATCTGCAGATCTATTAACTTTTGGAAAACCCCTAGTCCACTTTCCTATAATGGGACATTCCACTTACTCCTTTCTGGACCCAAACCAGCTTCTCCACTAGACCAACCCAACTCTTCACATCAGTGTCTCTTTTCTTCTTCTTTTCCACGCATTCCTATAGGGTATTACACAGAACAGTTCCAAACAACAAGCTTTACACCAGTAGGTTCTTGTAGGCTGCATTCCCAAGCACCTCCCTCTTGGACCCTAGGGAATCACTCACTGCCTGGGTACTCTCCCTAAACCCACTCAGGAAAGACGGAAAAGACAGACAAGAGAGCACACCTAAAACATGAGTTTTGTTGAGCAGACCTCTCCCTGGCATCTTCCTTTGTAAAGTGTAATGATAATATCTTCTCCCATATTGACATCACTGATAAGGTAGAATTTGGGGACTCCTTTACACCAGTGGTTCTCAATCCAGTCCTCAGGGTACACTCAGCTGGTCACATTTTCAAGGTCCACAATCAATATGCATGAGAAAGATTTGCATACAAAGGAGACAGTGCATGTAAACCTTTTTCATATATATTCATTGTGGATATCTTGAAAACCTGAATGTCTGCGTCTGCCCCAAAGACAGAGCTGAGAACCACAGCTTTACACCATATTGCACACTATATTTAGCATATGCAAAAAGGCCTTAACTTGTATATTAAACCTTATTAAATAGGCCCCTTCATATTAGTAACTACTTTAAACATACAAGGCTTCAACTAGGTAAACAGATATATCAAAGCAGGGATGCAATTTAATTCTTGTTTCTTATTATGGTTCTGAATATTTCATATTCGTACACCATTATATTCAAGCACTAGAAGGATTTAACAAGAGTGTATCTCAAATGTGTAATAACATATCATATCAAACGTTCAGTGAGTTCATCTTAGAAGTGTAATTGTGGGATATCTATCCAGATCCTGGCGTTCTTTGCTGCTGTTATAGGCTCGCTCTGTGCTCTGACACTGTCTTCTCATACCATTTCCCCCTGGTGTCCTGCATTTGGGCAGGCTTCTCAAATACCGAGCTTCATGGTGGAACTAGCTCATGCCGTGGCATGGAACAGAGGGTGTGTACTCTGCCTCTGCATGGCTGTGGCACCACAATAACATGACTGGCATTCCACTCCCAAGTCATGTAGGATACCACCAGGGCCGGCCCGTCCATTGAGCGAGAATGTTTTTTGAACAGGGCCCCGCGTTTCAGGGGGCCCCGCGCAAAGAACATTCCGCTTTAAAAGTAAAATTTTTTTTTAAAAAAGCTGGCTGCTGCTGCTGCCGCCGCGGCGGTAGCGGCAGAATTGATTGTCCCGCGGGGGCCCCCCCTGCCCGGCAGATCCCTCCCTCCCTGTTTGCCTCAGTCCCTCTCCGCTTCGGCTTTCAGAGCCGCGAAGGGAGAGCTTCTCCCTCGCGACTCTGTTAAGTTCGCCGGGGCAGATGGGAAATTTCCCATAAGCCCCAGCGGCCTTAACAGTCGCGAGGGAGGAACTCTCCCTTCGTGGTTCTAAGCCTATCTGCTCTCTCTCCAGCCACCTGGGCTGTTGCATCTCTTCAGCCACAGCAGCAGTGACGGCAATAGCACAACACGGTGCCCCTAAGATATATGTGCACCACCGAGGTCCTGCTTGCAGTTCCACTGACAGGTGAAGGTGTGAAGAGGAGAAGGGTGTGGTCCCACACAGTAGAAGTGGACTCTGAGAGGCAACTCTGCTGCCATTGCTGTCAAGTTGTGTTGGATGTGCACATTTCCCCGCAACTACTGTATAATCCCGGCCAAGACAAATGAGCCAGGAGGAAGTGGAACAGAGGCCCATTACTGCAAACCCACCACAAAGCAAGAAAATGTCCACCGCTCACTTGGTTTTGATTGCAGTGATGAAAGTAAGGTAAGGCTTGGAAGAATCCTGAATTTTTTTTTCCTGCTCACTGTTTTCAGCTTCTTCCACCGTAGCCTAACACATCTATGCAAAGAAAGCTGTAAAGTATAGAGATGTGATGTCATTTTTTATTTGCAATGCTAGTGCATTTGGGGGTGTCGGGAAACCTTCATTCTTGCCCTTTGCTCCTCAGAGTTTTGAACAGAGCTTGTTTTTTGTGCACAGATTTGCTGTGTCTGCCTGCTGGTGTCTATTATTTGCATTTTTTAATAAGTGGAGTTTATACCTAGGTAGTTATGGGGAAAGCTTACTTTTGCATAGTTGTTTTCTTTAATTTCAGTTTGGTTCAGGGCTTCTGTATAACACTAGATTTTTTTTTATTCCTGTTAATATATTTTATATCATGGTCTATACTGCTTTGTATAGTGAGGCTATGTATATCGACCATCATGGGATACATGAGCTTTCAAGATCATATTGATCTTTTCAGATGTCTTCATATATGTGAGGTCTTGAAAGTTAATATATTACAGTATCTTTTTAAAATTAAAAAAAGGGGACTGCAAAGATTCCAGATTTGTGGAGGACAATATAGCTATTAGGGAAATTGCAAGATGAAGTGAACATTTTCAGGGTTTAGGGTGACGAAAGTCCTGCTAAAGGTCAATTCTTAGCTGATATGTTTTTTGTCTGTTGCAGTTATTGATTTATACTTTATTTTTTGTTTGTGCTCTTGTTTTGTGGTTTGTTGTATATTTTTTGTTATTGTTTTTTTAAAGGAAATAGGCTTATATTTCCATGCATGCAAGAGAACAAAATTTGGAGGAGAGGATAATCCTAACAGGGTCAGCCACTCCTGAGTATTGCCAAACTTTGCCAAAATGCGCCATTGGAAATGGGCTGAGTGGAGGGGAGCTAGGATTTGTCATGGGCTGATGGTGGTCTAGGAAAGGACTAGAAATGGGCTGATGGGGGGCTGGGATTGGAAATGAGCTGATGGAGGGACTCGGACAGGACTGGAAATGGATGGGGGAGCTAGGACTGGAAATGGGCTGATGGTGGGGCTAGGACAGGAAATGGGCTGATGCAGGGACTAGAAGGGAGCGGATGCTGGGTGGGGCTGGAACTAGAAGGGAGCTGATGTTGGGAGAGGATTAGAATGGGATGGGGCTGGGAGTGTGAAATGGAGAGGAAAAATATTTTGTGTGGGAGGGAAGAAAAATGTACAATTGGCCGGGTATTGGGAGTGTAAGTGGGGATTGAAGATGGAGGGGTTAAATTTGAGTGGATGAAAAGGAATGAGGAAAGAGCAAAATGAGAAAGATTAGTATTTTAAAGCAGATGTAGAGAGAGAATGGAAAAAAACTAGAAGAGTGAAGAAAGGACAAATGGACAGCAGACGATGGAGAGTTAGCAGAAGACACGAAGAAACCAGAAGAAAGTGGCTGGAGCAATTGCAACTGAAAAAAAAAAATACACAAAAGGTAGAAAAATATCTCTTTATTTTGAATTTATTAACTGGAATATGTCAGCTCTGGGAAATGTGCATCATTAACGTCTGCGCTTCGTTTAGTACAAGAGGAAATTTATAGTTTTATTTGTACAGTATTGTTGTACATTCCAAGTTTGGCTTTTGGGGTTCCCAGTTTAATTATTGTCTTCCTGTTTCTAAATTGTGATTCCTTGTTTGGTGATGGTCTATGTTCTGTATGTGTAACTGAGATGAGGTATTCTGTTTATGTAATTCCTATTTGACATTGCCACTTGTTCTCTTTCCCCAGTAGGTCATGTATTGTTGTTCTCTGAAATGTATTGGTTTAATATTTGCAGTGTTGCCTTTTGATAGGTATGGTGTGGTGCTTTGTGAGTCCTGGTAGTGCTGTTACGATACGGCGGGTTTGCTATTGGTTCTAAATGGGCAGTGTTTGTAGTAGTTCCTAATGTGCCTGGCGGTTTGCACTGGATTATAGTAATATAGAAATCTTTTAGTCTTTCTTTATCCATATACTCATTAAGAGGCATGTTTACTAAAAGTTAGTGTATGATAATATTATGCAAATATTTATGCAAATGGGGACCCATTATGCAAATGAGGCCCCGCACCGAGTCTTCGCACATGGCCCCGCACCCCCTATGGGCCGCCCCTGGATACCACATAGCCTCAACAGAAAACATGAGCTTTGTTTTCATAAACTAGCCTTAGGCTTTATAGCATTGCATTATAAAACAAAGCAAGACCATTATGTTCCCTGCACAAGAACAACGAAGGGCAAGGATTGGCAATAAGTGTTAGGGCAAATGGCAAACCATAAAGCGCATGATTTATTCAGTATTTATCTTTAAATCTGTTACTTACCCTGTTTATACACTATGGATAGCTCTGCCTCAGTTTGGATATTGATTCAAATGAGTTCATTTTTGGCCTCCATATTGGCGGTCACCTCGTTTGTACTGAAATCAGAATTTTGGGAGCTAATTTTGTAACAGGACATCCATGTTAACAGTCCAAGAAGGCACCTATTTTATCCCTATTTTTTAAAAGCAGCGAGGGGACTTATGTGGCATATTCAAAGCAATTAACTGGGTTAGCAGACCTGCTAAATGCATTAATCACAGTGAGTGAAATATTCACTAAGGAGGTCATTCAGAAACACGGGTTGTGGGGCTACACGTGGGACGTGTAGCCCCGCAAACCGTCTGGGCTCAATTCCCCCTCCGGCTCTCCCCGTATATTCTGATGCTCAGGATGGGGAGAGCCGGCAGGGGCAGGAGGGGGTGGGATCGGAACACAACGGGGGCGGGCCAGCCCGGCAGCACATTTAGACACACTGCTTATTCCACCTCAAAGGTAGAATAAGCTGCACTTTTTGCTGCGATTGACCCAGGGAACTCGCCACCTGATCCAGGCCATAGCAGGCCAGCCTTAGATCGGGCGGCAGGGATAAGGGGGGGCCAGAGCCGTGGGAGTCGGGGGCGCCTGCGGTGAGAATGTCCCTGTAGGCGGCAGGGGCACGTCGGACCATCCTCAGGACTGGTTCTGGCTACCGTGAGAACATTTTGTTCCCACGTTCCAGAATCAGGTCCAAATGGGCCTGTCTTGCTTGGGGCCGATTATCTTAAATTAGCTAATATGAAGCACTTTAAAGACTGACTTAACTTTAGCTGGGTTAGCTTACTCGGCAGCGGCTGAATATCGCCGTTGCCCATTTAGCTAACACACTCTCTGGGCACACTGGATGTTCAATGCTGGTGACCAGATATGACCTCAAAACTGAATATGCAATTCAAATTTAAAGCAGCGATGGCCATCCGTATTACTCGGGCTGGCCACTGCCACTGAAAATGCCCCCTATATGTGTTTATAAATAACCACTCTGAACCAGCCCAATAGCATGCAAATTCATATGCACAAATTTATACCTACTCCACAGAAGATGTAAATGTACTCTATGCATGTACCTGCATATTACTTAGATACATCGCAACGCCACTCGTGGGAACACCTACACACAGCACAAGTATAAATGCACATGAACATGTAGACGTGTGTAATTACATGTGCATAAACGGCTGTGCCATTTTATAACAGGATTTTCCACATGTAAAATTGGCTTTACATGCAGAAAAACATTTATAGAAATTGACCTTGTTTGCTTTTATTTATGCGAGCCATCTTGAATTTTAGTGCTTGCTGTTTTCTGTTTTAGTAAGGGTTCTTTATCATTTAAATGCCAACCAGCTGAGGTTTGCCCAGCTTACCAGACAAGATAGCATGACAAAGAAAAATAATAACAAAGGCAAATCTTTTCACACATTTTTATATTTCAAAATATATAATTAGGGTTTCTATTCCTAGGTGTTTATAAATTGTAAATTTAGGTGTTTCTTTTCTAGCTAATTAGGTGTTTTATGAAAATACAAAAAGACAGTGTTTATTGATGTTTTCACACTATTGCAGGTACTTTTCTGGCAGAATCACACATGTGTATTTGTGTCATTTTGGAGTCATTAACATAGAAAAGACACAAAAACCTAGTGGAGGATACCAGACAAGCCTGGAAAGGGGTGTAAAGTAATGTGGAAGTGGTGTTTTTAATAGTGCTTGTCCAATAAACATCTATTTTTATTTTTTTGCATCAGGATGTTTAGGGGAAAGCCGATAGTCGCCCAGGAGTGTATGGTTCGGAAAAATGTATCCTTGAAGGCTTCTAGCAAAAGATTGAAGTTAGGGCATATCAGCAGAGAGGTTCCAATAAAGACAAAAGTAGCCCAAATGCCCTTGAGTACAGAACAGACAGATCTTAAAGATTCTAAATTACCCTTCCCTACCGATAGCCAGATTAATATGAATAAAATACAGCCTCTAAAATGCTTATATGCAAATGCCAGAGGTCTAAAAAATAATACGGCAACCTACAACCTGAAATCCAATTTACTACACAAGAATATACAACTAACCAAACGCAAGTCTATCCCACCTAATTCTAGACCTCATTTTAATATCCATTCAAATAATCCTCCTCCCAACACTGTACTTATGACCACAAATAACTATTATAAAGAGTTTTTTGTCAACCATGTAAATAATCTTCACTTTGGTTCTTTGTAACATAGTTTTATGTTCCTTTATGTTCTTATGTTAATAACCTACACATTGTTTTCCTTGTAACCTAGTTCTTATGTAATCTAGTTCTTATGTTCACTTAATGTTTAATGTAATGCAATATTGCACTATTTGCTATATTGTTGTTTAAGTTCCTTGTAAACCGCCCCTGATCTCTGGAAGGGGCGGTATAGAAAAGCACACAAATAAATAAAAATAAATAAAAGATGGGAGAGTTAGAATATATAGCACTAAATGAGACATTAGATATGATTGGTATCTCAGAGACATGGTGGAAGGAGGACAACCAGTGGGATACTATGATACCTGGGTACCAACTATGTATTTATTTATTTATTTAACTGTATTTATATCCTGCTTTTCACCGGGTCAAAGCGGTGTAACATAAAAAGGGGGGTGGACAGGAATCAGTTTTTTGGGGTCGGGGCCATCACCAGGTGACCAACAGTAATGATTTCGACAAACAATTGAGATATAGACATGGACATTGGGACGCAGTCATTTAGAGCAAGATCTTCTGGGGGGTGGGGGGGGGGTTTGGGTAGTCAGTGGCGTGTGTTCTCATCAGTTCCGAGGTATTCCTGGAATAGAATGGTTTTCAGTTGTTTCTTGAATGCTAGGGGATCTCTGTTGCATCTGATGTGGCTTGGTAGAGAGTTCCAGAGGGATGGTGCATAAAGTTCGTAGGCTCTGTTGCAGGTCTGTTGATTGTATTTGGTTCTTTTATGGGGGATGGTGAGGGAGTTGCTGGTGGTTTGTCGAGTTGTTCTGTTGTGTGTTGGTTGAGGCAGTAGTGTGCGGAGCTGGGAGATTTGAGTTTGGTAGAGGGCTTTGTGAGTGAGTAGGACAGCTTTGTATTTGATTCTTGCTTCGAGAGGGAGTATGTGGAGTTCCCTTAGGATTGGGGTGATGTGGTCGTGTCTTTTTGCTTTCTGGATAATCCTTGCTGTGGTATTTAAGGCAGTTCGAAGTGGGTTGGTATGAGTAGCTGGTAGTCTGTGGTAGATTATATTGCAGTAGTCCAGGTGGGGGAGTGTCAAGGCTTGCATCACTGTTCTGAAGTCCTGAGGTTCAAGTAGAGGTCTAAGGCGTTGTACTGTTTTAGCCTTGTGAAGTATTGTTCCGGTGGTTTTTTTGATTTGTTGATTGAGTGTGAGGGCTTGGTCTATGATAATTCCCAGATATCTTATGTGCGGTTGTATTTGTATTTGTATTTGTGTGGCTCCAAAGATGAGGTGTGTGGGTGGTGTGAAGTCCGGGTCCTTTATTACAATGAGGGCTTCTGTTTTCTTTATGGCTATATATGGCTATATAACTATATTGGAACAATACAGCAGATTAAATTGGTGGTGGGGTAGCACTCTATGGGGGATGTTTACTAAACTGTAGTAGCGGACTCCGTGTGATATCGGAGCCGCGGACCCATTGAAATCAATGGGACCGCGGCTCTGATATCGCACGGAGTCTGCTACCGCCATTTAGTAAACATCCCCCTATGTTAGAGAGAGCATTGAATCACAAAGGATTAAAGTTTTGTAGGAAATAAAATTCACTGTAGAATCTGTAAAAAGGGGAAGGGGAAGACAATAGCAGTGGGGATGTACTATCGACTGCCTGGCCAGAGTGAACAAATGGATGTTGAAATGCTCAAAGAAATCACGGAAGCTAACAAAAGTTACAGTACAGTAATAATAATGGGTGATTTCAATTACCCCGGTATCAACTGGGCCAGTGTCAAAGCAGGACATGCTAGGGAGATAAATTTCTAGAGGAAATAAATGACAGCTTCTTGGAGCAGCTAGTTCATGAACTGACCAGAAGGGAAGCCATTTTGGATCTAGTCCTTAGTGGAACACAAGATCTGGTGCAAGAAGTAATGGTGTTGGGGCCACTTGGCAATAGTGATCATAGCATGATTGCATTTGATTTAATAAATGGAGGACGGTAAGGAAATCCACAGTACGACCTTTTAACTTTCAAAAGAGAAACTATGATAAAATGAGGAAAATAGTTAACAAAAAAAACTAAAAGGAGCTGTAGCAAAGGTTAAAGATTTACATCAAGCTTGGGTGTTGTTTAAAAATACTATCTTGGAAGCATGGTGGGTACAATTTGTAACATTCAAAGACACTGTGGCAGTGAGAGAACACCAACATATGGCTTGTGTGGTAGTCAGGCATTTGGGCAGGGCAATGGGGGATGGTGACATGGGCTAGCATGTTGGAAAGGAGGGGGGGGCAAGGGCATGGCACAGAGATGTGGTTGGGGGTCTACTGGCTGGGATGGGAGCAGACATGGATGTGCCCTACATGGACTGCTGCCATGTGGCTGCACTACATGGCACCAGCCCATGCTCTTCCACATGCCACATATTGGTGCATGCTCTCTGCTCTTGGCCATGAGGCTTCCCCTGGTTGTCTCTATGATGTGTGATATGGCCTGCTGTGTGCATGGATCTATGGAACAGCAGCACATATGCACGCAGTGGTCATCATGTGTTGCAATATGTATGTAACATATATATTCCCACCTGTTTGCATTAACAGAGCATAATACTATAGCAACCATTTGTTCTGGGCTTGTCCTGGGGCTCACATATGTATGCACTCACCTAGCAGTCACGCCTCCGAGCTGATCCCCGGCTGCTGCCTGTCCCAGGCTGGACTGGGCAAAGACAAATGCATCATGGCAGGACCCAAGGTAGCAGGCACACACATCAGTGAAGGTCATGTTGGCATCCACAATGACCTACATGTTCATCAATGTGTAACCATGCCTGTTCCAGTAGGCCCTCTGCTGCAGCCGTGGTGCCCACAGTGCAATGTGTGCACAGTCTATACTTCCAAGCACCAATGGGAATCCAGCAACATTGTAGAATGCCTGCATGGTCTCTTGCCACATCTGCTGTGTCCAGGGGAAGGCATCCTCCGCAGCAGGGCCCTGGTGAAGACACTTATGCGGTGGCTGGCAGTAGACTGTATGATTCCAACAGTCGCCCCTATCACGTGCTGGAAGCTGCCAGTTGCCAGATATCCCAGGGCAGTGGTCACCATCATAGTCACTGGCAGGGCCTGATTTCTGGAAGTGGAGGGCTCCAGGTCCACACTGAGTAAGCTGCACAACTCAGTTATCATTGCGCCATGCATTCTGTATCTCTGGTAGACCTCCTACTCTTTCAATTGCAGATAGATCACCCTGGGCCTATGTACACATGAGGCACGGTACCAGCATCTTGGGTGCTGAGCTACTGCCTGTTGATGGATACACACTGCCTGTCACATCCTCCACTGTGTCTGGGCATGGCGGGCACATCTCCACCTCTGGAACACCGTGTGCATGGCCCACATGGCTTCACGGCTGATCCAACAATGCTTTACCTCTGCACGGTTTGGGTAAAGGCTTGCACATGCTCTCCTCGTTGTACTATGCACTGTAATGCCACTACACGGTTTCACCACACACCATTAGCAGTCATATGCACCAGGAAACTTCGCTTAGGCTTACGTGGTTAATGACGTCCAATGTCGGTGCACACAGCTTTCGGAAATCCACTTTACGTGGGTTTGAGGAAGACACGCTCCCGTTCCACTCCCGGGCCTCAGTGCTTGGTGTTATGCAGTTAGTTGGGCTTCTCCAATTCAAGCCGCCTTGTTGAATATCTGGTTTACACGGTTATGGCGATTTTACACAGGTAAGGCCCTTTTTTACACATGTAGTATGTGCCTAGGGCTTTGAAAATCGGGCACAGGGTACATAATGAGAGAAATTTCCACTTAGAAGGGTAAATGGACTATGTGCATATTATCCATTCTTCCTGTGGGTAAAAGTAAGCAATGATGAGTCTTTGAATTTGTGTGGCTATCAGGACCCATTGTTTTGCTTTGATTGTTGCCACCCTCAGAAACTGTTGCCCTAGGCAACCGCCTAATTTGCCTAGTGATTGGGATGGCACTTGTGCCTATTTTATCAAACTACTCCTCCACTTCTTAGAGCAGCAGCTTGGTGCCCAAGACCAGAGTTCAATTCCCACTGGCACTTCTAGTGGTCATGGGCAAGTCACTTTACCCTCAATTGCCTTGGAAGAAAGGCCTGACAATCTACTTCTGATCACACCTTGCTCCAAAGTTAAGTGTAGACATGCACATATACACCAGGCACATACTCATGTATTGTATAATACATGCAAACAGCAAGAAGGAGGATACTTCCGCAGAAATACTAATACAAACACAAAAGCGGAAGACAGCAATATAGCAAACAGATTTTATTAAAGGGCCCAACCTGGCCAAGTTTTGGCTAACTAGCCTTCATCAGGAGCCTGGTGTTTCTACACACAGCAAGTTTGCTCCTTTCAAACTTGCTGTGTGTAGTAACACCAGGCCCCTGATGAAGGCTAGTTAGCCGAAATTTGGCCAGGTTGGGCCCTTTAATAAAATCTGTTTGCTACATTGCTGTTTTCCGCTTTTGATGTTTGTATTTGTATAATATATGCACCAGTCCAACAAATGGCATTATAAAGATTTTTTCCAACACACCATTGACCACAAAGTCAACATAAACTAATAAAAATATTTTATGTTGGAGACAAATTAATACAATCATCTATATCATTAAAAACATCTATTCCAAATACTACAGTACATTATTATTATTATTAATAATAATAATATTAATAAGCATTTATAAAGCACTACCAGGCATATGCAGCACTGGTACAGACACAGAAAAGACAGTCCCTGGACACAGAATTTACAATCTAAAAGGACGGACATAGAGTAGTACGAAAGGAAAAGGTCAAAAGTGGTAATAAGGACCTGAAACATAAGGATGGGGATTATGTGCTAATGGCAATCTCAAAGAGGTGCATTTTGAGCCTAGCCTGAAGAGGGTGAGGGAAAGGTTTTGACACATGGAAAGGGATGGTTTATTCCAAGCAAAAGGGGCAGCAAGGTCAAAGGAGCGAAGCCGAGAGTTAGCAGTAGAATGCGGCATGGAGAGAAGATGAACGAAGATTACGGGAGGGGGTGTAGGGCGAGAGGAGAAGTAAAGAGGAGCAGCAGAGTGAATGTACTTATGCGGGAGGGTAAGTAGTTTGAACTGAATATGGCAATGGATAGGGAGTCGGTGAAGGGACTTTAAAAGAGGAGTAATGTGACAGTAACGAGCTTGGCGGAAGATTAGATACGCAGCTGAGTTTTGAATAGAATGAAGTGGAAAAAGATGAGACTGTAGGAGACCAGCGAGGAGGAGGTTGCAATAATCAAGGTGGGTAATAATAAGGGAATGTACCAGAATCTTAGTGGCAAACAAAGAGATGAAAGGACGAATCTTGTTAATTTTATAAAGAAAAAAATGACAGGATTTAGCAATTTGTTGAATATGGAAAGAGAATGATAAGGTGGAATCAAAAACAGCCCCCAGATTGCGAGCTGAGGAACCAGGACAAACAGGTGGGTTATCAACCGTGATGGAGAAAGGGGGAGGAGGGAGGAGGGGTTAGGGGAAAAAATCAGAAGCTCAGTTTTGGCCATGTTCAATTTCAGATGGTTCTGAGACATCCAGACAGCAATATCAGATAAGCAGGAGGAAATAAGGGCCTGAGCTCAAAATATTTCATAATTGAAGAAATGTATCAACCCTCAGTACTATACACGTATAATAGTCATACATGGTTCAAACACTGTCTATGACTACTTATTATTTGTATAGCGCTACAAGGCATATGCAGCGATGTACAAGTAAGACCTAGTCCCTGCTCGTGAGAGCTTACAATCCAATCAAGACAGACCACACAACAACTATGGACTAGCGTAAATGGCAAGATAGATATAGATGACAAGCAGGAGAATAAGGGATCAACATCCAAACGCAGTCCACTTTCCAAATAGCACTTATAGTTCAGAAATTGATCTAGAATCAATTATCTCCTTCAGTTTCACAGTTCTCATGCAGACCAACAGTTTGAATCCAAGTCCAAGTCAAAAACTGAATGCTATTGCAAAACTCAACCTGGCCATTTACAGTTTCACCCTGCCAAAGAAGACTTCATCAGGACTGTCAAGAAAAAAATAATTTACAATTCAAATTGAAAAACTAAAAAACCTTCAGGGAGGGGTGAAGCTAAGATGGCAGTGTGTTGAAGTTTGTGGATCTGATGCGGGTTTTTTTCCTGTTTCCTCGTGGCTTAATATCTCCTAAGTGTAAAGGGAAAGGGCCAGCCAAGTCCCTCAAGGCTATAACTCAAGACCTATCACACCTCCCGCTCGCTAACCTTTAGGGTTAAGGAGGGGTTGCCTTGTGATGCCCTTGAGGCAATTAGTTGTAGTTGTGTTAGTGCTTCGAGCAGTAAGGCATGGCAAAGAGAAATTTATTTTCATGAGGTTTATTTGCCAGTTGTGCAGTTCAAATGCAACAGACGGTGCAGAAGTTATAAATCCAAAACAAGAGTAAAAGAAACTAGATAAACAGGCTTGCAATGCTGTGCTATCTTCAGGCATTCACATTCACCTCATGTGATCCAATCATGAACTGAAGAACAGAAAGGTTCATTCAACAGTAGTGCTCCTGCTATACAAATCAGTTGAACTTTAACTCATTCCCTTTTTACCGGCTTCTTTGTATAGGAAGAGTCAAGTACATCTGCTATATTACCTCATACAACAGGTAAACCTTTCCTCTTAATTGTCTTTCTCAATTAAGCAGGTTGAGCAGTCCATTAATGTGTCCTCTTCTGTAGATGGCAGAGAATTAGGAAAAGGCATTCTTTCCTCACAGCCAGCAACTGGTTCTGGGGCACTGTAATTAAAACTTGCCTTACGTTCCAAAAACTCTCTAAACTCTTGGAGAAGTGATTCAGCTGGTGACTTCCCTTCACTTAGCTGGTGTCCCTTTTCTCCCGTGAGCAATTGTTTGCTGAGGCTCTTTATCTCAGGCTGATTAACATACTTGTTTGTATCAGGAAAACAAACATTCAACGTGCTGCTAACGTTATCTCTCCACCTCTCTCTACATGTGGGTGCTGTGCTTAGATATTTGGCAGTACGGGGAGAGTCCTTAAAGAGAGATTTAAAAGCATGGATGTCAGCCCCTTCCTGGCTAGGTACTTCAGCTAGCTGGTAAGAATAGTCACTGTTATTCCAACCCTCTCCTTGCTGAAAGCAGCTGCCACCATTTTGTCTGACTTGGCTTTTAAAACTAGGGCACACTCCCTCTGGCTTTAGAGCATAAAACTTATCAACTGTTTCTCCCCCACTGGGTACCTTAGATAGAAGTTTTCCTTTGGAGAATTCTTTGTCCTTCTGCCTTTTATTCCATAGCTCTGCCTGGTCCTGCAGCCTTGGATCTCTCAGTGTTTTGAAAGTCTTCTGCCCCCAGCAGTTTCTTTCAGCCTCTGAGCCTTCCACCACGCTACCTGCTAGTTGCAGACTATTTGAGGAATCACAGCAGCAAAGATGCTTCCTTCCAGACTTCCCCTCTGAAACTCTTATTTCTCCTTCTGGAAATTCTCTCCGTCTCTGTTCTTGCCCTTGCTCTTGTTGCTCTCTTTGCTTTCTTGGCTCCCATTGCTCTTGTTGCTCTCGTTGCTCCTGTTGCCCCTTTTCACTTCCTGGCTTCTGACTATTTAACCAGGTGCTTCTAGCTTGCACTGCCCGCCTCCTCTTAGGGCGTGCCCAATCAAGAGCTTTACTACTCCCCTCCCCCGAGGTGAGCTGTTCTGCTTGATTAGTTCTGAGTTTTTTCTTTCTGCAGAGAAATTCCTGCTTTCTCCTGCAGTACCGGCTTCTACCACCGGATGCTTATCTGTGTCCATCAGTTCCTGGGGAGCTACTGCGTCACAGACCTTAAGCAGCAATGTCTGGAGATCCACTGCAAAGCAAGTTCAGTTATGAAGGATGTGGCTGCAAAACATCCCACTGTGGAAAAGGCAAGTGGAGACATTTTTTCTCCAGGGAAAGAATTCTTGACATCGCCACAGTATAGTACGGATTTATGTGCCACTCGGCAGATGAAGGAGGGCGTGAGCAATGAGGAGCCCAATATTAGTGGCTCTCTCCAAAGGTTACAACTTCCACGTCCAGCTGAGATGATGTGCTGCTGTTAACAACTATGGAGGATGTGCTGCAAAAAAGACCCAGACAGAGGCTCGATTGGTAAAAAGAAAAATGCTGTTATTGGGACTGCTTGACTCTGGTAAGAGCATTGTTGATGCACTTTCTCTAGAGCCTGGTTCAGGTGAAGTGTCTTTACAATTGATCTGGACTTTGCTTGTGAAGCTTAACACCATGGTCTCCCAGACTTCTAAAGATAGCAACATGCTGCTTCAGAGACTAGATGGGGTGTCTCAATAACACGACTCCTCTGCTAAAAGCACTAGAGAAAAAAATTGGGGAACTAGAGTTGGAAGTGAAGAGTTCTCAGTCAGAGATCAATACTTTGGTTAAAGACAAATTGGTAATACATCAAAAGATGGAAAAATTTGAGAATCACATGAGACACTTAGGGGCACTTTTACGAAAGAGTGATAGTGTGGGTTCTGGCACGCGCTAAAGGTGCACTAGAACATCATTAACAGCATGGGGCCATGACGGCAGCCAGAGTTTGGCACTAACTGTCCATGGTGCGTTGAGGGTGCAAGTGGGAGAGTTAGGGGAAGAGAGTGGGAGGGGAGTGCGCCTTGCAGTCAGTGCGCCCATGCTAACAGCAAAATAAGCAATTTGTGTGGGTGCACTTTCTACCACCTCCATAGGTGGTTGTAAGTGCATCCGTGCTAAGTGTGGCCCGTGTTAGTTCAGGGTCCATCATGTTAACTGTTGGGAACATGCTTTCCATGCCCCCGAAAGTGAAGGGAAGTGGTATTCCACCTAACACGCTATAGTTTTGGTGCTATCTGCATGTTAGATGCAACACCATGACACCCTTTAGTAAAAGGTTTCCTTAAATTTACGTATTCTAAACTTTCCTAAATTACTTGCTATGTGTCCTATTAAGGTGCTTAGGAAATATTTAAAGAACATTTTAGAGGTCCCTGCAGAAGGTTGTCCCCCTATTAATAAGGGTTAGTTTTTGCCTAAGAATAAAGATCTACCTCCAGCTGATCCTAGCCCTTTGGATGTTTCTGCTTTGTTAGAATCATCTTTTAATGATCTACAGAATCGTGCAACATTATTAGTTTCATATTTGAACTTGGTTTGTTCCATATTTTGAAGCTTTATTCCAAGAAGATCAATGAATCCTTATCTGGAGAGATTGTTCGAAGGCACCCAGATATAACACATGCCTCCCAGGAAAGAAGGAAACTGTTTTTTAGCCTTATGTTTAGAGGTCTTGGCTTTAGGAGCTATTTTCCAACTTAGATATCCCTGCAAGTTTATTATTAGATTTCTGAATGTTAGGTATAAGGTTTTTTTTGGACTGTAACAATGTAGATCTTTCTTGGATGTTAAAAAGTTCACTGGTTCATCTGTGACACCACATTCAGAGGAGGTGCAAGACACCAGCGATTAAGAAGTTTGGACCTCTCCTCTTATTGCCTGGATTTCCATTTATTTGATAACTTGATATTTTCTGCTGTATTTTCTTTTCCTCCTCTCTCCCCTGTATTGTGGTCTAAGCAAGAGTTGATATTAATTTGATAATTGTAATTAAAACATATTTCTTTATGATGTTTTCTTGATATCTGTCTGTTTATTATGCAAGTGAATGCTTCCTTTATGTATATTTTCAAATTTAATAAATATAAAATTTTTAAAAATCCTTGAAAAAACATTCCACACCCTATGATTTGAGAAAACGCCAGCATGTGCACTGTAACCTAAACCATTTTGCGTTTGTGGCATCTTGAAACATCCGTCAATCATTGTTTAAAGGCCATTGATTTAAAAGAACCGTTTCTACTCAATTTCCTTATCAAGTCCTGCCGGAGACACCATTTGCCACTTAAATATATATCTTTGCTCCTGCTGAGCTCATCTTTTAGAAAAAAATTATTCAGCCATCATATTTACTTTATTCAGCGACAAAATATTTCAATTGTTCCAAGATTTGATGTTTCTGCAACCAATGATCCATCAAAGGAGCAGAATCCACTTGTCTACGGATAGCTGTTTGGTACAATGTTTGGACTGGGTATGGCTATTATTTTTAGCTATCAAGACTGTTTTGTCTGCATATCAACACTAGGAAAGGATAAAAATATAATAAGCAACGATATGGACCCAATGCGTAGTGTTGAGGGTTGATAAATTTGTTCATCTGTGAAATATTTTGAGCCCAGTTTAATACAATGTAGTAAATGGAGTTGTTTTTGAATGATAAGGATGGATATATGAATTTGTCTCTGACATGATGTATTTCTTGCTAGTTTTATAAAATATGTATGTACATCACAAAACTATTGTCCAACCAGAAAGCATGAACCCACGTGCTAGTAACAGAACCAGTCAAAAAATCGTGGGTAGCAAGGAAGGAACTTTTTATTAGAACACTCTCACTTAATTAGCCAGGCCCGAAACAGGCCGTGTTTCGCTTATGCCTTCATCAGGGGCTTTTGGCTATAAAAACATATAAATAGATAATATTAAAACAACCATAAATAGATAAAAATCAGAAATAAAAACAAAAATAAAAATAAAAGCAAATCATAAAGGCACACTAAGGGGTATGTTTACTAAACCATCTTAATGTGCGCTCTGTGACGTTATCGCACGCTAAGGTACCTTATCGCGCGATAATGGCACTTTATTGGGCACAGAGATAACTTAGCACGCGATAAAGCGCAGAGGCGCAAACGAGCGCTGAAGGCGGAGAAAGCCTCCCGGAGGGCGGAGGAAGGCTCCCCAGGGGCGGAGAGAAGGGGTCAATGGGTGGAGAGTGGGAGGGGAGAGGCTCCGCGCACACTAACGATGTGAAATCCGAGGCTCAAAACTAACGCCAGTGAAACCCTGGCGTTAGAGCCGATTTAAAGGGAAGAGAAACCATTTATGTCAGCAATGTACAGCAAAACCAGGGAAACCTACCAAAAAGTGATAAGTGTGATACATGTGCACGTAACAAAAGGGCAAATAAACAGTGAAAATGAACAGAAGAAAATGGAAAAATAAAATAACCAAGCTGGGAAATAGTGATCTCAATGGGAAACATCAAAAAGCACTCCCAAGAAAGCACCAAAAAAAGTATATGAATTCTGGAAGGGTCCATGCTCCGTCCCCATACAAGGTGAATGAGCCCACAGTGAAATTGCGCTGTGCAGGGTTTTCCTCTCTATCGGACAGGTTTCCTATGGCGTGCACATGTGCGGCAACAGTAGAGCGGGCATGTCGGAACGGCCAACTGGACAGATGCTTGAAAATGGGATAAAGAGGGCTGCAGGGGGCACATGCTGTGGTGCAGCTGGGGCACAGTGCGGACTAGGCAGATGCCTAGGTGGCACTTAAGAATGCTGAAACTGTACAGCAGCCAGACAGCAACTGATGAGGGCCCAACATGGGCACGAGTGTGTTTATCACATTGTCACAGGGGATAGTACCCAGCAGGTACCCCCAAGGGCACAGAACATTGGCAGGGGTGTTGAGGGGAAGCATGGAGATCTATGCAGGCACCCCTACCCCAGAACATGCACCATAGGCAGCCGCCTACCTGCACACTGGATGGCCTGAGACTGCACACCACCAGCACCACCAGCAGAAGGGCATGTCAGCATGGTGGCAGAGGGGTACTGGTGGTGGAGGGGGGCAGTGGCAGCTGCCCAGAGCAAACCATGGCCTAGCCCTGTGTAGGGGGGTGCCATGCACTGCAACAGACAGGCCCTGCCGGACAAACAGTCATGGTATCACCAGGGAATGCACCATCTCTGTGGCAACATGGTGGTGCAGTGTACACAACCAGTGAGTTCAGAAGGTCACAGGTTCAAGTCCCAGCTGTGGTTCCTGCCATCCCAATCCCCATATTTTACCCACTACTAAAACATGCTAATCAGGGGCGGCCCAAGGGGGGTGCGGGGCCATGTGCGGAGACTCGGTGCGGGGCCTCATTTGCATAAGGGGCCTCATTTGCATAAATATTTGCATAATGTTACCATACACTAACTTTTAGTAAACATGCCTCTTCATGAGTGTATGGATAAAGAAAGACAAAGATTTCTACATTACTATAATCCAGTGCCAACCGCCAGGCACATTAGGAACTACTACAAACACTGCCCATTTAGAACCCATAGCAAACCCACCGTATCCTAACAGCACTACCAAGACTCATAAAGCACCATACCCTACCTATCAAAAGGCAACACTGCAAATATTAAACCAATACATTTCAGAGAATAACAATACATGACCTACTGGGGAAAGAGAACAAGTGGCAATGTCAAATAGGAATTATATAAACAGAATACCTCAGCTCAGTTACACATGCAGAACATAGACCATCACCAAACAAGGAATCACAATTTAAAAACAGGAAGACAATAATTAAACTGGGAACCCTAAAAGCCAAACTTGGAATGTACAACAATGTTGAAATAAAACTATAAATTAATTTCCTCTTGTACTAAACAAAGCACCAACATTAATGATGCACATTTCCCAGAGCTGACATATTCCAGTTAATAAATTCAAAATAAAGAGATATCTTTGTACCTTTTGTGCATTTTTTTTTCAGTTGCAATTGTTCCAGTCACTTTCTTCTGGTTTATTTGTGTCTTCTGCTAACTCTCCATCGTCTGCTGTCCAGTTGTCCTTTCTTCTCTCCTCTAGTTTTTTTCCATTCTCTCTCTACATCTGCTTTAACATAATAATCTTTCTCCTTTTGCTCTTTCCTCATTCCTATTTCATCCACTCAAATTTTACCCCTCCATCCTCAATCCCCACTTAGGGGCTTGTTTACAAAGCCGCGGTAGCGGTTTGCGATCGTAATCGGAGCCGCGGCCCCATTGATTTCAATGGGGCCGCGGCTGCGATCGCGAACCACTACCGCGGCTTTGTAAACAAGCCCCTTAGTCTCCCAATACCCGGCCAATTGTAGATTTTTCTTCCCTCCCACACAAAATATTCTTCCCCTCTCCATTTCACTCTCCCAGCCCCATCCCCTTCTAATCTCCCCCAACATCAGCTCCCTTTTAGTTGCAGCCCCACCCAGTATCCGCTCCCTACTAGTCCCCACAACAGCCCATTTCCAGTCCTAGCTCCCCCAACCAAACCCAGGCCTATCCGAGACCCATCATCAGCTCATTTCCAATACCAGCCTCCCATCAGCCCATTTCTAGTCCTTTCCTAGCCCCACCATCAGCCCATGTTAAATCCTAGCTCCCCTCCACTCAGCCCATTTCTAATCCAAGCCCCCCATGAACCTACTTCCAGTTCTAGCCCCGCCATGAGTCCATTTCAATCCAAGCCCCCCCCACAGCCCATTTCCAATCTTAGCTCCCCCAACACCCAATTCCCAGTCCTATCCTAGCCCCTCCATCAGCCCATTTCCTGTCCTAGCTCCTTCCCCTAAGAGCCCATTCCAAGCCCCCCTCCCCATCAGCTATTTGCAGTTCAAGCCCCCTTCCACTCAGCCCATTTCCAGTCCTAGCAACCCCCCCCAACCCATTACCAGTCCTAACCTCCCCATCAGCCCACTCCCAGTCCTAATCCCACCAGCCCATTTCCAGTCCTAATCCCCCATCACCCAATTTTAGTTTAAGCCCCCCCATAGCCCATCACCACTCCTAAACCCCCCCAAGCCCATCACCACTCCTAACCCCCCCAGCCCATCACCACTCCTACCCCCCCCCAAGCCCATCACAACTCCTAACCCCCCCAGCCCATCACCACTCCTAACCCCCCCAAGCCCATCACCACTCCTAACCCCCCAGCCCATCAACAATCCTAACCCCCCCCAGCCCATGCCAGCCCATCCACACTCCTAAACCCCCCCCCACCAGCCCCGCCCATCAACACTCCTAAACCCCCCCCAGCCCAGCCCAGCCCAGCGAAAATTAAAAGAAAAGAAAACCTGTCTGCTGCCGCGGTCGGGGCCGCCGCGGCAGAATCGAGCGTGCCGCGGGGCCCCCCTGTGCACGGCAGAGCCTGCCCTCCTTGTAGCAGCTCTCACTTTGGAGCTGAAAAGTCAGACTCGCCGGCTTTCAGAGCAGAGCGCGAGGGAAGAGTTTCTCCCTCGCTGCTCTGTTAAGCCCGCGGGGGCTGAAGGGAAGTTCCCATCAGCCCCCGCGGGCGTAACAGAGCAGCGAGGGAGAAACTCTTCCCTCGCGCTCTGCAAGCCGGCGCGTCTGACTTCAGCTCCAAAGAGAGAGCTGCTACAAGGAGGGCAGGCTCTGCCGTGCACAGGGGGGCCCCGCGGCACGCTCGATTCTGCCGCGGCGGCCCCGACCGCGGCAGCAGACAGGTTTTTTTTTTTTTCAATTTTACTTTTCAAAAAGAATGTTTTTTGCGCGGGGCCCCCTGAAACGCGGGGCCCTGTGCAAAAAACATTCTCGCTCAATGGACGGGCCGGCCCTGATGCTAATACAGACAGAACCTTTATTGCAGATGATGTAAACATGCCCAAAACACCTACAGAGCACAGACACCATAAACAGGCGCATTACCTAGAGCAGAGTCTCCCAAATGCAGTCCTGGAGGGCCAAACACCATTCAGGTTCCATGCTGCCTCTAATAAAGATGCCTGTGCTGCATTTCTATGCACCGCCCACATGGTATGCAGATGTATCTCATGCATATTCATGAGGGACAGCATGAAAACCCAAACAGTGTTTGGCACACCAGGACTGGCGTTGGGAACCTCTGCCGTAAAGCAGCAGCCAACAGGGGCAGACACACCCGCACCCACAGGCTCCATTATCCAATGCCTCCTGGAGAGGCAGGACATTGGGCCCTGCGTGCATCTCCCAATACTAGCACTTGCATACCTTAGCAATGCCACCCTAAACCTGGGAATACGGTACACAGCTATCAAAAGGTTGCTATGATTACTGACAGATAGCAATTCCGAAGTTAAGTACAATTTTCTGATTGAGCTGCATCATGGCAACCTTTCTGATGTCTGTGGAGTGTGCTACAGGTCTTGTGTCTGACAGTGTTTACCACCCTGGGGAGTGACCCCAACAGTATTGCGTACCATAGCCATGCCTGCACTGTGCCCAGGACTGGAGCGGTGGCCAGGGCTGCCAAACACCTCTATAGTTGTACAATGCTGGCATAGGTGTGGGAGTGTGTGTCTGTCTATCCAGTGTGTGGTGGCTGCAAACACCCTCCACAGCCCACAATGCCAGCACTGTTGCCAGTATTGGCCTGCCAATGTGCATAATGAGGAGCAAGGTATCATGGGTATAGCCCGGATAGGGTGGCCTGGCCAGGATGCATCTGCACAGGGCATAGGGCAATGGCTGGGACATTGTAGTGCCCGGCCACCACCTGCACAGACAGGGTGGCCACAGCATGTCCTGCTGGGAGATCACTCTCACCCTGACTGAATAGTGACCATGGCATGGCTAGGTTCCCTCATAGTGCTGTATAGTGTTTCTCTCTTGTGATATTTATGGGCTCCCTTTTGGAGCCTGATCATTGACTTATCTGTTTGTGTGTATGCTGATATCCTAGTTCTGGGTGCATGCATCTCCTCCAGGAACATGCACTATGGACTAGCTAGCAGACTGTCTGCAGCTTGTATGTGTCTTGCTGGAGGCTTGCTGCAGGTGAATGTCAGATAGTGGTGGGGTGCAGCTGAGCATTTCCAGGCCTAATGTCTGTCTGCTATTGCTTTATGGATGTGTACAGAGCTGCATTGACTGCCCTGTAGGGTGTCTGTTCCCCAGCAAGACTGGGGTTGATGGTCCCCTCTACTGCCACCATTGTAGGGAGGTAGAATGTGGATCTGTTGGTGGGAGACCCTGTTTCCCACCCTCAGCCCCAGAGGGTAGGGTGGGTTGGGTGGTGGTACATAATCCACCTATGGGTCCATAAAGGCTAAACCTGACTGTGAAATACAGATGTATCCAAAGTGTGTCTGCAGGAACTACCTATCTCACACAGTAGCACTGCTGGGGACCTGCAGCATGGCCTATTTCTGCCATGGAAGGTGCTGTGGACCTGGTGCTGGGCGCCCCACCTCACCATCAGGGTAAGAACAGTACCCGCACAATGTGACGGTGTGTAGCTACTCTGTGCCAGTAACACACATGGTCAGTTCCCCCTACCAGGCCGAGGTGCTGTGGGGGTGCATAACCCATCTTGTGATCATCTGTAGACTGCTGATTTGCATGTGCAGTGCATCATGGGTATGGGTGGGTTAACCCTATCCTGGTGATCACAGCAGACTGTTTGTGTGGTGACGTGCAGTCCTTCTGCAGCCAGCCAGGGGTTTGCTAGCAGCTGTAGCCCCCTGGTTACTTCACTGCCTGTGGAGCCAGAGGTTATGGGTTCAAACCCACAGTGGGGTTATTTGATAGGGCTGTCTGAAGCATTGTCTATTTTTAATGTACATTAGTGCTGCCAGCAAAAACACCCTCAGAGTACTGTAACCATAAGGTGCCTCAGAAAGCGCTTGATAGGGCGCCCTATAAAGCGCCTTCTGAGGCACCTTATGGTTACAGTCCATATAAGGTGCCTTATAAGGTGTCCTATGGAGTGCCCTATAGGGGACATTATAGGGTACCGTGGCGGACAGTGCACTTTATAATGTGCCCTATGGAGTGCCTTATGCAGCACCTTAGTTTACAGCACGCGAGGGTGTGTTTGCTGGCAGCAATAATTAAAATACAAATAAAATGCCTCAAGAAACAATACTTACATGTCACAGTTGATGCCTCAACCAGCCTTATGTATTAGGCATACTGGGGGATCAAACTCATGACCCCTGTATCATCAGTCAGTGTATTAACCATTGTGCTACACCTCTTTTTCTATGTTTGCTTTTCTGGGCGCCTACTTAAGATTACCGCGCATTAACGCGCTTAGCGGTGCTTCGCCCGATAATCCCATTATGCTACTTAAGACTGAAACGCCCACTCCTTTTATGGCATCCTGCACACTATCGCCGGGCGCACGTTAAGACGGTTTATTAAACATACCCCTGTTACTACAATTAATGAACATGCTTAATTAGATAATACTAAAACCACCATAAATAAATACAAATCATAAAGGCACGATATCAGTACAGCTAATAATCATGCATAAAACATTAATAAATAAATAAATACAACTAACAAACATGCATAAGATACAATACAAATTAATAATTATAAAATCATAACTACCATAAAACTTCCTTAAGAGTGACATTAAAAAAAGTGGTTACCATAAAATCATCCTAAAAGATAATATAATACTCCTTGTTCTATAATTACCTGTGTGTTCTATATCTGGTACCTTGCCACTCTGTATATACTATAATAAGAGAATAGAGGACTCTGTAAATTAGTACACCTAATACTGTTCATGAATAGGAAACAAAAAACAAAGGAAAAGCGCAACAGGATCGATGTGAACCATAGAACTTAAAAAATTGTTTGACAAATTGTACTGCTGAAGAATCAAAATAATCTAAGAACAAAAAACGTCTGTAAACTAAGAAAATAAATAAGTGAAAAAATTATGCTGATGCACAACCTTAAAAACATGTAAAATCATTTAAAGGTTCTATGCAGCATCAACAATAAATAACCCGATAGTAATTCAATCTATTTAACCATATAGTAAAACATATTGAAAAATGCCAACTCTAAACACCGATCATCTGATTCAGTCTAATACCGATATTAAAGGCTGAAAAAGGGGTACAGAAAAAACAGCGTATTATTATAAAATGGACTCTCTTACCTTTCCCTAGCAGCAAAAATAAACCCTCAACTGTCAAAATAACTTTCTTAGGGTATCGACAAATACTTCCACAGTGCAACTTCTTTTCAACATGAAAAACGCTGGCGGCTGCGCCATAGCTAAAAAGAACAATTAACCGCGGGAAAGACTACGTCATTAAGAATGACAGCTAGCCACTCCCACTAATGTACCCCTTTTTCAGCCTTTAATATCGGTATTAGACTGAATCAGATGATCGGGGTTTAGGGTTAGCATTTTTCAATATGTTTTACTATATGGTTAAATAGATTGAATTACTATCGAGTTATTTATTGTTGATGCTGCATAGAACCTTTAAATGATTTTACATGTTTTTAAGGTTGTGCATCAGCATAATTTTTTCACTTATTTATTTTCTTAGTTTACAGACATTTTTTGCTCTTAGTTAGATTATTTTGATTCTTCAGCAGTACAATTTGTTAAACAATTTTTTAAGTTCTATGGTTCACATCGATCCTGTTGCGCTTTTCCTTTGTTTTTTGTTTCCTCTATTTATAATTAATGAACAGTATTAGGGGGTATGTTTACTAAAACCCCGGTAAGGTGCGGGCCCCGGTAGTGTGCGGGTGCCATATAAGGAGTGGGCGTTCCGTCCTGAAAAAGAAAAGCCGGAATTTAAATATGTGCTAAGGTGCGCGGCGCCCTTGTACGCCCCGCACCTTAGCACATCAGATGGCTGCGCGGGAGGCATATGTGGTACGCTGATGGGCAAACAGAAAAGCAGAGCCACAGCACAATGGTTAAGACACTGACCAACAGTGCAGGGATCAGGGGTTCAATTCTCCACAGTGCCCAATGAAGACAGCTGGCTGAGACAGTAATTTATGAGTCACAGAAATACTGTGTGGCACGCTGATGTTTTTGGCTGCATATTAATACTGGGTGGCCTAAGGCAGCACGCTGATGTTTTTGGCGGCATATTAATACTGGGCGGCCTAAGGCAGCGCGCTGATGTTTTTGGTGGCATATTACTACTGGGCGGCCTAAGGCAGCGCGCTGATGTTTTTGGCGGCATATTAATACTGGGCGGCCTAAGGCAGCGCGCTGATGTCTATGGAGGCAGTATAATACTGGACGGTATAAGTGGCGCGCTGATGTGCAGGAAGAAGAGCAGAGCCACAGCACAATGGTTAAAACACTGACCAACAGTGCAGGGATCAGGGGTTCAATCCCCCACAGTGCCCAATGGAGGCAGCTGGCTGAGGCATTATATTAGGAG
The DNA here is from genome assembly GCA_033557465.1 of Ichthyophis bannanicus. Lineage (NCBI taxonomy): Eukaryota > Metazoa > Chordata > Amphibia > Gymnophiona > Ichthyophiidae > Ichthyophis > Ichthyophis bannanicus. The sequence continues at coordinate 886,885,587 of CM066035.1, read as the reverse complement.
GCATATAAATGATGGTGGGCACAAGGCAGCGTGCCAATGCTTTAGGAGGCATGTTAATATTGGGCGGCATAAGGCGGCGCGCTGATGCATAGTCACAGGAACAGAACCACAGCACAATCGTTAAGACACTGACCAATGGTGCAGGGATTAGGGGTTCAATCCCCCAAAGTGCCCAATGAACAAGGCTGGCTGAGGCATAACATAGTATGGGGCAGATTGCTTTAGGAGGCATTTTAGTCATATTTTAATTGCCACAACTAGCAAACGCACTCCCAAAGCGTGTTGACATCAGTTGCCCTATAAGGCACATTTTAAAGTGCACTGTCAGCCAAGGCACCCTAGAATGTTGCTTATAGGGCGCTTTAGAGGGTGCCGTATGAGGTACCGCAAGGTCAGTGTACTGTTTTTTATGGCAGCACTGTGCAGTTTAAGGAATGAAAAGCATACGTAGGTGCGCTGACAGGCAAGGAGGAGCAGCAGTGGAGCACAATGGTTAAGGCACTGACTGCTGATACAGGGGTCATGGGTTTGCTCCCCAGCGTGCCTAATACGTAAGGCTGGCTGTGGCATCAGCTTTGCATTGTACATATTTTGGCCTGCAGCACTTTATATTTATGTTATTAATTGCTGCCAGCAAACACGCCCTCACGTGCCGTAATTGAAGGTGCCGTATAAGGCACCCTATAAGGCACTCCATAGGGCACATTATAAATTGCACTGTCCGCCACAGCACCCTAAAATGTCCCCTATAGGGCACCCTATAGGTTGCATCACATGAGAATGTATAGTACACCTTATATGGACAGGAACCATAAGGTGCCCTATAGGGTGCCCTATAAAGCACCCTCAGGGGCACCTTATGGGTACAGTATGCTGAGGGTGCTTTTGCTGGCATCAAAATATGTACATTAAAAAAGATAATGTGTTGGACAAACCTATTATATAACCCCTCTGTAGGTTTGAACCCATGACCTTTGGCTTCAGAAGCAGTGCAGTAACCATTGGGCTACAGCTCTATAGCTGCTAGCAAGCCCCTGGCTGGCCGCAGAGGGCATGCACGTCACCACACAGACAGTCTGCTGTGGTCACCAGGATAGGGTTAGCCTACCCATACCCATGATGCACTGCACATGCAAATAAGCTGTCCACAGATTAACACAAGATGTGCAATGCACCCCCACAGCACCTCTGCGCGGTAGAGGGAAGTGACCATGTGCACCCACACACCACCTCGGCCTGGTAGGGGGTACTGACCGTGTGTTTTACTGGCACAGAGTAGCTACACACCATCACATTGTGCGGGTACTGTGCTCACCCTGAGGGTGCAATGAGGCGCCCAGGACCAGGTCCACAACACCTTCCATAACTGAAAGTAGGCCATGCCGGAGATTCAAAGCAGTGTTAATGTGTGAGATAGTTAGTTTCTGTATAAACACCTTGAATATCTCTGTCTGTTTCAGTCAGGTGCAGCCCCTATGGACCCCCAGGTGGGCCATGCACCACCATCACCCTTTCCTCCAAGGCTGAGGGTGGCAAACAGGGTCTCACATCAATAGATCCACATTCCACCTCCCTGCAAAGGTGGCAGTAGAAGGGACCATCAACCCCAGTCCTGCTGAGGAACATGACACCCCCACAGCACAGTCAATGCAGCTCTATACACATCCATAACACAATAGCAGACAGACATTAGACCTGGATATGCTAAGCTGCACCCCACCACCATCTGACATTCTCCAGCAGCAGGTCATCAGCCACTGCACCCCACAAGCTGCTCCATCAAGACACATACCAGCTGCAAACAGTGTGCTAGTTAGTCCACAGTGCATGTTCCCAGTGGAGATGCATGCACCCAGAACTGGGATGTCAGCATACACAACAAGCAGTTAAATCAGTGACTGGGTCCTAAAAGGAAACCCATATCTATCACATGAAAAAAATACTATATAGCACTATGGGGGTGCCTAGCCATGCTGTGGTCACTGCACAGTCAGGGTGAGAGTGATCTCTCAGCAGGACATACTGAGGTCACCCTGTCTGTGTAGGTGGTGGCCGGGCACTAATATGTCCCAGTCAGTGTCCTATGCCCTGTGCAGAGGCACCCTGGCCAGGCCACCCTGTCCGGCCTATACCCATGGTACCTTGCTCCTCATTATGCACATTGGCAGCCCAATACTGGCAACATTGCTGGCAGTGTGGGCTGTGGAAGGTGTTTGCAGCCACCACACGCTGGTGTTTGCAGCCACCACACACTGGATAGGCAGACAGCCACCCCCACACCTATGCCAGCATTGTGCTACTATAGAGGGGTCCAGCAGCCATACCCACCACACCAGTCCTGGGCACAGTACAGGCATGGATATGGTACGCACTACTGTTGGGGGTCACTCCCCAGGGTGGTAAACACTGTCAGAGACCAGACCTGCAGTGCACACCGCAGACATCACAATGATTGTTATGGTGGAGATCAATGAGCAACATGTGCTTAACGTAGGAATTGATATCTGCCAGTTATCATGGGCCCAATGTCCTGCCTCTCTAGGAGGCATTGGCCAATGGGGCCTGGGGGGGGGGGGTGTCTGGCCCTGTTGGCTGCTGCTTTACGGCGGAGTGTCCCAACTCCAGTCCTGGTGTTCCAACCACTGTTCAGGTTTTCATGCTGTCCCTCATGAATATGCATGAGCTACATCAGCATACCATGGGGGTGGTGCATAGATATGCAGCACAGGCATCTTTAGTAGAGGCAGCATGGATCCTGAATGATGTGGGGCCCTCCAGGACTGCATTTGGGTGACTCTGCTCTGGGTAATGCGGCTGTTTATGGTGTCTGTGTGTGGTGTGGTAAAATATAGGCGTGTGAACCATGCGTATGTTCTCAGCAATAAAGGTTTCTCCTTACTATCACAGTTTAGTTGTAGGAAAAATATGTGGACTGGATTGGCAGTAGACCCAGCTGGGCTTTGAACCTGTGATTTTCTGTTCCTGCACACACTGTCTGTGTGCACTGCACCACCGTGTTGTCACAGATGTGCTGTGCTCCCTGGGGAGTCCATGACTGTACATCCAACAGAGGCTGTCTGTTACGGTGGACGGTGCCAGCCTGCACAGGCCTAGGCCACTGTCTGCTGTGGTTTGCAGCCACTGCCCCCTCCACCACCTGTACCCTTCCGCCAACATGCAGACATGTCCCTATCTGGAAAAAAGCATATGACCTGATTGAGTTATGGCACTCCAGGACTGAATTTGGGGGACTCGGCTGTCGGTAATGTCCATTGTTATGGTTTGTGTGCGGTGTAGGGTAAAATATAGGTGTTGGAACCATGCTTATGTTCTCTGCCATACAGGAGTGTCTATACTATCACTGTTTAGTGGTGGGTAAATCTATGGGGACTGGGTTGGCAGGAGCCCCAGCTGGGGTTTGAACCTGTGACCCTCTGGTGCTACAGGCACTGGCTGTGTCTGCTGCACCACACTGTGGCACAGAGACAGTGCAGTCTCTGGAGATAGGAAACCTGGCCGCACGAGTCAGACACCCTGCTCTGCACAATTTTACTGTGGGCTCGTTTACCTTGTATGGGGACAGGGGTGCAATTAAACCTCATAAATGGCCTCCAAAAGAAGAGGAAAAAAACCACAGCCAAGCTGGGCAACAGTGATATCAATGGGCAACATGAAAAACACTCCCAGGACAGCTCCATTGACATGCAGTGATTTTTGAAAGGGTCTGCGGAGCGTAGACCCTTCCAAAAATCATTTCTTTTTTTTGGAGCTTTCCTGGGAGTGTTTTTTATGGTTGCCCATTAATATCACTGTTGCCCAGCTGGATTATAATTTATTTGACATTTGTTGTGGTCATTTTTAATTTATATTTGCTATTTTGTTCTGTGCACATGTATCACACTGCTCACGTTTTTCAGGTTTCCCCGGTTTGCTATACATTGCTGACGGAAATGGTTTCTCTTCCCTTTAAATCGGCTCTAACGCGAGGGTTTCACTCGCGGTGTTTTTCATGCCGAAATTCAGCCCCGCTCCTGTGCGGGGAGCCTCTCCCCTCCCACTCTCCACCCATTGACCCCGTCCCCCCTCCCCTCGGGAGCCTTCCTCCGCCCTCCGTGTTTCCCCGCCTCTATCGCACATGAGCGCCCCGCACACGTGCGCCGGCCCGTTAATGTGACGCGCACGCGTGCGCGGCGCTTAAGAGCTCTTAAATGCATCATTAGCATCCGCTCTTGTGCGCCGCGCATGTGTGCGCAGTTTAGTAAACATACCCCTAGGTGTACTAATTTACAGAGTCCTCTATTCTCTTATTATAGTATATACAGAGTGGCAAGGTACCAGATATAGAACACACAGGTAATTATAGAACAAGGAGTATTATATTATCTTTTAGGATGATTTTATGGTAACCACTTTTTTTAGTGTCACTCTTAAGGATGTTTTATGGTAGTTATGATTTTATAATTATTAATTTGTATTGTATCTTATGCATGTTTATTAGTTGTATTTATTTATTTATTAATGTTTTATGCATGATTATTAGCTGTACTGATATCGTGCCTTTATGATTTTTATTTATTTATGGTGGTTTTAATATTATCTAATTATGCATGTTCATTAATTGTAGTAATAGTGTGCCTTTATGATTTGCTTTTATTTTTGTTTTTATTTCTGATTTTTATCTATTTATGGTTGTTTTAATATTATCTATTTATATGTTTTTATAGCCAAAAGCCCCTGATGAAGGCATAAGCGAAACACAGCCTGTGTTGGGCCTGGCCAATTAAGTGAGAGTGTTCTAATAAAAAGTTCCTTCCTTGCTACCCACGGTTTTTTGACTGGTTCCATCACAAAACTATGCCCCAGGGATACCTGTATGTGGGCACATATACATGCATGCTTACTGTGGGATGACTTTTTTGCATGTTAAACAGCCTTTACCTGCTAAAAACCTTTATAAAACTTTACCTCCAAATCTATACCGAGGGTAATGTTGTAAGAGTTGCCTAGATTTACACGCCCATTTATGCAAGAAAAGCATGGCATTTTAATGGTTTCCGCACATCAATGGCTACTTGCATGCAGAATGTAGTCGGTCTCTATTCTGTATGCATGTGCTTTGGACTGGAGGCATCTACTTTCACTGTGGGTTATAGATAACTTACTTTTATGTGCAATAATTTATGTGCATTCTTAAAAGCTCTAGGCACCAGCATTTAAAACTGCCATAGGACAGACGTAATTGCTCAAGCCTAGTTTAACATCCATTTTTGACCACTTACACCTTAGCACGAACGTGCCTTTTTTTTATAAAATAGGTTTGAAACACACATGTGAAAGCATGTGTAAATCTAGGCAACTCTTATAAAACTACCCTCACCGTGCTCATTCCACAGGCACTACATCAAGGGGGCTATTTTAGAAGCCCTATTCAAGAACATGAGAAATGCCATAGTGGGTTAGATCAAGGTCCATCATGTCCAGTATTCTGTTTCCAACAGTGGCCAATCCAGGTCACAAGTACCTAGCAGGTTACCAAAAAGGCACACAGGTTCTGCAATTCTCATCTCAGGGTAAGCAGTGGATTTCCCGGGTTCTCAATGGTTTATGGACCTTTCCTCCAGGAACTTGTCCAAACCTTTTTTAAGCCCAGCTACACTAACGGCTTTTACTACGTCTTCTGGTACCTAATTCCAGAGTCTGATTACGCATTGAGTAAAAGAAAATTTCTCACTAGTCTTAAATGGGTTGCATTTTAGCTTCATTGCATGTCCCCTAGTCTTTCTATATTTGATGGTGTAAACAATTGATCTACATTTACCCATTTCACTCCATTCATTAATTTAGAGACCTCTATCATATCCCCCATCAGCTGTCTCTTTTCCACATTGAAGAGCCCTAATCTTTTAAGCCTTTTGTCATAGGCTATCCTTCCATCCCCTTTACCATTTTTGTCGCTCTTCTCTGTACCTTTTCTAATTCTGCTATATCCTTTTTAAAATATGGTGTCCAGAATTGTACACAATATTCAAGGTGCAAATATAGTGTATGGGCCAGCACAAACCCGTGTTAATGGCGGGTCATGTGTAAATAGCCATTGCAGAAAGGGTTCTAGTTACACAAGATTGTCTTCAGGGTCACTTTAACCATTAAAGGGGCCCTGGGCAAACATGTGGATGAGCCCCCTTTTATTTTTTTCCTTACTGAGCCCCACCCTTCTTTTCCTACCTGACCCCCACTGCCACCGCCCCTGTTTATCCGATGCTGCTGGCCCACTGCCGTAGCTTTCCTTCTCACTTCCAGCTGCATGCTCTGTCTTCCCTCAAACCTGATGAAGGCTGATGCAAGCACCCACCTACCTTCTTATGGTCCTTGCAGAACAATGCATATATGCTGGTGTTCTCTTCCTCCTCCTGGTCAGTGCAGGCTAATGGAAGTATGACACAAGGTATTTTCCTCCTTCTGGACTGAGTGAACATGCTGTTAAAAGTATAACAGGGAGGAGTGGCCTAGAGGTTAGGACATAGTACCTTACGCTGGAGGGCCAGGGGTTCAAGTCACACCTGGGGACAGCAATCTCAGGCTGGAGGGACTGGGGTTTCTAGTCCTATAGGTACTCCTTGTGGCCTTGGGCAAGCCACTTAACCCTCTGTTGCCTCAGGTACACATAGATTGTGAGCCCTTTGGGGACAAGGGAATGTATCCAATACCTGTTTGTAGTGATTGCATAATGTAAAACGGATTTGATTGAAGGATAAAGTAGTATAGAAAACCAGTTAAATAAATATTCTGCTATGGAGATGGCCAGTGCAAGGAGTCTAGGAACCTTAAGCCTTGCATGCTTCCAGTTTGCTTGTATATTTGATATTTTTCAACCACCTGACAAGTCCACCTCTACCTTTCTCACCGACTTGACTCCTGGCTCTCCTCCTTTTTGGATTCATCTTCCTCTTTCCTTATTCTTGGGGATTTTAACATTCAAGTTGATGTCCCTTTGACTCTTATGCCTTAAAACTCCTTTCCCTGACCTCCAGCTATGCTTTACCACTCCTACTCACAAGCATGGTCACTGCCTCAACCTTCTCTTTTCCTCCAACTGCTCATCTTCAAACTTCTCCACTTTAGTTCTTCACTTATCTGACCATCACCTGCTAACCTTCACCTTTAATTATCCCCCATCTCAATCTCACCCGATCTTTAGGAATCTTCACACTATCGACCTTTCAGCTCTCTTCACTGCTGTCTCGTCACCAGTTCAAACTTTTCCTACTGACCTATGCAAAACACAATGTGTGCCTTTAAGCCAGTACTGACTCCTGGCAACCCAACAGCTCCTGGGTTTTCTTGGCAGTGTGACTGGAAGTGTATTGCCAGGCCTTTCTTCTGAGGCAATGGAGGGTTAAGTGACTTGCCCAAGGCCCCAAGGAGTGGGAATCAAACCCTGGTATCTTGGTTACCAAGTTAGTGCTGTAACCATCAGGCTACTCCTTCACTCCTCCACACTGACCTATAAGTGCCTTCATTCTGCAGCTCCTCACTACCTTTCCTCTTTTATCTCACTCTACACCCCTCCTTGGGAACTCCGCTCCTCTGGCAGATCCCTTTTATCTGTGCCCTTCTCTGCCACTGCCAACTCCAGACTTCATTCATTCCACTTTGCTGCTCCATATGCCTTGAACAAACTACCTGATTCGGTGCGTCAGGCTTCTCCTGTAGCCCTATTCAAATCTAGGCTAAAGACGAACATCTTTAAGGCTGCTTTTGGATCCTGATGCCCCTCACTCTCTTCTTCACCACTTAGCATACTCTAGTCCAGACTTTTGCGATATTCAGATGAGCAGGGACTGTGTCTTATATCTATATGTTCAGCACTGCATACAACTTGTATCACTATACAAATGGTTAGTAGTAGTAGTAGAAGATATTTATTACAATAATATTGAACATAAAGAAACCTTTCAAGCCCTTATCCCCTCTAACCCTCCCTCCCCCTAGTTTTGATAATTAAACTAAAATAAAGATCATCATGATCCTACAATCTGCCACCAATGCTCCTGGAACAATCCTGTAAAAATATATAATTTGACATCATGAGATCACTATTCTTTCACCCTTTTATGATCAGCAATGGTACTCGCCCCATAAGGGTTGGTTATGAAAAATATCTCAGTGGCTATATGACCAAATTCTGGCCATACAGAAGGAAGATGTTGCATTTTTCCCTGGCTGAGGATATACAGCCATCAAATGGATTAAGTTACCCATGCAGCTAGCCTGCTGAAATAGCTGACCTAATTTTCAGTGGTTAAGTTATCCATTTAAATTTATGCTAGAATAATCATTCACTCATTTGAAATTCATTGGGTGGCTGAATACTTAACCCCATACATTTAAATGTTAAACCTTGCACAGCTATATAATGTAAATAGATTTCAGAAATCACATCACAGTGTCTGATGAATGTCCCATCTGTGATATTTCAGAAGAAATTATAAAAAAAATAAATTCGGTGCATACATTTATAAACGGAAAGAAATCCATACTGCATTGGTTGAAAGTAATCCTTGAAATGCCTGCCTAGCCCGAACTAGGATGTTCCCCTTCCTACTCATCATAGAAAAATCCAGTTTTGGAAAATCCAGCATTTACACATGTAAGTGGTGGCACTGACAAATGGAGGTTGCAAAATCGCTGCTTATCCCTGTAATAACCAACACTTATAGAGTCAAAATCCAAATATAAAAAAATAAAATAATCATTTATTTGAAATACAAAGAATAGTTTAAAAATATAAAAGTGGTAAAATATATAAACATATTAAAAATAATCCAACATGGCTAAGCTTTTGGATCTCCAACTTGAAACTCACAGAATAAGCACATAAAGATTGTACTGTACATATAAAAAATGACTTATCTGAATACAAAGGTTATATTGTTGAAAAGCCAGAATTTGTAAAAAAACTGTGCTTACAATAAAGTACCCCTGAAATGACTTGATCATTTTCACCCAGTCAGGTGTGTAAAGCAACTTATTCTCTAGATACACAAACTCCAGGTAATTGACAACATATAGGGCATTTTTACTAAAGGGTTCACTGTTAGTTCACATTGGAGCCGCAAAACAAACGTGGAGACCCACATAATTTTAGGGAGCATGTACACCCATCACCCTGCTGTTAGTGTATTGCTGAAGTGCCACACCATGCTAACTGGCACATGAGTGAACTGACTGCTACCTCGTGAAGTGGCATTAACAGGATTTATTTCTTTAACCAGACTTCTATACCTCCTTTCATAAAAGCATACCCACACTAACAGCAACATTCACGGTTAGCATGTGTCCTTAACACTCATGTTAACTGCATTGTACCATCAATGTCCACGTTCCACACCTAACCCGCCCAGTCCCACGCTACCCATTTAGCATGGGATTTTTAGAATGGGGCCTTGCACTGTTAGCATGGCACACTTAACATGTACCAAACCCCTTGCTAACAGCGCATGTTACTAAACATGCCCCATAGTTACAGTACCATAAACAATCAGAAGCTCCAAGACCATCAATCAAATGGTGATGTCACCAACGTTCTCTTGACCTGCAGAGAATATGTATGCCAGATGCCAAATATATGCTAACGGCTATGTTTACTAATGCTTAGCGTGCATTAATAGATATTAGCAAGCGTTAAGTACTGCCATGGCCAAAAGAGTAAGATAGGCCACTGCAGCACTTAGCATGCACTAAGCATTACTAAACATGGCCCTAAACCTCTGGATCTACAATTTGAAAGACCATTCGAGATTGAGAGAGGTCATGGAACCCCCTCTCATAAGACCAGCAGTGGTAAATTCCCCCATCCTATAATTCTGAAAATGCTTGGATACCCACAGGCACTGGAGATCCTTCAGAAGATAAAACTAAGTACCCTTGAAATATGGAGATGGTACCTGCCTTAACTTCCCCTTCCCTTCTATTTTCATTGTAGGAAATAGTCCTCATCTGTTCCTTGGGGCTCTGCACACATAAAATGCAGCATTGGCCAAGTCCTTGCGTCTGTTGTCGCATGGTGGCTTTGATAGTTTAGTCTTTGTTGACACTGCCTTCTAGAGAATTAGTTGCAAAACATTCTACATAGTACAGATGTATAATAACTGATAAAGCATTTTTCCATATAAGTAACATCTTTTGCTTGACATAAAGTCATGGAGAAGATGCTTTGAAGTTCTTCTTTCTTGAGGTCAATCTAAATATGACGCCATTGAGCATCATGTCACAGTTCACTTGAAAATGTTTTGTTAAGAGACTTAGGGAGTACATCTGAAATTAGAAACATGCGTGAAAAAAATGCTGACGCATTGGGGTAATTTCATAAGGCGCTGCATAAAGTTGCACACTATATGCATAAATCACAGTATTTCAGTGATTTACATGCATAATGCAGCTGGCCACAATGTTACAAGCCCAAAGCTATGTACTTTCACTGTGGGCATGTGCATATGTGGCGTTTAGGTGGAGCGTGGGCACAGCATACAAATGCACACGTAAATTATAAAATATTATCATTTTCATGCATTCCTTATAAATCTAGGCATTTTTGTGGAAGAAAATTTCATAAAGCCCCATGCAGTTAACAATTGTTTTTCTGCATGCATTTCACGTCTATTTTATAAAATCAACTACACATGCACTTGACGTTTTATAACGTCAAGTGCATGTGTAGTTGATTTTATAAAATAGACGTGAAATGCATGCAGAAAAACAATTGTTAACTGCATGGGGCTTTATGAAATTTCCTTCCACAAGGCCATAAAATAACTATGATTTGCCATTTCATGCTGTCTTTAAAACCAGAAGCCTTTCACACACCACCCCCCCCCCCCCCTTTCCTTTACTGGTTACATGGATGCCTGAATCACCTTGGCTAGACGGAGATGATTTTGTCGTGTCTTCCATGATTACAGAAATGTTACTGACTTGTCCAGTGTCACTAAAGAGTTAGGAAATGTCTCATGTACGTCTGTGATTTGTTTTTATTTCTTCTCTTTCCCTTGTAGTTACACTCTGCTGTGACCAGGATCCAGGTACAAAGGCCTGGTTTCAATTACACTTTTGCCCATATCTGCATTTTGAATAACGATAAGACCTGTGTAGTGGACGATGTAGTGCACATTCTGGAGGAATTAAAGACTGCGCGCTCCTTAAATCGAACAAATTTTATAATCACATATCCCATCACACAGTTAAAGGATGGCAGGGAAGTTTACAATGGTCACCAGCTTGGTGGTGTCACTGTCCACAGCAAAGACCGGGTCAAATCTGCAGAAGCCATTCAGATCACCTACTACCTTCAGGCCATCAACACTCTGAATGATTTGATAGCAGAAAAGTGGGAATCCATCTTCTGTGAGACAGTGGAACGTTTCCAGAGGTTGAACAGGGAAGTCAAAATGTATTGCTTTACCTCTTCTTCATTAGGGGAGGACTTTCAAAAGACCAGCAGAGTGTCCGAACAATATCTGATCACGAGTCTAGTCCTCATGGTTACGCTGGCCATACTCTGCAGTTCCATGCAGGACTGTGTCCGTAGCAAACCCTGGCTTGGCATCCTTGGATTGGTGACAGTGAGTTTGGCCACTCTGACAGCAGCTGGGATCGTCAATTTGACTGGCGGAAAATACAACTCCACCTTCCTGGGAATTCCTTTTATAATGCTAGGTAACAATCAGATTTTTTTTAATTTACTTGTTTGTATATTTAAAGCTATTTAATGAGTGACTTAAATAGCAAAGAGAATCAAATTGGCACTTAGACAGGCCTTAAGTAATGTGTGTATCGTTTGCCATGTTTCATTTTAATTTATCAAATTGCAAACTCACGTTATGTCTTGCAAGGAAGTGCCTCCAGTAGACTTATTTACAGTTATAGCTAGTAGGTCTTTCATTTCGTGGCGTACCTTATTTTAGTATGATTTTTAATGGTGGTAATTTTATACGGGACTTGAGCATGTGGGAAGTTGTTTAATGTGTTCAAATAGGTGCTTATAAAATTTCATGTGACTATATGAACATAAGAAAATAGTCACACAGAAACATGGCTTCTTCTGCTTTTACTAAAGCAAGCTACCTGGTAGTGCGGAGTTTAGTGCGCGGTTTGGGCGCTGCACTAAAAAGTAGCATGGGGCCATGCGCCAAAAGCTTGTAGCAGCGACTGGGTGGGATGGGGCGTTCCCATGATGGCGCACCTACTGCAGGCATTTATTACCGGCACTACCTGCTCTCAGCACAAGTTGGACGAATGCAACTAATGTTACCTTAGTGGGTGGCATTACTTGCACCTATGGCCGTTTTGTCACACTGAAGCATGGTAACTGCAGATGGACTGATGTTTCCACCCCCCCCCCTCCCCCTGCTTTAGCTCACAACCCTGCAGCCCACACGCGCATCACCAGTGTGTAGCTTAATAAACATGGTCCAAGAGGACCTTTTATGAAAGTGCACTGTGGTGTTGCACCAGAAGCACCAATAATGTGCAAATCTGCAGCACATTAGGGCAACGCCACAGCGTTAACTTACAGGAGCATGGAAAGCATGCAGCCCTGCTGCCATATGAAGAAAAATAGGCGCCAGTATCACGAATGGCACTGCTTTAAGAAGCATGTGAGACTGGGCAGAAATAGAGAAGGACTGCTCCTGCCCCCAAACATCATTGGACCACTACGGAGACCCCAGTAAGGACCAGGGAAGGGTTAGTGCAGATGGGGGGCCCAACCAGCTATCACTTCATATCTGTGGCAGGTTGAGGGGAGAAAACTGCCAGCCCAATGATGTTGGGTGCTGTCCAGGAAGGGGGATGTTGATCTTTTAGGGGGAGAAGGGGGGTCTTTATGGGTGCTGTAGATCATACAATCCATAGCACTGAATGTCTGCTTAAATTGAGGGGGGGGGGGGGCGGGGGCTGCAAGGAAGCCACTGCTGAGGGAAAGGGCATAGCAGCTACTATCACTTGTCTTTTCCCTGCTCCCTTGCCCCAGGCCTGCAGTTCCTGCAGTGATAGGTAGGGCAGGTACTCATGTGCTGCCTGTCATTGCAGGGAATGCAGACCCGTGCGGTAATTATAACCCCATGCGGTAACTGCAGGGCAGATGCTGGGCACGCCCCCTGTGATTACTGCACAGGATTTGCACCTAGCGCACGACACTTTGACACCGTGTGGCAGGTGGAAATCAGTTACTGCCTTTTAGTAAACATGCTCCTAATTGTTTGGGAATGGTAACTGATGAAATTAGTGTTTACACAAATAATTAGATGAAGTTTAAAAAAAATAGATAAAAAATGACTAGACATTTCTACAATCTAATATATGGAGATATTTTTATTTTTGTGGGAACTTATCATTACTATTTATATCTTAATGGTTGTAATTTATAAAATACATGTCTATGTACCTCTTCTAAAGAGCACATACATGCACACAGTTACACCTCTCTCAGAGCAGGTGTACATGTGGGGGCTCTCAGGGAAGCAGTTTATAGAGACACATAGGTGCATATGTTGCCTTTATAAAAGAGGCAAAAGATGTGTGCCTGTGAGTCTCCCTTGCATAGACGTCCAGTTATAAAATGATGCTCACTGTTAACAACTGCTCAGTTGGTTAGACATTAGTAATACTCAGAAAGACTTTGCATTTTCATATCAGATGCCGAGTTTCTACCAGACGTCTCATAGCAGCAGAATTCTATTAACTGAACACTCTCCAAAGAAAATTTAAATGTTAGAAATCCTTAAAAACAAAAATAGCTTCATTTATAGACTCAGGGGTCTGTTTACTAAACAGCAACAGAGGCGATCATGTGAAATCGGTGCCCTGGGCCCATTAAATAAAACAGGGCCACGGTACCAAGTTTGCACGACCGCCACTATTGCTGTTTAGTAAACAGACCCCTAAAATTGATCCAGAAACTATCTTAACTATGGGGTATGTTTACTAAAACCCCGCTAATGTGTGGGCCACGCTAGTGTGCAGGTGCCATATAAGGAGTGGGCGTTTCTTTCTGAAAAAGCAAAACCGGGATTTAAATATGCGCTAAGGTGCGCGGCGCCCATGTGCGCCCCGCACATTAGCACATGAGAAAGCTGCGCGGGAGGCATAAGTGGCACGCTAATGTACAAGCAGAAGAGCAGAGCCACAGCACAATGGTTAAGACACTTACCAGTGGTGCAGGGATCAGGGATTCAATCCCCCACAGTGCCCAGTGAAGATAGCTGGCTGAGGCATTATTTTAGGAGGCATTTCAATATTGGGCGGCATAAGGTGGCGCGCTGATGCACAAGCACAAGAGCAGAGCCACAGCACAATGGTTAAGACACTGACCAGTGGTGCCAGGATCATGGGTTCAATCCCCCACTGTGCCCAATGAAGAACACTGGCTGAGGCATTACCTATTATGGGTAAGTTTGCTTTAGGAGGCATTTTATTTGTTATTTTAATTACTACTACTAGCAAACGCACTCTCAAAGCATGTTAACATAAGGCGCCCCATAAGGCACATTTTAAAGTGCACTGTCCGCCAAGGCACCCTAGAATGTTGCTGATAGGGCGCTTTATAGAGTGCCGTATGAGTTACCGCAAGGTCACAGCAATGTTTTTGATGGCAGCACTGTGCAGTTTAAGGAATGCACAACATAAGTAGGTGTGCTGACATGCAAGGAGGAGCAGCAGTGTAGCACAATGGGTAAGGCACTGACTGCTGATACAGGGTCATGAGTTTGCTCCCCAGTATGCCTAATATATAAGGCTGGCTGTGGCATCAGCTTTGCAATGTAAGTATTTTTTCCTGTAGCACTTTAGTTGTATTTATTAATTGCTGCCAGCAAACAGGTCCTCACGTGCCGTAATTGAAGGTGCCGCATAAGGCACCCTATAAGGCACTCCATAGGGCACATTATAAAGTGCACTGTCCGCCACGGCACCCTAAAATGTCCCCTATAGGGCACCCTATAAGCTGCTCCACAGGATAACGTATAGTGCACCTTATATGGACGGTAACCATAAGGTAACCTATAGGGCGCCCTATAAAGCGCCCTCTGAGGCACCTTATGGGTACAGTACGATGAGGGTGTTTTTGCTGGCAGCAATAATGTACATTAAAAAGAGATAGTGCTCTGGGCAGTCCCATCAAATAACCCCACTGTGGGTTTGAACCCATGACCTCGGGCTCCACAGGCAGTGAAGTAACCATTGTGCTACAGCCCTATAGCTGCTAGCAAGCACCTGGCTGGCTGCAGAGGGAGTGCACGTCACCACACAGACAGTCTGCTGTGGTCACCAGGATAGGGTTAGCCCACCCGTACCCATGATGCACTGCACATGCAAATCAGCTGTCCACAGATAAACACAAGATGGGGAATGCACCCCCACAGCACCTCGGCCTGGTAGGGGGTACTGACCATGTGTTTTACTGGCACAGAGTAGCTACACACCATCACATTGTGTGGGTACTGTGCCCACCCTGAGGCGCCCAGCACCAGGTCCACAGCACCTTCCATGGCTGAAAGAGGCCATGCCGGAGGTCCAAAGCAGTGTTAATGTATGAGATAGGTAGTTTTTTTGCAGAAACACCTTGGATATCTCTGTCTGCCTCAGTCAGGTGCAGCCCCCATGGACCCCCAAGTGGGCCATGCACCACCACCCCTCCCCCTGGGCCGAGGGTGGCAGACAGGGCCCTCCATCAACAGATCCACATTCTACCTCCCTGCAATGGTGGCAGTAGAGGGAAGCATCAACCCCAGTCCTGCTGGGGAACAGACACCCCAAAGGGCAGTACAATGCAGCTCTGTAAACATCCATAACAAAACAGCAGACAGACATTAGACCTGGACATGCTAAGCTGCACCCCACCACTATCTGATATTCTCCTGCAGCAAGCCTTCAGCCACTGTACCCTGCAAGCCACTCCATCAAGACACATACCAGCTGCAAACATTCTGCTAGCTAGTCCATCATGCATGTTCCCAGTGGAAATGCATGCACCCAAAACTGGGATGTCAGCATACACAACAAGCAGATAAATCAGTGACTGGGCCCCAAAAGGAAACCCATAAATATCACATGAGAGAAATACTATATAGCACTATGGGGGTGCCTAGCCATGCTGTCATCACTGCACAGTCAGGGTGAGAGTGATCCCCCAGCAGGACATACTGAGGTCACCCTGTCTGTGTAGGTGGTGGCCGGGCACTACAATGTCCCAGCCAGTGCCCTATGCCCTGTGCAGATGCATCCTAGCCAGGTCACCCTGTCCGAGCTATACCCATGGTACCTTGCTCCTCATTATGCACATTGGCAGGCCAATACTGGCAACAGTGCTGGCAGTGTGGGCTGTGGAAGGTGTTTGCAGCCACCACACACTGTATAGACCAGGGGTAGGGAACCCTGGTCCTGGAGAGCCGTAGACCAGTCAGGTTTTCGGGATATCCCTAATGAATATTCATGAGACATATATGCATTAGAGATATCCTGCCAACCTGACTGGTTTGTAGCCCTCCAGGGCTGGATTTGGAGACCCCTGCCTTACACCTCTGTTATTTATGATTGTGAGTGGGCAAGTTACAGATGTCCTAGACATCGAAAGGGTATATAGAATGTGTCACATTCCTCCTCGATTCTCACCACCACCAAAAAGTTGTCTAATAGACAATATTTTGGTGGTGGTGAGAAGTGAGAAGGAACGTGACAAATTCTATCTAACCTTTTTGATGTCTTGGACATCTGCACCTTGCCTACTCACAATCGTAAATGACAGAGGTGTAAGGCAGGGGTCTCCAAATCCAGCCCTGGAGGGCTACAAACCAGTCAGGTTGGCAGGATATCTCTAATGCATATATGTCTCATGAATATTCATTAGGGATATCCCAAAAACCTGACTGGTCTATGGCTCTCCAGGACCAGGGTTCCCTACCCCTGGTATAGACAGACACACACTCCCACACCTATGCCAGCATTGTGCTACTATAGAGGAGTTTAGCAGCCCTGCCCACCACAACAGTCCTGGGCACAGTACAGGCATGGATATGCTATGCAATACTGTTGGGGGTCACTCCCCAGGGTGGTAAACACTGTCAGAGACCAGATCTGAAGCATACACCGCAGACATCAGAAAGATTGTTATGATGGAGCTCAATGAGCAAACTGTGCTTAATGTAGGACTTGCTATCTGCCAGTAATCATAGGAAACGTTTGATAGGTGTGTATCGTATACCCAGGTGTAGGGTGGCATTGCTAAGGTATGCAAGTGCTAGTATTGGGAGATGCACGCAGGGCCCAATGTCCTGCCTCTCCAGGAGGCATTAGCCAATGGGGCCTGTGGCTGTGGGTGTGGGTGTGTCTGGCCCTGTTGGCTGCTGCTTTACTGCAGAGGTTCCCAACTCCAGTCCTGGTTTGCCAAACACTGTTCGAGTTTTCATGCTGTCCCTCATGAATATGCATGGATACATCTGCATACGATGGGGGTGGTGCATAGATATGCAGCACAGGCATCTTTATTAGAGGCAGCATGGAAACTGAATGGTGTTTGGCCCTACAGGACTGCATTTGGGGGATTCTGCCGTAGGTAATGCACATTTCTATGGTGTTTGTGCTGTGTAGGGTAAAATAGAGGTTTTTGACCCATGCTTATGGTCTTAGCAATAATGGTTCAGTCTTTACTACCATGTTTTCTTCATGGGTAAAATAAGGAGACTGGGTTGGCAGGAGTCCCAGCTGGGATTTGAACCTGTGACCTTCTAGTCCTAAAGGCACTGGCTGTGTCCGCTGCACCACCGTCTTAGCACAAAAATAGTGCATTCCCTGGGGAGTCCATGGCTGTTTGTCAGACAGGGCCTGTCTGTTGGAGGGCACTGCACCCACGTGAAGGGGGCTAGGCCACCGTCTGCTGTGGGCAGCAGCCACTGCCCCCTCCACCAACGGTACCCCTCCGCCACCATGCTGACATGGCCTTATATTGCTGACAGCATCACAGCTAAATGATATGTGGCCCTCCAGGACTGCATTGAGGGGACTGTGGTCTAGGTAATGCGCATGTTTCTGGTGTCTGTGCTCTGTAGGGTAAAATAGAGGTGTATGGACCATGCTTATGTTATCTGCAAAAAAGGTTGATCTTTACTATTATGGTTTAGTGGTGGGTAAAATATGGGGATTGGGTTTGCAGGAGCCCCAGCTGGGACTTGAACTGGTGATTTTTAGCTCCTGAACACACTGTCTGTGTTCACTGCACCACACTGTGGCCCCAGAAACAGTGCAGTCCCTGGAGATAGTAAACCTGGCCAAAGGAGTCATACACCCTGCTCTGCACAATTTCACTGTGGGATCATTCACCTTGTATGGGGACGGAGCGTAGACCCTTCTAAAATTCATATTTCTTTTTTGGGGCTTTCTTGGGAGTGATTTTTGATGTTTTCCATGACTATCACTATTGCCCAGATGGATTATAATTTATTAGAATTTTGTTGTGGTCATTTTCAATTTTTATTTGCTATTTTGTTCTGTGCACATGTATCACACTGCTCACGTTTTGTAGGTTTCCCTGGTTTTGCTGTACATTGCTGACAGAAATGGTTTCTCTTCCCTTTAAATCGGCTCTACCGCGAGGTTTTCACTCGCGGTATTTTTTTCATCGAATTTCAGCCCCGCTCCTGTGCGGGGAGCCTCTCCCCTCCCACTCTCCACCCATTGACCCCGTCTCTCCGCCCCTGGGGAGCCTTCCTCCGCCCTCCGGGAGCCTTTCCACGCCTCTATCGCTCATTTGCGTGACGTGCACATGAGCGGGCCCGTTAGTGCGGCGCGCACGTGTGCGGGGCACAAAAACGCACTATTAGCGTGCGCTAAGGTACCTTAGCGCATGCTCAAGTGCGCCCCGCACAATTGCGCGGTTTTGTAAACATACCCCTATATGTTTTGCTCATTATTGATTTAGTTGATTTGTATTTTATCACTTCCTGAAGACCTAGCATGTACCCACTTTCTGAATTTCATTTTATGGAATTTTTGGAAACGTTTATTCAACTTTATACTTCTCTCACTACATGTTTGCAAGTTTCCTTGCCTCGTGTTTGCTTGCATTAAAGCATTTTGTTGTGAGCAAGGTGCATTAAATTCAATGCGGTTCATTGGGATTATGCGTAGCCTGGTTACTTCTTTAGCATTTTTAATCGAAGCACAACTATAGAACAAAATATATATGGAAAAGTCTGTTTGGACAGCCATGCACAAGCTAAAATCCAAAAACGGAACCAGATTAAGGGGGAGTGTGAAGCGCTGGTCAGGAATCTCAAGGCAGGATAACAGAAGAAGCTGAGTAAATATGGGGAGAGGAATGATTCCAGGGATAAGAAAGCAGAGGCGAGAAAGAACAAAGATGGGCAAGAGCAGAGCAGAGAGAGGCTGGGAAAGGAGAAATGGCCATCATGAAGTATACGAGGAGGAAAAAGGGGAAAACCAGCAAAAGTCACTATGAGTACTGTTTGTTTATTTATTTATTTACCGCCATTAAACATGAAGTAGGTTATTTTTGGTTACTCATGTAAATATGATGCTTAACATGAAAATCGCATTCCTGTATATAAGGCCATTTTAGGAAAGGTCCATTTCTATATCATGTCTATAGGGCATGTCAGGGATGTGTCAGGGGCATGGCTCCAAACTCTACACACGTATCCTCGATTTCATATAGGGGATGCATATGTAAAACTAGATCCACGTCCAGATTTACACCTGTTCCCTTACACCATTGGGAAAAAGGTGTTCCTTTTGCCCTTCCCAATGTTAGTTCCCTCTCTTAGTCGCAAAGAGGAAAGGCCTCTGTAGTTAAGTCGCGGGATCTACATGTCTGCATTTGCAAAACAGCAAAGATACTCATGTAAGTGCCGACATTCATGTGTGTCAATTAAGTTGCCGTGTTTCTGGTATTAATTTTCACACATGTATCTTTGTGAAATGACTCTTCCCATGGGTGTTTCCTTCTTTGATTAAAAACGCAGATCCACAGTAAGGTGTGAAGATATGTCGATTTTACATCAGACTCACGTGAGCCCATCCTTTCCTCTAAATTTGACATAGATCTCATGATGGTTTCACTTGGACATCACTACAACCACAAAGGCTGTAAAGCTAAAAGAAGGAGTCAAAGGAGCAGAGTGAGGACTAGATAAGAGAGGTAAAGTTTAGAGTGAGCTGTAAATAAAGGCAATAGGGGAGATAAGATCAACCATCAGCAAATTGCAATAGTGAAGCTGGGATAGGAAGGGGGAATGGATAAGAGATTTTTATAGCCTATGGGGTAAAGCAAGAATAGATGCAACACAAAAGAGTACTGACCAGACAGAGGAGTACTAAAATATGTGAGCTGATAAAGAAAAAGAGTAGTCACAGATAACAGAAAGGCTTTGAAGTTGGAAAGAAATATCTTTCAGAAGAGACACTTCTGATAGAGGGGTTAGATAAATTTGAGATAATCAGAGATAGCAGAGAACCCAGAGCAAAGGCGGGAGTAAGCTGAAGGAGTAGGAGAAGTGAAGGAAAGAGACCGCAGGGAATCATCAGCATAACGATAGACTATTTGTAACTCTCTATGAAAAGGACCTCGTTCTAATACCAGAAGTGGCAGGTGTGGCTTTACAGTTATTAATTTTAAAAATATTCTCCCTTTGAGCTTCATGTACCAACGTGCAAAGCGATTTTGCAATGGGCCTTCAAGAAAATACCATATAAAATGGACTGAAAGACACAAATATGCTGACACTTTGCACATTTTTGAAAACTTTTTGCCCCTTGCAATAATTAAAATTTCACTTGTAATCCAATATATGTAAAATCTTACTATAATTCTGAATTAATGAGCTGCTGTCATGAGGTACCATATAAAGGAGATTATTAATTTAGAATTCAGCAAACAAACTGTGAAATCTTCACAGGTCAATTTTTCACCTTAGTGAGGTATAATTATCTTTTTTGGCCAGGCCTCATAGCTAAATTTCTGGTAAAAGCTTCCTATGGAACTGATTTGTATGCCTAGCAAATTTTCACCAAAAATAAGCCACTAATCCACAGCAGATCCCACAGATTAATACAACAGCTTCCTAGTCATTGTATAAATATGGTGAAAATCACATTCTACACTTCACACTGTGGTAAAATAAAGAAAAAAAGGTACTTTTGGAGCATGCAGTTAATGAGATTTATAACCTGATTGCTCCCACCTACTTGTACATTATCAAACAGCATTTCTTAGAGGTTTATGGACCAAAGGTTTTCTCTCATGTAGTACATAGGCCCCATAATCGACTGGTTCCAGTGAGGAGGCTATGGTTTCTGTTATGAATGTTCCTGGGAAATTAATAGAGTTGTAAGTTGTAAAGCTTTGTGTCATTTTGCCTCACATGTTTACGGCATGTTTGATATAGACTACTAGACTCTTGGAAGGCCTTACAGCTTCCATAGGCCTTCAGTCTGTGTCCAAGAACAGAATGTTTGCACAATACTGCAAACAATTACAATTCTGTCTACCTCCCACTTCCTCCATTCCCTCTTCTCTTCAGTGCTGTAATGTAATCTGTGAATCACTTGTATCTTCAGGCAACATCAAGCTTTGTCTTTCTTTCCTCATTCAATTTTGACCTACCTTCCAAAAGCTAGTCAAGAAATGTATTAAGCTAATTCAATTAAAAGACATCGCCTTATACATTTTTGGGTCAATATTCAGCCTCTGCAGACAGCTTTATTTAAGCATCAACTGCGGCAGTTAAATGAAATACAGATATTCAACACCGGTATCTGGATTGCACCTGGCGCCGAATATGCTTGCAGTGCGTTCAGTGCCTCGTTATGTGTATAACGGTGATGTTTGAGCAGACCTGATTTTATCTGAATGGCTATCTGGATAGCAGACTCAATATTGCCCCTCACTAGATAATTTGCTGTTCCACCCTGAAGCCACCCAGTGTGCTGAAGCCACCAAAGCGGTCTGTACGGATATTCAGCGGCATGATCCGGAGAGATCTACTGAATGTCCGCAGACAGCAGCAGCTAAAGAAAATATACAGATAATGGCAGAACTTACCCAGATATTTCCCTTTGAATATTCTATTTGTTTGTACAACCTTAGTTCTGGTTATCCTGCATAGCAATTTATTTTATGTGCAGGGAATGCCACGTGATGTGGTATCACTTTGCCGTTTTCAGTACGTGGAGCTCGATTCCGAAAGGGGCACTTCCGAGCCGTCTGGACAGCCCCGAGCAGGACAGGCCCACTGGGACCCGATTCTGTACTGCGGGAACAAAATGTTCCCGTGACATACAGAATTGGGCCTGAGGACAGCCTGGCATGCCCTTGCATGCCTGTGGGGACATCCTCCCCACAGGCTCCCCTGGAGCCTGTGGCACAGACCCCCTCTTCGC
This sequence comes from Ichthyophis bannanicus, assembly GCA_033557465.1. Lineage (NCBI taxonomy): Eukaryota > Metazoa > Chordata > Amphibia > Gymnophiona > Ichthyophiidae > Ichthyophis > Ichthyophis bannanicus. Next base: position 886,863,138 of record CM066035.1, on the reverse strand, counting down.
AGCCGCTTGACCCATGGCTGGCCAACCGGGACCTATATCGGGAGGCAGGGATCCCCCTGAACCCGGCTCCGGGGGGATCTCCGGCCCCGATCGCCAGGTCAGTGCTGATTATTCCACCTTCATGGTAGAATAATCAGCACGTCTCCTCTGACCCCACAGAATGTACATGGCCGTGATCTGAAGAGGCCCTGAACATTCTGCCGCCTCGGCTCGCCCATGCTCCATCCACACCCCGCCCCCCACCAGCTCTCCCCATCCTGCTGCTATAGCCATGTGGGGAGAGCTGGAGGGGAATTGGGGCAGGACAGCTTGTAGGTCTGCATGTCCCACCGGGATGTGTAGCCCTGCAAGCCGTGATTCAGAATCAGGCCCACAGCCTCTTCACATCTTTTTCAAAGAGCTAAAATTCCATAACAGTCTTTTTACTAAAGTGCAATGTATGGTTAATGTGCTATTTAGTGTACAGTGACTGTCAGCGTGGGGTATGGTTGCCATTAACAGGGGCAGCTTTATAATGAGGCCAAGTGAGGCGGTCACCTCAGGCAGCAACTTTTGGGGCGGCAAAAAATGCCCCCAAAAAGGCCACCTCACTCAGCCTTCAAAATTAAAAAAAAAAAGGACTGGACTAGCTGCTGCCGCTGCTTCTCAACAGTGGCAGAATCAACCACTCTGCACCCCCCCCCCTGCTGTCCTGGAAAAGCGCCGCAGTTGCCTTACCGGTGCCCCGGCTCACTTTTGCAGAGCCACGAAAAGGAACAGTGTTTCCCTTCTTTCCTGTGGCTCTGTTAAAGTTGAGCCCGCCGGCGCTGAGGGTAAATGAGGCATTTCCTGTCTTGCTGGTCCAGTGTGCAGTTTCAGGAGTTATGGTGGGGTTGCTAAGCCCTTCTTGGTGTTTATGTTGGAGTGGGAGGTATTGTGTTGGGGTCACAAGTCCCTCTTTTTGTTTCAGAGTGTGGGAAGTGTTGTGTTGGGGTGTCAAGTCACTCTTGTTTTTGTGGAAGTGGGAGATGCTGCATGGATGTAGTTGAGCCCCTCTGTTTGGCATATTAAGCGGCCTGTTTCCTAGGCTCTGCACTGTTAACATATGAGCATAAGAAATGCCATACTGGGTCAGACTAAGATCCATCAAGCCCAGTATCCTGTTTCCAAAGTGGCCAATCCAGTTTACAAGTACCTGGCAGGTTCCTAAAAAGGCACACAGGTTCCACAAAGCTTGTCTCAGAGCAAGCAGTGGATTTCCCAGGTCCTCTTTAATAATAGTTTATGGACCTTTCCTCCAGGAACTTGTCCAAACCTTTTTTAAGCCCAGCTACACTAACAGCTTTTACTGCATCCTCTGGTAACTAATTCCAGAGTTTGATTACGCAGGGCCATAGGCTAACGGCAGGGAGGCACATACATTCCCCTGCAGTTACCGCATTTCAGAGTGGCAAAACAGCTGCCGGTGCAAATAAGACCACGCACTGAGGTGGCATTAGTTGCACTCACGCTACTTGCGCTCAGCCATTATGTTAGTTTCTGCTGACAATGCAGACGCCTGTGTGTGAGAGTTCTTTCTCTCACTTCACTCTGCAGTAAAGTATAATTTTGGGAAAGTATTAATTATAGTGATGCTTTTGGATGGGCTCCTTATATGAGTATTGGAAGTTGGTGCTGATATGGTATGGTAGATTTGCTCTATAGATACTCAGTGACTTTGTTAAAGGGTTTTGTATTAGTTCATAATATGCCTGGTATTGGAGAATATTTGTTGTTGCTGTTAGTAAGATGATCAGAATCAGATTTTATTTTTAGATATTGAGTTCTGTGGGTGAATGTCCTGGTTCTGCTCTGCACCCACTGTTGAAGGCGGTTCTGTGGATGAAAAATATATGTTCAAAAAGAAAAAGCAAGAACCATAATGAGGTTTATAGCAACAAAATAAAAATGAGTTATAATTTAGTTTTATAAACTGTGCTGTGGTTCTCACTCTCTTTTAGTTCCCTCCATTTCCTCCATATAATCTAATTGGCTTTTTGGTTTGGTTCAGTCCCTGACTGGAGTTTTGAGAAAGCCCCTCCACCCCTCCCCCCATGGGGGGGGGACATCTCATCCTTCGCCTCAGGCAGCAGATTGCCTTGAGCCGCCCCTGACCATTAACACAGAGACATGACAGGTATTGCATGCTAATTGCCATGGCAACCATCAGTCGCATGATGGGACAGGGAATGGAGAGGTTAGAGTTGGAGATTGGGCACAGAGAGCACATTGCAGGGAACACATCATGCTTTGTCAATGCTGCAATTAATATAGGTGCACTAAACGACACCTCAATGGGGGGCATTAAGTGCACGTGCACTAACTGCGAATACCACTGTCGTGTATTAGCTGAACATAAGAACATAAGATATGCCATACTGGGTCAGACCAAGGTCCATCAAGCCCAGTATCCTGTTTCCAACAGTGGCCAATCTAGGTCATATGTACCTAGCTGTATTTTGTTTTAAGTATTTAGCTTGCGCCCTTTTCCAGTAGAGGTTCAAGGCAAGTTACATTCAGGTGCAGTCTGTCTTTCCCTGTTCCCAGAGGGCTCACAATCTAAGTTTGTACCCGAGGCAATGGAGGGTTAAGTGACTTGCCCAAGGCCACATGGAGTGCCAGTGGGATTTGAACCTTGGCTTTTCCGCTTCTAGGCTACTAGGCTACTCCTCCACACCTAACCTGCCCATGCGCTAAATTGGAGGCCGCGGGCCCACGTGCCCGTTGGCCGAAGGTAACCGGGGGGGCGGAGTGGCGCGGGCCCCCGGGAAGGCGAGAGGCGCGTGCCCGCGCGAAAAGCTTACATTTAAATTCATTGGCTCCCGCGGGCCTGGGCGGCCGCAGGAGCCAATGAGGTCGGCAGGGCTCAGGGGTAGAGAGGGAGCGTGCAGGCAGACGTCAGTCCTTGCGGAGCTGGGTGAAGGAAGGGCGCCTGTCTGCAATTCGCGCGGTCGCGATCACCTTTTTTCTGGCCTGGACGTTTGAGGCCCGCAGCGGTCCGACGGTGGTGTGCGGCGCGCTGCCCGGGAGAGCTGGTCCAGACTTCGGCGGGAGCTGTCTGTGTGCGGTGCTCTGTCCAGGGCGCGTCAGAATCTCCACGGCGGCTGGCTGATCAGGTGCTGGGAGGGGCTATTTGTGATTTGGTCCTGCTCTCTGCCTGTTGCCGTTGACTAAGTTTTCTCTTGTGTGCAGTTTGGTGCTCTGTCAGTTTGGGATGGGGGGGCTGGGGGTGGTGGCACAGGGGGCAGGGGCCAGAAGGGGGGTAGGAGGCCCATGGGTAGGGGTTTGAGTGGCTCCGGAGGACGGATTAAGGGGAAGGAAAGGGCCCCGCGGCAGGCTGGCCCGGGAGGCTCGGGCAGGCGGGGTACAGCCGCGCCCTCTGGTGCTTCTGGGCGGTCCCGGGGGGGCAGGGCAGGCCGTGGGCGGGGGGTGGCGCCAGGGCTATGCGTGGGGATGGGCCCGGGGGGAGTAGGGCGGCAGGGGCCCAAAGGGGGGCGGCTGGCAGTGCTGTTCCGCCCCCGTCAGCTGCGGACTCCTCAGGGGGGTGGGGGCGACGCAGTGCCCGGCAGGTTGGCAGACTTCGGTGGGGAGTCAGGATGCGTGGGTTGGGGGGGGCACTGGGGTTGGCCTATGCTCCCGGGGGGTGCGGGGTTGTCGGGTTGGGACTATTGGAGGGGAGGGGGTCAGGGACCCTCCAGGGGGGATTGGACGGGGCCATGGCAGCTCCCTTGGGGTTTGTCCGGTTCCCCTGCTTTTTTGCCGGTGTCTCCACAGGTGCAGACCGGCGACGGGAGGGGCGCAACTCCCAGTGGTGAGGCCTCGGCGCAGAGTACGGGAGCGGCTGCGGGTGAAGTGCCAGTCCCGGAGGCGGAAGAACGGCGAGAGGTAGCGGCGACGGAGTCATCAACCTTATCACCTGTCGGGCCTACCCGGAGTTCGGATGCTGGTGAGTTGCATGCGCATTTAGCTGAACAGAGTGGGGCGGAGGGCCGGGCGAGGGAGGTAGGGCGCAAAGCGAGAAAGAAGAGTCGTCACTCGCGTAAGCGACGGCGGCGGGGGGGCTCCTCTTCGTCTTCGTCTTCTTCTTCATCGTCCTCATCGGGTGGTAGGGGGGGGCGCTCGTCCCGGCGCAGGGGGGGATGGGGTAGTAGGTGGTGGCGGGGGGGCTACGCTGGCTTCTTTTTCGGAGCTTTGGGAGGGGGTCCCGCGTAAGCTGCGGCGTAGGATATGGAAGCGAAAATATCTCGACATATTCCAACTCCTGGAGGGTAGGAAGCATTCGGGGGAAAGCAGGCGCAAGCGGAAGGCGGACGAGAAGGCGGGCAGGGTCAAGAAGACTTCTCGGAACGTCCTCAACTGGACGAGAGCCTTCCTGCGGTTGGCTAGCGTTTGGGGTCAGCGCTTCCCGGGGCAGTATGGGATGTTGCTGGCCTATGCTGACTCTATTCTGGAGGCGGCGCAGACTCATGAAGGTTGGGCTTGGCTCAACTATGATGAGAAGTTTCGGGATAAGATGGAGGAGAACCGCGCATTGTCGTGGGGGACACAGGACATCAGCTTGTGGTTAACGCAGATGTCGGCAAAAGGGGGGGGCGGTGCTGGAGGGCAAAAGGGGGTCCCCAGCATGGGGGCCTCAGCTGGGCGGCTCTTTCGGAGTGGCCCGGCTCCCGGGTTGCAAAAAGGCGCGGGCGAGGGAGCCGGGGACGTCTGTTGGCGCTTTAATAAGTCGGCGTGCCCCTTTCCGGACTGTAAGTTCCGGCATAGTTGCTCCATCTGCGGGGGTGGGCACTCCGCACTCCGTTGTGGCAAAAAAGTGCCTAACCCTCCTGACGCAAAGCAATGACTGTGGGATGGAGTTGGCCCCTACCCCGATTCGTTTGGCAGCACTCAGGCCCTGGTTGCGGCGGTATCGGCGGGTCAAGGCGCGACGGGTCTTGGAAGGGGGTTTCCAGTTCGGGTTCCCCATACCGGTGGTGGGGGAGGGGGGCCCGGCGAGGGCGCGCAACGCCCCATCGGTTAAGCGCCTGGCGCAGGTGGTTAGGGGTAAGCTGGCAGCTGAGCTGGCCTTGGGGAGGATGGCCGGGCCTTTTGAGGACCGGCCGTGCCGGAATTTCATCGTGTCGCCTTTGGGCATTGTCCCGAAGAAGGAGCCCGGGAAATTCCGGCTGATTCACAATTTGTCTTTCCCAGTGGGTGCCTCGGTGAATGATCTTATCCCAAAGGAATTGTGCGCTGTGCGTTACGCGTCATTTGATGAGGCCGTACGTTTGGTGCGCGAGTGTGGGCATAGGTGCTTGCTGGCAAAGGTGGACATTGAGTCCGCTTTTCGCTTGCTGCCGGTACATCCTGGATCCTTCCATTTATTGGGTTTCGCGTTTGAGGACCACTTTTACTTTGACAAGTGCATGCCGATGGGCTGCTCTATCTCTTGTTGTTACTTTGAAATGTTTAGTTCCTTCATGCATTGGGCTCTCGAGGTGTCCGTCGGCTCTCGCAACGTGGTCCACTATTTGGACGACTTTCTCTTCGTCGGTGCAGAGCGGTCTGGGATCTGTCGGCAGCTGCTGGAGGGGTTCACGCTTCTCGCGCGGGATTGGGGTGGCCCTTTGGCGGCGGGCAAGACGGAGGGCCCTTCCACGCGCCTTACTTTTTTGGGGGTGGAATTGGATTCGGTTGACATGGTGGTGCGACTGCCACCCGCCAAGGTAGTGCGGTTGCGGGTGTTAGTGGCGAACATATCAGGCACGGCGAAAGTCACCTTGCGGGAGATGCAGGCATTGCTAGGCTCCCTTAACTTCGCTTGCCTGGTCATCCCAATGGGCAGGGTGTTCCTACGTCGACTGGCGGCGGCTACTGCGGGTGTGCGGCGTCCGCATCACCGTATCAGGGTTTCACGGAGCATGCGGGCGGATTTGGGGGTTTGGGACCAGTTCTTGCGGGACTTTAATGGGGTTACCGTTCTCCTGGCTCCGGAGGTGTCTACTTTTGAGTTGCAGATCTTCACGGACGCGGCGGGCGGGCTTGGACTTGGTGTCTACTTCGGAGGTGCATGGTGTGCCGAGCCGTGGCCGGTGGCGTGGCTGGCGGCGGGATTAACCGACAGCATCACGTTCCTGGAGCTGTTCCCCATTTTGGTGGTTCTGGAGCTATGGCCAGAGCGGCTGCGTAATAGACAGCTGCTGTGGTGGTGCGACAACGAGGCGGTGGTGCACGTTATCAATCGATACGCGCCGCGTTGCCTGCGAGTGGCGGCTTTGATGCGGGAGGTGATTTTTGCATGTTTGCAGTTGAATGTATTTGTGCGGGCCCGGCACGTGCCAGGATATGCTAACCAAGTCGCTGATGCTCTTTCTCGTTTCAAGTGGGATCTGTTCCGGCGTTTGGTGCCAGAGGCGGACCCGGTGGGGCGATCGGTCCCCGAGCGTTTATGGCAGCTTGGCCTCCAGGTATCCTGAGTTTGCTCCAGTGCTCGGTGTCGTCGGCGACCTGGCGCTCTTATTGTAAGGGCTGCGACAGCGTGGTGGACTTCTTAGTGCCGCGCGGCTGGCATCTGGGTCCGGTGTCTGAGCATCTTATTGGTGCGTACATCGTGGCAGCGAAGGCTGCGGGCTTGGCGAAGGCAACGGTGCGATCTCACCTTGCCGGTTTTGCATTTTTCTCAAGGGCTGCGGGGTGGGCTGTGCACCATTGGGGGTTTCTCTCTCGCCGACTCTTGCTGGGGTGGGAGCGCGTTACCCCGGCTCAGGTGGACGCCCGTCGTCCAATTACCCCCGATCTGTTGGAGCGCTTGATTGAGGCCTTGCCCACCGTGGTTCAGTCTGGATACGAGTCGGTGCTGTTCCGGGCTGTGTTTTGTTTGGCTTTCTTTGGAGCCTTCCGGTCGGGGGAATTGGTGGCGCCCAGCCGGGCCGAGGGGGGTGCGGCTCTGCTCCTTCAGCATGTGCGTCTGGCGCAGGGTAGGCTGAGCATATGGCTGGCTAGGTCCAAGACGGATCAGCGAGGGAGGGGGGTGTGGGTCAATTTGGGGCCATTGGTGTCATCCGCGCTTTGTCCCGTAGCGGCCATGGCCGCTTACTTGCGGGTGCGCCCGGCAGCGGGCGGCCTGCTATTTGTTCATGCGGATGCGCGGTGGGTAACGCGGTTCCAGTTCACGGCGGTGCTGCGGTTGGCGGTGCGGCGGGTCGGTTTAGCGCCTGGAGACTTCGCCCCGCACTCCTTCCGAATTGGGGCCGCTACTAGTGCAGCGGGGGCTGGCTTGCCGGCGGCGGAGATTCAGAGGATTGGCCGCTGGAGTTCCAATGCCTTTAAGGGATATGTTCGTTTGTGAGCCTGGCTAGCTGGGTATCGGGTTCTGGGTTGCTAACTGTGTTTTTTCTTTTAGATGGGATTGCACTGCCTTGGGCCTGCTGGATCATTGGCCATTCGTTTGTGCATTGGGCCGGCCAGCAGGCGGCGGGGCGGCCACTCGGGGCGAACCTTGGACTGAAGGCTGAAGAGGTGGAGTTATCATGGCTAGGCGAGCGCGGCCTTCGCTGGTTGCAGCTCTTACCTTTGCTCCGGCACCATCAGCGCGTCAGAGGCTCCCCGGAGTGTTTGCTGCTGCATCTCGGCGGCAATGACTTGGGGTCTTGGACAGTCAAGCAACTGATTAGAGCGGCTCAGCGGGATTTGGGGGAAGTGTTGTTAATGTTTCCGGGTGTTGTCTTGCTGTGGTCCGACCTAATTCCCAGGCCTGCTTGCTGGGGTCACCGGCGGTGGTCCCGGGGGTTGGTAAAAATTAATCGGCAAATTGGCCGCTGGGTGGGGGCGCATGGGGGTTACCAGATTTTGCATCCCTGGGTGGAGGTCGATTGTGCGGGCTTGTATCGTTCGGATGGAGTACATCTTTCCCCGGTTGGGATAGATTTACTCCTGAACGATTGGCAGGAGGCTTTGGAGTTAGTTGTATCGGGCGGGAGGGCTGGTCGCAGCTTTGAACTTTGTGGGGGGGGGCTCAGGGACAGGTGTCGCTGAGCCCGTGGCGGGATCCCGGAGGTGTCCGGGGTCCGGAGGCATAGCAATATGCAGGGCGGGGGTGGGGGTACCCCCGACCCGGAGAAGCCCTCGGCTTTTGCTAGTAATATGGCGAAGCCGGAAGAGGGGAATGGAATTGCCGGGGAATGGTTCTTGGCGGAGGCGGGAAGGAACTCACTTTGCTACCCATATGGCTGGTGAGGGATTCTCCCGCTGCCGGAACCGTAAGTTATGCAGTTATGGTTGTAAGGTTATAAGTTTGCTTGTTCAATAAAGCTGCGACCAGTTGTTTTGCCAATAACGGATTGATGTTGTGGTTATTTGTTAAGGAAAAGGGGGAGGGGGGGAACTTTGGGGGTGAGGGAGGGGGGAGAGGGCCACGTCCGCCATACCTGGTTAATTAGAGGCCGCGGGCCCACGTGCCCGTTGGCCGAAGGTAACCGGGGGGGCGGAGTGGCGCGGGCCCCCGGGAAGGCGAGAGGCGCGTGCCCGCGCAAAAAGCTTACATTTAAATTCATTGGCTCCCGCGGGCCTGGGCGGCCGCAGCAGCCAATGAGGTCGGCGGGGCTCAGGGGTAGAGAGGGAGCGTGCAGGCAGACGTCAGTCCTTGCGGAGCTGGGTGAAGGACGGGCGCACCCTCCCTCCCTCCCTATGGTGGGGTCTGGGGTGGGGGGAGGCGGGGGGTTGCAGCTGGTGGGGGGGGCAGGATCCCGGAGGTGTCCGGGGTCCGGAGGCATGGCAATATGCAGGGCGGGGGTGGGGGTACCCCCAACCCGGAGAAGCCCTCGGCTTTTGCTAGTAATATGGCGAAGCCAGAAGAGGGGAATGGAATTGCCGGGGAACGGTTCTTGGCGGAGGCGGGAAGGAACTCACTTTGCTACCCATATGGCTGGTGAGGGATTGTCCCGCTGCCGGAACCGTAAGTTATGCAGTTATGGTTGTAAGGTTATAATTTTGCTTGTTCAATAAAGCTGCGACCAGTTGTTTTGCCAATAACGGATTGATGTTGTGGTTATTTGTTAAGGAAAAGGGGGAGGGGGGGGAACTTTGGGGGTGAGGGAGGGGGGAGAGGGCCACGTCCGCCATACCTGGTTACTGCCTGGAACATGCTGGACGCAGCTCTGATAGTTATCGCGGAGGCTTTGCACATACCACACGTTGCCTTTAGCGCTACCACATGATAAGTGGAAAATCCTAGCGCCCATCAGTAAAAGGGCTCCCTAATCATGTTACAAGGAGCAAGGTTACAGTTTTACACCTTTCAAGCCAATGAAGGCAATTAACAAAGTAAACATCATTAGTATTATATAATTTTGTGATGGGGATATACTAGCCAGTCTAGAGTAGGTTATTTATAGCAAGTACAGTATATTGCTTACAACAAATGAGCAGAAACCAAGAACAGAAATGTTGTGTCACAGTATGAATGGGTGAGGTAATCAAATTTGCAGATGACACAAAATTATTCAAAATTGTTAAAACCCAGGAGGACTGTGAAAAATTTCAAGAGGATCTTGATAAATTGGAAGACTGGGCATCCAAAAGCAGATGAAATTTAATGTGGACAAGTGCAAAGTTATGAACCTAGGAAAGAAAAACCCAAACTATGGTTACACGATGCAAGGTTCCACATTAGGAACCACAACACAGGAAAAAAGATTTAGGTGTCATCGTGGATAACATGTTAAAACCCTTCGCCCAGTGTGAAGCGGTGGTCAAGAGAGCAAATAGAATGCTAGGTATCATAAGGAAAGGAATAGAGAAAAAAACAAAGGATATTATAATGCCTCTGTATCGTTCCATGGTGAGACCGCACCTTGAATATTGTGTGCAATTCTGGTCGCCACATCTTAAAAAGGATATAGCGTTATTAGAAAAGGTACAGAGAAGAGCCACCAAAATGGTAAAGGGGATGGAAGAATACCCCTTTGAAGAGAGGCTAAAAAGGTTAGGGCTTTTCAACCTAGAAAAGAGACAGCTGAGGGGAGATATGATAGAGATCTATAAATTAATGAATGGAGTGGAACGGGTAAACGTAGATCGATTGTTTACGCCATCAAAATATAGAAAGACTAGGGGACATGCAATGAAGCTATAGTGTAACCTATTTAAGACTGATAAGAGAAAATCTTTTTTCACTCCATGTGTAATCAAACTCTGGACAATTTGTTACCGGAGGATGTAGTAAAAGCTGTTAGTGTAGCTGGGTTTAAAAAAGGTTTGGACAAGTACCTGGAGGAAAAGTCCATAAACCATTATTAAAGGGAACCCAGGAAATCCACTGCTTGCCCCAATACAAGCATTGTGGAGCCTGTGTCTTTTAGGGAAACTGCTAGGTACTTGATTGGCCGCTGTTGGAAACAGGATACTGGACTTGATGGACCTTGGTCTGACCCAGTATGGCATATCTTATGTTCTTATAAATTAATGAATGGAGTAGAATGGGTAAACATAGATCTGTTGTTTACGCCATCAAAAAGTAGAAAGACTAGAGGAAACGCAAAGAAGCTACAATGCAGCCCATTTAAGACTAATAAGAGTAAATATGTTTTTACTCAATACGGAATCAAACTCTGGAATTCGTTACCACAGGATGTAGTAAAAGCTGTTAGTGTAGCTGGGTTTAAAAACGGTTTGGACGAGTTCCTGGAGGAAAGGTCCATAAACCATTAAGAGGGAAATCCATTGCTTACCCCAGGGCGAGCATTGTGGAACCTGGGTGCCTTTTTGGGAACCTGCCAGGTACTTGTGACCTGGATTCGCCATTGTCGGAAACAGGATACTGGGCTTGATGGACCTTGGTCTGACCCAGTATGGCGTTTCTTATGTTCTTAGGGGTAGCGCACATTTTTGGCGCCATGCTATAAAACTGCACGGGGCCCTGTGCTAAAAAACCTGCACTACCTGGGCAGTGCGTGTGTGGCACGCCTGGGTGTAGCATGGGCATTCCCCCTGTTGTGCCACTAGCGCTGCCAGGACTTGGTGGAGAGCAGCTTCCACCAGCACAATGGATGATGGGAGTTGCTCCATACGTTGATTTTAGCCCTGTGATCAGCGCTAAATTCAGAGGGACAGATGCCTCCACCTTCCTGCATCTAGCATTGTGCCACGCTACTAATGTGGCCAAAACCTGCGGTATTAGCCCGGGGCTAAGTAAACATGTCCCTTAATTTTTAAATGATCTCTGCATCAATACACAGAAGAAAAGTATAAGATGCATTTTATGTACGGACATTTTGCCATCACTCCTCTTTCCCACATTCATGGTAATTGAAAATATCTTTATAAAGCCAAGCAGACTGCGCAGAATACCTTATCAAACAACCAGGTACCAAAAAGAAAGGATGAGCTTTCTGGAAATAAAATCGAAAAGCCTATATAGAGAGAGAGGGGCTAGGGTTTCTAACAGGAAATCTCAGCTGGATGAAAGAATTGAATCACCTTATACTTGTGGACATCTTCTTAGATTTGTAATATGTTGGTGATAGAAATGCAGGTGCTTTAAGTTTCTTATGAGCTACCTGTTTAATTTATATGCAGAACAAATCATCAGAGAAGCAGGATTGTATGAAGACAACAGAGGTGTGAAGATTGGTGGAAGACTCATCAACAACCTTCGCTATGCCGATGATACTACATTACTGGCTGAAAGTGAAGAGGATCTGAAACATTTGCTTCTCACAATCAAAGAACATAGTCTCAAAATGGGCCTGCACCTTAATGTAAAGAAGACAAAGATCATGACAACTGGCATAATCAACAGGTTCATCGTTGAAGGAGAAGAAATTGAAATTGTGAACAACTTTAACCTACTTGGATCAACTATCAATAAAGAAGCAACAAGCAGTCAAGAAATCAGACGACGCATTGCTCTTGGCAGAATGGCTATGAAAGACCTAGATAAGATTCTCAAGAGCAGAGATGTCTCTCTCCATACAAAGATTCGACTTGTTCAAGCCATGGTATTTTCAGTAACATCATATGGATGTGAAAGCTGGACAGTGAAAAAGACAGACAGGAAGAAAATTGATGCCTTTGAATTATGGTGCTGGCGGCGAATACTGTGTATACCATGGACTGCCCGAAAAACAAACCAGTCGGTACTAGAGGAGATCAAACCTAAGCTTTCTTTAGAAGCTCAGATGACAAGACTTCGACTTTCATACTTTGGACACATCATGCGAAGAGAGAGATCATTAGAGAAAGACATCATGCTTGGCAAGATAGAAGGTCAACACAAAAGAGGAAGGCCAGCAATGAGATGGATCGATACAATAACAGCAGCTACGGGTACCAGTCTGTCAACAATGAGCCGCCTGACTGAAGACCGAAAACAATTTAGGATAGCTATCCAGAGGGTCGCCATGAGTCGACTCCGACTCAATGGCACTTAACAACAACATGAGCTATAAAATTTAATTATAATCACTAAATAATAAGATTTTCTTGCTGTGTTCAAGACATCCATGTTCCACCTTACATCCAGTTTCTAAATGCAGCCTTTTTATTAATTTATGGATGATTTCTTAGCCAGCAATATCTCTTTAAGCATAACTGGCATAGCAAACTGAGTCTTTCCCTAGTGTGTTGTATGATTTCAGAGAGTTAAACATGGCCCTGAAAAATACTTCCCTTCTATGTAAAAACCTAACATATTTATTCAATTATAGTTAGAGTTTCTATTCTTAGATGTTCATAAATTGTAAAATATAGGTGTTTATTTTCTGGGTAATTAATGGGGGTTTTTAAACATCTTTGTTAGTGATATTGCGGAAGGGCTGTCGGATAAGGTTTGCCTCTTTGCGGATGATACCAAAATCTGCAATAGAGTAGACACCCAGGAAGGAGTTGACAACAAGAGGAGGGATCTAGTTAAGCTTGAAGAATGATCTAGAATTTGGCTGAGATTTAATGCTAAATAATGCAGGGTCATGCATTTGGGCTGCAAAACTCCAAAAGAGCAGTACAGTGTAATGGGTGAAGTACTTCTGTCCACAAAAGAAGAGTGGGACATAGGCGTGATTGTGTCTGACGATCTTAAAGTAGCTAAACAGATAGAAAATGTGACGGTGAAAGCTAGAAGGATCCTTGGGTGCATAGGAATGGCCAGCAGAAAAAAGAAGGTGATAGTGCTTCTATATAAATCTCTGGTGTGACCTCATTTGGAGTATTGTGTACAATTCTGGAGACTGCACCTTCAAAAGGATATAAACAGGTTGGAGTCGGTGCAGCGGATGGCTATTAAAATGATTAGTGAGGACAGACTTAAGGATCTTAATATGTATGCTGTAGAGAAAAGGCAGGATAGAGATATGATAGAGATGTTTAAATATCTCTGTGGTATAAATGCACAGGAGGAGAACCTCTTTTGATTGATTGGTGTGGCGAGGTGGAGAGGCTCTCTCTACCTCGCCACACTGATCGGGAGCGCTGCAAGGAGCAGGAAGGTGAGCCCCTCCCCGCTCCCCACCAGAACAGCCAATCAGCCCGGCACAGCAGAGGACTTTTAAATTTAAAAGGAGCAGCACCCTTAGTTGAGGACCAAAGAAGGTAATGCCAAGCCAACAACAACAACGCAACCCATGCCACTCTAGCTCCCAAGATGACTTCTGCCTCTAGGCTCTCAACACTCTCAACTAACCCAGCCCTCATCCACTGGAAACAAGGTATCAAACTTTCCTCTCACTGTCATTCCACACAGCAAAATGACACACTCACTTTACTGGCTAATTATACTGAGCATCCTCTTCTTATCTCCCCTCCAGACCCCTGCATTTATGATTAATCACCCCCCATTCACCTATCTCCCAATCCTCTAAACAGACCACCAAACCTATGGTACCCATCCAGCACTCATCACGACAGAAAGTATGGACACTTCCTCAAGATACACATGACCTTTCCAAGTGATCCAACCTATAAGCACAAGAGGTTCATGCAGCAGCACAATCCCATAAAATGCACCCTCATTAACTCACACTCCTCCTGAAACAAAACTCAAACCCTATCCGATTACATAACAGACAACAAGATCAGTGTACTATGCATCACTGAAAACTGGTTCTCCAAGAATGACAATGTCCTGCTAAACCAACTCAACACCTCCACTCACAACATCCACAATTGCCCTCGGACATCAAGCAGAGGAGGAGGAGTCTGTATGCCCCCACCCCAAACCTTGACATCATCACAATCTCAAGCCGCTACCTCACAATCTGTCTGGCATACAGATCCTCTCACACTAATGCTAAAGTGCTAGCCACTTTACTGGAGGAAATCTTCTCCCAGTCATCCATTCATAAAGACTTCATCCTACTTGGAGATCTAAACCTCCCACCTACCTCCTCCACTCACTCCTCAGCCTTCCTCGAAGCTATGACAGACTTATACTTCACACAAATCATATCCACCCCTACCCTAAGGGTGGCATTCTTGACATGGTTTTCTTCTCAAATAGACTCTTAAATGCACACAGATACACTGCACCATCAATAACCCCAGCCCACTAGTCTGATCACAACCTAATCTCATTTAACATACCCAGATCCTGCCTCCAAACCTTGCTTCAGAGCCCCCCCCCCCCCCAATAACTCAGAGGTTCCTTTCGTTCAACGAACAAACCTTCCTCCAAAAAAATGTCTCAATCCTAACTTCTTTGCCAGCACAAACAGACCTCGAAACTAAAATCTGCTCATGGAACTCAACCATCTCGGCTGCCATACTTGAAACACCAAAAGCCATCTTGACAAACTACCCATACATGTTACATCTCATGAACTCTCTTTGGAGGCTCTCTTTGGTACGATGCAAGTATTTTGCCGAGCATTAGCAGTAAATTTGAGAGATTAAGATCATATTCCACATACCCTGGCTTAGAAGTGAGGTTCACGGCTGCCATAGTATGTGCTAAACTAACCCATTAGGAGAAACTACCCTGATTAAAACAATGACCACACACACCCTGATACTCCACAGTCCTAAAAACACAGAAACGAGCTTGGGACGTCTATAACAACAGTGGAGAAAGTCCCAATGCTCTCAACTCAAATCATAATATCTACATGAACCATGACTCCACCATCCACGGCAAAAAGAAAAAATACTATGACAACCTCCACTCATGCTCTGTCAACAAATCTAGATAACTCTTTGACATCATCAAATCACTCACCAAAGATCCATCACAAACAAACCGGGACCACACTCTTAATCCACAGAATATGGCCTCATACCTGCTGGCCGAGCTCAAATCAGTGCCATCCAGCAGCTTGCATATCCCAATTTCAAACCAGGAGAGTATTCAAGACCACCACTGGACTATATTCAATACTCTATCATCTGAAGAGCTTAACTGCATAATCAGCAACATCAACACCACAACCTCTTCACTTGTCCAGTTTCTTGGCTAAAAATCACAAATGACCAGTTCCTACCATTCATATCTGACATTGTCCACTCCTCCCTCTCTCAAGGTCTCCCTTGAAACAAGCATCCCTTAAACAAGCATCAATCAGACCGTTCCTGAAGAAACTAAACCTTGACCCACACTCTCCATCCTCCTATAGGCCCATAACCAGTATACCATTTATCTCCAAAATCATTGAAAAAGCTGTTCAAAACCACCTCCAAGATCACATAGACAAGAACGCACCTCTAAGCACACATCAACATGGATTTTGACCCAACCACGGCACGAAAACCCTTATGACCTCCCTCTTAAACTTTCTTATTGCAGGCACCGAAACACTCACTCAAGGCTTCATCCTACTATTTCTAGACATCTCTGACACCGTATCCCACCAGTTTCTCCTCAAAAAACTCCACCATTTGGAGTCCACAGCACCCATCTCAAATAGGTTCATTCCCATCTCTCAAATCGAACCCAGCAAATAAGGATCCAAACACAAGCCTCTACTCCTGGAGGAAAGTTCCTGGAGGAACGGTCCATAAACCTTTATTAAAGGGGACCCAGGAAATCCACTGCTTGCCCCAATACAAGCATTGTGGAACCTATGTCCTTTGGGGAAACTGCTAGGTACTTGTGACCTAGATTGGCCACTGTTGGAAACAGGATACTGGGCTTGATGGACCTTGGTCTAACCCAGTATGCTATATCTTATGTTCTTATGTTCTCACTCCTTTCACTCTCAACCAGGGTGTGCCACAGGGATCATCTCTGTCCTCTCTACTGTTCAACATATACATTCAACCACTATGTGATATCCTCCAACAGTTCTGAGTAGAGTTCCTGATATATGCTGATGACATAATGATCTTCACACCATTCTCCACTTCTAAACCGGATTACTGTCAAGTTGCTTCACTGAAGTAATCAACTGACTCCACCTTCATTATCTATCCTTCAACCTCAGTAAAACAGAGTTCCTCCATATCACAAAGGACCCCAGCTTCATCGCCCCTGCTTTCATCAGACTCGGAAACAATGATATCCAGGTCAGCTCCCAAATAAAATACCTCAGAATCATACTTGATCAGCAACTGACCTTCAAGACACAAATTCACAGCATCACCAAAGCTCTATACCATAAGCTACCACAGGGATCATCTCTGTCCTCTCTACTGTTCAACATATACATTCAACCAAAGCTCTATACCATAAGCTAAAAGCTCTCTGAAATTTATGCCCACTCCTATCCACCGATACCTTCCACTCAGTCTGCCAGGCCACCATCACTCCCCTCTTTGACTACTGTAATTCTGTTTATCAAGGACTACCTAAGTATGCACTCCTCCCACAGCAACTCACCCAAAACACTGTTGCTTGAACCATCTTTCAAGCCTCAAGGCAGACCCACATCACTCCTATCTTCATACACCTTCACTGGCTTCCCATCAGATCAAGAATATAATACAAAGTTCTAACTCAAATCCACAAAACCCTAGGCAAGCTATCCTCAGAGCAACTACATGCATTAATTTACAACTCAAACTCTAACAGATTGAGAAGAACAAGCACCCAAAACCTCCTCAGTCTCTCACCACAGACTCGCAATTGCAAACAAGCTACAAGAGTGAGAGCATTCTCTCTGTACGCACCCACCCTCTGGAATTCACTACCTCCTGCAATTCGAGGGATCGAGTCACTCACGGACTTTCGCAAGCAGCTCAAGACCCATCTTTTCCTGAGGCATTTTGGCAACGAGCATCCAACAGCTGCAAATCAGGACTACCTCATGCAAACAAACACATCTCCCCCATTCCCACTCTCACAAATTCCTCTTAACCCCTCATCCCTCACACCCCCAACCCATTTTATATAGTTTTTTGAATGTATCTAGTTTAAGAAAAATGGTCATTGTTCTAGTCACGCCTAAATTACTTTTTATGTTTTATTATATAAAGTTTCTGTTGCCCTTTATTACCTGTTCTTTGTAAAACTCAGTTCAATGTAAACCATTTGGACTCATAGAAAATGCTATATCAAAATTTGTTAAATAAAATAAATAAAGCAAGCTCTGCTACGAGGGGACATAGGATGAGGGTGAAAGGGGATAAATTCAGGAGTAATATGTAGAAATATTTCTCTACGGAAAGAGTGGTAGATGTGTGGAATAGTTTCCCAGTGGAGGTGGCAGCGATGAGGACAGTATCTGAATTCAAAAAAGCATGGGAGAAACACAGAAGATCTCTAAGGGAAAAAAGGGGACCATTGTAGTAGTTGATATGGAAGGGCAGACTAGATAGGCCACGTCGCCTTTTTTTGCTGTCATGTTTCTGTTTCTATGATTTATCTGCTAGCCGCATTAATTGCATCACTGGATATTCAGCAGCACTAACGTAGTTAGTGCCACTGAATCTTCATGAGTGCCACTGCTACACGCCCCGATGCTAGCTGGCTAGCATCAGGACATTGTGGGGGCGGAACAGAGGTGGCACCTGGCAATAACTGGGCAGCGGCTCAATATCACCACTGCCCGGTTATTGCTAAGTGCTGAAAGTTAGACACCAGGCACTGGCTGAATATCACTGCTCCCCAATTAGTTTCTTGCTATCTAGCCAACCTGCATATTCAATGCCAGTGGCTGGATGTGGCCCCAACATTGAATATTCGAGTCTTTAATTCAGCCGCGACGGCTAGTTGCTTTAGTAGCGCTAGACACTGCTTCTGTATATCAGGCCCTCTATGTTTATCAGTGTTTTCACCGCACTGGTACTATTGCTGGGGACCTTTTCCAGTGGAATCAAATATGCGCATGTGGGTCACTTTGGAGTCATCAGTGCAGGAAAGGCACAAAAACTGAGAGGAGAATACAAGCCAAGTCAAGGTAGGGGTGAGAGAGTACCAGGGGAAGTGGTGCTTTTTAGGTGCTTATAGAGTAAACACCTTTGTAAAATTGCTTTGGCATTGGGGGTGCTTTATCGGCATTTGCCTGTTAAAATATAAAGGGAGTCTTTTACTAAAGTGCACTAGGCGGGCAGCGCAGATTTTGGCACGGTTAAGCGTGTGCTGAGGCTAGCAGTACCTATTCATGCAGGGCCAACACAGCGCAGGACGATTTCCACTCTAACTGTGAATTGCCCATTAGGGAGGTAATGGGGCAGTTTGAGGCAAAGAGTCTGTGTGGTGAGCACTGCACAGTTAGCATGGAGGTAAACACTGCATGCTAATTATGACCCTTGCAATTATCATGGGTTCACCTAACACATCTCCATAGGAGGAGTTAAGTGCACCCATGGTAATTAAGCATGCTGCTGTGGTGCACCTGGGTACTGTTCAGTTCGGTAATTTCTGGGAACATGCTGGACACCCCCCCCCCCACCCCGATAATTAGCGCACAAAGGTTGCAACTACCGCATGTTAGCTTTTGCGCTAAACAAAGTTTTTGCAACTTCCCTGTTTTTTTATGCATTTGCACGTTTGTCTTAATTGTGTGCCTTCTATGTACCCTACAGTTTAGTGGCATGTTCCAATAAGGTGCCCCCAAGTAAACATTTGCTGAGGGCCCCCCACTGTAATGGTGGCATGATCCCTCCCTCCCCCCGGTGCAGAGCCCCCTCCGCGTCTGGGAGCCCCATGAGGTGGCAGCAGTGGCGGCAAATTTACTTTCTTATCTTGCCGCGCTGCCTCCACTCTTGTAAGTTTGGCCCAGGCCCAGCGGCTGCTCCCAGCTGTGCCAGAGTCTCGCAGTGTGGCTGTTATCACGAGACTTCAGGCACAGCAAACTTAGAAGAGCAGAGGTGGCACAGCAAGATGAGAACGTATGTTTGCCGCGCTGCCTTACTGCCGGTGTGCCGGCCCTCTTTCTGCCTGGTCCTCTTGCATTGCAGTGGCTGCTTGAGCGGAATTTACTCCACTGCTGCAGTTTTTTTTGCATACGCTGATTGTACATGCGTTAATTTATCAGTATATACACGCACAAGAGCTTTGTGTGCACTTTTAATTATTAAACGCCAAAAAAAATGCCCAAATGAGCCTGCAAAGCATATCCCTATTATATTGGTTCTTCTTTTTATCAAATTTGGACAAGTAGATGTTTGTGATATTCCAAAAAAAGTCAAAATAGTAGGTCAAAGCTTTGTCCAAGATGTTCATCTGGACTGGGGGTGCTTCTGCGGGACAGTAGATGGAAGAATACTATCCTTCTTCAAGAGGGCAGAAATTACAGGCTGGGTAGCTAATGCTCTTATGTTATGTTCTTCTGGTGGGTGACTTAATAGAAACTCTATTAAGTTGTAGAATCTGTTGCCAGAGGGCATATTCAAAGCAAAGCACATAGTAGGGTTCAAAAAGGTTAAATAAGTTCCTGGAGGAAAAGGCCATATAAAATTATCAGGTAAACTTTGAAAGGACATAGATCATCCCTGGAAATGACTGTGATAAACAGATCTACTGTTCGGGATCTGACAGGTACTTGTGAACCAACTGGCCACTGTCAGAGGCAGGGTGCTG
This sequence comes from Ichthyophis bannanicus, assembly GCA_033557465.1. NCBI lineage: Eukaryota > Metazoa > Chordata > Amphibia > Gymnophiona > Ichthyophiidae > Ichthyophis > Ichthyophis bannanicus. The sequence continues at coordinate 886,843,196 of CM066035.1, read as the reverse complement.
AACTTGAGTGGCCTCGGTCTGCCTCAGCATGGCTTTCTGATGTTCATATGTTCTTAATGACTGAATCCACGAGGAGATGGTAGATTCCTTCATGAAGAACAGGCAGGATGGTTTTACCAGAGGGAGAGCACAACAGACAAATCTGATCAACTGCTTTGATTGGGTGACCAGAGAATTAGATTAAGCACATATGCAGGATGTGGGGTTCTTGTATTCCAGCAAAGCTTTAGTTACTATCCTGTATAGAAAATAGTGGTAAACTGAATTCAGTCTGAGGAAAGAAAAGGTTTTTGTTTTTATTATTTTGGTTTACATCTTGCTTTTCCAGAAAGTGCTCAAAGCAAGATACAACAAGAATGAAGAAAACTAAATTAGAATAAGCTTGATATCAAACTATATTACAGCCTGGCAAGGCAAAATGAACCATTAGACAAAACTAGGTAGTCACCTAGAGTAGCAGCTTCTGAGGGGAGGCAAAGAGCAGCAGCAGTCAAAGCAAACAATAAATCCTGACAGGCAGACAAACTCAAAGAGCCCTCAGCACATCTTTACCTGCAGAGAAAGTGCGTACACAGAGGTATACAAAGCAAAGTTTAATATTTACAAGTGTGATGTCCAGTTTTTCATGACACATAAGAGTGACTTTATTGTAGACACACTCTGCCCGACACGGCCATGTTTCAGTGTGGCCTTTGTCAGGGGCTAAAAACTATATAAAAATAAACAAAATATAATGAACTTAACACCAATAAATAATTAAATTCATAAAAATGTAATGTGAATCATAAAAACGAATAAAGCAGAGACTAAAAACATTTAGACAAAAAAGGACAACGTGATAGCATAATAAATAATAAAACCATAAAAAATATTGAAATGCTGATAAAACCAGACATTAGAAATAAATACATTATGAAGGAGTTTGGCTAGATTTTCTTATAGAAAATTCAGCCATGGAGTAAGAAAATAAAAAAAGATAAATAAATAATAAATAAAACTCACTGAGTAGCAGTATGGACAGGAGCATCAAGGCAGTTGAAAAGCAATTCTGTATACTGTCCTTAGATAGAGTGAACTTTGTAAGTAAAGCATAGGGGAAAAACATAAATTGGAACTGTGCCAACACACCACAGAGACTCAAAATGTATAATCATCAAAAAGGATTGGAGCCTGATTTTAACAGGGGTACGACCGGGCTGTCCGGACATCCAAAAAATGGATGGTTCCAAATTATACCCGATTCTGCCACTATGGGAGCTAAATAGTCCTGTGGCTGCAGGAACGGGCACCTAGATAGCCCAGCCTATGCTTCTACTGGTGTGCCAGTTCTATGGCATCCTTTCGCCATGGCACCAGGATGCCCAGCAGAAGCACAGAAATTCTGCAACAGAGGAAACCCTCATATCCCCGCTGCCCAACCCTTGGTGCGGGCAGCCAGGGCCGGCAGCAGGCAGCGGGGACACCCCTGAATCTGCCTGGCCTGTTTGGTGGGGCTACATGGACCAACCCCCGCAATCGGTGGGACTTATTCCACCTCTGAGGTAGAATAGGTTCCCTGTCTATCTCTCCCTCGCTGGACGTACAGGTCCATGACCTGAAAAGGCCCTGTATGTCCAGGTGTTTCGGTTCACCCCCATCTGCTCACTCCCTGCCTCCGGCCCTCCCCCTCCCGCCCTTGTCTAGCACTTCCCACACTTCCCCTTAGTACGTGCGGAGAGGGCTGGACTCAGGATTGAGTGCTGGACCAGAACGGGGGTTGGACATCCTAACAGGACGTCCAACCCAACTATTTGAGTCTCTGCATCGAGCCCTTGATGAATTTAAGGAAGCTTTCACACTAAACGGTTCCGATTGTGGAAGGGATATCTGATCCGGACATGCAGACCCGCTAAATGCCTCACCTGCATCCGGGAAACAGAGCTTTCCGCATGTAGATCTGTTCAGGGAGCTCTGTTTGTAGGTGGGTGGGAGTGGGTGGACTGCAGGTGGAGCAAGGATGGGCTGTGGGTGGCGCCCTGACCCCAGACATACAGGGCCAATTCCGAGGTCGGCCCTGCACGTCTGAGGTCGGCCATTTGTATGGGGGTTTTATTCCACCTTGGAAGTGGAATTAGTCCCCCTAGATGGAGGAGGATGCTGGATCCAGAGCCCACCAAAAAGGCGAGGGGTGCAAGTGGTTCCCTGCAGCCCAACCCTGGCCACGGCTGCGGGGAACTGGGAATTGGGCTGCGGGGAAAAGAACTTTTCCATCACTGCCAGGGACTGCAGCTCCTGCATGCAGCCACAGTGGCATGGCAATAGGACACCAAGCCACCGCCACCGCCACTCCATGCATTTTAGGCCCCCCCCCCCCCCACGCACCTACAATCAAATGTATTTTTAGATTTGTGAGCCCCAATCCAATGTATAAAGTATCTAATTACTATTTCCTGTGTTATGTAAATCATTGCTCAATCGAAATGTGTATCTTAAAAATCACTGCATTGTACGATACATTATGATTCTGTAAAGTAAACCGCTGCTGATCGTAGGAAGCAGCGGTATACAAATGTTTACTAAATAAATAAATGCAGGAGCCAGGCTGGGCTAGCTGGGGAGTTCCTTGGACATCCGGGCGGCTAGAATCGGGGCACGGCCTGCATGTCCAGGCTGGTAGACACGATTCTGATCCCGCGGGCACGTCCCAATTCTGACCAGCCAAATAGGCAGGAGATGCACACAATGGAAGTGGTCTCCACGAGTCCGCATGGTGTGCTGGCACAATTCCAGTTTCTGTTTTTCCCCTTGCTTTACTTACATTGCTTTTCAACTGCCTTAGGCTCCTGTCCATATTGCTACTCAGTAAGTTTTATTTATTATTTATTTATTTATTTATTTTCTTTTTATTTTCTTACTCCTTGGGTGAATTTGATATAAGATGGTCTAGCAAATGTCCGTCATAGTGTACTTATTTCTCATTTCTGGTTTTATATCAGTATTTTAAGATTTTTATGGTTTTACTATTTATTGTGTTATCTATTTACATATCTAGCTGATATGTAAATAATTATTTGATCTGTTATTTGAAACATGCTAGTTATTTGTAAACCGCCCCTAATCTCTGGAAGGGGAGGTATAGAAAAATGTAAGAAATAAATAAAATCTGTCATGTTGTCCTTTTTGTCTAAATATTTTTAGTCTCCGCTTTATTTTTTTATGATTCACATTATATTTTTATGTATTTAATTATTTATTGGTGTTTTATGTTTTATGATTTATTATACTTGATATACCGCCTTTCAAATACCAGCAAGCCGGTTTACAAAATTCAGATAATATCGAAATGGGCCATAGGCACCGAAAAGAAATTACATCAATTAGACAGGAAAGTAGGAGTCAGAGACAAGTATACAAACAAGCACAGAGAACATGATGGTAAACTGGATTAGAAATTGGTTGACTGACAGACGACAGAAGGTGATGGTACATGGAGCTCACTCGGATGAAAGGAAGGTGATTAGCGGGGTGCCCCAGGGTTCAGTCCTGGGCCTGGCACTGTTCAATGTATTTGTGAGTGATATTGCTGAATAACTGAATGGAAAAGTCTATCTTTTTGCAGATGACACAAAAATTTGCAACAGAGTAGACTCCCCCGAGGGAGTGGATAACATGAGGAAAGATCTACAAAAGCTGGAAGAATGGTCTAATGCTTAGCAATTACGATTTAATACGAAAAAGTGCAGTGTCATGCACTTAGGTAGCAGAAATCCAAGGGAAATGTATGCGATAGGGGGCGAGAGGTTGGTGTGCATGGTTCAGGAGAAAGACCTTGGTGCGATTATCTCTGATGATCTCAAGGTGGCAAAACAGTGCGACAAGGCGGTGGCAAAAGCCAGGAGGATGTTGGGCTGCATACAAAGAGGGATTACCAGCAGAAAGGAGGAGGTACTTATGCTACTGTACAGGTCGCTGGTGAGGCCTCACTTGGAATACTGTGTTCAGTTTTGGAGACCATATCTTGCAAAAGATGTAAAAAGACTGGAAACTGTTCAGAGGAAGGTGACCAAAATGATTTGGAGCCTGCGTAAGAAACCTTATGAGAAGAGACTTGAAGACCTAAATATATACACTTTGGAGGAGAGGAGGGACAGGGGAGATACGATTCAGACCTTTAAATACTTAAAGAGGAACAATGAACAAACAAACCTCTTCCAAAGACGGGGAAGCTGCAAAACTAGAGGGCATAACATGAAGCTGCAAGGTGGAAAATTGAAAGGCAATGTCAGGAAATATTTTTTCACTGAAAGGGTGGTGGATGCTTGTAATGCCCTCCCGATGGAAGTGGTGGGGGCAAACACGGTGACGGAATTCAAAACAGCATGGGACAAGCACAGCGGATCCCTTTACAGAAACAGGATAAAAACAAAATAAACTGAACCATCTAACTTCTCAACAAATAGGGGTGTCCTACATGAAGTGGTGGGTCCACCCCTAGACAGAGACATGGGGAGGGGTGACCTGCACAGAGCGACAGGTGCACCTACTCTTGCTGTATTGCTGGGCAGACTGGATGGACCATGCTGGTTTTTATCTGCCATCATTTACTATGTTACTATGTTACTATGACTGAAAGAGAGAAAATACACAAGATTAGAACTGGGCTTCTGGGTCGCCAGGAGTCAGGACTGACTCGAAGGCACACATTGCATTGCATTGCAGAACTGGGCAGTGTGTAAGTCGAATGCTTTATTAAAGAGATAGGTTTTTAGCTGAGTCTTAAAGGAGCGGTAGTTTTGTTCCAGACGTGTGAGGGGAGGGAGCGGTAGTTTTGTTCCAGACAGGGAGGGGAGGGAGTTCCACAGTGCAGGGCCAGTAAAGAAAAATGCAGAAGTGCGGGTAGACTGGAGGTGTGCATGGAGTGGGAGGGGAGGTGAATCCGGTTGATATGTATTGGCCGGAGAGAACGAGTAGGAGTATGAAATTGTAATGAATCAGAGAGGTACTGTGGGGTGTGAGTGTATATAGCCTGATGGACCAGCGTGAGAAGTTTGTAATGGATATGTTGAGCCAAAGGGAGCCAGTGGAGATTAATAAGAAGGGAAGTGACGTGTTCCCACGGCGAGGAGTGAGAGATAAGCTGTGCAGCAGTGTTCTGTATGCGTTGTAGTCGGAGTAGTTGGGATTTAGGGACTCCGGAAAGGGCAGAGTTACAAAAATCTAGACGAGAAATAACCAGAAACAAGATGAGAGTAGTGAGAGCCTGAGGTGTGAGGAAGGGACGGGTGGCTTGAATTTGCTGAAGAAAGAAGAAAGAGGTCCTAGTAATGTGGGATATGTGATCTCGATAAGAGAAGTCTGAATCAAGAAGAACACACGGATACTGAAACTGTGAGACCAGTGGGATAGGGGAACCAGAAAAGGATGGAGCCAGTGAAGGAGGGGGACTGCCGTGTGCGAACCAAATAGCCAGAGTTTTGGAGATGTTTAGGTGGAGACAATTTGAGACCAGCCAGTCAGCAACAGAAGAAAGACAAGAATTAAGGGGCGCGAAGTCAGGATGCAGAGAGGAGGTATGATGTAAGAGAATAATATCGTCGGCATAATAGAAAGCAGAGAGGCCAAATTGTATTAGTAGTGCAAGGGGTGCCATGAAAATATTAAAAAGCAGGGGTGCTAATACAGAACCCTGAGGAACACCACAGTGCAAGGGAAAAGGATCAGAAGGGGCATCAGACGGGGAACAAGGGAGGACAGAGCAGGACCAGTCAAAGAGATAAGAGTGAAACCATCTGTAGACAATCCCTCTAAAGCCAGCATCCCATAGACGGGAGAGAAGGAGAGAGTGATCCACTAAGTCAAACGCCCCAGAGAGATCAAGTGATACCCCACTGGTGTCCTGTCTCAAACCTTCCTTTTTTGGCCAAACTTCTGGAACGTTTTGTCTTCGATCAACTTAACTCTCACGTGGAATCCACTAACACCCTTCACCCCCGTCAAGCCGGTTTTCGCCACGGGCATAGTACGGAAACAGTTCTTCTGGCACTCTTGAACAACTTACATGTTGCTCATGATCACGGTGATATTACTCTTCTTGTTTCCCTCGATCTTTCCGCGGCTTTCGACTTGATTGACCATCGAACTCTTCTTTCTCGTTTGTCTGATGTTGGGCTTCATGGTACAGTATGGCAGTGGTTCCGCTCCTTCCTCACAGCCCACATTCTCCGTTCACTCTAATGGCCAGTCTTCTGCTTCCCTCCCTCTCACCTGTGGTGTACCGCAGGGTTCTGTCCTTTCCCTGCTATTGTTCAACATTTTTCTTGCTCCTCTATCCTTGTTGATCCAACAGTTTCCTGTGTCCTTCTATATATTTGCCGATGATATTATCTTACTTTTCCATACTTCTCCACTAACCCTGGATATCTCACAACTTAACCTTTGTCTTTCCCAAATTTCCTCTTGGCTCTCACAGAATTTTCTGCATTTAAATCCATCCAAGTCCACAGCTATGTGGGTTTCGCTGAGTGGTTCCTGCCCCACTCTCGCCCCCTCGATTGGTTCTGTTTCTCTTCCACTTGTATCCTCCTTCCGATATCTCAGAGTGATTCTCGATCCCACGCTTTCCTTCCACAATCATCTTACGTCCCTTATTCATTTGCTGCCCTACGACAGATCAGGGCTGTCTGTTCTCTTCTCCCCTCAGCTTCCTTGGTCACTCTTGTTTTGGCCTTGGTCATTAGCCACTTGGATTACTGCAATGTCTTTCTCGCCAATCTCCCAAAGTTTCAACTCCAACGTCTACAACGTATCCAAAATGCTGCTGCCCGTCTCGTTACGTTCTCTCATCGCTTTGATCATATCACTCCCATTCTTCTCCGTTTGCATTGGTTACCCCTCTGTTATCGCTTCCACTATAAATTTCTTATTTTGATTCATCGTGCTATTTATACCAATACCCCTCTGTATCTTGCAGATCAGATCTCTCTCCACACCCCCTACCATCAGCTTCGTTCTATCCATACTAACCGTCTGTCCCTACTCTTTCCGTCACAAGCTCATCTTGAACAAACCCGCCATGCAGCTTTTTTCTTTCTGGGTCCAGTACTGTGGAATGCACTACCACCACCTCTCTGATTGGAGTCCTCCTATCCTCAATTTAAAATATTACTCAAGACTCATCTGTTTCAACAAGCCTTCAATCTCTCTCCGGATGGTCCTCCCTGATGTTCTCATTAGCCGTGTGTGTCTGTTTATTTATAATTTGTCTTGTCTCCCCCCGTATGGGCCTACCACCTTGTTGTACTCTTATGTTTTATGAAAGTCCTGGCCCATTTGTTTATTTTACTTGTCTATGCTTTTTGTACTTCTACTTTCCTATTTTATTATGGCGTTCTTTTCCATGTTTTTGCATTGCTAACCTTTTATTATACACCGCTTTATGTTTCGACGGAAAGCGGTCTATCAAATTTTAAATAAAGATAAAGATAAAGATACCACCACCGTAAAGTCACCACGATCATGTGCCCTGTGAATTTCATTGAGGAAAGCGACAAGCACCGTCTCCACACTGTGACCGGAACGAAATCCAGATTGGCGGGGATGAAGGAAATTGGTGGTGTCTAAATGGTGCGATACCAGTGCAAAAATGGCCTTCTCTAATATTTTAATAAGGAATGGAAGATGAGAAACTGGACAATAGTTGGCAGGGACAAGTGGGTCAAGGGAGGATTTCTTTAGAAGGGGGCGAACAAGAGCGTGCTTCCAAGGATGTGGAAAAATACATCAGCGAGACTCGTGTTAATGATAGTCACAATAGAAGGAAGGAGGACCAAAGAGGGTGCAAGAAGCCATGAGGAGGGGATAGGATCAAGGGAACAGGTGGTCTTATTAGCAGCAGTAATGGATTTGAACACTTCAGAACTGGTAAGGGGGTGAAAGGAGATCCAAACAAGAGACAGTGAGGCAGAAGAGGAGGTGGGAGAGGAAGGGGAGGAGGGAGAATAGGAGGGGGCACTGGGGTAGGGAAGCACTAAGATCGGTAACCTTATCACAGAAAAAAGAAGCCATTTTGGAAGCAGATGGAGATGTTGTCATGTAGTGAGGTGCAGAGTTAGAACCGGATTGGAGAGAAGTAAAGGAGCAGAGAACCCTATATAACTGACAGGTTTGATTCAGGACAGCAGAAATAGAAGCAGAAAAATATTTTTGTTTAGCTAAATGTATCTGAGATCGGTAGTGAGAATGTTGGGCTTTGAAGAACATTAAGGAAGCTGTGGAGCGCGACCTTCTCCACTGCCGCTCCATCCTACGAAGGTGGGAACGGAGAAGGAGAAGGCCAAAATGAAACTAAGGTTGTGACAAGGTGCGACGTGAAGAGCGAGGTTCTAATGGTGCAAGACGGTTTAATGTGTTTGAGAGGCAGGAAGACCAATTAGATACTTGAGAATCAGGTGAAAGCTGAGGGAAAGTTCATTGGGCCCGATTTTCGAAGGCATTTACATGGGTAACTGCCCTAGATACTCATGTAAATGCCTTATCTGGGATTTTCCAAAGGCACCTACACGGGTAGTGCCTTTGGAAAATCCCAGATAAGTCCCTAACGTGCCCAGATGCTATGCGGTTAGCATTGCAGTGTGTTGGGGGCGTTCTGGGGCGGAGGATAGGGCTAAGCGGGTAGGAGCAATTTTCAGTGCTACCCGCTTAGCCCTCTGCGCTTTAAAGATAGACACGTTTTTTCCTCACCTATCTGCAGGCGCAGGGGCTAAGCGGTTAGCATCAAAAATTGCTGCTACTTGCTTAACCTTGGCGGCTGCCAGTGCATCCAGCCAAATCCAGATCTTCACTTCTGTCGCCGCGGAAGTGAAAATCCAAGTTAAGGAAGTTGGTATGCAGGCTATGTACTGATGCAGCACATATACCGCCTAAATGAAAATCAGGCCCATTATGTTTTGTTTATTTTTATATAGTTTTTAGCCCCTGAGAAAGACCACGCTGAAACATGGCAATGTCGGGCAGAGTGTGCCTGTGTTTTGACCTCTGGGCCTACAATAAAGTCACTCTTATATTACCTGCTCTAGACATGTTTGTTGTATCACTTGCGAGTGGTTGTGCCTCTTATGTTTGAACTGCTTCTGATATTGGCACTAACATGTTCTCACCTTGGAAGGATGTCGTCAGCTTCAGCAACAACACCCTACAACAGATTCTAACTAAGGAACCATTATTTTCCCAAGCCGAGGATAGTAAGAATGTATCTAATAGAGCATAGGAAGAAATTGTCTTCCTCACTCAGAAATATATCAGAGAAGAACTTCACTATGCTTCATTATTGGAATATTGGCATAACAAAATTTACCTAGAGGTCTTTGTGACAATAAGGATCCAGGTTTATTTCAGAATGACGGAATTCAAAACAGCATGGGACAAGCACAGCGGATCCCTTTACAGCAACAGGATAAAAACAAAATAAACTGAACCATCTAACTTCTCAACAAAGAGGGGTGTCCAACATGGAGTGGTGGGTCCACCCCTAAACAAAGACATGGGGAGGGGTGGCCTGCACAGAGCCACAGGTGCACCTACTCTTGACGTATCTTGCTGGGCAGACTGGATGGACCATGCTGGCCTTTATCTGCCGTCATTTACTATGTTACTATGTTACTATGTTTATACAATGTCGGAATGCAATTTTAAATAAATGTTCCCTGGACTTTATGATACTTCTTATCAACATCTCAAAGAAACAAGCAGAGACTATACAGAAAGAAGCAAATGACAAATTAAATGTCCTTAAAGACAATGACTCTAGATATAACACATTGATCTCTAATTACAACAGAAACATAGATATATATAGGGGGTTATTCAGAGCCACGAATAGCGGGGATGGATGGCCCGACAGAATGTCCATCCCCTCTATACATGGCTTCACCTGCCCCCGAATAACTTCCCCGCCAGAGTTTATTCCCCACAGCCCGACCCGGGCCTTAGGAGGCCAGATGAGGGGTCGGGCTACGGGAAATTAAGCCCATTTTCATGGCGGCCAGCATTGTGGCTTTTAAATGGAGCTGTGGTGCCATGGCAATAGATCGTCATGGCGCCGCGGTTCCATTTAAAAGCCCTGACTGAGTTAGTCAGGCTTTTAATGTATGTGCAGGCTGGACTGAATCGCAGTCCCAGCCTGCATATACATTGCTGTTTGCGATTCTGATACCGCGGGGCTAGATGTGCCCCACAGAATCAAAATCGTGATCCCCTCTGTGCATCCGGTTCAGACCGGACGCACAAAGGGGATGTACGTCCGGGATGGAATCAGGCCCACAGAAAACAGATCAAGGACAAGAAGTTAGAGACGTTTCAACGTGATGAAGAAGATCATAGAAGTGGTTATGTATACCCACGAAGTAAGAAAAAGGACACTTATACTCCTAAATGTAGAGTTAGTTTTTCTAATAAGAGGAATTCAGATAAGCACATACAATTAATCTCAGAACCAGTGTTTACTCCTCAGCTCCTTCTCTTCAACTCCAATAAAAGGGAAAAGTGGAATGATGATTTTTTTTTAGAAATGGATGCCACCCATGCTCTGTCAAATTCCGCCCCTGTGCGTGCCCACAGCAAAAGTAAGCACAATTGGTCTTATGTATATACTTACAGAACAGCAAGCACCTAAAGTATGTATATATCTCTCTTATAAAGTTAGCCCCTAAACTCAGGGGTCCACCTTCAGAGGCTACAGCAATTACCAACTTTTGCAATGTCTGGGAACAGATTCTGGCATGGGACCAGCAAATGCTGGGAGTCCTAGGCTTTAAGCAGGGGTTCTCAACCCTGTCCTCGGGACCCATCTAGCCAGTCGGGTTTTCAGGATAACCACAATGAATATGCATGGGAGAGATTTGCATATAATGGAGGCAGTGTATGCAAATCTCTCTCATACATATTCATTGTGGTTATCCTGAAAACCTGACTGGCTGGGTGGGTCCCAAGGACAGGGTTGAGAACCCCTGCTTAAGGAATCGCTTACTCTTCTTACACTCCACTCTACAAATTCAGTCCGGGCCAAGTTTTGTTCCAAACCAGAGAACATTAACTGATCAGGGCAAAAGTCACAATCACAATGCGCTTGATATCCAAAAGGCATTTACAGTTTCCAGTCCGATAAACCTTGTAAATACCTTAACTGGGGATATTCAACGGCACCGGTTAGTGCTGTTGAATATCCCTGTCTAACACCCCTATCAGGTTAGCACTGGGGCGCGTCAGGGGCATTCTGAGGTGGAGTGGAGGCAGTTAGTGCCGCTAACCAGGTAGCGGTAATATTGCATCACTACCTGGTTAGCAATTCACGGCTAAAACTAGGCCAGCTTTTGGCTCACCTAGTTTTAGCTGCAAATGCTAACTGGATAGCAGTGCGATATCACCAGTACCCAGTTAGGCTCAGCAACGGTCTCCTCTGGGCGCCAAACCTGGATTTTCAATGCCGTCGCTGCGGCATTGAAAATCCAGGGTTAGGGGTCGGTGGGCAGGGCTATGTGCCGTAGTAGTACATATCCTGTCCAAATCAATATCAGGTCCAATGAGTCCAAAAAATAGACTAATACAAAAAAATGCTTCAAGAACATAGTTCAAGGCTTCAGCAGTAATCCACTAGAGAAGTAGGAAAATAAATGCAATTCATAGCTTAAATCCACTCAAACCTCTTGAGCACTCGCTCTAAGAAACCATAATCTTCCACTGTTCCCTCAGAGATTTCTTCTCCTAAACTCTAAGAAATGTAGTAAATCTGTCTCTCTTCTTTTCTTTCTCAAGGTGAGCTCATATCCTTTGGCCCTCAGGATCCCCATCCTCCTGGAAATCAAGTCTATGGAGTCTCTTTCTGACTCCTCTCACTCTCTCCCCAAAGGAAAGAAAGAGGGCCCTCTTCCTCTCTGGTGGTGCCCCTCAACTGCATAGCCCCCCTCTCCTCTGTCCCCACCACCACCACCAGCAGCGTTCCTGGCTCCCTCATGAGAGTACAGTCCTCCTTGACTGTCTGCCTCTTCTCTCCAGGTCGATGACATGGAGTTCTCCTTCTATACTCTGACCCCATCATGTGAAAAATGGTTAGACCTCTCTCTGAACTCATGTAACCCTGAACCTCCTCAAGCTTGAAAAGTTCCTTTTTTTTTTTGCACATAGGATAGAAAAATACCACCTTAAGCCTAAGGAAGTCCCTACAAACATATTTCTAAATAATCTATAAAGAAGCGTGACGAGTGAGATGATTAAGTTAGCTGATGGTATACAATTATTCAAAGTAAAGGGAAAACTAATCCTCCCAGGTTCCATCACCACTGCCTCACCCATTCCTGCTGGTAAAGACTTATCAGGGGTGTCGGAAAAGAAGATGTTGGGGCGATCATCATGGCTGTCAGGGAAGGCTTTTGCCTGAAGGCTCATTTGTGAAATCGCTTTGTACATTGCTACAAGCAGCTCAAAGGGAGACTATTCTTAAAATCAAAAACTGTAGTCTCGCCTGCCACTTCTGGTATTAGAATGAGGCCCATTTCATAGTTTGACTTACAAATAGTTTATCATTATGCTGATGATTCCCTGTGCTCTCTTTCCTTCACTTCTCCTACTCCTTCAGTTTGCTCTCATCTTTGCTCTCTGTTCTCTGCTATCTCTGGTCATTTCAACTTTATCTAACCCCTTTTTCAGAAGTGCCTCTTTCGAAAGATGTTTCTTTCCATGTCCAAAGTCATACTGTTCTCTGTGACTACTCTCTTTTCTTGCAAATCATGGATTTTAGTATTCCTATGTCTTGTCAGTACTGTCGTAATTATTGCATCTATTCTTACCTTAACCCCTAGACTACAAAGCCCTTTATCCATTCCCCCTTTTTTTTCCGGCTTCACTATTTGTCGTTTGCTGATGGTTGACCTTCCTCTCTCCTATCACCTTTGTTTACAACTCACTCTGTAAATTTCCAGGGCTGGCGTTAGGGGATGGCAAACAGGGCAATTTCTCTGGGCCCCCATGTCACAGGGGGCCCCAAGTCTGCCTCAAACTGAAGGAGGCAGACTTTGAGGCCCCCTCACTAATTCCTGCCCTGGGCCTCTGCATGTCTAACATCGCCCCTGCACCACTCACATCTGGTTCTCCCCCTGTTCCTTTTACTTCCTCCTTTTATCTTTACACTGACTTACTATTCATTTCATGTTTAACACAAACTGCTCATAGTAACTGTCCCTTTCTCCTACTCTCATCCTTCATGAAAGACGTTTCTCCTTCTCTGCTCTTACCCATCTTGGTTCTTTTTCACCCCCACATTCTTCCCTCTGGAACCGTTCCTCGCCATAACTTTGCTCAGCGTTACTATTCCTGACTAGCACTTCACACGCCTCCTTAATCTAGTTCTATTTTTGGATTTTAGCTTGTACATGGCTGTTCAACCAGACTTTTCTATAAAACTTTGGTTCTGTAATTATGTTTTGATTAAAAATGCTAAAACAGTTAACTGGAGTATGCATAACCCTAACGAACCACACTGAATTTAGTGCACCCTGCTCAGAAGATCATGCTTTTAATACAAGGAAACTTGCAAAAATATAATGAGAGAAATATAAAGTTGAATAAACTTTTCTAAAAGTTATGACTGGCAGAGGGGAAATATATGAAGAGAAACGATCATAGCTGTCACAGAGGAGGGGGTCATCGTGGCCGTCAGGGGGAGGGAACGGTTGGGGAAAGGGCATTGTGAACAATTGAAAACAGCTTCTCCCCGAGTCCTCAAGTTTTGATGTGACCAGTTAAGGCTCGTAAAAAATTTTGCAACTCAGTAGAGACAAGGAGGATATGATAGCTCTGTCCTCCTATTGTCAGTACTCACTGGGGTAGAGGCACAGATGTTGGTGTTAACTTGGGATGCTGTTTCTATGTATCTATTACTCATCTCACTTGCACACTTAGCTAAACTGAAGCATATGGATGGATTATAGGTGGCATATCATGTCCAATAATAGTAACAATACTGTAGCAACCCAGTCAATTGTTGAACATTTGTTTTGCTCAGTTGCGAAAAGAACCCCCTCGCGTTTATAGATCACAGCATAATAGCACTTAATTCAGAGTGCAGCAAAATGTTGGCAGGCGTGTTGATAGTCTCCTGAGATCATTCTGAACATGAAAGCATTCCAGATAATTAATTGTAATGTGCTGACTCATATTATGCTCAAAGTCCCTCTTTCATTCTGAGAATTACTTTAAAAATATAAAAAGCACAAAAGGTTAAAAGAAAGGAAATCCTGATCTGTCAATGAGAAGATGTCAGAACAACATTCTGCTTTCTTATTATACAAGAGCTGTACTGTTAGAGTATGTAGGTCTCCTCCCAGGACGCTCCCTTCAGTATACAGCAGGCCCAGTAATCCAGGTTCCAATCCCCTCCTTGCCTTTGAAAACTTGGTTTGGATTCTCTGAACAGGGGGAAGAGATCCACCTCTACAAGGCACAATCGCACTTCCCAAAAACTGTCGCAGACCCACGGATGGTGATCCAAACCGCAATGAAAATTTATTGTAGAAATTGGTGCAAATGTATAAAAACAATTAATTCCATGCCTTCTGTCACACAGATAATAAGAATCTTCGGTAAAGTCCAAATTGTTAACCAGTCATGAACAACATTTGTGCCTCTGGGTCCTTACACTGCTTCAGGCCTTTTCTTCAACTGGGTATATTTCTTTCTCTTATGCTCTAAGGGGTGGAGGAGTAGCCTAGTGGTTGGGGCAAGGTACTTCAAGCCAGAAGGTTGGGGGTTCAAATCCCACTAGAGGACAGCAACCTTGGGCCGGAAGGACTGGGGTTTCTAGTCCCACAGGTGCTCCTTGTGGTCTTCAGCAAGCCACTTAACCCTCCATAGCCCATGTTCCCTGTAAAATAGTTATCTCCAAGTTATAATGCCCTGTTCAATATAATTTCAGTTTGTTCAATGTAAACCGCACTGATGCAGAATAGCACAGTATATAAGAGAATGTAAATAAATAAATAGGGAGAAAAACACCTCATGGGTCCAGATTCAACATTCCCACATTGGCACCGGTCCTTGAAACTGTGTCTCCTGACCCACACTGTTTCTCCTATGTCCTTCTTGTCTGTTTTACACTATGAGGTCAGCTCCAAGGGAGGTTGCAACTGTATGATCCCAGAAAGGCACCCCAACCTTCTCATTTCATGCTTCAAGGCTTCTCTTCCCTGGACCCTTCACTAACTCTGGCAATCAGATTCTCCCTCTGATGCCAAAGTACTTAACCTTTTCCCTTCTCACTCTATGCTCAGAGTGAAAGAAACTGCTTTAAAGTCATTACAGGGTGTGCAGTTCCTTCTCTACCCAACCTCCCACCTTTTCCAGCCTCTGTAACTACTCCTTCTACTTATCAATCAGAGGAACATACCACACAGGTCTCTTCAATGGGGGAGCACTCACTACATATTCTTCAAACTCTTCCCTTCTACTCACTCCAAAACTGTAATTATCAGTGTCTTCATATACAAGAGGCACATTAGTAGCAAGGGGAATCAATGGATGTGAACAGCTATGTTTGCTAGAATGGAACTACTACTAATAAATTTGTAAAGCGCTACAAGGCATACGCAGCACTGTATAAACATAGATAGAGATGGTCCCTGCTCATGAGAATTTACAGTCTAATTAAGACAGACAAGACAAAGGATAAGAATAAGGGGAAAAGGAGGGTAAGGAGACACAAGGGAAAAAGAGGGTCAGGATCCAAAGCAGATTTAAAGAGTTGAGCCTTTGACGTGGACTTGTAAAGGGACAGAGATGAAGCCTTTGGCAGGACCGTACCAAGCTAGAAATATGCCCTGTGCATTCACGAACCTAGAACTCCTCTCTTCCCCTCCCCACCCAGCCATGTGTACAAATTTGTTCTTACCAGGCTTCCTAGAAGCCCCATGAAGACATCAGTGCCCCTTCTGTACTTGCACTCGATGTGGCTGCACAACTCTCACAGCCCTTGTATAGCTCTGCCATTTGGAAGTAGAACCTTTCCCTCCCTCATCGCTGACATGGATCTTGATGAGTAAATTACATAGAATTCTGGAGATTACATCTTCAAAAAGATATAAACAGAATGGAGTCGGTGCAGAGGGGGGCTACCAAAATGGTCAGTGGGCTTCGTCATAGGGCATATGGGGACAGACTTAAAGATCTCCATATCTATACTTTGGAGGAAAAGTGCAATAAAGGAGGGATGATAGAGACGTTGAAATACCTCCCTGGCATAATGCACAGGAGAAGAGCCTCTTTTAATTGAAAGAAAGCTCTGCAACGAGAGGGCATAGAATGAAGTTAAAAAGGGATATAATCAAGAGTAATATGCGGATATATTTCTTTATGCAAAGAGTGGTAGATGTGTGGAATAGTCTCCCAGTGGAGGTTGTAGAGACCAGGACAGTATCTGAATTCAAGAAGGCATGGGACAAAAACAGGGAATCAGAACATAAGATATGCCATACTGGGTCAGACCAAGGTCCATCAAGCCCAGTATCCTGTTTCCAACAGTGGCTAATCTAGGTCACAAGTACCTAGCAGTTTCCCCAGAAGACACGGGTTCCACAATGCTAGTCCTGGGGTAAGCAGTGGATTTCCTGGGTCTCCTTTAACAATAGTTTATGGATATTTCCTCCAGGAACTTGTCAAAATCTTTTTAAACCCAGCTACACTAACAGTTTTTACTACATCCTCCAGTAACGAATTCCAGAGTATGATTACGCATTAAGTGAAAAAATATTTTCTTTTATTAGTCTTATATGGGTTACATTGTAGCTTCATTGCATGTCCTCTAGTCTTTCGACATTTTGATGGTGTAAACCAGGCATGTCCAACTTCGAACAGGTCGTGATCTACTTTTTCCAGCCAAAAGTGCCAGTGATCTACCACCATGAAAATTGTTTCAAATTAGTTTCAAATTAAATTTTAACCCAATAAAGTTGGAGGTTGCTTCCCCCCCCCCCCCCCCCATTTTTAATGAACCTTCTGTCATTTACTTGGATGTGATCAGCTGTTAAACAAATTAAGCAAAAACAAAACATAGAGACGAAGATCCAGTAAGAACTGCGAGGAGAAATGGAAAGTACATTTTTTCTTAAAATTTTATTGAGTAATAATTTTCTTTAACTGTCTTAATAACTTTCTTTAACTTTTATTGAGTAATTTGTGTTATATTTAGGTCGAGTATTGATCCAGGCTGATCTTGCACAATCTTTAATATTTCACTCTTGCTCATTAGTGAGACGTCTGAGCATGCATTTCATCCACCAGCTTTTTGAAGTTGGGTGAATATTGCGTGAGGGCCAGTCTCAGGGAATCCTGGAGATGTTCATCTGTCATGTTGGAACGTTGTGTACTCTTTGTCATTTTCAGATGGGAAAATACAGATTCACACAAATAAGTTGAACCAAAACAGGAGTGTACAGCTTCACTGCATCTTCTCAAGTTGGGAAATTTGTCTCTAGGCACTAGCTTCCACAACGATTCTTGCTCAGCACGGGTCTTAAAAAAAAGGCCTTTTTAAAGGTTAATATTTTGTTTTCAAGAGATGGCTTGTTCAATGAGTAATTTATATTGATAGCAGCTGCAGTTTCTTTAATGTCCACACCTACTTTGAATGGGTATGAAAAGCACTCCACAACTGTTCCAATTTTTTGGAAGTCACAGAATCTATTTTCGAATTCCTGAATAACAGAACAAATTTCTGTCACATACTTCTCCTTCTGAAAAACAAAATTTGGATATTGTTCCAGATGGTCCTGCGTATTAGGAAAATGATCAAAAGTGTTGTTTGCAAGGTCAGTCATCATTAGCTCAAATTTGCTCTTGTAGGATGAAACTGTACTCATCATCTCGCCAATGCATTTGTTTTTACCTTGTAGTTCAAGGTTCATATCACTTAGTTCGCCTGTAAAGTCAGCGAGAAATGCCAGATCACATAACCACTCCTCATCTTCCAACTCTGCTTGGTCATCTCCCCTCTCCTTCAAAAAACTTCTTATTTCATTCAGCAAATCATGAAATCTTTGCAGAAATTTGTGCCTACTTAGCCACCTTACATCTGTGGGCAAAATGATTTCCGCTGCCCCTTCATCAAGAGTAAGATTGAAAAGCCATCTTTGATGTGATCTTCCATGAACTGAATTTACAATTTTGAAAGTGATGTCCATGACAGTCTTTGTATTGAGTCTCTTGCTTGCCAAAACTTGCTGGTGAATGATGCAGTGGTAAGAAAGGAAATCTGGGAAGTCGTCATGCTGTCTACAGAGGGCTATAAAACCGTTAACCTCACTTGTCATTGCTCTTGCTCCATCAGTAGTGATGGAAACAAGTCTATGCAGTGGAAGATTACACTTTGTCACAAAAGAATGGAAAGTACTGAATATTTCCTCACCGGTAGTTCTCCCTTTTAAAGAAATCATTCCAAGTAGCTCTTCTTTAACACTGAAGTCTTCAAAAACCATCCGGATAAGACTAGTAACTGGGCTATGTCTCTTATGTCTGTAGATTCATCCAGTTGGAGTGAGAAAGCAACACAATTTGAAACATCCTCCAACAATTGTTCAGTTGTGTCTCCAGACATCTTTTCTATTCGCCGCACAATTGTGTTTCTTGACAATTGTACATTTTGAATAGCAGCTATGATCTCTTTCTTATTTTTAAATCCTTCAAAAAGATTGTCAGCTGCTTCAAGAAAACAATCTTTTACAAATTCCCCTTCAGTGAATGATTTGCATTTCTTTGCGATCAGGTTGCTGACCTTGAAGGATGCTATGGTTGCATTGACCGAATGTGACCTTGGCTTTCGCCAGCAACTGTTGCTGAGTAGGCAATTTCAATTTAAGTTCTTTGAGCTTCAGTTTTCAAATTTCACTTTTGGGTGGAAAATTAGCATCAAACTTATTGCTATGCAGAGCCTTATAATGATGTTCCAGATTACCCATTTTGGGCAAGGATACTGGGGCATTACAAATTAGACAACAACACTTGTCTTTCACTATGATGAAGAAGTAGTCCATTTCCCATTCATCATGAAAGTGGTAGGTTTTGCTCTTCTTTGGAACACTCATCTTCATTATACTGGGACGGCTGGATGTAAGAAGGCCAAATCTGCTAAGTTAGTATAAACACTGGCTGAATCTGGTCCAAAACTGTCACTGTCCCAAAGTATTAAAGATCAACAGGAACTGAAGACCTCTGGATGATGTGCAATTTATTTATTTATTTATTTATTTAACAGTTCTTCTATACCGCGCTTTTCAGATCAGTGCGGTTTACATTCAACGTCAACTATACAACACAGGCATTCTGAGTTGTAAACTTTACAATAAACAGGGAAATCAACATGGAAACAACTGGGGAAACTATCTACATTGTATTTACACTATTACCTAATACAAGGAATGGAGATGCCAAAACCACACATGTAGTTCTAAAAGTAAAAATAAGAATTCATCATAGTGGCACCAATAATCAAATACCACCAAACAACAATCATCAAAAAAACTCAAACACCTGTCCAGCAAACCAGATAATATCAAATGCCGCCAAACAAGTTCAAATACCACCACACGCGATTTAATAAATTCTGCACACAGTGTAGAATCAACGCAAAGGCTAGGCAAAATAAAATTGCAGAGGCAAGCAAAAGTCACAGTGGTTTGAACCAATTCGAAGGCAAGGCATAGGCAAGTTAGAACAAAATTGGAAAAGCCCACCAAAATCACCAAATTCTTGACACTTTGTTGTGTCTGCCTGAAAACGTTTAATGAAAGTGAACTATAAAGCGACCAATGACCAGCACATGACACAACTAATACGGTAAGTATTCAGGTAAAGCCCGGGCGAATGGATATCGCCCGGCATATAACATACTTCTAAGGGGTGTTGGGGCGGGGGCAGGAATGGGTGATTCTGAGAGGCAGGAGACCAAGTATGATGCCAGGCCTGTGGCGTCTCGTCACGGGGCGCTGGTGGTGGCCCCCTGGGGTACTCACAAGCTAATGGCACGAAAACAACAAGCACCCCCAATACATCCGCAGGCAAGATTCCCACAGGCAGGGAAAAAAGACAGGCAAAGGATCAGCAGCGGCGGCAAGCCCTCGGCAGACGACCTGCCGGCACGAGCTCTCTCCTAGCAATGGGGCGAGCTGCTGGAGAGATGGAGCCAAGTGGGGCTGGGGATCTACCTCTGACCCCTCCGCGATCTACAGGTAGATCGCGATCAACCTGTTCAACATGCCTGGTGTAAACATTTGATCTATGTTTACCCGTTCTACTCCATTAATTAATTTATAGACCTCTATCATATCTCCCCTCAGCTGTCTCTTTTCCAGGTTGAAGAGCCCTAAACGTTTTAGCCTCTCCTCATAGAGGTATCCTTCCATCCCCTTTACCATTTTCGTGGCTCCTCTCTATACCTTTTCTAATTCCGCTATATCCTTTTTAAGATACAGCAGCCAAAATTGCACACAATATTCAAGGTGCGGTCACACCATGGAATGATTCAGAGGTATTATAATATCTTTTGTTTTATCCTCCATTCCTTTCCTTATGATACCTAGCATTCTATTTGCTTTCTTGGCCGCTGCTACACTGAGCAGAGGGTTTCAACATGTTATCAACAATGACGTCTAAATCTTTTTCCTGAGTGGTGGTTCTTAATGTGGAACCTGGCATCGTGTAACTGTAGTTTGGGTTGTTCTTTCCTAGGTGCATAACTTTGCACTTGTCCGCATTAAATTTCATCTGCCATTTGAACGTCCAGTCTTCCAATTTATTAAGGTCCTCTTGCAATTTTTCACAATCCTCTTTTTTTTTAACAACTTTGAATAATTTTGCATCATCTGAAAATTTGATTACCTCACTCATTATTCCTATTTCCTGGTCATTTACAAATATGTTAAAAAGCAGCGGACCCAGCACAGATCCCTGGGGTACTCCACTATTCACCTTTCTCCATTGGGAAAATTGGCCATTTAGCCCTATCCTCTGCTTTCTATCTTTTAACCAGTTCCTGATCCACAATTGTACACTGCCTCCTATCCCATGACTTTTTAATTTCACCAAGAGTCTTTCATGAGGGACCTTGTAAAAGGCTTTTTGAAAATCCAAATACACTATATCAAGCAGCTCACCTATGTCAATCTGTAAATTGACACCTTCAAAACAATATAACAGATTAGTAAGAGAAGACCTTCCCTGGTAAAATCAATACTGTCTCCCATTTTATTTATTTATTTTTATTCTCTTATATACTGTGCTATTCTGCATCAGTGCAGTTTACATTGAACAAACTGAAATTACATTGAACAGGGCATTATAACTTGGAGATAACTATTTTACAGGGAACATGGGCTATGGAGGGTTAAGTGGCTTGCTGAAGACCACAAGGAGCACCTGTGGGACTAGAAACCCCAGTCCTTCTGGCCCAAGGTTGCTGTCCTCTAGAGGGATTTGAACCCCTGACCTTCCGGCCTGAAGTACCTTGCCCCAACCACTAGGCCACTCCTCCACTCCATTAAGCCATAACTATCTACATGTTCAGAAATGTTGTTCTTAATAATGGTTTCTATTATTTTTCTGGGTACTGACATCAGTCTCACTGGTCTGTAGTTTCCCAGATCACCCCTGGAACCCTTTTTAAAAGTTGGCATTACATTGGCCATCATCCATTTTTCAGGTATTACTGATGATTTTATTGATAGTTCACAGATTAGTAATAGTAAGTCTGGAATCTCATATTTCAGTTCTTTCAGTATCCTTGATATGTACTATCCGGTCCAGGTGATTTGCTACCCTTCAGTTTATCAAATAGTTGTAATACATCTTCCCGGTTTATCAATATTTCTTTCAATTCTTCTGCTGCATCAGCTTTAAATACCATTTCTATCATGGGTAACATCCCTACATCTTCTTTAGTAAAGACCGGAGCAAAGAATTTATTCAGTCTCTCCGCTATGGCCTAGTCACCTCTTAGTGCCCCTTTTACCCCTCTATCATCCAATGGCCCAACTGACTCACAGGTCTTTTGCTACAAGTGTACTTGAAAAAGTTTTATTATGCATTTTTGTTTCCACGGCAAGCTTTTTTTCAAACTCTCTCTTTGCCAGCCTTATCAATGCCTTGCATTTAACTTGCCAGTGCATGAAAGATGCTTTTTTGGCTACAACAGTTCCCTGGCCTTACCTTTAAACCATGCTGGCAGTTTTTTGGACTTCCTTCCACTTTTCTTAAAGCGTAGAATACAGCTGGTGTGGGCTTCCAAGATAGTATTTTTAAACAGCACCCATGCTTGATGTAAATTTTTAACCTTTGCAGCTGCTCCTTTTAGTTTTTTCTTAACTATTTTCCTCATTTTATCTTAGTCTCCCTTTTGAAAGTTAAAAGATAGTACTGTGGATTTTCTTGACATCCTTCCTCCATTTATTAAATCAAACACGATCATGCTATGATCACTATTGCCATGTGGCCCCAACAACCTTATCTCTTGCCCCAGTTCTTGTGTTCCACTAAGGATTAGGTCCACGATGGCTTCCCCTCTTGTTGATTCGTGAACCAGCTGCTCAAAGAAGCAGTCATTTATTTCATCTAGAAACTTTATCTCCCTAGCATGTCCTGCCGTGACACTGACTCAGTTGATACCAGGGTAATTGAAATCATCCATTATTATTACTGTACTGTAAATATTTTTAGTGTCCCTGATTTCTTTGAGCATTTCATCATCCATTTGTTCATTCTGGCTAGGCAGTCAATAGTACACTCCTACTGCCATTGCCTTCCCCTTTTTACATGGAATTTCAATCCATAGAGATTCTATAGTGTATTTTGTTTCCTGCAAAACTTTAATCCTGTGTGATCCAATGCCCTCTCTAACATAAAATGCAACCCCTCCACGAATTTTATCTGCTCTATCATTATGATATAAGTTGTACCCAGGTATCACAGTGTCCCATTGGTTGTCCTCCTTCCACCATGTCTCTGAGAAACCAATCATATCTAACCTCTCATTTAGTGCTATACGTATATTCTAACTCTCCCATCTTATTTTTTAGATTTCTAGCATTTGCATATAAGCATTTTAGAGGCTGTATTTTATTCATTTTAATCTGGTAAATGGTAGGCAGGGGTAATTTGGAAACTTTAAGTTCTGTCTGCTCTGTACTTAAGGGCATTTGGGTTACTTTTGTCTTTATTGGAACCTCTCTGTCGAAATGCCCTAACTTCAATCTTCAATCTTTTGCTAGTAATCGTCAAGGATACATCCTTCTGAACCATGTGTTCTTTAGTGACTGTCGACTTTCCCCTATTTTATCTAGTTTAAAGGCTGCTCTATCTCCTTTTTAAAAGGTAATGCTAGCAGCCTGGATCCATCCCGGTTAAGGTGGAGCCCATCCCTTCGAAAAAGCCCCTCCTTTCCCCAGAATGTTCCCCAGTATGTAACAAATCCAAAACCCTCTTCCTTGCACCATTGTCTCATCCATGCATTGAGACTCCGGCGCTCTGCCTGCCTTTAGGATCCTGCACGTGGAATGGGAAGCATTTCAGAGAATGCTACCCTGGAAATTCTGGATTTCAGCTTCCTACCTAAAAGCCTAAATTTGGCCTCCAGATACCTCCCTATCCACGTTCCTATGTCATTGATGCCAACATGTACCAAGATAGCAAAACTCCTTCCAAGCGCTATCTAAAACCTTGTCTAGATAACGTATGAGGTCAGCTACCTCAGCACCAGGCAGGCATGTTACCAGGTGATCCTCACGTCCACCAGCCACCCAGCTATCTACATGCCTAATGATCAAATCACCAACTATAATGGCTGTCCCAACCCTTCCTTTGTGGGCACATGACCTTGGAGAAACCTCCTCGCTGCGAGAGGATTTTACATCACCTGGAGGACTGGTCCTAGCTACAGGATCACTTCCTGCCACACCAAGGTGATACTCTCCTGTCACATGACCTCTCTCCTCCATGGAAACAGGGATACTGCCAGACTGGAGGTGGTACTTCAGTATTACATCCCTATAGGTCTCCTCTGTGTACCTCTCTGTATTCCTTATGTCCTCCAAGTCTGCTACTCTAGCCTCCAGAGAGATCTCTAAAGGGAAAAAAGAGAATATAGCAATTGGTATTGAAGGTCTTTTTCTGTCATATGTTTCTGTGTCACAGAGATGATTAAACTAAAACATTTATGTATTTATTTGAAAATATTTATATGCCACAAATCTGAATATGCTACAAATTACATAATATTCACTAGAATCCCATACACAAAACCCCCTGAAATCAATCTAAAAGCCCAAAAGCAAAAGATCTCAGAAAAAAACAAAACACCCCCTCAAAACACAAAACAATTGTGCAAAATACTGTTTTTGTCGGAATATGCCAACAAAGTACCGGGAATTCAGTCCAAGTACCACTGTGGCAGCTCCTTTTATTAAAGATACGGATAAAAATTTCAAAATCCAGAACTTAGCTTATGTGTAGTGCTGCTCTCCGCACTGCAAAAATATGCCAGCAAACACAAGTCATTGTGTTTGCTGGCATATTTTTGCAGTGCGGAGAGCAGCAGTATTTTGCACAATTGTTTTGTGTTTTGAGGGGGTGTTTTGTTTTTTCTGAGATCTTTTGCTTTTGGACAAATTACATAATAACATAACTATACAAAATGATAAAACCAGTCATAAAAATCACATTAAGATACATTTATAATAAATAACATGAAAATAAATTTATATGACAAACTCAACTACCATTCATTAGCAGCCAGATACACGCATGCATTATCACACAGTGGAAAATGTCTGTTCAAAAATTGCATCTTGAGTTTCTTTCTAAAGCACAATGTTCATCTTCAAGACATCGAATGCATTCCAAAAAATCAGGGTGGTGCACAAGGAAACACAAGATCATGTTTCCATCTTACTAAAAAGCTTTACTCCTGGTAGGCTGTTAGATGATAGAGGGGTAAAAGGGGCAGTAAGAGGGGACAAGGCTATAGTGGAGAGACTGAATGAATTCTTTGCTTCGGTCTTTACTGAGGAAGATGTAGGGATGTTACCCAAGACTGATGTGGTATTTAAAGGTGATACTACAGAAGAATTGAGAGAAATATTGCTACACCGGGAAGATGTATTACAGCTATTTGATAAACTGAATAGTAGCAAATCACCTGGATCAGGTGGTATACATCCAAGGGTATTGAAAGAACTGAAATATGAGATTGCAGACCTGCTATTAGTAATCTGTGAACTTTCATTAAAATCATCTGTAATACCTGAAGACTGCAGGATCGCCAATGTAACGCCAATTTTTAAAAAGGGTTCCAGGGGTGATCCGAGAAACTACAGACCGATGAGCCTGACGTCAGTACCGGTAAAAATGGTATAAACCATCATAAAAAACAAAATTACTCAGCATGTAGATAGTCATGGCCTAATGGGAGACAGCCAACATGGCTTTAGACAATGAAGATCTTGTTTTACTAATCTGTTATGTTTTTTTGAAGGTGTGAATAAACAGGTAGACAAAGGTGAGTCGGTTGATATAGTGTATCTGGACTTTCAGAAAGTTTGACAAGATCCCACATCAGAGACTTTTGGCAAAACTAAAAAGTCATGGGATAGGAGGCAGTGTACTACTGTGGATCGGGAACTGGTTAAAAGATAGAAAGCAGAGGGTAGAGCTAAATGGCCAATTTTCCCAATGGAAAAAGGTGAATAGTGGAGTACCCCAGGGACCTGTACTGGGTCCGCTGCTTTTTGACATATTCATAAATGACCTGGAAAAGGGAATAACTAGTGAGGTTATCAAATTTGCAGATGACACAAAACTGTTTAAAGTTGTTAAAACCCAAGGGGATTGCGGAAAACTGCAGGAGGATCTGGATAAATTGGAAGACTGGGCATTCAAATGGCAGATGAAATTTAATGTGGACAAGTGCAAAGTTATGCACCTAGGAAAGAACAACCCACACTATGGTTACACGATGCAAGGTTCCACATTGGGAACCACCACCCAGGAAAAAGATTTAGGCGTCATCGTAGATAACATGTTAAAACTCTCCGCCCAGTGTGCAGCAGCGGTCAAGAAAGCAAATAGAATGCTAGGTATCATAAGGAAAGGAATGGAAAATAAAACAAAGGATATTATAATGCCTCTGTATCGTTCCATGGTACGACTGCACCTTGAATATTGTGTGTAATTCTGGTCACCGTATCTTAAAAAGGATATAGCGTTATTAGAAAAGGTACAGAGAAGAGCCACCAAAATGGTAAAGGGGATGGAAGGCTACTCCTATGAAGAGAGGCTACAAAGGTTAGGCTCTTCAACCTGGAAAAGAGACGGCTGAGGGGAGATATGATAGAGGTCTATAAATTAATGAATGGAGTGGAACAGGTAAACATAGATCAATTATTTACGCTATCAGAATATAGAAAGACTAGGGGACAGGTAATGAAGCTACAGGGTAAACTATTTAAGACAAATAAGAGAAAATATTTTTTCACTCAACATGTAATCAAACTCTGGAATTTGTTACCGGAGGATGTAGTAAAGGCTGTTAGTGTAGCTGGTTTTAAAAAAGGTTTGGACAAGTTCCTGAAGGAAAGGTCCATAAACCATTATTAAAAAGGTACCCAGGATATCAATGCTTGACCCAATACAGGCATTGTGGAACCTGTGTCTCCTGGGGGTACTGCTAGGTACGTATGACCTAGATTGGCCACTGTTGGAAACAGGATACTGGGCTTGATGGACCTTGGTCTGGCCCAGTATGGCATATCTTATGTTCTTATGGTCTTAAATACTACCATCAATCTCTTAGACTAAACACACCATTCAAAAGTCAACTGGTGAAGCTTTAGCAGTAATATGCCCCTAAAATTAGTGCTACAACTTCTTTTTCCTCGAGCTGTAATGGTTTTATATATGATTGGAGAGTACTAGAGAGCATTACAATAGTCCAATCATGATATAATCATTGTAATACTGAATGGAAATCCTGCAGAGTAAGATATAGTTTTAACTGATGGATAAATGTTGCTTATAGAGCGCACTCTTCACAATGGCTCCTACCTGCTGGTTCCTTAAAAGCCTGCTATGCAGCAAAATGCCAAAATAGCGTACTTCTGATCTAACTAGCATTTGTTTATCACCAACTTGAAGATGATAGGCAAGACTCTACTGAAAAATCACAGTTGATAAGTAGCACTTCAAATTTATTGAAATTTATAGCAAGCTTGTTTTCTCTAAGTCACCTTGAAACCGCCACTACATAAGCCCCCAAAATACTATCTTCAAGTCTTTACTCAGTGGAAGAAACATGGCAATACCATTAGGGCCTGATTCTATCCCGGACGCAGATCCTCTCTGTGCGTCCGATCTGAATCGGATGCACAGAGGGGATTACAATTTCTGATCCCATGGGACATGTCTAGCCCCATGGGATCAGAATCATGAACAGTCCTGCACATGTAGGCTGGGACAGCGATTCTGTCCAGCCTGCACGTGCAGGACTGCACCCAGCTAAATCAGTCAGTGCATTTAAATGGACCGTGGCGCTATGGCATCATGTTGCTATGACACCACGGCTCCATTTAAAAGCCACGATGCTGGCTGCCAACCAAAATGGTACATTCCCCGCAGCCCAACCCCCGATCAGGCTTCCGAAGGCCAGGATCGGGCTGCGGGAAATGTCCCCTGGCCCTCCCAGTCCATTCCGCACCCCGAATGTAAAAGAAAATAAGTCCAGGGGAGTTATCTCACCTCAGAGGTGGAATAACTTCCCCAGCCATTTTGCCAGCCCTGGACGTGCAGGGCCGACATTAGAATCGGCGCTGTACATCCAGGGCCAGTGACCACCCACTGCCCACCCACTCTTCGCCCCTGGGCTGCCATTCCCCACCCCCGAATAACTTCCCTGCACAACCAGTGGGGAAGTTAGTCGGGGGCCGCTATTCGTGGTTCAGAATGACCCCCTCAGGATAAATACGGTACTCAAGTTCCCCAAGAGATTGCGTAATAGTTCTAAATATATATTGAATAATGCTGATAAGATAGTGTCTTTATAAATTCCTGCACATAATCACATCCAGGCAGAAAATTTACCATTGAGGTGCACCTGCAAGAGTGGTTCTCAAAGTAGGATATGAACCAGGAAAGAATGTTTGAACCTAGACCTAAATGCTGCAACCTCTTAACTAAAATTAAATGGTTTATTGTATCATAGGTGGTAGATATATCTAAAAACACAATTAAATACTGACCTTTTGAATCTAGATCTTTCAGCAATACATCAGAAGTTAAAAGCAATAATGTCGCTGACCCTTGTGCTAGTGAAACCCATACTGCTGACAATCCAAGACAGAATAAATGACTAAGTGGGTTATTTTAAAAGCATCTCCATATGTAAATAGTGACACTTCCACATGTAGATTGACTACATGCACCAGTAGGACGTTTAGAAAGCCGCCATTTATACGCGGAGATCCAGACCACATACAGATTTCAAGAGGACATGGTTTGGACATAGAGAGGGTGTGGTTTGGACTGGCCCGAAATTTCAACATGTAGTCACCATTTTAAAAGGGAGATATACATGGCTACCAGAAATTTTCATTGTTAGAATTACACTTGCCCCACCCCAGAGCACCTGTGCCAGTGAAGTATCCACTCCTTACCCCGCTCCAAAAGCTCCAAAGCAATAAAGTACCTCCACCTGACCCATCTATCAGGCCAGACCCCACCCCTACATCTGATCCAATTCCTCCAAACCCCCTCCCCTCCCCAGGAACAATCCCCAGTTGCTCCTGCTCCATTCGGCTCCAAGTTCAAAATGGCATCCTTGACCCCTAGTGTTAGCAGTAGTTCAGCTTCTCATACTTTCACACTCTGATTACAGTACTATAATCTACATAAGACCACATGCTAAGACATTAAAGTCATTGCAAGTGACCCAGAATTCATCTGCAGGGTAATTATAGGTGTATTCAAATTTGAGCATATTGCACCTGTTTTAATTGCCTTTCATTGGTTGCAGGGACTCAAATGGTGCTTTTTAATGGTGTTTGGTCTTTCTGCTGCTCTATTCTCATATAAGACTCCAGTTGTATTACCCAATATGTTTATATTCTGCAGAGCGAGCTCTCCAGTCTAATCAATCGGGCCTTTTGAGCCTTTCCCCTGTGGCTGATTTTAAGAAACAACTTCTGTGGGTCTTTTTTCTTATGAAGCCCCTAACGCTTGGAATATGCTACTACTATCTATAATTAGCCAAACAACAAGAACCCAAGTGTAACATACAAAACCATCACTATATTGCAGATAATGGCAAGAAATAACAAGAATGTTCTTCTGCATTGTGTCCTGAAGCAGCCTTTAATAATTTTGGCGAAACTCGAGTCGACTGGAATGTGTGGACTGTGTGCTTCCCGAGGAGACAGTGTGCGGGCCTGGGAGCTTCAGCATCCTTTTTGTTGGGCACTTCCTTTTCCAGCTAAGTTGTTTTTAAATGCATTTAAAAATTATAATTTAGGTGGTGGCCTATGATTGAGATTGTGGAGTGTGTAAAGATGTGAGGTTTGCCGTGTTATTCTCGCAAGTGCAGGCCCACTCCCCCCTTTACTGAGGCCTGCCCAATAGTCTCGGGTAGTGTGTGTTTTCTTATTGTCCCCCTGTTTTTCTTGCCATTATCTTCAATATGGTGATGGTTTTGTATGTTACACTTGGGTTCTTGTTGTCTGGCTAATAAGTTTATGTGTGAGAACCTGCACAGGCTTTTGCCTTTTGGTACTACTATCTATAATGCAGGAATTGGAGTACTTGATGTTCCATAAATATCTGAAGGCCTAATTATTTTCTATTGTCTTCAGTGCCCCGAGGCTGTCTTGATTACATCTTCAGTGATATTTATGTTCTGTTTTGTTATTGTATTTGTACACTGCCTAGATACTATGATAGGTGGTTAATAAGCTAACAAATTTAATAAGCTTTGCAGGAGCAACTAGTGATTGCTCCTGTTCCCAAGACTTTCTGGAAGAGCCCTTGGTAAGTACCGGGGGTTTGAGAGGGGGAGGGTGGTCTGGCCTATTTGGGTGGGGATATCTTATTGTTTTGGGGCTTTTAGGAGGGGGGTCCAGAGGGAATATTTTATTGCTTCAAGGATGATGGATACTCTACTGGTGCAGGGGATTCAGAGGTTCAGAACTGAATACTTCACTGACACAGTGGTCAGGGGATCAGGGGTGACTGTGGACTGGCAGAGGAAGGGATCATGGCATAGGGGATGCGTGGATGCCAGAAGCAGTGATTTTAAAATTGCTGCTCCCTCCTCACATGGTGAATAATACATGTACTGTATTTTACAAGAGCCTCTATTGACAGAGCCTTTGTAAAATACAGGGGGCACTGTGCACATCTTAGCTTGGATGTCTCAGTTCTCCTCTCCATGACATATTGGAGTGGAGGAGTGGCCTAGTGGTTGGGGCAAGGTACTTCAGGCCGGAAGGTTGGGGGTTCAAATCCCACTAGAGGACAGTAACCTTGGGCTGGAAGGACTGGGGTTTCTAGTCCCACAGATGCTCCTTGTGGTCTTGGGCAAGCCACTTAACCCTCCATAGCCCATGTTCCCTGTAAAATAGTTATCTCCAAGTTATAATGCCCTGTTCAATGTAATTTTAGTTTGTTCAATGTAAACCACACTGATGCAGAATAGCACAGTATATAAGAGAATGTAAATAAATAAAATAAATACTGTATATAAAATGGACTTCACATGTTCTTAGAGCTGTTTAAAAACTACTTGTTCCATAATCTTTCCTTCAAAAGGAAGACTTGAGATGGGACAATAATGAGAAGGATTAAGTGGCTCAAAAGCTGGTTTCTTCATAATGGATCAAACACTCACATAGTAACATAGTAAATGACGGCAGATAAAGACCAGTATGGTCCATCTAGTCTGCCCAGCAAGATGGCAGGAGTAGGTGCACCTGCCGCTCTGTGCAGGCCACCCCTCCCCATGTCTTTCTTTAGGGGTGAACCCACCGCTCCGTGTAGGACACCCCTATTTGTTGAGAAATTAGATAGTTCAGTTTATTTTGATTTTATCCTGTTGCTATAAAGGGATCCACTGTGTCTGTCCCATGCCATTTTGAATTCCGTCACTGTGTTTGCTCCCACCACTTCCATCGGGAGGGCATTCCAAGCATCCACTACCCTTTCAGTGAAAAAGTATTTCCTGACATTGCCTTTCAATTTACCACCTTGCAGCTTCATGTTATGTCCTCTGGTTTTACAGCTTCCCCGTCTTTGGAAGAGGTTTGTTTGTTCATTATTTCTCTTTAAGTATTTGAAGGTCTGAATCATATCTCCCCTACCCCTCCTCTCCTCCAGAGTGTACATATTTAGGTCTTCAAGTCTCTTCTCATAAGGCTTCTGACGCAGGCTCCAAATCATTTTGGTCGCCTTCCTCTGAACAGTTTCCAGTCTTCTTACATCCTTTGCAAGATATGGTCTCCAAAACTGAACTCAGTATTCCAAGTGAGGCCTCACTAGTGACTTATACAGTGGCATTTGTATCTCTTCCTTTCTGCTGGTAATTCCTCTTTGTATGCAGCCCAACATCCTCCTGGCTTTAATGCTCTTCTCATCTCAAAGCAATAGAAAACCAGGGAGCAATATTTGTTCTTCTCTCTTGCGTGATCTAATCAGAGGACTTTCATCAAAAGTAATTTTATGCACCTCATGCCATATGTATGTGAAATTTTCCTATTGTATATGATGCATTCACAATTTGACATATCATTGGGCTCATTAGATCCTTAAACCCTTGATGACCCAAGGAGAACAAAAATCAAAAGACAAGCAGTATCATTAATATCAGAGATGATTTTGATTATTTCAGACTCTGGTACCAAGACATTTTCCCATCAGCCCTCTCTTGAGAGTAGCCTTAAACATTTACTAACATCAGAAAGTGCATTTTGCTCTGAGTCATTATCAATGCTCATTGACATAGCTGAACAAATTTGCTTTGTCTTACTAAAAAATTGATCATCTAGTTCTTGTAGTGAACCTAACCTCTTGTTGTGATCTCTGTGGCACTTGAAGCAAGCTATGAGCTGTTTTAAATAGACTGCAAGGCCGGTCCAAACTATTTTATATTCATTTTGCAAAGAATGATTTCGTAGCTGCAATGAGGTCAATAACTCACTAATAGCCTATCATACATTACCTGATCTTCATGTAGGAACGACTTCCTCTATTTACACTCCGCTTGCTTTAATGCTCTTCTCATCTCAAAGCAATAGAAAACCAGGGAGCAATATTTGTTCTTCTCTCTTGCATGATCTAATCAGAGGACTTTCATCAAAAGTAATTTTATGCACCTCATGCCATCCCTCCATCCAAGAGTTAATATTCTGTCTCTTTTAACATCAATATGTGTCAACCAACAAAATCTACATTTCTGCTATTGTGCTATTCTGCACTGTTTGAAGAATTTCACTATAGTCCAACCACTCTCCAGGAAAAGAATACCAGGCTGTAATAACATAGAATGCAGGGAATCATAAAGAAAGGAATGGAGAATAAAACAAAGGATATTATAATGCCATTGTATCGCTCCATGGTGCAACCACACCTTGAATATTGTGTGCAATTCTGCTTGCCATATTTTAAAAAAATATATAGCAGAATTAGAAAAGGTACAGAGAAGAGCAACAAAAATAGTAAAGGGGATAGAAGGATATCCCTATGAGGAGAGGCTTAAAAGGTAGGGCTCGTCAACTTGGAAAAGGGACGACTGAGGGGAAATATGATAGAGGACTATAAAATAATGAATGGAGTGGAATTGGTAAATGTAGATTGGTTATTTACTCCTTCAAAAATTAGAAAGAGTAGGGGACACGCAATGAAGCTACAATGTAGCATTTTAAGACTAATCAAAGAAAATATTTTTTCACTTAGGGCCCGATTCTGCAAGGTGCCTAATGGGGCTGCCCCGCTAGCCATCCTGCCCCGATTCCGCATCCCTCCCACCCCGCATGGCCAGAGCTGCAGTACAGGCAGAGCCAGTGGGGGCGGAGAGTGGGTAGAGCAGGGGCGGGCCGAGGCAGCAGGATGTACAGGACCGATTCAGGTCACAGCCTTTGTATGTCTTGTGGGAGTGTATTGGATGTGCCGCTTATTCCACCGCAGAGGTGGAATAAGCGGTGAAGAGGATGGTGATCGGGCCCAGGAATGGCACACAAAGCCAGGATAGGAGTCAAGTAGGACTCCACCATCCGATCCAGGCCCTGGCTGCCCAGCCCGAGGTCAGGCAGCAGGGTAACAGGAGGTTGGCACTGCAGGGCCAGATGGACATGCGGGGAGGACATCCCCCCATATGCAGGGGCACACTGAGTCATCTCAGGGCCTGATCCTGCACCCACAGGAACGTCTGACTCCCGCAGTGCAGAATCGGTTCCTAATGGACCCATCCTGTTCGGGGCTGTCCAGAAGGCCCAAACATGCCCTTACTGTGATCAGGCTCCATATGCAAAATCAGACATTGGAATTCATTACCATAGAATGTAGTAAAAGCTGTTAGTGTAGCTGGATTTAAAAGAGGTTTGAACAAGTTCCTGGAGGAAAAATCCATAAACCATTTTTAAAGAGGACCAGGGAAATCCACTGCTTACTCATGGGACAAGCAGCATGGAATCTATATACTTTTTGGGAACATGAGGGTACTTGTGACCTGGATTGGCCACTGTTGGAAACAGGATACTGGGCTTGATAGACCCTTGGTCGGACCCAGCATGGCATATCTTATGTTCTTATGTTCATAAACAACTATAGACATCCATGGTTATTGTCAGAATCCATTCTACCAATTGTAACAAAGGCTCCACAATTTGGTATTAAGGGGTAATATTTCATCCCTAGCTTTAAAGGTACCTTGTTTCAGTAAAGAGTCTGATTGTTTCTATAAATAATCAACAGTCCCTCATCCTCTCCTGAAAGATAGGTTAATGTTCTACGAGATAAGTCAAGGGACATAATTGATTTAACAAAACCATGGGGCACTTTTACTAAAGGATGCTATGGTGTTGTATCTAATTTGGCAAAAGTGCTGAAATGATGGCATTTTAGGTGCAATACCACCATGTTAACTGGCAAACTCTGGGATTCGTTATCGGAGGATGTAGTAAAGGTTGTTAGTGCAGCTGGATTTAAAAAAGGTTTGGACAAGTTCGTGGAGGAAAGGTCTTTAAACCATTATTAAAGAGGATCCGGGAAATCCACTGCTTACTTGCTCTATAATGCGTGTGTGCCCCTCAAGGGTGTGTCTATGCTCATCCCACACCGTGCCCCATGCACGCCCCTAACGAACATACACACAATGGGCACTTCCATGTGTGCTCACAGAATAGAGACCAGCTAAAGTGCCCATTCACACATGCAAGTTCCTTAAAATAGGGACTTGTGTGTATAAGAGGCACATATCTTTCCACGGTGCCCTTATAAAATCACCCCCATAGAGTAAACACAAAGATTTCCACGAACTTCAGAACAGGTGCATTTATGCACCACAGAGACTAGTTTTGGGTATCTGTTTTATAAAGGCACAAAGGTGCCTGTATTGCCTTTGTAAAATAGACTTACAATATGCGCCATTTTGGATTTCTCACATATGTTTGCGGTTATAAAATCAGGCCCATTAGACGCAGAAATGACTTTTAATTTGGGTTCATACAGAGTACTGTAAATAAATGATTTGGTTAAAAGATTCATCCCAGACCTTTAAAACAGGGGTGGGCAAACCTTTTGGTCTGAGGGTCACACCGAGAGTTGTGACTGGGTTGGGGAGCTGGTCAGCAATAAAGGGTCCCCCTCTCACTCCACCTCATCCCATCTGAGCCCTCTGACTTCCAATACAGCCCTCATGCCCACTGCCTGACACTGGTAAAAAAAATCTTATCAACTGCCCACCCACTGCTATTAATGCTAATCCCACCATAGCATGTGACATGCTAGGGATCTAGCAAAGCTTGAAGAATGGTCGAGAATTTGGCAGCTAAGATTTAATGCTAAAAAATTCAAGGTCATGCATTTGGGTTGCAAAAGCCCAAGGAAGTGGTACAGTATAGGGAGTTTGACTGATTGTATCAGATAATCTGAAACTGGCCAAACAGCAAAGACAACCGCAAAAGCCAGAAGGATGCTTGGGTGCATAGGAAAAAGAATGGCCAGCAGTAAAGGAAGATGATAGTACTTCTATACAAGTCTCTCATGACATTTTGAGAACTGTATACAATTCTGGAGACTGCAACTTGACCGCACCTTCAAAAGGAACTAAACGTGGCTACTAAAATGGTCAGTGGTCTTCATCATAAGGCATATGGGGATATGCCTAAAAGGTTTGTATATGTATACTTTGTAGGAAAGACAGGAGAGGGGTGATATGAGAAAGGCCTTTAAATACCTCTGTGACATAAATGCACAGGAGGTGAGCCTATTCCAGTTAAAAGGAGGCTCTGGACCAAGAGATCAAAGGATGAAGATTAAAGGGGGTAAATTCAGGAGTAATCTGAGGAAGTATTTCTTTATGGAAAAGATGGTGGAAGTATGGAACAGCCTCCCAGTAGAGGTGGTAGAGACAAGAACTGTATCTGAATTCAAGAAAGCATGGGGCAAATACAGAGGAACCCTGAGAGAGAAGAAGGAATTGTAGAACTTAATAGTTCTTATGAATGAGTAGACTGGATAGGCTGTATGGTCTTTATCTGCCATTGTTTTCTATGTATTAAAACTCTGAACTGGCAGCTATTTGCATGTTATTAAAAACAACCTTCCAGCTCAGGGTGATGACTCGTCAGCAGGAATAACGGCAGTGGGTGGATAGGTGATGATGGGATATGGGAAGGGCTTCACAGGCCACTGACTGTTTTCTTGTTGCTAGGCAGTGGGCCAAACCTTTTGTGCCAGTGGATTGACTTTGGCTCTCGGGTCATAGTTTGCCCACCCCTGCTTTAGAACATGCGTAGGTAACTCCAGTCAAGTGCCACAAGCCCATCATTTTTACAAAACATCCACATTGCCTATGCATGAGATGTATTTGCAGTGTACTGCTGAAACATGGACAAACTGGGTCTTTTTAACTGAATTATTTATTATCTACTGTTTATGAATTTTAATATATTTTATTGGTGTGTCTACAAATTTTCCACATTTGTTTTTCTTTACTGCTGTCTGCGTGGGACCTACCTCTTTGAGATCTAACCACCAGGCTACATGCATAGCTCACAGTCATGCCAAGCTATACACTAAAGCTGCCAGCCGTGTCCTATGCTAGCCTCCATATTTTTCCCCTTTTTCATGCTATCCACATCTTCGACCAATCCTTGGGCATAAGCAGATCTCATCAACCCTCGCACCGGTCAGCTGTAATAGGAAAAAAACCCTCCTCCCATCACCCTTCCCCCACTGTACTCTCAGGCTCTCCCCAAAATAGGGAGTAGGCAGGATAGAGGAATGCTCCCCAGAGCCCCACCTGCCCCCCTTACCCATGCAAAACTGCTTGCCAGTGCTGAAAAGCCCACACCCAAATCCTCCCTCCACCCCCATACATACTGCCTACCCAGTCCCTCTCCCACTATCATCCTTTCTAAACTCACTGGCTAGTTACTAACATGAGCCCTTCCATCCCTGCCCTTCTTCCTGCCAGCCTGCTCGGAGTTGGGGGGGGGGGAGGCTTGGCAATGTTATGATGCCACCACCTCAGTCTATGGGACATCTTATTTTGGATATCTGAAATTAAGTTTTGGATCAAAAAACATACAAAGATTTTTTTCAAATGAATAAATTATTATACTTATACTAAAGCTTAAGTTGAAAGTATAATTATTTCAAGTGGCAACTTGGCAAGAGGGAGGGAAGGAGCTAGTTTTCACCATTAACATTGTTCAGATTTCCCCTTTCTCAAGTCACTTCATTGGCTCCCTATCTGTTTCCATATCCAGTTCAAACTTCTCCTACTGATCTATAAGTGCATTCACTCTGCAGCTCCTCACTACCTTTCCTCTCTTATCTCTCCGTACACCTCTCCTTGGATGCTCCGCTGTTCTGGCAGATCCCTTCTATCTGTGCCCTTCTCTTCTACTACCAACTCCAGACTTTGATCCTTCTACTTTGCTGCTCCTTGCACCTGGAACAAACTACCCGAGTCTGAGACCCGGCAGTGAATCATTGCGGCCGGGCACAGGCGAGGCAGCGGCAGGCCAAGGGTTAATCTTGGCGGGGGGCGGGCCGCAGTCGACTATAGAAGGGGGAGGCTGGCTACGGCCCGACCTCTTCCCCCGCAGATCGATTGGGCACCGGGACAAGCAGCCCAACGGGCTCATCATAAGCGGGCAGCGAGGTAATAAAATAAATAAATAATTATGGGAAGAAAGTGCCATGTGAGAGGTCGAATAGAAGCGGCCTGCTGCGGATCGTGACTGGGTGTGGTGTTGCGGATCGCGGCTGGGCACGGTGTGATCAGGGCATCCACGAGTGTGGGGTGGAAGATTGGCCGGAGCACAGCAACAGCGATGGAACAGGAGGGGGGGTGACATCTTGTGTCTCCGGAGCCCGATCGCCAAACTTTAGAGGCCTGATCAGCGATCTGTAAGGAGGGGGATGAGCCGAACGTTGTCTTGTGGTGGTGCGGAGGCCCAAGGCGGTGGGTCGGAAGCCGATGAGGCCCGATTACAACTGTTACAGTTACAGTTGTCTGCTGTTTTGGGATAGAACCGAGGAAAGGTAAAAGGGCCCAACACTTAGAGCCCCGAGCACAAGGGGAGCCTTGCAGCAGGTCAGGGGGGCTTGCAGAGCACATGTGGCCAGGTAGATGTGGGGGCCGACCGCAGCTTCATTAAAAAAAAAAAAAAGAGATAGAGGCCTTTTAATGAGGTACATGCCCTAAAGAAACCTGGAGCGCACGGGGACAATCCGGAGCACATGTGGCAATGCGGATCCTCCGTTTTTAAAAAAAAACGCGGAGGGCTAGCTTTGGACTGTACACGAAGCTATGGCTGCCATCTGGTGGATGAAAGCAGATGGCACCAGCTATAATATGCGGCTATTAAATATTGTAAGGGGAACAGACATCGAGGCAGGGGGTAGGCCTCGGCAGCCAGCAAAAAAAAAAAATTATTGTTAGGCAGTGGGCTCAGGGGTTTGGGTGTTGCTGTGGTATGAGCTGGCTGGACTCTTCAGCATACCATTTGATTCTCACATGCTCTTTTTTAAAAAAAAAAAAAAAGAGGGGGTATGTGGGAAAGATAATTAATTATTTATTTAGTTGCTGGCGTTGGGCCAGCATAACATCAATAAAAAATATATATATATATATATATAATAATAACAAAGCCAGAGACAAGTCGGAGGGGAGGGAATAGCACGATAGTAAAATACGGGATTAATTTATGATGGGGAACTGAGTATTAACAGGTCTCCTATTTGTTTCCCCCTGCTTCTTCATAGTATAATTTCTCTAAACTCTAGATATGCCACGAAAGATCAGCCGAAGCGCTACAAGGGCCTGCAGAGGCCGACAGAACACAGAGAGTAGCAGCAGGCGCGAGAACACAGAGAGCACAGCGGGAAGGGCAACACACGGGACTACGGCAAAGGTGGCACCCACAGCGGTAGCAAAAAAGAAGGCAAACAGCAGGGACCCCACTCGTGGACGTGACACAACCAAAAAAAAACTCCACGTGTCGCGGTAAACAGGCACTACAGCAACAACAACTGCAGCCACCTACACCTTCTACGTCAAGCCAGGAGTTAGACGAACTGCTGCGGGTCATTCACGAACAGGTGAATCAACATGGCCTGAGTGCATTCAGGCAACGGCTGGAAGCTCCCAACTCAAGGCTGGAAGAATCGCGAACGGCAAGCACTAGCACGGCTATTGGTAAGTCTGGGGGTGTAGCGGGGGACCTCGAATTGTCATCTTCATCATCCGAAGGGACTACTTCTGACACAGATGGGGAGCTGGTGTTAGCAAATGTAATACAGAATGCATTAAAAATTTTCAAAAAAATTAAATCAAAAAAGAAAAATCCTCTCTCAAGAGTATGGGCAGCGCGCAGCGAAGCTATCCACCCAGAGAATAGGAAACCAGGAGGCTGGCACAACCGGACCAGCGCCAGCGGCACAAGTAACCTTGCCTACCGTGGGGGGAGATCCGCACAGTGCCTAGGACGTTAAGAAGCGCATCTGGCGAAGGGAATATATTGATATATTCTCATTACTGCTTAGGGACCAGGAAGGGGAGACGAAGGAGGAAAAGGATAAAGAAAAAAACGGGGATAAGGACAGGAAGCCGAGAATTCTAAAATCCATTAACAATTGGGTATCGGCTTTCCACATATTCATGAGCGTAGTCATTGAGTGGGAGCCCGAAGCGAGTCCGTATCTAATTAGGTACCTGGACACCATTACCCGGGCGCATAAGCGATTTGGATGATGGGCCTAGTTGAACTACGATGTCAAGTTCAGGAAGAGCATGGCGGAGGACCCAACTGTAACATGGCAGCACAGAATCTTAGATCTGTGGCTTGATGAGATGGCCCCCAACAGGCCGTGGAGTCAGGAAGGGCTACCGCAGCCCTTTCAGGTGCCACAATGGTGGCAAAACAACCAAATGGCCGGTCGCCGATCATGCCGCCAGTACAATACAGGGAGTTAAACATGGCATCCATGTAAATTCCGACACTCATGCTCGAGCTGCGGGGGCAATTACCTGGCCTACACATGTCGATCTGGAAGAGAGACAAAACCATTCAGGCCAATGCAGCAGCATGCAAATGAAGGCCATGGCCCCAACCCCCATCAAGCTTGAACACATGCGCCCATGGCTTCAGGTCTACCCACTGTGAGACAAAGCTCTTAGCATCGAGAGTGGCTTCGCATATGAGTTCCCTATTGCATCGTCAGTCCCAACAAGGGAGCATATAATCCGCAATTCCCCTTCAGTCAAAAAATACAACTCGGTCATGCACAAGAAACTGGCAAAAGAAATAGGCCTGGGAAGAGTTGCCGGGCCATTTAAGAGCCCCCCTGCTCCAGATCTGGTGCTGTCCCCCTTGGGAATAGTACCAAAAAAGGAGCCGGGCAAATTCTGCCTGATTCACAACTTATCGTACCCAGAGGGGAGTTCAGTTAATGACCACATTAATCCGTTGCTATGCTTGGTGAGATATGTGATGATCGATCAGGCCGTGACAATCATACGGAAGTTAGGACAATGGGCTTGACTGACAAAGGCAGATATAGAATCGGCCTTTCGGCTCCTTCCTGTACACCCAGAATCATTTCCACTATTAGGGTTCAGCTTCAATGGGGACTACTTCTATGATAAATGTCTGCCCATGGGCTGTTCAATCTCATGTGCCTACTTTGAACAGTTTAGTTCGTTCATACACTGGGTGGTGGAGGACATCGCGGGCCCCAATACAGTAGTGCACTACCTGGACGATTTCCTATTCATAGGAACGGACTGTGAGGACTGCGGGAGGATCCTTAACATCTTCGAGCAGGTCACTCAGCGATTCGATATACCTCTAGCGAAGGAAAAGACCTGTGGGCCTGTGAGGGTGATCACATTCCTGGGCATTGAACTGGACATGATGGCACAATTCTCACAATTGCCCAATGAAAAAATAGAAAAACTGAAGGGCGCCATTCAGAACATGCAGGGGCAATGAAAAGCCACAATGGAACAATTCCAATCATTGCTGGGTTTGCTGGGTTTTGCCTTTAGGGTCATGCCGATGGGGTGAGTCTTCTGCCGTCGCATGGCGCTGGCAACAAAAGGGGTCAAAAAGAAACACCATAGAATCAGAGTCAGCAGAGACATACGGGAAGATCTCCATATGTGGGAGCAATTCCTGCAGTCATTCAACGGGCTTGCGTTCTGGCAGGAGCATCTGGTCTCGAATAAGGACCTGGAACTATTCACAGACGCCGCGGAGGCAACCGGTTTCAGGATTTATTTCAAGGGGGTGTGGTATTCCGAACAATGGCCCTGCGAGTGGCACTCTGGGGGAGCTACAAAGGACATCACGTTCCTGGAGCTCTTTCCCATCATGGTATCCTTGTGCATATGGGCCCCATGGCTCATTAATAAGGCAATCACATTCCACACGGATAACCTGGCAGTGGTACACGCAGTGAATGGAATGCATGCCAAAACACCGGGGGTGGTGGCATTGTTGAGAGAGATAGTGCTGTTATGCCTTACACATAATGTGACTATTAAGGCGGAACATATTCCGGGTCAGCATAATAACCTTGCCGATGCTCTTTCCCGTTGCAAGATCCCTCTTTTTCGGGCACTTGCCCCCGAAGCCGACGCAGTCAAGATGGCCATTCCAGAGCAGGTATGAGAGTTTCATCCACCGAGGTTTGGGAGCTCTTGCTGAGTTCACTAGCCGAGTGGACGAGGTGAAAATACCTGGCTGCGTGGGAAACGTTTCAAGATTTCTGCAGAAATAGCAGGATTCACGACGCAGACAGCCTCACTACGGACTCGATTCTGCAGTGGATCCTACATTGCAAAGGCAGCAGAGTTAGGAAATCGGCAGTGCAGATGCACCTGGAGGCAGTCACCTTCTTTGCTAGAGCAATGGGGAAGAAGAGCCCGAGAACGGACTTCGTTATCACAAGGGTAATGAAGGGCTGGTCATCGGATCAGGGCCGCAGGGAAGACCATCGTTGCCCGATCACACACCAAATATTAAAGAAACTTATAACGGCCGTGGGCCGGATATGTTTTGATGTATTCGAGACTCGGCTGTTCGGTTGCGCCTTTTCCTGGGCGTTCTTTGGGGCGTTCAGGATAGGTGAGTTAGTAGCCTCTTCGCGTTGCGAGCCAGCCGATAGGGGCATTAGGAAGAGGGATGTTACCATGCAGGACGGGACGTTAGTGTTATACATGCGCAGGTCCAAGACGGATACCAAAGGAAAAGGTGCCGCAGTAGTGTTTTATTTTATTTATTTTTTTTTTTAATTTAATGGTATTTATATACCGCCTTATCATTCAATCAAGGTGGTTTCCATGGCAAACAATCAAGGGGGGGGCAAGTGTCTTCATGCAGTATATAGTGTGGTGTGTAGGTGTTGGCGGGGATATGATTAGAGTTGTTTTATCTACATAGTGCGCTATTATGCATCATGAGCTATTATACATTCTTATATACAGTCTCGGGGTGGTGGGAGGGACTGATGTTCTGTCTTGTATGTTGGCTCAAGGGGTATGACCATAGTATTCGATGAACAGGGTTATCTTCAGCTGTTTTCGGAAGTCCTTGATTTCTGTGGTTAGTCTCAGTTCATCTGGGAGGGAGTTCCAGATGGATGGAGCAGCCAGGGAGAGTGCTCGTTGTGTGGTGTCTTTGCGGGTCTTGGTGAAGTCTTTTGGGGTGCTTACACGATTGGAGGTGCCTCTTCTTCTTGGCCGTGTGCTTGTGTCAGGTTGTATGAGTGTGTGTAGGCTTATGGCAGAAGAGTGTTGTTTGATCTTGAATATGTTTATGATAGTTTTGTATTTGATGCGTGAGATGATTGGGAGCCAGTGCAGTTCTTTCAGTATGGGTGTGATGTGATCGTGTCTTGTGGTACCGGATATAATGTGGGCAGCTGTGTTTTGGGCCAGTTGTAGCGGTCTGAGGGTCTGCTTTGGTAGCCCGGTGTATATTGGATTGCAGAAGTCTAGTAGAGGGGTTATTAGTGCCTGGCAAACGGTGCGAAAGTGCTCTGGGTCGAGGAGGGGCTTGAGTCTTCTGATGAGTTGCATTCTGTGGTATGCGCTTTTGGTTGTTCTGCCTATATGTGCTTGGAGGTTAAGTTCTTTGTCCAAGGTACTTTACTTCTGATTTTATAGGTATGAGTGCATCTTTTATCTTGATGTCGGGTGGGGGGATAAAGTCCGGGTTTTGCGTGATGATCAGTGCCTCCGTCTTGCTGTAGTTTATTGATAGGTTATTTTTCTGAAGCCAGTTTGCCATTTGTGTGAGGCAGTTTGTTATATTGGAGTAGTCTGGGTTGTCGACTGAGATGGGTGTGTAAATCATGATGTCATCTGCGTAGATTGTGTATTGTATGTGGTGCTCTTTCATGATGACACATATTGGCTGGATGTATAGGTTGAATAGAAGAGCTGAAAGGGCCGATCCCTGTGGCACTCCTGGTTTGACTTTTATGGGTCGGGATGTGTTGTGTCCTACCTTGACCTGTATTTGTCTGTCAGTCAGGTATGAGAGGAACCAATTCAGGGTGGCACCGTGTAGACCGATGTTCTGCAGTCTATCCAATAGAGTCTTATTGTTTATTGTTTATTGTTTACATTGCATTTACTATACCGCCTCCCATAACATCGAGGCGGTTTACAAATAAAATCAAGGTTTAACAGAAAGAAAAGAAATTACAATAATTAATAGCACAGAGAAGAGTCAAGGCAGAGAACACACAGACAGAAAAACAGAGAAAAGGTTATCAGGGGGGGAAAGCTAGTGAAAAAAAATGAGTTTTGAGAAGGGAACGGAACTTGGGATAGGATTCTTCTGTACGGAGGTGGGTAGGGAGAGAGTTCCATAGGGAGGGTCCTAAATAATAAAATGCAGATTTTCTGGTGGATTGTAAGT
The DNA here is from genome assembly GCA_033557465.1 of Ichthyophis bannanicus. Taxonomy (NCBI): domain Eukaryota; kingdom Metazoa; phylum Chordata; class Amphibia; order Gymnophiona; family Ichthyophiidae; genus Ichthyophis; species Ichthyophis bannanicus. The sequence goes on along the minus strand of CM066035.1, from coordinate 886,799,496 downwards.
GAGCTTTGGAAGGTGCTGGAAGGTGAAGACGGTTAATGTGGATAGACCGAAGACTACGGGAGGGGTTGTGGTAAGTCAATAAATCTGAAAGGTAAGCAGGAGTTGAGTGATAAATGGATTTGTGAGTTAGAGTGAGAAGTTTAAATGGTATCCGATAGTCTAGTGGCAACCAGTGGAGATGATAAAGTAAGGGGGTAACATGGTCACGTGGGGAAGCGTGGAGAATCATGCGAGCAGCCGTGTTTTGGATCAATTGAAGACGATGTCTTTGGGATTGAGGAAGACCAGCGAAAATAGTGTTACAAAAGTCTAATCTTGTGATAACCAAGGAAAGGAGAAGAGTAGTGAGGGCCTGGGTGGACAGAAAGGGACGAACGGCACGAATTTGCCGAAGACAAAGAAAAGAACACCGAGAAACGTGAGAAATGTGATCGTGAAAGCTAAGAGCGCTGTCAAGAAACACCCCAAGGTAGCGAAGCTTAGGTACTACAGTAATGGTGGCACCTGCAAGGGATGGAGCAAGAGACGGGGCAGGAGAGGCATGTGGGAACCAGATTGCAGCTGTTTTACTAACATTAAGCACCAAACAGTTAGAAGAAAGCCAAGAAGAGATAGTAGATAAACAGTTTTCCAGAGGTGATATTTCGGGGTGGGACGAGGAAGTATGATGCAACAGAAGAATATCGTCTGCATAGAAGTAGCTAGAGATCCCGGCTTGCTGAATGATTAGCGCCAGTGGGGCAAGGAAAATGTTAAATAGTAAAGGAGCCAGGATGGAGCCCTGAGGGACACCACAAGGGAGTGAAAGACGACTAGAAAGTGAGTGGGAGGAGGAGACAGCAAAAGACCGATGACAGAGAAATGAATGAAACCAGTGATAGACTGAACCACGAATACCCGCATCCCGAAGACGAGAAAGAAGAAGAGCGTGATCCACCAGATCAAAAGCCGCCGAAAGATCAAGTGATACTGCTAGGGTAATGTGACCCTGATCGTGAGAAGTATGGATTTCATTCAAGACAGCAGTGATTGTGGACTCGACACTAAAACCAGGTCTGAAGCCGGATTGTCTAGGATGTAAGAACAGTGTGGAAGCAAGATAGTGAGAAAGTTGTGAAAAGACCACCTTTTCTAAGAGTTTGGAAGAGAAAGGGAGATTGGATACTGGGCGATAGTGAGCAGGGACGGAGGGATCCAGGGTAGGTTGTTTTAGGAGAGGACGAACTGTGGCATGTGTCCAAGGAGTAGGGAAAGAACCCGAGGACAAACTGGAATTAATGATGGTCAGCAGGGGTTGAAGCAGGGAGGCAGGGGGATCAGAGAACCAAGCAGAAGGAATAGGATCCAAGACACAGGTTGTTTTCCGGGTGTTAGACAATAGGTGAAGCAATTCTGATGAGGAAATAGGTGAGAAAGTAGACCAGGCGTGAGAAAGGCATGGAGAAGACGGGGGAGAGACAGGAGGGGGGGAAGACAGAGCTTGGGGGCAGTAAGGGAGAGAGGAACGAAGATTTTGAACTTTATCAGAAAAGAAGGTCGCCAAAGTGGTAGGGCTAGGAGCTATATCTAGATGCGAAGATCGCGGGGCAGTGGAGGACTGTATGCTAGAAAGAGTATTCAAGGTTGCAAAGAGCTGACGGGACCTATTAGGAGCAGCGAGGATCATGGAAGAGTAGAAAGAACATTTTGCCTTAAGAATTGCAGAACGATAATGAGCGTGACAGGATTTGAATTTGTGATACGAGTCAGCAGAGGGAGCCTTGCGCCAAAGACGCTCAGCTCTACGTAATTGAGAACGAAGTAGAGAGAGCCCGGCGTGGTACCAAGATTGATGAGTACCGCGCCGGGGTTTAATAAATCTAGTAGGAGCAACTTGATCAAGGGTGCGGGACAGTTCGGCATTCCATGTTGTGACCTGAGAGGAGGGTGAGCAAGAAGAAAAATCAGACGGTAGGGGAGGAAGAGCTATAGAGAAGGCCTGCTTAGTGGATGGGTTGAGTCGTCGAGAAGGAAGGGCAGGTGGAGAGAGGGGGAGGGGAGTCAAGGGAGGGGCCTGAAGAGTGAACAGAAGGTAGGAATGATCTGACCAGGGTATGGGGACAGCTGAGGGAGCTGAGATAGTATACAGAGAGGATACTGGAGAAATAATTAAGTCTAGAATATGACCTGCAGCATGAGTGGGTGTAGAGACGTGCTGAAATAGAGAGAGGTCCTGGAGGAGGGAAGAGAAGGCAGCATCCCTGGTTGAAGTAGGGGAGTCAAAATGGACATTGAAGTCGCCCAGCAAATGTAGTCGAGGAAACTGAAGGACCAAGTCAGAAACAGAGGCTAGAAAAGAATCCCAGACATGCGAGGAAGAAGAAGGGGGCAGATAAATGAGAAGAAATTGAAGAGCGGGTAGACTGTTTAGTTGAAGTAAAAGAGACTCAGGGTACGTTAATGATATAGAGGAGATCTTGGAGAGGGGTAGCGAGGAGCGATAGATGACCGCAACCCCGCCACCGGACCGGGCAATGCGCGGGACGGATATAGCATCATAACTAGGCGGGAGACAACGCTGGAGGAGAGACTCCTCTCCCTCCTTAAGCCAGGTCTCAACTAAGAAAAGAGCATCAAGGTGCTCGCGCTCAATAAGGTCATAGATCAACGTAGATTTAGACCGCAAGGACCGACAATTAAGTAAACTGAAACGGAGGTGTGCTGGTGAAGAGGGCCTAGAAAGTAACGCGGAGGGAGACTGAGCAGAGCCTCTAAAGGGAGAGGCTAATACCACCGGGCGCAAATGAGCACGAAGCGGGGCTTCAAAATGGGAAGATGATGCAAAAGAGGGCAAAGGACGGTGACCCCACAGCACTGGGATGGTTGACATAGCTAATGAAGACAGTAAGAGCAACCAAATCACGAGGCAGGTAATGAAATAAACAGAAAGATACTCACCACTGCGAGCAACAGAATGAATAGCAGCAGAAACACGAAATAAAGAGGTGAGGGCCCTACGTAATAAGAGAGACTCGTCGCCCTCGTCGTCGCCCCAAGGAGCTCGCCCAAGGAGCTCGCCCAAGGAGCACGTCCTGCTCCTTGGGCGCGCTCCTTCGGCGCGCACCCACGGCGCGCGACGCCACGGCGCGGGACGCCGCGGACAGCGTCTTAAAGCAGGGAATGCTGGTTGTTACGCAATCGCGTTGTACGCGATTGCGTCGTGCTCAGGGGGTGGAGCTGAAACGGCAGGAGACAGCACTAAAAGGAAGAGGAGCAAATCAATGGAGGGAAATGAAACACAGATAAGACATATATAAAGCAAACAGACAGAGATGACCAAAGCAAATAGAGCAGAGCAACAGGAATACAAATTATACAACTATACAGACAGTGCAAGGCAGCAAACAGCTTACAGGCAGCTATTCAGGTACAGGGAGGCACAGGAGAATACTGGGACGCCGCGGACAGCGTCTTAAAGCAGGAAATGCTGGTTGTTACGCAATCGCGTTGTACGCGATTGCGTCGTGCTCAGGGGGTGGAGCTGAAACGGCAGGAGACAGCAAGGCAGCTATTCAGGTACAGGGAGGCACAGGAGAATACTGGGACGCCGCGGACAGCGTCTTAAAGCAGGAAATGCTGGTTGTTACGCAATCGCGTTGTACGCGATTGCGTCGTGCTCAGGGGGTGGAGCTGAAACGGCAGGAGACAGCAAGGCAGCTATTCAGGTACAGGGAGGTCAACTGTGTCAAATACAGATGAGATGTCTATGAAGATCATCAGGATGCCTTTCTTGGTGTTGTCTATGAGGCGGAGGACGCTGTCGAAGAGGTATATCAGAAGTGTTTCTACCCCATGGTTGGGGCGGAACCCATGTTGATTGTTGTCCAGGGGAGCGTGGTTGTCTGTGTGTTCTTGTAGTTGGTGCTGTACAGTTTTTTCGATTATTTTTGCTAAAAGTGGTATGCTGGAGATGGGTCTGTATGCTGTTGGATTGTTCTTGTCGAGTGTGGATTTCTTCGGGATAGGTCTTTGTTGGCTTCAGTTGATTTGGCATACACCCTTGGGTTAGGGAGGAGTGCACCATCTTGTGGATGGTTTGGATGAAGTTTGATTTGGTGGCCTTGATCCAGGGCACTGGGCAGGGATCTGTGGGGGCTGTGCTTGTCTTGATTGCTGTGATGATGTGGGAGAGTTGCTCCGTGGATGGGGTGTTGAATGTTCCCCAGGTGTTCAAGGGTGTGTTAGTCTTTGGGGCTGGGCAGGGTCTTGTTTGTTCTGCTGAGTGGAACTTTTCTTGGATGTGGTCTGCAAATTTTACCAGGTGCACCCATCATGTCCAGTGAGAACTTTCAGGGAATATGAACAACTCCGCCCAGCAGGAGGCGAACATTGGTTAGTGCATGCGAACGGTGCCCCCTTATCACGTTTCCAGTTTGCCAGAGTGCTTAAGCTAGGCCTGGAAGCAGTGGGCTTGGAGGCGCGCTTTTACGGCACTCACTCCTTCCGCTTTGGGGCCGGTTCAACGGCGGCCAGCATAGGGATGACAAGGGAACAGATTATGAACATTGGCAGATGGCGCTCAGACAGGTATAGGCTGTATGTACGCCCGGTTTGATGCCAGCGTATTAGCTGTACCAAAAAAAAAGAAAGGGGTGAGGGGAGAAACAACAGCGGGAACAAGGGGGGAGGTATGGGAGTGTGTGTGTCTTTTTGGTTACTGTTAATGAACGTGAACGAGTTAGAGATTGTTAATAACCCAAGATGAATAGTAGGATTCAGCTATGCCCAAGGAATGTAAGAGTAGATCTGATGGAGGCTGATGCATGTATAACGCTGCAATGATACAAGGATAACAAGGTAATCATTTGTCAATAATATGACGTAGGTGCAAGTTTCCCCATGGGACCTCAGGAAGCGTGGATATGCGGCCATTCCTTTGTTCACTGGGTGCAAAGGAGGACAAAGATCAGACCACAAGGGCTCAATCTGGGTTTGCCAAGCGCAGGAGTGTCGGTCGTGTGGATGGGCCAGCGTGGTATGGTTTGGGACCAGCTGCTGCCATTCCTCCTGCAAAAGAAGAGAGCATGGGGAAAGCCATGGACAATAGTGGTCCACCTGGGAAGCAATGATCTGGTCGGTACACGCAGTGTGGAGCTCACAAAGAAAATGCAGAAGGACATGCTGGCATTGGCGGATGCCTTCCCAGGGACTGCACTTGTATGGTCACACATCATACCACAACGGGTATGGAGGGGCGAATGGTCCCACCAGGTGGTCGAAAGGATGAGGCGGAAGGTGAACAGATGGATGGCCCATTTCATGGAGGCAATCGGGGGGTACAGCATCATGCATGACCTCATAGACAAACACTGCCCTGGTCTGTATCCTGCCGATGGGATACATCTATCTGACATTGGGATGGATGTGTTCCTGTGTGCCATTCAGGACATGTTTGAACGAATATGGCAGAAGCAGGTGTTGCGGAGCAGGGTGGGGCCCCACACGACAAGCGAGGAGTCGCTGCCATGAGGGGTTGGCAGGAGAACTAGGGCCCCCATAGGAGAGAGCGCACAGCCCAGATTTGGGGGGGAGTGGTCATATAGGAAGTTGACCTTCCACAAATCGTCCACAGAGTTGAAGCAGGAACAGTGTGTAGAGGGCCTCCTTACGCTTTCACGGTGGGGTGACATTAATGGAGACCTGCTGCCGACCTTTTGATGGGCCATGGGCAGAGGCAGATCGGGACACTGCTGCGAATAGGAAGGGAGTAGTAAGGCATGCTTTAACAGCATGCGCCCCTTACCTATTATTATGGTACTCAGGACTGCGAGCAGTGGGGAAAAGGCTTTGTCGGCATTTTCCAACCATCCCTGCCGGGTGTCATGGAATAGGATGGGCTGTGCCTCTTAGGGGGGGGGGAAGGGTAATCTAGGCAAAAGGATAGCACGAGAAGGAAATGTAATGTAATGGATGTTATTATGTGTGCAATGAAGAAGTGTACTTTAACGTATGAATATGCGGATTATGCTGTGGCCAAAGGTTTTTCACTGTTATTTCCAATATTGTCAAATAAACAAATGATGTTCAGTTGAAAGCTAGCAAAGTCCATGTGATGTGTCCGGGGGGGGGGGGGGGGAGGGAGAGGATAGGAGTAGCTACCCGAGGCCATCATGCTGGTTGCCCGGCTGTGCGTCAGGCTTCATCTATGGCCCATTTCAAATCCAGGCTGAAAACTCACCAATTCGAGTGTGCTTTTAGATCCTGATCCACTTGGTCTCCTCTATGTTTCCTTTCCACTCCCCTAGATGTGCCCTTGTCCTCAGCTGTTGTGCTGTCTGTCTTGTCTAGACTGTAAGCTGTGATGAGCAGGGAACATCTTTTACATGTGTCTGTACAGTGCTGCATATGCCGTAGCGCTATACAAATAACAAGTAGTAGTAGTCGTATTCAGTGACATTTGCCTCTGCAGAAATGTGGCTCAATTGCCAGATACAAAATGTATTCACTCAGATTTAGTCCTACTATTTCTAGGGACCAATTTATCCACTCAAATTTAGCCAAATAGCACTGAATATGGCACTGTCTGGTTAACAAGCAGTCAAGAAATCAGACGACGCATTGCTCTTGGCAGAATGGCTATGAAAGACCTAGATAAGATTCTCAACAGCAGAGATGTCTCTCTCCATACAAAGATTTGACTTGTTCAGGCCATGGTATTCTCAATAATATCATATGGATGTGAAAGCTGGACAGTGAAAAAGATAGACAGGAAGAAAATTGATGCCTTTGAATTATGGTGCTGGCGGCGAATACTGTGTATATCATGAACTGCACGAAGAACAAACCAGTCGGTACTAGAGGAGATCAAACCTAAGCTTTCTTTAGAAGCTCAGATAAACGCAAAAGAGGAAGGCCAGCAACAAGATGGATCGATACAATAACAACAGCTACGGGTACCAGTCTGTCAACAATGAGCCACCTGACTCAAGACCGAACACAATTTAGGATAGCTATCCAGAGGGTCACCATGAGTCGACTCCGACTCGACGGCACTTAACAACAACAACATGGCACTGTATGGTTAACTTTAACTGTCTGTCCTCTCCAAAGTTACCTGGATGAAGATATTTTAAAGGGAAAGATTTCTTCAGGTAAAAGCCAATTTCAGTTGCATAAATCTTCTATCAACTTCTGAGGGGTTCTTTTAATATACATTTAAGATTTATCCCATAAAGTTATTACCAACAATTTGTTTGTTGACCTTCATTTGGTATGTCCCAAAGTATATAACGACCTTTACGGGGGTTATTTAGAAGGTTTATTCATGCTTTGGGCATCTGAAAACGTGCACACACACAACCAAATCAGTGACGTACCTGGGGCAATCTTAGAAGCCAGTTCTATAGACATCCCCAACGCGAGGACATCCAAGTCACAAAGGGACAAGACAGAGGCATGACCGGGGGCATTCCAGGCAAGTTAGAAGTGCATTCCTGATATCAGAGCTCATGGTACCGCTGCACTTTTTCCCCAGGAATAATATCCTCCTCTGTGATACCATGCATCAGTGCAAGTGGCTTGGTAGCCTGCCTGCTGATCTTAAACAGGAAGAATGTTATTTGATGCTCAGAAAATAAACTAGAAACATAGCTGTTTAATCAGGTCAAGGCAGTTTACAAAGGAGGTCCCAGTGCAGTTTGGTCCAAGCCAGACCATCTGAAAAAAAGCCAGGCACGTACATGTTTGGGCACAATTTCACAAATGTGGACCTGCATGACAGGGACTTCTGTAGAGCTGTCTACATAGTATTCAGTACCAGGGACATCTAAGACAATGCAACAGAGATTCAAACACAAAGGAAATGTCCCAATCACACTACAAATGTCATTGTAATTGTGGAGAGCACTGGAAATGGTGGAATGCCATCCTCTCTACACTCTCCAGATATTTTAGGGCCCAAACAAGCACTTTCCCAATGCCTATTCATGCCTGGAGCAGGTCTGAACTTGGATATGGACACAGACGTCCCCGAGTGTTCTGAAATTGGTCAGGGACATCTACATCTGTCGCACCGCCCCAGACATGCCACTTATCACACCTCCTGCCTTTTTGGATGTCCCTGCTCCAGAGACATCTCCAATCACAATTTCTAAAATGTCTCCAGGAACATCCTCATGATTTAGATATGGCATTGGTACTGAATATCCGTTGTGCCGACGGCTAGCCACTTTAGCAGTGCTAGCCGCCGGCGCTGAATATTAAGCCCATTGTGTATAAAAACCTCACTTGGTTTGCAGCTTGTCGTGCTGTGAGGGCTTGTGTGCATCAGTGATGCTGAAAGCTAAACTATCGGTAGTTTAACTACTGGCAGGGTCTCCCAAGATGGACAGGTCTCAGCTGAGGTGCCAGACCAAGACAAACCACCCATATGGGCAGCAGCAGAATGGGATAGTGTTGACGGCGGAGGATCACATTTCTGTGACAACGGCAACAACACCAAACTTAAACTGCGAGGAAGAAAGGCCCGGCAAGCTACTTCTGCATCTTGCCATGAAAATCCAATGGATAGTTACAACAAAACAAATTGTGCTATAGTGCTGGAAGATGAGACCCCCAGGTCGGAAGGCACTCAACTAGCTACTGGGGAAGAGCTGGAGACTTTTCAGAGTAAAGCCAGCATTTATGATGTGGTTGGATCAAAGCCCTCGGGACGTCTGACTGCTGATGTAGCTGCGCATGAAATGAGAGTCAGAAGCTGTAAAGATGTCTTACGCATTGGAACATGGAACGTACGAAGCATGAACCAAGGGAAGTTAGAGGTGGTCAAGAATGAAATGGAACATGTACAACTTGATCTGTTGGGTTTCAGCAAACTGAAATGGATTGGCATCGGGCACTTCGCATCAGATGATCACATGGTCTACTATGCTGGAAATGAAAGACAAAGAAGAAATGGTGTTGCATTTATAATAAAGAAGAAACTTGCAAGAACTGTAATGAAATACAATGCAGTCAGCGAACGCTTAATCTCTATTCGTCTATGAGGATTGCCTATCAGCAAAACTATAATTCAAGTATATGCCCCAACAACAGCTGCAGAAGAGAATGAAATTGAAGAGTTCTATGAACAAGTACAAGCTGAACTTGACAGAACATGCAAACAGGATATCCTGATAGTCATGGGTGACTGGAACGCAAAAGTTGGCAACAAAGAAGAAGGCAAAGTAGTTGGAAAATATGGACTTGGCAACAGAAATGAAGCTGGAGAAAGACTGATAGAATTCTGCAAGACCAACAATCTATTCATCTCAAACACCTTCTTCCATCAACACAAGCGGCAACTGTACATATGGACTTCACCCAATGGATTGTATAAAAATCAAATTGACTACATCTGTGGAAGTCAACAATGGAAAAGTTCTATAACATCAACAAAGACAAAACCTGGAGCTGACTGTGGTACAGATCATCAGCTACTAGTATGCAAACTCAAGCTAAAGTTGAAAAAGAGCAAACCACTCATGAATGCAGTAAAATATGACCTTGAGAATATACCACTGGAATTTAAAGACTGCCTGCAAAATCAATTTGCTGCTTTAGATACAAATGACAGAGCTCCAGAAGAGTCATGGAATGACATCAAAAAGGTTGTGTTGGAAGAAAGCGAGAAGTCTCTACAAAAGGTGAAAAAGCAAAAACGGCCAAAATGGATGACGGAAGAAACTCTAAAAATTGCCCGGAAACACAGAGAAGCTAAAGCCAAAGGAGAAAGAAAGACAATAACAGAACTCAACAGAGATTTCCAACGTGCAGCAAGACAGGACAAGGAAAAGTACTACAACGACACATGCAAGGAAATAGAAGCAGAAACTATTAGAGGAAGAACAAGATCGGCTTTCCTAAAACTACGAGAGTTAAAGAAAAAGTTCCAGCCTCGAATTGGAATGTTACAAGATGCTCAAGGTTCTATGTTGAATGATGCTCAGAAGATCAAGAAAAGGTGGAAGGAATATACAGAGTTTTTATATGATAAAGATCAAGTGGACCAACAACCATTTCAACCTGTACCTTATGATCAGGAGCCATTGGTGATGAAAGAAGAAGTTAAAGCAGCATTGAAAGCCTTATCAAAGAACAAAGCACCAGGCATTGATAGCATTCCCATAGAAGTATTACAGCAATCTGATGCAGCTGTTACCGTACTTACAAGGCTCTGCTAAGAAATATGGAAGACAACATCATGGCCAACTAACTGGAAAAGATCTGTGTTTATACCAATACTAAAGAAAGGTGATCCAACTGATGTGGAAATTATCGCACAATCGCTCTGATCCCACATGCCAGCAAGATTCTACTGAAGATTATTCAAAAGAGACTACAACCATACCTGGAACAAGAACTACCTGAAGTGAAAGCAGGGTTCAGGAAAGGGCGAGGAACGAGAGACATCATTGCGGATGTGAGATGGATCCTTGAAAAGACTAAAGAATACCAAAAGGATATCTATTTGTGCTTTATCAACTATAGCAAGGCTTTTGACTGTGTAAACCATGAGAAACTCTGGGCCACATTAAGAAGCATGGGTATACCAGAATACCTGATCGTACTCTTGCACAATCTGTACATTGATCAAGAAGCAACAGTTCGAACGGAACAAGGAGAAACAGAATGGTTTAAAATAAGCAAAGGTGTAAGACAAGGCTGCATACTTTCCCCCTACCTGTTTAATTTATATGCAGAACAAATCATCAGAGAAGCAGGATTGTATGAAGACAACAGAGGTGTGAAGATTGGTGGAAGACTCATCAACAACCTTCGCTATGCTGATGATACTACATTACTGGCTGAAAGTGAAGATGGTCTGAAACATTTGCTTCTCACAATCAAAGAACATAGTCTCAAAATGGGCCTGCACCTTAATGTAAAGAAGACAGAGATCATGACAACTAGCATAATCAACAGGTTCATCGTTGAAGGAGAAGAAATTGAAATTGTGAACAACTTTAACCTACTTGGATCAACTATCAATAAAGGAGCAACAAGCAGTCAAGAAATCAGACGACGCATTGCTCTTGGCAGAATGGCTATGAAAGACCTAGATAAGATTCTCAAGAGCAGAGATGTCTCTCTCCATACAAAGAGTCGACTTGTTCAAGCCATCGTATTTTCAATAACATCATATGGATGTGAAAGCTGGACAGTGAAAAAGATAGACAGGAAGAAAATTGATGCCTTTGAATTATGGTGCTGGCGGCGAATACTGTGTTTACCATGGACTGCCCGAAGAACAAACCAGTCGGTACTAGAGGAGATCAAACCTAAGCTTTCTTTAGAAGCTCAGATGACAAGACTTCGACTTTCATACTTTGGACACATCATGCGAAGAGAGAGATCATTAGAGAAAGACATCATGCCTGGCAAGATAGAAAGTCAACGCAAAAGAGGAAGGCCAGCAATGAGATAGATCAATACAATAACAGCAGTTACGGGTACCAGTCTGTCAACAATGAGCCGCCTGACTCAAGACCGAACACAATGCCACGGCCATATCTGGGTTGGCTTGATAGCAGTGAATCTAACCAGGCAGCGGTGATATTCAGCCGTTGCTCGGTTAGCTTCAGTGGTGAATGTTAGGACAGCCTTTTCTGTGCCTAACTTTTTTAGTTGGGCAGGGCTAAGCACTGTAGCTGTGAAGCCCTGCCTGCCGACCCCTTAACCCTGGATTTTCATTTCCACAGCAACGGAAGTGAAAATCCAGGGTTTTGCCACACAGCCAGAAAGCCGCTGAGCCTAACTAGGCAGCAGCGATTTTGGATGTGCCCAGTTAGCTCCAGTGCCTTAAAGATAAGCGAGGGTTTTCCTTGCCTATCTTTAAGGCACAGAGTGCTAACTGGGCAGCATCCAAAATCACTGCTACCCGGTTAGTGTCATTCCTTGCCTCCGCTCTGCCCCAGAACACCCCCAATACGCCCCAATATGCCCCGATGCTAACCAATAACATTGGGGTGCATAGGTGACTTAATCAGGGATTTTCAAAGGCACTAGCCATGTAGGTGCCTTTGAAAATCCCTGATTGAGGCATTTACACGGTTAACATTCACTGTTAACCATGTAAATGCCTTTGAACATTGGATCCTTGGTTTTTAAATCGGCTGTTGATTTTATATTATATTTTAACTGGATTTTAATTTTAGTTTTAGTATCATAATTCCACCTAGTTGACTATTTTGGATATTGGCAGAATATAAATTTCAAATTAAATATAAAATTTGAACATGTGTAGTACACCCCAGAATCCCACAGGGTTGTGAATCTAGGAGCGGTTTGGGCTTTTTATATTTTGGGGACCAAATTGCTAAATAGTTTTTAGTATGCATGTTAAAATCAGATTTCGAAGCCTAGTCACTAATGGCCTTATATTTCAACACCACAGTCAATGGGTTTTTTAACTGCCAACCATCGTATTTAAATATAATTTATACATTCAGTTCTAGTTATCTGGATCATGGCTGGCACTGAATTTCCAAGTAGAATGGAGAGCTCATTTGTTCTCCTTATCCAGATAGTGGTCAGAATATTGCCACTCTATGGATAACTTCTAGATTCATCTACACTCCACTCATGTAGTACCCCAGTGCAATCCAGATAGTGCCAGGGTGGCCTCTGAGGATATTCAGTGGTACTATCCAGATAGTGCCATCGAATATCCAAGGTAGCAGCAGCATCTAAGGGGAAATATTTGGATAATAGTCACCCTTATACTGATATTTTCCTTTCAATATATGGACACATAAGTTATAAAAATGCATCGAGGGTCATTCTGACCCATGAATAGCGGGCATGGACGTCCCAACAGGACATCCATCCCCACTATTCGTGCCCCTTCCCACCGGCGGCTAACTTCCCCACCAATTGTATGGGGAAGTTAGTTGAGAGCAGGGAAGGGGCGGATTGGGGTCAGAGTTAGGACGGGCAGTGGGGCGATCATCAGCCCTGGACATACAGGGCCAATTCTAATGTCAGCCCTGTATGTCCAGGGCCGGCGACCTGTACAGGGAAGTTATTCCACCTCCAAGGTGGAATAACTTCCCTAGACGTCGGGGTTGGCGGCCTGGGGTGCGGATGAAGCAGGGGGGGGGGCCGAGGACATTCCCTGCAGTCCGATCCTCGCCTTAGGAGGCCAGATCGGGGGTTGGGCTGCAGGGAAATCGATGCCGGTGCCGGCAGCCGGGGTTCACGGCTCTTCAATGAAGCCGTGGTGCCATGGCAACCGGATGCCATGGCGCCACGGCTCCATTGAACTGCCCTGAGTTAGTTAGGCAGGGCCTGTATGTGTAGGCCGGGCTGAATCGCGTTCCCGGCCTGCATGTACAGGCCTGATTGAGATTCTGTTCCCGTGGGGCTAGACATGCCCCGCAGGTTCAGAATCGTGACTCTCTCTGCATGTCTGGTTTAGACCAGGCGTACACAGGACATGTATGTCCAGGATGCAATCGGGCCTATGGTGTTCACATAGTAAAAAAATCCATGCTAGTGCGTGTGAACTGTTTTGCCAGTGCATATGGTCCCCCTAGCCTCTGTCACAAAGAAGCCCCTCTGCTGCCTAGACAACTCACTCCCCCCCACACACACTTCATGGAAACTGGTGGACATAGATCCTTAACCCCTACCTTCACATAGTCTACAAAAGCCCTTCTGGAAGCCACTGATCCTCCATCGCCACAGGGCCAACGTTAGGGGGTACATAAGAACATAATATATACCATACCAGGTCAAACCAAGAGTCCATCAAGTCAAGTATCGTTTCCAAGTGGCAAATCCAGGTCATAAGTACCTGTCAGGCTCGCAAAAGGTACACAGATTCCATGCTGCTTGTCCCATGGGTAAGCAGTAGATTTCTGCAGTCCTCTTTAATAATGGTTTATAGACATTTCCTCCAGGAACTCTTTCAAACCTCTTTTAAATCCAGCTACACTAACAGCTTTTACTATATCCTCTGGTAACAAATTCCAGAGTTTGATTATGCGTTGAGTGAAAAAATATTTTCTCCTATTAATCTTAAATGTGCTACATTGTAGCTTCATTGCGTGTCCCCCTAGTCTTTCTATGTTTTGAAGGAGTAAACAACCAATCTACATTTACCCATTCTACTCCAGTCATTATTTTATAGACCCCTATCATATCTTCCCTCAGACATCTCTTTTCCATGTTGAAGAGCCCTAATCATTTAAGCCTTTCTTCATACAGGCATGCATACAGAAGAACTAGAACATTTTTCCATTGCTGTATTCATAGGGGAATGCAACATAAAATTCAGCAGGAACACTGGTAAGTTGCTGTGTATCTCTGAGGGAGAGAGAATACTTATCTACCCAAGTCTTGCTGAGTGCCTTCACGTGGTAAGCCTGTTATATAAAATCTATATCAAATCTCAGGAAGGTGACACTACAATAGAAGCACGGTAAGAAGAAAAAAGAAGGATACATACTGGCTGCACACCACCATAAAAAGGTGCTCAATCATAGCTTATGCACTAGAGCTAAAGACGGTAGCGTGAGTGCAAAACCTTCAGGAAAAGATAATATCCCTGGTGCACCATTAGGCCATGGTGAACTTGTTCACGGACCCGTTTCAGCAGGAGATAAACCACAGAAACGAATGAAAAAGATAACCGGACTAAAAACTAGCAAGTGGACTTCAGAAGAAAAAAAAGGAGATAGCATACTGCTACTTTTTTGCCACAAAAGCTGTATTTAATAACAGAGGGTACTTAAAGAGGGCTCTCTAAAAATGGAAGAAAGAGGAGGAATCTCAAAGGAAAAATTGGAAAAGGCAACTGATGCAAATGCTGTATAAGATCTCTGACTGGACAAATTAAAAAAAAAATACAGAAATAAGGGCGTTTTAAAACAGCTGAGCAATGCCGGAGAAAGGAAAATCGAGAGAGCGAAAGGATCTGGAAAGAAGTGCAAGTAGAGAGGTGTCACAACAACCAGAGCCCTTAGATGGGGCAACAAGGGTGGTAGATGCGGATATGGAGCAAGAGGGAGAGAGTGATAGAGGGCAGAGTGAAGAAGAAATGGGATGGGCCAGTGAATGGAGGGAGGGAGTTGAGCAAGAGGATTTGGATGACGCAGAACAGGACTGAGGGTAGACAAAAGGGGAGTTAGGAGAGAGCTCAAGAGATGGAAGAACTAGCAGTGGGTCTCCTGGCCTGCATGGAGGTTGATAGATGTGCAGAGGCTTTAGAGAGGGAAAGTCTGCCTAAATTAAACCTCACATCCAAGGTAAAAAGCATTTTAAGTAAAATGAACAAGGCAATAATCCGCATAAAGGAAACATCTTTTGATATTACAGAGATAACTTGGATCCAGAAAGGGGACCCACACAGCAGCAGTGGCAACAGCGCGGCAAATTTACTTTAACATGTTTGCCGCGCTGCCCCACTCTTGTAAGTTTGCCGCAGGGAAATTACAAGAGCAGACGAGCAAGGCAAACATGTTAAATTTACAGCGCTGCTGCTGCCAAAGCCGCCTCATGGGGGCCCCACCACACAAAGGCGGGGCACACACGGAGGGCACGCCACTGTTGTAACAATGGGGGGCCCTCAGTGAAATTTTACTTGGGGGCCTCTCATTGTAACTTACGCCGCTGACCATTATAAAGCGAATTCTATCCCAAAGAGCACAGGGCCAGAAGAAAAGATAACAACTCAACCTTGGGAAAAAAAATGAACTCACTGATAGATGAATATCTTAAAGAATCATAGAAACATGATGGCAGAAAAAGACCACATGTCCTGTCTAGTCTGCCCTTCCATATCAATAGTCCACTTTTTACCTTTGGAGATCCCCTGTTTGTCCCATGCTTTTTTGAATTCAGATACTGTCCTCATATCCACCACCTCCTCTGGTGCATCTGCCACTTTTTCCATAAAAAAATATTTCCACATTACTCCTGAGTCTATCCCCTTTCACTCTCATCCTGTGTCCCCTTGCTTGCTTTCAGTCGAAGGAGGCTCTCCTCCTGTGCATTTATGCCACGGAAGTATTTAAAGGTCTCTATCATATTGCTCCTATCCCACCTTTCCTCTAAAGTATGCATATTAAGATCTTTAAGTCTGTCCTCATATGCTTCATAACGAAGACCACTAACCATTTTAGTAGCCACCCTCTGCACCGACTCCAACCTGCTTATATCCTTTTGAAGGTGCGGTCTCCAGAATTGCACACAATACTCCAAATGAGGTCGCACCAGAGACTTATACAGAGGCATTATCACCTCCTTTTTTCTGCTGGCCATTCCTCTCCCTATGCACCCAATCAAGATCATGAAAGATAGTGAGAAAGATCCAAAGCATCAAATTTGAAGACCTTAAATTCATACAGTATGATCTAATAGCATATTGAAAGCAGCAGCAGAAGCATAAAACTGTGGAGCTATGAAGAAAACCATAAAGCAAGATATCAAAATAAACTAGAGGGAACCCAGAAGAGTTCTGTAGGGAACTGGAAAAAAGCATCAATATGGTGAAAATACAAACAAATAAAACTGAAATAGAGAGGTTTTGTAGAAATTTATGAGGACCTTCTTGAATGCAACACAGAAACAGAAAGCTACCCAGCATACGAGAGAATTTGGAAAGGGCAACATAAAAGTTAAAAAGCAGGTCATAAAGAGCCCCAAATGGAAGGAACCTTGGCCCACATGGAGGCCTAGTTTTTAGATCAGTTAGCATCCCTTTACCAAGACTTGACAAGCCGTAAAAATCAAGGGGGCATTTTCAAAAGTGTTTATGAGATTTGATCAACATATTCTGATTTTGTATTGATACAATTTAATGAGACACATCTCTATGCATGATATTGACGATAGTGCCCCTAAGAATGTGTTAAATATTGTAATGTGATAAGCTTTGCAATCCTTTCAGCACTATTGGTTATCTGGTATTACATTGCTTTAATTGTTTAATATTCACTAAGTTTTACAAAACCGTTGCCTGTGAAATGAGTTCTGTCACCTAACGACACAGTGTAGATGTCGGCCTACACGTGGGAAGTGTCAGCAGTTGCTATGGCAACTGTCAATCAGTACTAGAAAGCAGGTGCCACTATGTTTTAAACATTGAAGTGGAATAACAGCATCTTACTTTGATTATTGGCTGTCAACCAAACAGCATGTTTCCCTGTGAAGCAATCTCTTGGCAACACTGGTAAGCTCTTCAGAGTATGATATTCTCAATACCATAGACAACATCCGACAAGGCGTCGTGCTAATCTTCTTGGATATAGCAGCAGCGTTTGACTCGGTAAATCACGAGATTCTCCTCGGTCGACTGGAAGGAAAAGGCATCTGCAACTCAGCACTTGAATGGTGTAAATCATACCTCGACACCAGAATGCAATACGTCAAATCCGCAACAGGAGAATCAAAACTCTTCCATCAGAGACAAGGCGTTCCGCAGGGGTCCTCACTCTCATCCCTCTTGTTCAACGTCTATATGCAGCCTATCTGCGATATCATCAGGTCCTTCAATGTGAAATGTATGATATACGCCGACGATATCCTACTCTACATGCCATTTTCCACAATGCAAATGGATTTACTGCCTATAACAAACTGCTTCGATGCAGTCTCACAATGGCTCCTGTCACAGAACCTCCGCATTCAGCATAAGAAAACTGAGGTTCTCTTTATCACAAGAGACCCCAACTTCACCCCACCACCACATATAAGTGTCAAGGGAGCTGACCTAGGCACCAAGGATACAATAAAATACCTCGGAGTCACACTAGACCATAGGCTCGACATGAAATCACACATAAACAATATCGTAAAATCTGTATACTTCAAAATATGCACTCTTAGACACCTGCGTCCCCTACTAGACCACGAAGACTTCAGAACCATCTACCAAGCACTGATACTGCCGCACTTCGACTTCGCCAATTCCATTCTACAAGGACTCCCACAATCCACCATAAGCTCCTTGCAACTCGCAATGAACACCGCTGCCAGGGTTCTTCTAGGAGCGGCCAGAAGTGAACACATCACACCTATCCTCAAAGAGCTCCATTGGCTCCCTATACACGGAAGACTTACATTCAAAACCCTCATTCTCACATTTAAGGCCTTAAATGGTTTATCGTCCACATCACTTACCAAACTCATCCAATCCGTCCCATCAAATAGAAATAGGAGACATGCAGCATTAAACTCACTAACAACCCCAAAGGCTATAACAACGTGCAGCCTATCAACATCAAACAGAGCTTTCATGTTTAGCGCACCAAAATACTGGAATTCTCTCCCACCTGATCTCCGCGCCATAACCGACCTAACCCAGTTCAGAAAGGCCCTTAAACTGCACCTTTTCATCAAATACTACCCTACATGAACCGTAACATAACAGCCTCACCCTAGTATAATCCACAATATCCCTCTTGTTCCAAGCATCACTGCTAATTTTATGTAAATAGTTCGAGCATGCTATCTAGCTAATAGATTATATACTCCATGTAAATAGTTCTCCCATGTTATCCAAGTTGATACTCCTGTTATATGTAATACCAAACAGCCTGTTGTTCTGGTTCCTTTCTGTTATTTGTAAACCGCGCTGATGTCAAAGAGTGCGGTATATAAGAAGTTGAAATAAATAAATAAAATAAATAAATGATACAATGTTCGCAGTTAGATGGTGCGTTTCTGACCATCAATGGTACTTTATTCTTTATTCGGTAATGCAGCTCCCACTAAGGAACAAATTGGGTTTCACAAAGTATGTCTATTAAGCTTGGCTAATGGTTAGCCCACGCTATTTGTAACTACGTCACATTTAATAACATGAGGCCTAGTTACAAATAACGCATGCTGACCGTTAGCCCAGCTTAGTAAACATACGCCTAAGTAAACATTTCCTCTTTTACTTTTATTGTCTTGATTTAGCCTGATAAGATTCCAATTTTGTTTCATATAAGGTTAATAAAGCTTCTCCAGAGCCTTCCCTGACAAAATAGTAACTGCTGTTTTTGTACTGGTGGTATGAAATTAAAGGATGCAATGCTTTGATTATTTTCAGTAGAATGAGAAGATAAATGTACTTTGATCGTGTATTGCAAGGTTTCTGCCCATTAAAGGCACTTTTTTGATTGTGAGTTATGGAAGACTGCCAGCTTCAATGTGTTCTTATGTTTGGCATCTGACAGATTTGATCAGATGATGTATGTGGACTGCAGTTATCCACATTCTTATGTGGTTTGCTTGCTTCATATCAATTGTTCTTTTGTCCTGGATTATTTAATCTTATCGTTAGGCAAGGCTTGATGTAAGCATTTATTTATTTTTATTTATTTATTTAATTAGTTATTTAAAAATATTTCTTTTCCATATTATCCAGTCTTCTAGGCAGATTACAATAATACAAACATAATAAAATAGCATAAAATACCATACTAACACAAAACACTCATATAAAACAATTATTTGTTAAACAAATAGTTTGTTATTCTGATTTATAATTATCTGCTAATCGGTGCCAAACTAACATAATAAAATCAATGCTACCGCTCACTGCTTTAAACTATATCATGGCTGCAAATGCTTGCTATCATGGCTGCAAATGCTTGCTGAAATAAGTGCAATTTCAAACGCTTACGAAATAAGAAGTGTGTCTGTCATTCACCTTAAATTAGCAAGCAATGCATTCCATAGTTCAGGAGCATCAATGACTCTCATCTTGATCCTCTCTTTCCATTCACTACTTAGCACATAATAATTTCTAAGTCAACTTTCTAATTGTATCTTTTATTTTCACGCTATCATCTTCTATTATGACATGTAATACTTTTATTATACCATTGGGCACATGTCACTTTTGCCATGCATTTAGATTCACATATATTCACCCAAATGCATTCATAGGCAGTTTGGGCAGTGCCTATTTTATACACATTACTTAAGTGGATGTTGTGCAGTTTGGCACAGTTGGGCCGATATTCAACGGTGGCAGCCAGCCTGAGTAAAGTGTCTGGCCGTCACCATTTTAATTTAGTCCCAAATATTCAATGCCAGAGTCCATATCCAGCAACAGTGTGAAATATCTGGTCTGTCCGGATAGCATTTTAGCTAACCGGAGAGTGGTGCTATTCAGCCGCTTCTCGGTTAGCTAAACGGGCTAACATTAGGCCAGTCTTTTATGTGCCTATATTTAAGTTAACCAGCCAGCAGCTGAATATTGCCATTGTCTGCTTTACTGGAACGCTGCTCCAGGAACACCCCGAAGCATCAGGGAATGCAGCGGCATTATGACGGGATATTAAGCAGCACAAAACATCTATGTATCACTGAATATCCTGCTCTTGAATATGCCCCCAGTGTTAATTTATATTTCTGCTATAGCTTGTCCATGCGGTGTTGAGAAATTTGTCTGTTTGTCTGCATGGCAGTTTTACTGGCTTGGAGTTCATTTGTAAGTAGAGTCTTTTTTATGTAAGAAATTTTTCAAAACAAGAAATTTATTTTATAAATTGGAAATCTATTTGTTATGGGGTCATTCAGTGGCATAAGTAGCGGGGATGGACATCCGGATTGGACATCCATCCCAGCTTATTCGCTCCCCTGCCATCACCGGCTAATGCCTCCCTGTATGAACAGCTCGTTCATATGGGGAGACTTAGATGGGGTCGGGAGGGGATGTGTCTGAGGCAGAGTGAGGGCGGGGCATGGGCGGGCTGTGACCCCCAGACATACCGGGCCAATTCAGAAGTTGGTCCTGTACGTCCAGGGCCGTGAACATGGACAGGTACTTATTCCACCGCAGAGGTGGAATAAGTCTCCCTGGACATCGGGGGATCATGCCGCCGGGCTATGTAAAAGAGGTAGAGGGAGCAGTAAGGTCCCCACAGTCAGACCCTGGCCATGGGAGGCTGGATTGAGGGTGCTGCTGCGGGGAAAGAAGAGGGTCAGTGACAGCCAGCATTTGCAACTCCTGAATGGAGCCGCAGTGCCATGGCGATGGGACGCCATGGCACAGCAGCTCCATTCAGAAGCCTGACTGAGGTAGCCAGGGATCTGCTATGCGTGCAGACCGACCAGAATCAGGGCCCAGCCTGTACGTTTGGGTCATGGACCCGATTCTGATCCCGCGGACACATCTAGCCCCCACGGGATCAGAATCAGGTCTAACTCCGGGCATCCCGCTTCTGGTCAGCTGCATAGGGGATGGAAGGCCAATTCGGAATATGCCTCTGTGTCATTTGGTGTTATGACAAGTTTCATGTTGGAGTGGGAGAAACAAAAGAATTGGAACAGAAAACTCTTCCATGATCATGAAGGCATTTTATAAGAATCAAAAAATGCCAAAACTATACATTCCTAGAGCAATGCACTTCAAGAACAGGTCTGACATGGGGGGGACACCCACAAAAAGCACAAGTGCAAACAAAAGAGAGAGGGTAACAGAAGAATTGGAACAGATTTTATTATGCCCGACATGGCAATGTTTCGGCAGTGGATGCATGCGTCAAAGGCAAATCTGTCAAAAGAAATTCCAAAAAACAAAATAAAATCAGTTAGAGCCCGATTCAGAGAGGGGAACGTCTGGGCCTTCCGGACGTCCTCAAGGAAGACGGGCCCATTAGAATCCGATTCTTCACCATGGGAACAAAACGTTCTCACAGTGTACAGAACTGGGCTTGTGGATGGCCCGACATGCCCCTGCCACTTGCGGGGACATCCTTCCCGCAGCCATCCCTGACTCCCGTGGCTTAGTCCCTCCTCTTCCCCACCGCCCAACTCATGGCTGGCCTGCTGGGGCCTGGATCGGGCGGCGGAGACCCCCCCCCCCCCACCCAGCCCCAGCATTGGCCCCTTTGACCCAGCAGAATATATAGGTCTGTGACCTGAATCGGCCCTGTAAGTCCTGCCGGACTGAACTGCCCCCGCTCCATCCAGATCCCAACCAATCCCGTCCCCCACTGGCTCTCCCTGTCCTGCTGCTCAGGACGTATGGGGAGAGCCTGAGGGGGAATCGGGCCCAGAAGGCTTGCGGGGCTGCACATCCCGCTAGGACGCTGGAATGTGCAGCCCCACAACCCACATCTCAGAATCGGGCCCTTAGTCTATGATCTGGCTACATGCACCAGAGCACAGACTAACTGATTTTCTTTTGTTTTTTGGAATTTTTTGACAGATTTGCCCATGACGCAGGCCAAGTCTTTTGTTTCCCCTGCTCTTTCTTTTGTTTGTGCTTGTGCTTTATGTGGGTGTGTCCCTTGGTTTTTCATTCTTAAGTTTTCATGTTAGACCTCTTCTTGATCGTGTAGCTCTTATTGAAAGGTATCAGTGGTTTTTTAATATTTTCATAGTAATATTTTGTATTGATAGATGTGATTTTGAATTGTGTTTTTAATGATGTATTTTATGACCCCTGAGGCAGATAGTCGCTGAAACATGGCCATGTAGTCTTTTTAATGTTCTGTGTTTTATAGTTTGCAGTTAAATTATTTGTATATATTTATGACTTTTGGTCTGGACTAATGTGTTAAAACAACCTTCCATAAAGGGAAATTGAAAACTGAATAGAAAAGGCCATTCCAATTTATCAAATGCCTTTTCAGCATCCAGTGCCAGATCTATAATTGGATCTGATAGTTGTTGAGCTTGAACCAAGACATGCACCAGCAGTCTACCATTGTCTGTGGTAGATCGACCAGGCATGAAACCACATTGTTCAGGGTGGATTAGTGTATCTAGAACCTTACTTAATCTATTGGCTAGGATTTTAGCATATATTTTATAATCCACATTTAAGAGGGATATAGGCTGATAGTTTTCCACCTTCTGAGGATCCTTCCCTGGTTTAGGATGAATAACAATGGTAGCTTCTGCGAGAGCCCCAATGGCTGGCCACACCTCATATAACCCATTATAATATGTCTGAAACATGGGTAATAGTTGTTCTTCAAATACAGAATAGAATTCTAACAGAAGACCATCAGGGCCAGTGGCCTTGCCTTTGGCTAGCTGACTGATAGCCTTTTGAATCTCAGAAACACTAATGTCCTTTTCAAGAGACAAGATTTGGGCCTCAGAAAGTTTTGGCCCAGTGATAGTGGAAACCAGATCTTCAAACGCCCCTGCATCCAAGTCTGTCTCCAATTGATAGAGTTTTGAATAAAACTCTCTACATTGCTCCAATATTTTCTCATCTTTGGTGAGAAGGTCACCTTTCACACTTTGCAGTGCAGCAATGTGGGTCACCACCTCTTTGGCCTTTAATGTACGAGACAGTAAGGTCCCCTCCCGGTTGTTTTCATGGTAGTATTTACTTTGCTGTGCTCTAATTTGTTGCTGTGCATCTGCGCTGAGAATGGAGTTATACTGGTATCTCAGCTTTTGTAGTCGCAACAGGATCATCGAATCAGTTCTCTTAGTTAGGAGCCTTTCTCCTGCTTGTATTTGATAGTGCAAATTTTCAAGCTCTTAACTTTCATCTTCTGTATGTGTGATCGAATGGTAGCTTTAAAGGCTTCCCACCAGGCCCAAGTTGACATATCTGTGGTCAAGTTAAACTGGAGATAGGTTAACGTTTCATCTCGAATATAGGTTAAGAAGACCTTGTCAACCATTAAGGACTTGTCAAACTTCCACCTTGCCTGGGCCTATTGCATAGAGAGTGTATCTAGGGTAACATGATCCAAAAATAGAAATTAGACTTACCTGCTAATTGCTATTCCTTGAGGAACTCCAGTTCAGTCCCTCACCTTTGGGTTGTGCACCTCTTCCTGCAGCATGGAGACTGGGCATGTCAGAACTGTGACACCACTGTAGATATCCTGCTGCCACCTCCCACCAGCTCCCAGTGATCTAATGACAAAGCAGACTCAAAGGAGCAGCAAATAAGTAGCTATAATATTAAATACAATTTAGCTCTAACACTGAACTAAAACCCCGTAAATGGGAGGATAACTCTCCCTCTCCCATTTGCAGAAATAGGACAGAAAGGAGAGAGAAGAAAGAATACAAGGTATACTTTAACTGAATAGAGAGCACATTTGCTGAACTTCTCCTACTGGATTGTAGTCACCGCGCCTCACACAGCATGTTTTGCGGAAACTGACCAAAAGACCCTTGGGCAGGAATCGGGACTGAACTGGAGTTCCTTAAGGAACAACAATTAGCGGGTAAGTCTAATTTCTCTTTCCTTATCGTCCCTCCAGTTCAGTCCCTCACCTCTGGGATGTAACAGAGCAGTAAACTATTGGGAGGGACCTGTCCACCCAGACTGCAAAATGGCCGACCCGAAACAGGCATCTCCCGCTGCTTGAACATCCAGGCGGTAATGTTTACTAAAAGTATGCAAGGAAGACCAAGTGGCTGCTCTGCAAATCTCAACCGGAGGAACTAAGCTATGCTCCACTCACGAAGCCGCTTGCGCTCTAGTAGAATGAGCCCACAGCCCCAAGGGCACCTGATGACCTTTCAAGATATAAACTGACGCTATTGCTTCACGAACCCATCTGGAAAGTGAAGCTTTGGCCACCGCTTCACCTTAACGCGGCCCACCAAAGAGAACGAACAAATGGTCAGACTTGTGGAAGGACTCCGAGACCTTCAAGTATCGCAGAAGTACTCTTTTAATGTCTAACAAATGCAAACTACGGTCCAACGCGGTCTCCCCCGAAACACCCAAAACGGGCAAAGAGACCGACTGATTCACATGAAATGGTAAAACTACCTTTGGTAGGAATGACGGTATGGGACGCAACATCACTTTTTCCCTAGAAAAAGTCAGAAACGGTTCCCAACAGGACAAAGCCTGCAACTCAGAGATTCGACATGCAGAGCAAATGGCTACCAAAAATACTGTCTTCAAAGTCAAATCCTTTAGGGAAGCCTGATGCAAAGGCTCAAAAGGCTCCCTTGTCAAGGCTCCTAAAACCAGGTTGAGATCCCATAGAGGAGAAACCACCCTGCACGAAGGACATAGACGGGATACTGCTCTCAAGAAACGGACAACATCGGCATGGACCCCCAAAGGAACTCCTTGCACCTTTCCTCGGTAACAAGAAATAGCAGCCAACTGCACCCTTAACGAACTGGCAGCCAATCCCTTATCGAACCCGTCTTGCAAGAAACTCAACACTGTCGGTACAGATACTGAGGCCTGACGAAACTGACGTTGAGCACACCAGGCCTCAAAAACACGCCAGACGTGCACATATGCTAAGGAAGTGGACCTCTTTCTGGCCAGAAGCAAGGTGTCAATCACCACCTTGGAATAATCTTTCTTCCTTAACTGAGCCCTTTCAGTGGCCAAGCCGTAAGCGAGAACCGATGCACCTGAGGCATTCGAAGAGGACCCTGAAGCAGCAGATCCTCCCTTAACGGCATCCGCCATGGTTCCCCATCGAGCACACGCACCAGATTGGCATACCACGGACAATGAGGCCAATCTGAAGCTACTAGAACCACTCTTCCCCAATGAGCCTCGATGCGCTGTACCACTCGTCCTAGGAGCGCCCAAGGGGGGAAACACGTAGAGGAGACCGTGAGCGGGCCATTGTTGGAGTAAGGTATCTAGACCTTCCGACATTCTTTCTCGTTGCCTGCTGTAAAAGTGACTGGCTTTGGCCGACCGAGAGATCCATAACCGGAGATCCCCACTTGAGGACAATCTGAGCAAATACCTCTGGATGAAGCTCCCATTCTCCGGGATCCACTCAAACCCGGCTGAGAAAGTCTGCCATCACATTGTCCATTCCCGCAATGTGCACCGCTGACAGAGCCTGAAGCCAAGGCTCTACCCAATTGAAGAGACTTTCCACCTCCATTTCCAGAGCCACGCTTCTGGTGCCCCCTTGACAATTGAGGTACGCAACCATCGCGGCATTGTCCGAGAGCACTCGAATCGCTCAACCCCGTAAGGTGGATTTGAAGGCCCGAAACACTAGAGCTACCGCTCGCAACTCCGGCCAATTGATGGACCATTTGGCTTCCTGTTCGGTCCAGCCGCCTTGTGCAAAGAGCTCTCCGCAATGAGCTCCCCATCCTGCAAGACTGGCATCCGTTAACACTGGCATCCACTGCGGTTGTTCGAGAGGCATGCCCGCCGTAAGATTCTGCAGACGAAGCCACCATTGAAGAGACTTCCTGACCCACAAAGGACAGGGGAGGCACTTGGACAAAGTGTCGTTCTGGTAAGAACATCGATGGAGCAGCGACCTCTGTAAGGGACGTATGTGAGCTCTGGCCCATGGCACAACTTCCAGAGTTGCCGCCATTGTCCCTAACATGCAGAGATAGTGCCAGGCCAACGGTGCAGTCCTCAAAAAATCGCGCACCAGAAGCCACAGGCCCTGGGCTTGGAGATCCAGTAGGAAAACCGATCCCACTCGAGTGTCGAAGCGAACTCCCAAATACACTAGAACTTGCATCAGAACCAATCAGCTCTTGGCCATATTGACCACCCAACCGAGCCTCTGCAGGAGCTCTATCACTTTGCCTGTCACTCGCACACTCTCGGCCCTGGACTTTGCCAGAATCAACCAGTCGTCGAGATAGGGATGAACTAATACTCCCTCCTTCTGAAGAGCCGCCGCCACCACTACCATAACCTTGGTGAAGGTGCGCAGAGTCGTCGCCAGACCGAAGAGCAACGCCTGAAACTGAAAATGCTCCCACGGTAGCGCAAATCTTCGAAACCTCTGATGCTTTGGCCTGATCAGAATGTGTAAATATGAGATCGAGAGACGTCAAGAACTCCCCTTGACGAACCGCCACTATAACCGAACGTAAGGTCTCCATTCGCAAATGAAGTACCCGCAAACAGCGGTTTACCCCCTTGAGATCCAGAATCGGGCAGAATCTTTCTTTGGCACCACAAAAGAAATTGAGTATCGACCGATACCATAGTGCTCTCGCGGAAATGGAACCACTGCTCCCAGTTGCAAAAGACAAGTCAGAGTCTCCCGCACCGCAAACGTCCTTTCTCGCCCCCTGCATGGCAACATGACAAAAGAGTCAACCACCGGACAAGCAAACTCGAGAGAATAACCTTTCGCGAACGACCTCCAACACCCACTGATCGGATGTTATCTGGACCCAGGCAGGAAGAAACCCCCAAAGTTGACCCCCTACCGGCTGAATTCCTGCCTGGGTCCACCTCGCTTCATTGTGCTTTCCAAAAAACCAATGAAGAAGGACTAGCAAATCCTCTGCCCGCTCCCCGGAATCCTCTAAAACTTTGCCCTCGAGAGGAAAACCATCCTCTTTGAAAACCTCCCAAACAGGAGGTACAAAAATACCTGAAATCCCAAGGTTGCCCACGGGAAGGTAACGGGGCTCGGCCCTGCTTCGGTTTATCCTCTGGCAAGTGACCTCCTTTAGAATCCCCCAAATCCTTGACCAGCTTATCAAGATCTTCTCCAAACAACAGTTTCCCCTTAAAAGGAAGCTTGCTAAGACGCGACTTGGAGGAACTGTTCGCTGTCCAGTTCCTGAGCCAAAGATAGAGGTGTGCGGCTACCAAGGAAGCCATGCTATTCGCCAAACCTCTAATAAGATCATAGTTGACATCGGCCAAATATGCGGAACCTGACTCTAGTCTTATCACATCAGCTAGCTGCTCCGGTGTTTGCTGAACTGTCTGCGCAAACGCTGCGACCAGTGAAGGCATGCTCTCGCAACCCAAGCTCCACAAATAGAGGCCTGCAGAGCCAGAGCATTAACCTAAAAAGCTTGCTTCAATAAGGCGTTCACCTTCCGATCCTGTACGTCCTTCAAAGATGCACTGCCTTCAACTGGAATGGTAGTCTTCTTCGTAACCGCTGAAACTGCCGCATCTATACGCGGAGAATGAAACACTTCCCGTTCTTGATCAGTCAAGGGAAAGAGACAATTCATGGACCTTACATCACGCAAGCCTGCCTCCAGCACGTCCCATAAATCCTGAATCACACGGTGAACAGGAAAAATCACCTGGGACTTTCGTACCTCCTGAATGAGAGGATCCTCCAAACCCTCATCCTCCGCTGGTACCACCGACGAAAGGTTGAGAGCCTGAAGAGATTCTATAATGAGCACTGTCAGCTCCTCCCTTCAAAAGACCCGGATAATCTTTGCTTGATCTTCAGGTTCCTGAATCTCACCTTCCTCTAAATCCTCCATCCCAGCTTCCGGCTTCAGCTCAAGATCCTCTGCATCTGGCCAGTCCGAACCAAGAGGCTGATCTTCCACTGACCGGGCCCTCTTAATTGGTCTACCATCACTACCACTGTACCTTTCAGTGGCCGCTTGGCCTCCTGCCGCCCCAAGAAGCAAGGCATCCGCGACTACCCCCTGCTGCCTCAAGCAGTAAGCCTGATGAAGCAGCAGCACAAATTCTGGGGAGAAATCCTTGAATGCTGCCCCCGACACCATGGGAGTGGCGGAATTACCGGGAAAAGCCAAATTTGAAGTAGAAAGACCGAATGGAGACTCCCGCAGAGACTCCCCTTCCGCAGAAGTGGCAGCACCTTGTGCCACCAGAGCAGTGCCTTCTTTAGACCGATCCAGCATTTCTTGCTCCATAGTAAGCGCCTCAGATGCGCTGCCACGACACACCCCTGCGTCCGAGACTGAGCACCTACAGGCGCCACAAACCAGGCATTATGGCCGTGTAGACATTAGCACTATAGGATTCGAGAGACTGGATAGTAAAGGAAATGGCTCCCGCAGACCACCAAAAAGGGCAACCAAACAAAAATGTGCAGAATCTGCTCTTATTTTTTTTTTTTTTACTTTTCTGTACTGGCCCTTTAAGAGCTCCAAAACATTGAAAATTAAAAGTAATCAAAATTAATTCCAAGTAAGCAGAAAACTACAAGGATTAATTAAAGAAAGCTATCAGCAAACAAAAAGAGCACTGTGAAGAAAAAACGGCGGGAAAAAACGCCCGCCAAGATCCTGAGCACTGCTAACCCACAGAAGCTGCTTCAAACGCAGCAGGCCTCAAAGACACTCACAGGACACTAGCAGCAAAGATTTAAACACTCACCTCTTCCTCCGAGACCTTTGGATCCTCTCTGCACCCCGATAAAAATAATGGGCTTCCTGTGAACAGCACAGCTGAGAAAGGCTGTCAGCCAGAAGCAGCAGCAGAGAAACAAGGCCCGACAGTTTCTGACTGGAAATCTACAGCACAGAAAACTGAGCCAGTAAGGAGATGAAAAGCCTGCTAAAGAACTCCCCTCCGTGCCAACAAGGAGGGGAGAGAAGGCAAAGGGGACAGAAATAAATGGGAGGGAGAAAAGAGATGCCTCTAAATCCCTTCAGATCCCCTCTCAGCCCTTGCTTTTTTTTTTAACAAGCTTTAATGAGCTTTAAAGCTACAGATCAAAAGAAAAAATGTTATAGGGAGAAAAGAAAAACTAAAAACCCTAGCTAAGCTGCCTAAAGCTCCTTATCTGCTCCTCTAGTGAGCCCAGCACCTAGGCTCACTACCTCCAGCTGCATGGAGACTGGACACACTGGGAGCTGGTGGGAGCTGCCAGCAGGATATCTACAGTTCTCCAGATTGGTGTCACAGTTCTGACATGCCCAGTCTCTATGCTGCGGGAAGAGGTGCACAACCCAGAGGTGAGGGACTGAACTGGAGGGATGATAAGGAACTGGTTTTGTACATATCTCAGAGGAAACTAATTGCGGGAGCAACGTATTTGATATGAGAAAAAAGCCAATTCTAGTCTGAGATTTATGTGGAAGAGAGTAAAATGAATATTCCCTGTCATTTGGATGCAACAACCTCCATGGGTCAGTCAAATCCAGAGATTCCATCATTTCTGTAGTATTGTGTGGGATCTGGCTTTAGTTTGAGGTTTATACGGGGTCCAATCAATGAGAGGGTCCTGAATAATGTTGAAATCCCCCCTAAGGATTATATGCATGGATGCTGCTTCAGTTAACTCCATCGCTACTTGCGTAAAGAAATTAGGGTCTTCTTGGTTAGGAGCATACATGGTCATTAATGTATAAGTTCTCTGATCTAATTGTAGTGTGACTTTAGCCCATCTCCCATTAGGGTCTATCTTAGTCTCCTTGACTATCGGTGAGAGGGTTTTCCTTATCATTATAAGTACTCACCCTTTTTTGTTCCTTGTCAGCACTGCAAGGATATTTTGGTAGATTCCCAACCCTACTTTGTATGACTCAGCAGAAGATAGATGCATTTTCTGTGCGTATACTATATCGGCCTTCTTTTGTTGACAATACGTTAGGATTTTCTTGCGTTTAATTGGATTTATGATACCCTTCATGTTTAAGGTTAATATATTTAAGTTATTATTTGCCATGTATACTCAGTTAAACACCCTTTCTACATTACTAGTCTTTTTCTTATAAACTCCTCAGTCTCCTGCACCATACTTGTCTTAGTGAATCGGTATAGCCAGCGCAACATAATAACTCTAACTAAGAACAACTGTGTGGTGGAGTCCATCCCACAAAATATGCAAAGTGGATCCCAGAAGTCCCCCATTGCCATTATTCAATGTACATATCATTTATCTCCTTCCCTCCCCCATCTCTCCCCTCCTCTCCTCAAGGACAATCAAATCAGCCTTAATCTCCCTTATCAGCCATTCTTAAATTTACAGTAAGACATCACATATAGGAAATAACCCCGCCCGATAATTCTTATGTGAACCCAGCCTAACATTATTCCTTCTTTCAACAGTTAAATTAGCCTCCGGATGTGCCAACACTAAGATCCATCTATACAGTCTCTACCATTCTGATATTAATTACCCTCACATTTGTCCATTTCAGTTTCCTGATTCCATACAGCCTTGTTCTTGCAAAAAGGCATGAAGTGCTGCAGCATCCTCAAAGGTACGCATGGTATTGTGCAGTGTTACTCGCATTTTCGCCAGATAATGTAAACCATATCTAGCCCGTAGTTTATGCATCAGCGGCCTGCAGGCCAAGGGGTGTTTGCGACACTCGACCGTTTTCTTACTGAGGTCCGGGAAGAAAGTTATTTTATGTCCTTGTATCTGCAACGAGGTACTCTGTCTGCTTGCAAGATCTGCAGTACTTGAGGGTACTGAAGAACTTTTAACACGAATGGTCTCGGTTATCTAGTATTGTTTGTTTTATTTGAGGGGACCCAGTGTGCAAGTTCCAGCTCAAAGGGCTTGAGGAATGTAATTTGTAATAATTCCAGTATCAGCTTTTCAAGGTATCCGACCGAATCAGCTCCTTCAGCCCCCTCTGGTGTTCCTATTATTCGGATATTGCTTCTTCTTGCCATATTGTATTGATCTTCCATTTGGTTTTCCAGTGTTGCAATATGCTTGGTAAGTGGCCCCATTTGTGCTAGCAAATTGTCATGCCTTTGCACTTGTGCTTCTACTGAGTCCAAACGTGTATTTATATCCAGCAGCTTTTCCTTAACCTTGCTTAAGTCCCCTTGCATTTGCCCTAGGATCAACGCATTGGCTGCTATTAATTCCTTCACTTGCTTTAGCTCCCCGAGTATCTCACATAGGCCTTCAGCCGCTTCTTTCTCCGGTGCCATTTTTTGTGGGGATCCTGATTCCTGCTTCAACCATTTTGCAGCCGACCCGGTTATTTGCTGGAATTCGAGTCGAGTCAGTTTCAAGATTGACATCTTCTTCTTACACTGTGGCTTGGTAATTGTACATTAAACAGGGACATTGATAACTTGGATTCTTCTGAAGCAGTGGCGGGTTAAATGATTTGCCCAAGGCCACAAGGAGTGCTAGTGGGAATCAAATGCTGGCCTTTGGTTCCTGTGAATCCTGAACCTCTCTCCCTCAGTAATGTTACCAACTGAGGGAGAGGGGTTCAGGATTCACCGCTGGCAATGGGATCTACTCTTCTAGGCAGCCATTCTGCACCACTGTTAGCTCCGCCCCCCCAAGCCATGGTATTTTCAATAACATCATATGGATGTGAAAGTTGGACAGTGAAAAAGATAGACAGAATGAAAATTGATGCCTTTGAATTATGGTACTGGCAACGAATACGATGTATACCATGGACTGCCCGAAGAACAAACCAGTCAGTACTAGAGGAGACCAAACCTTAACTTTCTTTAGCAGCTCAGATGACAAGACTTCAACTTTCATACTTTGGACATATCATGCGAAGAGAGAGATCATTAGAGAAAGACATTAGGCTTGGCAAGGTAAAAGGTCAGCGCAAAAGAGGAAGGCCAGCAATGAGATGGATTGATACAATAACAGCAGTTATGGGTGACAGTCTGTCAACAATGAGCTGCCTGACTGAAGACTGAACACAGGTTAGGACAACTATCCAGAGGGTCGCCATGAGTCGACATTGACTTGACAGCACTTAACAACAACAAAATCAGCAAAGTTGTACAACAAGCCCTTCTAGCACAAACCAACCATCCTACCTAATAGTCTTAACCCTACTGAATCACTGACAATCACTGTTTCACTTCATACGAAAGTATATACCTCTGTCTAACCTGAACCCCAAGATTATGATGCAAGTTGTAGTTACCCCATTCAACTGTTTTATTGTAAAGGTTATGATGCAAGGTGTAAATAGTTACTTCGTTCAACTGTTTTATTGTAAATAGTTGTAATGTTTCAAAATGTTCAATGTATGGTTCCTTTGTTTTCTGTAAACCGCCCCTGATCTCTGGAAGGGGCGGTATATAAAAGTTTCCAAATAAATAAATAAACAAGGCTGCTTACTTTCCCCCTACCTGTTTAATTTATATGCAGAACAAATCATCAGAGAAGCAGGATTGTGTGAAGACAACCAAGGTGTGAAGACTGGTGGAAGAATCATCAGTTGTTGATAGAGTGGCTTTCATAGCTGTTGTTATTGCATCAATCTGTACTCCATACCAAATCTCTTTCTGTCTGCTAGACCAAGCCAATCTTAAGGGAGTGGAGGAGTAGCCTAGTGGTTAGAGCACTGGCTTAGGAACCAAAAGGCCAGCATTTGATTCCCACTAGCACTCCTTGTGGCCTTGGGCAAATCATTTAACCCGCCGCTGCTTCAGAAGAATCCAAGTTATCAATGTCCCTGTTTAATGTACAATTACCAAGTTTAAATTACAATGCAATTTTATACCACATTGATTGAAATGATAAAGTGGTATAAAAAGCCTGTTAAATAAATAAAAAGGGGCATTCCTGTCCTTTTCTCAAGGCCTATCCACTCATGCAGTGGCAGCTCCCTTAACTGCTACACATGTGATTCCAATCATCAAAAATACAGTTAAGGCGCACGAACAACCAAGAGAAAAATAAGATCCAAATGCTGCTAATTTATAATGTGAAAATAACAAATGAAGATTACAGTTTCCACTATAAGTTTCTTTTGGGCACTATACTATGACAGTAATGGACCTCCGGTCTAAGCCAGGGTATGTAGAGTACGATCACAGGCTTTCAGATTTATTCACTGTAGTATTTGCATCATGCCAGAGACTTCAAAGGGTATAATATGTATTGGAAACCTATTAAGGTGTGGTTGTAAACTGCTTTTAATCAGACCTATGGCACCCAATGAGAAATATGTTTGTATCTTTCTACCACATTTTCTTGGTTTCTGACTTCCTTGCTTGTTACCTGAGTATCTTCTCTATCTCCAGAAGATATACAGCACTGAAAACACCGCTATCAATAGCATTCTCATGGTTTTCCCCTTTATCACTACCTCGCATGACCGGTTTCCTTGCATCTACTGTAGCTTATTATCATTTGGAATGGTAGTATCCCAGGTGATCATAACCTTTTCATTCTCCATAATTCTCTTAGGGTTCTGGTCCCAGCACTCTTCTGGTACAGCAATGTTATTATTTTTTATTTTTATTCTCTTATATACCATGCTACTCTGTATGAGTGCAGTTTACATTGAACAAACTGAAATTACATTGAACAGGGCATTATAACTTGGAGATAACTATTTTACAGGGAACATGGGCTATGGAGGGTTAAGTGGCTTGCCCAAGACCACAAGGAGCACCTGTGGGACTAGAAACCCCAGTCCTTCCGGCCCAAGGTTGCTGTCCTCTAGTGGGATTTGAACCCCCAACCTTACGGCCTGAAGTACCTTGCCCCAACCACTATGATACAGAGGATGACACAGAGCTTCCAGTGGATGAGACATGCTACTTTATTGTGCCTTTCTATATAGAGATTTTTTCCCATCAGAACTTTGCAGCAGGGGCGGCCCAAAGGGGGTGCAGGGCCATATGTGGAGACTCATTGTGGGGCCTCATTTGCATAAGGGGCATCATTTGCATAAATATTTGCATAATATTAATTTGCACTGACTTTTAGTAAACATGCCTCTTAATGAATGTATGGATAAAGAAAGACTACCAGATTTCTACATTGCCATACTCCAGTGCCAACCACCAGGCACATTAGGAAGTACTACAAATACTACCCATTTAGAACCCATAGCAAACCTGCCGCATCATAACAGCACTACCAGGACTCATAAAGCAACAAATCCTACCTATCAAAAGGCAACACTACAAACATTAAACCAATACATCTCAAAGAATACCAATACATCTCTACTGGGGAAAGAAAACAAGTGGCAGTGTCAAATAGAAACGACATAAACAGAATACCGCAGCTCGGTTACACATGTAGAACATAGACCATCACCAAACAAAGAACAAGGGATCACAATTTATAAATAGGAGGACAATAATTAAGCTGGGAACCCCAAAAGCCAAACTTGGAATGTACAACAACACTGGAGAAATAAAACTATAAATTAATTTCCTCTTGTACTAAACAAAATGCAAATACGTTAACGATGCACATTTCCCAGAGTTGACATATTCCAGTTAATAAATTCAGAATAAAAAGGTATTTTTCTACCTTTTGTTGTTTGTGCATTTTATTTTTCAGTTGCAATTGCTCCAGTCACTTTCTTCTGGTTTCTTCGTGTCTTCTGCTAACTCTCCATTGTCTGCTGTCCATTTGTCCTTTCTTCTCTCTTCTAGTTTTTCCCATTCTCTCTCTACATCTGCTTTAACATCTTTCCCTTTTGCTCTTTCCTCCATTTATTTCTTTATTCTTTTTTCATCCACTCAAATTTCACCCCTCCAAACTCAATTCCCACTCACTCTCCCAATACCTGGCCAATTGTAGATTTTTTTCCCTCCCACACAAAATATATTTTTCTCTCTCCATCCTCACTGCCCCAGCCCCATTCCCTTCTAGTCCTCCCCCAACATCAGCTCCCTTCTAGTTCCAGCCCCACCCAGCATCCGCTCCACCCCATTCTCCCATCCCCCGCATCAGCTCATTTCCAGTCCTAGTCCCCCATCAGCCCATTTCCAATCCTAGCCCACCATCAGCCATTTCCAATCCTAGCCTCCCATCAGCCCATTTCCAGTCCTAGCTTCCCCATCAGCTATTTCCAGTCCTATCCTAGCCCCCATCAGTCCATTTCCAGTCCAAGCATCCCCATCAGCCCATTTTTAATCCTAGTCTCCCATAAGACAGTTCCAGTCCTATCCTATCCCCCACCCATCAGCACATTTCCAGTCCAAGCCCCCCATCAGCCCATTTCCAGTCCTAGCTCCCCCATCAGCTATTTCCAGTCCTATCCTAGCCCCCCATCAGTCCATTTCTAGTCCAAGCATCCCCATCAGCCCATTTTTAATCCTAGTCTCCCATAAGACAGTTCCAGTCCTATCCTATCCCCCACCCATCAGCACATTTCCAATCCAAGCCCCCCATCAGCCTGTTTCCAGTCCTAGCTCCCCCATCAGCTACTTCCAGTCCTATCCCAGCCCCCATCAGTCTCTTTCCAGTCCAAGCATCCCCATAAGCCCATTTTTAATCCTAGTCCCCCATAAGACATTTCCAGTCCTATCCTATCCCCCACCCATCCGCACATTTCAAGTCCAAGCCCCCCCATCAGCCCATTTCCAGTCCTAGCTCCCCCATCAGCTATTTCCAGTCCTATCCTAGCCCCCCATCAGTCCATTTCAGGTCCAAGCATCTCTATCAGCCCATTTTTAATCCTAGTCCCCCATAAGACATTTCCAGTCCTATCCTATCCCCCACCCATCAGCACATTTCCAGTCCAAGCCCCCCATCAGCCCATTTCTAGTCCTAGCTCCCCCATCAGCTATTTACAGTCCTATCCTAGCCTCCCATCAGTCCATTTCCAGTTCAAGCACCCCCATCAGCCCATTTCCAATCCTATCCCCCCCATCAGACAAATCCAGTCCTATCCTAGCCCCCCCAATCAGGCTATTTCCAGTCCTAGATCCCCCACCAGCTATTTCCAGTCCTATCCTAGACCCCATCAGTCCATTTCCAGTCCAAGCACCCCCATCAGCCCATTTCCAATCCTAGCCCCACATCAGACCTTTCCAGCCGTAGCTCCCCATAAGCTATTCCAGTCCTATCCTAGCTCCTCCATCAGCCCTGTCCAGTCCTTGGCCCTCCATCAGCCCATTTCCAGTCTGAACCCCTCTCCCCCCACTCAGCCCATTTCCAATCCTAGGCTTTCCATCAGCCCATTTCCAGTCCAAGCCCCCCCCTATCAGCTATTTTGAGTCCTAGAACCCCCCCATGAAGAGCCCCGCGGCTGTCCGACTGCCTTTTAGAGGGCTCTAGGCAGGCCCTGGCTCACCTCTGACAGCGCCAAAATGCAGAGCGCCATTTTTCTTCAGCATCTGTGTTGTACTATAGGCCGCTAGCATGTTGGGAAACAGGAAGTTCCCTTTGACCTGGCATCAGCAGCCTATAGTACAAGACAGCTGCTGAAGTGAAGAAAAATGGCGCTCTTCACTTTGGCACTGTCAGAGATGAGCCGGGGCCTGCCGGGAGCTCTCTAAAGCTGACTCTGCCGATTATGTGAGATGTTGTTGGCGCAGGGCCTCCTGAAGCACGGGGCCTTGTGAGAACAACATGCTCGCACAATGGACGGGCCAGCCCTGCTTTGCAGACAGTTACAAGATAAGTAACAGCATGTAGCTCTTTCTTACAAAATCAATATATATCTGTTTTACCACTTTTTTTTCTATGCTTGCTGTAAACCATCTTGTCAATAATCCAGTGTCCTGAGCTGCAACTATACCTCTCCTTAATCCTTCATCTGTCCACTTTTGATTGACATAGGGGGTTATTCTGTGCCATGAATAGCAGGGATGTCCATCCCCGCTATTCAGGCCTTCTCCCGACTGCAACTTACCTCCCTGCCTGTTGTGTGGGGAAGTTAGATGGGGGGCGGGGAAGGGGCCCGGGGGTGGAGTCTGGGTGGTCGCCAACCCTGGATGTCCAGGGCCGATTCTAATGTCGGCCCTGTATGTCCAGGGCCAGCGACATGTGGGGGGGAGTTATTCCATCTCCGAGGTGGAATAACTTCCCTGGAATTTTTTTTATTGTACTGGCGGAGCGCGGATGGGGAAGGGGGGTCGGAGGACATTTCCTGCAGCCTGACCCTGGCTTAGGAGGCAAGATCAGGGGTCGGACTGCGAGAAATAAGCTTTATTTTGTGGAGGCCGGCATCGCTGCTTTTCAATGGAGTCACGGTGCCATGGCAACATGATGCCATTTCGCCGCAGCTCCATAGGAGAACCTTGACTGAGTTAGCCAGGGACAGTCCTGCACATGCAGGCCGAACTGAATCGCAGTCCTGGCCTACACATACAGTACTGTTTGTGATTCTGATCCCGTGGGACTAGTTGTGCCCCATGGGATCAAAATCGCGATCCCCTCTGTACTTCTGGTTCAGGCTGGACATACAGAGGGGATCTACATCCGGGACAGAATCAGGCCCATATGGTTCCTGGAGCAACACTTAGGGACTGATATTTAGAAGTATTTACTTGGACACAAAGGCATAAGAACATAAGAAATGTCATACTGGGTTAGACCAAGGTCCACCAAACCCAGTATCCTGTTTCCAATAGTGGCCAACCCAAGTCACAAGTACCTGGCAGGTTCCCAAAAAGGTACATAGGTTCCACAATGCTTGTCCTAGAGTAAGCAGTGGATTTTCTGAGTCCTCCTAAATAATGATTTATGGACCTTTCCTCCAAGAACTTATCCAAACCTTTTTTAAACCCAGCTACACTATCAGATTCCCAGAGTTTGATTAGGCATTGAGTAAAAAAAATGTTTTCTTATTACTCTTAAAAGTGTTACACTGTAGCTTCATTGTGTGTCCCCTAGTCTTTCTACTTTTTGATGGAGAGGTACATTCCATTGAATGCAAACAGGCCCCTGTGCATCCAATCGGAATCAGGACGCCCAGAGGTAGACCCAATTCTGATCCCGTAGGGACTAAGACCTGCCCCGCAGGATCAAAATCGGGTTTAGGGCCTGTATGTGCAGACCAGGAACTGATTCCAATCAGCCTGTTTGCACAGCCACCTGCCCAGCTACCTCGGTGAGGCTCCTGAATGGAACCGCAGTGTCATGGCATCTTGTTGCCATGGCACCGCAGCTCCATTCAAGAGCTGCGATCCCCAGCTGCCAACCACAATCTTCTTTCCCCACAGCCTGACCCCCAATCTGGCCTTCCATGGCCAGAGTCGGGCTGCGGGGAATCCCCTGTACCCCCTCACCTTTATGATGCTAACCTGGCCTGCCATCCCCTGTCCAGTTTGCTGACCCCGGAAGTACAAAGCCGACCTCAGAATCGGCCCTGTACATCCGGGGTCATGGACCGCCTATGCCCCGCTCCTGCCCCCGCCTAAGCCTACCTGTACAAATGCCTTGTTCATACAGAGAGGCTTTTGATAGGGACAGCAGGGGGATGAATAGCGGGGATGGATGTCCATCCCCGCTATTCACAGGATGGAATAGACCCTGGAGTAAACAACCTATCTACATTTACCCGTTCTGCTCCATTCATTAATTTATAGACCTCTACCATATCTCCTCTCAGCCATCTATTTTCCAGGTTGAAGAGCCCTAACCTTTTAAGTCTTTCCTCATAGGGGTATCCTTCCATCCCCTTTACCATTTTGGTGGCTTTTCTCTGTACCTTTTCTAATTCTGCTATATCCTTTTTTAAGATATGGCGACCAGAATTGCACACAATATTCAAGGTGCGGGCACACCATGGAATGATACAGAGGCATTATAATACCCTTGGTTTTATTCTCCATTTCTTTCCTTATGTTTGTTTACATTTATTAGTTTTTGATTAAACGCTCTTTGTGGGAGCAATAGAGCGATGTATAAAGACTAAAAGATAAAAAAACAGAAATGAAAAGAACGCCAATAAAACAGAAAAGGGGGGAGCATTAAAATCACTTAAGGGTGAAGCAAGGAAAGAGGACAGAACGGGAGAAGAAAGATAAACTAGATAGGTGGGGGATTGTGGGCTATATTGAAGAAATGAATTTTCAATAGTGATTTGAATTTGGGAGATAATTGTTCCAAGCGGAGGGCCAGGGGAACTGCATTCCAGGAAACAAGTGCAAGGATATAGAAGACAATGAAGTGAGTAGTTTCAAGATGAGCTTTTGTTACTGCAGGGAGGTGAAGACAATTGGCATGCACACTACAGAGGGAACAATATGGGTAGTAAAGCAGAAGAAGCTCCGAGAGATAGCGGGGATTTACCAGTATGAAGTGCATGATGAGCCAGTGTTAGAGGTTTGTATTGTAAGTGATATTATATAGGGAGCAAATGCTACTGAATTAGGAGCGGAGAAACATAATCAAAGCAGGAGGCATGTGCAAGGATACAGATGGCAGTGTTTTGAATAAGTTGAAGCTGACATAGCTGATACTGAGGAAAGTCAAGATAGATGATATTGCAGTGATTTAGTTGAGAAATAACAAGAGAAAGGAGGAGGGTAGCAAGAGAAGAACAAGCCAGGAAAGGACGGATAGCACAAATTTGACATAAACTAAAGAAAGAACAATGGATTAAGAAAGACAGGTGGGTGTGAAATGAGAGAGAGGAGCCAAGAGTGACTCCCAGGTAACGGATAGTTTCAACCAAGGGGACAGGAGTGCCAGGAAGGGAGGGGGCAATAGTAGGGGAAGGGTGACCAAAAGTAAAACAAATTGCAGCAGATTTTTTCTGGTTTAGATGAAGGAAGTTGTCAGAAAACCAGGTAGACATAGCAGAAAGGCAAGTGTTAAGGATGGAGAAATCGGGGGCTGATGGGCTGGTGTGATGAAGAAGAAATATGTCATCGGCATAGTAGTGTTATTGGACCAAGAGAGTGAGAGGAGCAAGAAAGATGTTAAATAAGAGTGGAGCCAGAACCAAACCCTGATTCCTAGCATTCTATTTGCTTTCTGGTCGCCGCTGCACACGGGGTAGAGGATTTCAACATGTTATCCGCGATGACACCTTAATCTTTTTCATTGATGATGGTTCCTAGTGTTGAATCTTGCATTGTGTAACCATAGTTTGGGTTATTTTGTCCTAGGTGCATAACTTTTCACTTGTCAACATTAAATTTCATCTGCCATTTGGACATCCAGTTTTCCAATTTATCAAGGTCCCCTTGCAATTTTTCACAATCCTCTTGCTTTTTAACAGCTTTGAATAATTATGTGTCATCTGCAGATTTGATCACCTCACTCGTTATTCCCATTTCCAGGTCATTTATGAATATGTTAAAAAGCAGTGGGCCCAGCACAGATCCCTGGGGTACTCCACTATTCAACTTTCTCCATTGCGAAAATTGGCCATTTAGCCCTATTCTCTGCTTTCTATCTTTTAACCATTTCCTGATCCACAATAGTACACCACCTCCTATCTCATGACTTTTTAATTTTGCCAAGAGTCTCTCAGGAGTGGAAGAGCAGCCTATTGGTTGGGGCAAGGTACTTCAGGCCAGAAGGTCGGGGGTTCAAATCCCACTAGAGGACAGCAGCCTTGGGCCAGAAGGACTGGGGTTTCTAGTCCCACAGGTGCTCCTTGTGGTCTTGGGCAAGCCACTTAACCCTCCAAAGCCCATGTTCCCTGTAAAATAGTTATCTCCAAGTTATAATGCCCTGTTCAATGTAATTTCAGTTTGTTCAATGTAAACCGCACTGATGCAGAATAGCGTGGTATATAAGAGAATGTAAAATAAATAAATAAATGAGGAACCTTGTCAAACGCTTTCTAAAAATCCAGATACACTATACTGACTGATTCAACTTTGTCTACCTGTTTATTCACACCTTCAAAAAAATATGACAGATTAGTAAGACAAGACTTTCCTTGGCTAAATCCATCTTCCCAGTTTATTGATATTTCTTTCAATTCTTCTGATATATCACCTTTAAAATATCATTTCAGGCATGCATAACCTCCCTGCATCTTCCTCGGTAAAGACTAAAGCAAAGAATTCATTAATTCTCTCTGCTATGGCCTTGTCCTTCCTTAACGCCCCTTTTACCCCTTTATCATCTAATGGTCCAACTGACTCTCTCACAGGTTTTTTGCTACAAATATATTAGAAAAAGTTCTTATTATGCATTTTTGCTTCCACTGCAAGCTTTTTTCAGATTCTCTTTTTGCCTGCCTTGCCAGTGCTTTATGTTGTTTCCCGTTTTCGTCATTTGGCTCCTTTTTCCATTTCCTGAAAGATGCTTTTTTGGCTACAACAGTCTCTTTGACCTCACCTTTAAACCATGCTGGTAGTTTTGTGGCCTTCCTTCCAGTTTTCTTAAAGTTTTCTTCAATACTATATCATCTAGTGAAATTGAGAGAATTATTGCCTCCATCAATCCTAGCACGGCACCTAACGACCCATGCCCAGCTAACTGGATCAAAGATCTGCGACATGATCTAAGCCAAATCCTATGCAAAATTCTGAACCAATCCTTCCTAACAGGCTCATTCCCTCAGAGTCTTAAACACACCTCTATCAAGCCCCTACTAAAAAACAGTAAGCTTGATCCATCCAAAGTTGAATCATTTAGGCCAATCTCAAGCATCCCCCAGCTTGCAAAAATCATTGAGAAAGCTGCCCAACAACAACTCCAACATCACATCGACACAGAAGCACCCCTAGACAAATCGCAACATGGATTCAGAGAAGCACATGGAGTCGACACAATCCTTACAACCCTATTCAACGATCTGATCACAGGAATAAACAACATCAAACAAGGATTTGTTCTCATCTTTTTAGACATTTCTGCTGCCTTCGATTCTGTAAACCACGATATACTAATTCAACGTCTGAGAGAGAAGGGGATTCGAAGCACAGCACTGGAATGGTGTAGATCCTACCTTTCCAACAGGTGGCAACAAGTTAAAACAGGCCAGAAATCCTCAGAGCCGTTCCTACAGTCTCAAGGCGTACCACAAGGATCTTCACTATCGGCGTTAATGTTCAATATTTATATGCAGCCGATTTGTGAATTGATCAGATCCTTTAACGTGCAATGCTTGGCATACGCTGATGACATCCTCATATACATGCCGTTCAAAACTGACCAACCAGTGTTTACTCCAATAACCAACTGTTTCGGAGCAGTAGCTGAATGGTTGCTGACTCAAAACCTAAGAATAAATCATAGCAAAACTGATGTCCTATTTGTTACAAGGAATCTTAAGTTTGTACCTCCGCCGTCACTGCTGGTCAACAACACAGAACTGACGTCCAAACCCACGATCAGATACCTCGGCATAACATTAGATCAACACCTGGACATGACAATGCACGTGAAGAATGTGACAAAGAATATATACCATAAGATCAGAACACTACGCCACCTCCGTCCACTACTAGACTATACTGATTACCGGTCAACCTTCCAGGCACTAGTCCTGCCACATCTAGATTTTGCAAACATCATCCTCCACGGGCTCCCTCAATCAACCTTAAATCCACTACGTCTGGCTATGAATACAGCTGCTAGAGTCCTCTCTGGGTCACCAAGGTCTGCTCATATAACGCCTATCATGAAAGACCTACACTGGCTACCACTACAAGCCAGACTCTCATACAAGTCACTAGTTTTGACCTTCAAAGCCATGAATATCTACCCACCAACACCAATCAGAAAACTAATCCATAACACCCCTGAAAATAGAAACAGAAGGACTACAACTATGAACACTTTAATAGTTCCTAAGATGATGACTTCATGTACTAAAGCCACATCAAACAGAGCTTTTTCATTGTTCGCACCCAGGAATTGGAATAAACTTCCCCACGAAATCCGCGGCATCAAAAGTCTATTACAATTCCGCAAAGCCGTAAAGCATCACTTATTCACAAAATACTACCCAGAAGTGTCCATGGACACTCACACAGCCAACAGGCCTCCCACTCACACCAAACACCCTAGCACTTTAATCCAACCAGAAAACGGTTAGTCCCCACGAAAATCTACCTTACTACTATAGACTCATCCTACCCATGAATACATGTTCAATATTCACTCGAGTTTAAATAAGGTACATAATTAAAGCATATAAATAGTATATCGTTTATTGTACATAGTTATCCCTGTTATTCCATGTTTTATATTCCCTTGTTCTCTGTAAACTCGATGTTACCTGTACACATTGCAGTATATTTTGTTCGATGTACACCGCGCTGATTTTAATAGCGCGGTATATAAGAGATGTTAAATAAATAAATAAATAATGGAATACATCTGGTCTGGGCTTCC
Source organism: Ichthyophis bannanicus (assembly GCA_033557465.1). NCBI lineage: Eukaryota > Metazoa > Chordata > Amphibia > Gymnophiona > Ichthyophiidae > Ichthyophis > Ichthyophis bannanicus. Next base: position 886,755,910 of record CM066035.1, on the reverse strand, counting down.
AAGATAGTATTTTTTATTTGGCATCAGAAAGCAATTCCAAAGATCAAATCTAACATGAACAGAAACAAGTGAACAAGGGATTGAATGGTCAGATCTCAGTTCCTCTCACATACCAAAACATTGTATTTTATTTTATTCCCTTCCCCCTCCTTCCTCCCACCAACTCCCCTGACCCATAACCCCCCCCCCCCCTCACATATAAATACAGTTAAATAAATAATGTGTGCATAAAGACAGTTTATTAAAATACTAATAAAAATTGTAGTAATATAAAATGATAAAACTAATAAAAGGAGGATAGGATAAGTACTAAAACAATGATAAACTTATGTGATAAAGTAAGCCATAAAAAGACATGCCACAAGGACAGGTAAAAGCCCATAGTGCAAGAGGAGGAAGTGTAAGTATACTTAAAGAGGAGAGGGAGGGGCAAATACAAACTGCTGTTAATAAACCTGAATGTGTAAATCCAATGCTGAGATGAGTCAATTGGGTCAATTCCAATAGTGTAGACACAAACCACTATTAAAAATAGTTAAACATTAAAATGGGCAAGAGTCTACAACTGTAAGAACCACCACTATAAAGTGTGGCAAGGAAGCCTATCCGGAGTCTGGGGGAGGACAAAGAGACAGGGAATTCACCCTAGTAAAGGGCCCCCTTTCACCGAGACAGGGTAGGAAAGCCATAAACACCTCTAGGAATCAGAAAACTTCCACGTGGACCACATTTCATGCTCCCCCTAGTGGAATGAAGGGGAGCGGATACAAGGCTCAGAACCCCTTAGGCAGTGAATGCTCCAAGCACTCAGGTGCCCGAAGTCAGGCTGATTGCTGTCACCTGAGTAGGGAGGGTTGAAGCTAGAACCCTGGAAATATAAACCCATGCCAGAGTATGAGAAAGGGAGGGGAGGAGAAGCAGGAAGCCAGGCTGACACAAGCAGAGGCACCAACACAAGCAAGAGAAGCTTGACTGGTGCTGAGCAGATCAGAGGAACTGAGCTTCCAGGAGGAGAAAGTGCTATTTTGCATATAGCACGTCTGCAGGAGAGTTTGGAGCCAGGAACAAGAGAGACTCCAAGATCCCCCGGGAGGCTGTTAGCTGAGCACTGTGAACAGGACGGGGAGTCAGAACTATGCAGCTGAGAGAGCCCGAGGTGAAGCTAAATGAGGAGGACACTCCCATGGACTGTTCCTTGTGCCAAGCTATAAACCTGGGAACGTAGAGAAAGCAAGCCAGTCTTGAAAGAAAGTCTTCCAGGAAAAAGGTACCCATATTCCCCAAGCAGGATGGCCGTGATTCCCATGTGTTGGTAAAGGGGAGGTTTACGGGGACTAAAGAGCAAGCCTGGAAATGTGATAAGCTTGTTAATCACCTACTGCTGGAATGCTGACACTGGGGTAAGCTAAAGTAGCTACTGGAACAAAGCTTTCTTTTGCCCCTGAATTATATTTGTTACTTGGAAAGTAACCAAGCAAGGTGGGAAGCTGAATAGAAGCTAGACTACCACAGACTTTAAATGTGATTTTGTTTTTGTGCTTTAGCCAGCAAGGCTAAGAAGGGAATGCAATATCCTTGCTGGTAAAGACTGTGTATCCTGAAATATAGAGAACCTTTAAAACAGCATTTTGTGTTTGTGTTTGTTTTGGACAATGCTCTACTTCAAAGAGTCCTGAACTAACAATCCTGTATGTGGTATTGAAGCAGCGAAGTGCAGACAATGAATAAATCCAGGAGTCAATTTACAGGGTCCAAGCCAATTTATTGTGCACAAGGCCCAGTTAGTCAAAGCTTCAAAAAGGACTGAGCAAAGTTCTTACAGAAACATATTCATTTATACATTTTTCTTCAGCTTGATACATGCAGACTTTCTATTGGTTCCAACGCCCCCTGCATTTGTCCAATCAGAGATCCTTTCTGGGCTTAGCTCCCTGCTCCCCCTTCCCGGACTGTTCTAACAAAGGTGCAGTTTCTAGGCATTGATACTATCCTGCTCCGAGGTCGTTTCTAGCTCTAGGAATGCATGTATTGAAACATTTCTATCTTCACAGCACAAGAGAATAATGAAAGATTTATGCATTCATGAAAACGTCTTAAGCAATTTAAAACAGCTTTCTCAAACTTTTACAGACTTTGGTTCTTTACTCAGATGGGGGTTGGAATCAGGGCCTAACTTACAGGCCTTTCATATTTGCAGACTATTATAGGCCATAGCCTGCCACATTCCCCCCTTTGATTATTCTCACCCGCAAGTGAGAAAGGGTGAGAATTAAATCACATATTGTACTTGCGTAAAAGCATCATTTTGGGGTATAGGGTAATATTGCCACATAGCTAAAACTTTTGTAGCTGCCTTCCTTTCTACAATGCTATCTATGGCTGCTGACTTTACTCGACTGTGATGAATCCAGGGTTCGAGTTCTGCAACTTTAACTGCTGTTGGGCTTAATAAGATGACAACATAAGGTCCCTTCCAATGCGGTGCCAACGGTGTCTTTCTCCACTCTTTGATCCCCACCGAGACTCCAGGCTTGAGAGGATGCAGGGGTTCTGTTAGATGGCTGGGCAGCTGATCTTGTACCCACGTATGAAGACTCTGCAAAACAGAACTTAAAACCAATAGTTCTTGTCTAGTAATTTCAGATCCAATCTGTTTCATATCTCCCTTTATTCCTTGTACAATAGGCGGGGGTTGCCCATACAGAATCTCAAAAGGGGAAACTCCTAAAGACTTAGTAGGGGCTAAGTATATCCTAAGAAGGGCTATAGGAAGAACCTGGGGCCACTTCAGGTGAACTTCTTGGCAAAGTTTGGACAACTGAGATTTCAGGGTTCTATTCATACGTTCTACTTTTCCTAAATTCTGAGGTCTATAGGCAATATGCATCTGATAATGTCAATATCTCGGGGCCATACTTAATGGACTTGCTTCCTGAGGTTATCCACCCTCATTCTTTTTACAGGGCCCCATGTGCATGCAAGGTTGTAAGGGCATACTTGGAATCTGTGTACACATTGAGACAGAGCCCTTTTCCTATTGTCAGTGCTCTAGTGAGAGCTATCAGTTCAGCTTTCTGTGCTGAAGTTCCTGGGGCCAGAACTGTGGACTCAACCACCAGATCAAGGGTCACCACTGCATACCCTGCACAACAATGTCCATTAATGATGACAAGACTGCTTCCATCTACAAAGAAAGTCCGTTCAGGGTTCTCCAAAGGAACATCAGTCAAATCCAGGCAACTTGAGAATACAGTGTCCATAATTTCTAAACAGTCATGATCAGGGGGACTGGGACCAACTGGAAACAATGTAGCAGGATTCAGAGCTTGAATAACTTTTAACTGTATCTGGGGGTTTTCACACAATATACTCTGATACTTCAACATTCATGAATTCGTTAGCCAGAAACTTCCTTTGTGTTTCATAATGGTTAGAACAGAGTGTGGTACAGTAACTTGAAGATTCTGTCTCAAAGTGAGCTTGTCTGCTTTGCTCACTAGGAGGGCTGTAGCTGCAACAGCTCTCAAACAAGGGAGCCACCCCCTTGCTACCACATCCAACTGTTTTGACAGATAGGCTACTGGCCGCTGCCAAGATCCAAGAGACTGAGTCAACACTTCTAGAACATTTTCTTGTGACTCATGGACATAGAGACTGAAAGGTTTTCTGGATCTCTGGTAGACCCAGAGCTGGTGATAACATCAGAGCAGTTTTCAAAGATCGAAAGGCTGCATCCTGTTCAAGTCCCCATTCCAATGGAGACTTTTCCATTCATTTGGTAGCTTGATACAATGGTTTTGCTAGCAGCGCAAAATTGGGGATCCATATACGACAGTATCCTGCAGCACCCAAGAAGGCTCTCACTTGCCTCCTGGTGGTTGGAGTAGGAATACTGCATACAGCTTCTTTGCGTTCTGGTCCCAGGCATCGTATTCTGCTGGTCAACTGGAATCCTAGATATTTAACTTGTTTGACATAATCGCGCCTTCACTCTTGAGACATTGTATCCAGCCTCATTTAAAAAGGTGCAAGAGTTCACTGGTGGCTTGTAGACATTCACTTTCTGAATTTGTGGCTATGAGCAAGTCGTCCACTTACTGGAGAAGAACCCTTTCTCCTGGGTTCACATAGTAGCTTGAAAGATCCTGATTTAAAGCAGCACTGAAGAGAGTAAGTGAATTCTTAAATCCTTGGGGTAATCGAGTCCAGGTAAGCTGACCCCGCCTTCCTGTTGTGGGGTCTTGCCATTCAAAAGCAAACAAAAGTTGACTGGTGGGGGAGTAGCCTCAGCGGGGATCAGTCCCAAGAGAATATAAGGATTTGGTACCACTGGATATATAGTTTCAGCTGCATCATTCACTCGCCTCAGATCTTGTACTGGGCAGTAATCCCCTGTCCCAGGTTTCTTGACTGGGAGAAGGGGGGTGTTCCAAGGTGACTGGCATTCCTTGAGAAGTCCATACTTCAATAGTTTCATTAGCTGGTCGGGGAAGAGGATACTGCTTCACATGCACTGGTTCTGCTCCTGGCTTGAGGGTGACGATGACAGGGGTTATGTTCTTCGCTAGGCCAGGTGAATTATCTTCTGCCCATACTTCAGGCACGGCTATAAGGTTGGTGGGTATACAGGAACTAGCTGGCTTGATTGGAGATGCACTATAGAACCGCTACTCTTCTTCTCGGGGAACAGTCAGTACCATCAATCCAGCAGGCTTTGGGTTCACAGTCATTTGCATTTCTCCCCCTTCAGCAAAGGATATCTGTGCCTGGAGCTTTGCAAGCATATCTCGGCCCAAAAGTGGAATAGGGCATTCAGGCATATACAGGAACTGGTGCGTTATCTTCTGTCCCCCTAGTTCACACATGCGGTTCTGCAGGAAAGGCTTTGTGGCCTTAGCCCCAGTAGCTCTGACAATGGTGATGCATTGAGAAGACAAAGGGGCTACTGGCTTTAGTATTCTGCTCCTGTATCCCCCATAAAGTCCATATATTGGTCCCCTATTTTCAGACTGACCATAGGCTCCTGGGGACCCAGGGAAAACTTGGAGTCCAGTCTGGCCTAGTCTTCATCCATGTCATAGCCTGTTGCAACTGCCACTCCCTCAATAGCTTCTTCCCTCTCTTGCTGAAACTGTGCTTGGTTTATTTTTCCACGACTCTGAAATCAACCTCCTGTTCTCCAAGTACTCCCTCCTCCCCTCCTGGGGGTGGAGTCAAGATGCGGGCATTCACTTCTCTAATGTCCTTCTTCTCTGCAATGGGCGCACTGATTTGCACCCAGTGGGGGCCGATCATTTTCACGACCCCTTCCACTTCCTCTGCTCCTTCGATTAGGAAAACCTCCTTCACGTCATTCAACTAAAGCAGCAGCAAGATGATCTGCTTTCTTCTTCATCTTACATTCACTTTCTCTGTCACATTCATTTTCACAATTCACAAAAACTTTCTGATCAACTTCCATTAACTGTGCTGTATTCATACCCGCAAATCCATTCATTTTCTGTAATTTTCATCTTATATCTCTCTGGGACTGACTGACAAAAACTGCATCTACCATACACAAATTCTCCTGGGCTGCTGGATCGCATGGGGTATATAGTGAGGGTTGCCTGCACTATTTGGATCCCACTTGGGGTTATCAAGGCTGATGGGTCTGCATAATACTGTTCATTAGTTCAATCAAATCCTAAGGCTTCTCAGTGTAGGAGGCATAATGCATCTTTCAGTTCAGTAAATCAGTGGCAGAAACAAGGCTGGTCGGCTGGCTTTCGGTATTAAGGGTGGGTAGGCCCTGGACCTTGCGCAATGGTATAACGTGACCATCCCTTTTACTGGTAGTTATACTTCTGAAGGCATATGGCAATCGGGACTGTCTGGGTTCCACTTCATGTTCTTGTGCGCTGGCTGTGAGTGACCCTGAACTGGCAAGTGAATCCCTGTTTGTAATGTCATCGGTGGACTGTGGCCCACTTGGAGTACTTTAAACTGAGCCGGGGTTTCCTGTCAAGAGGGGGTGCATGTCCTCCTGCTGCGGAGGTGGCTGGTGAACTACTTGGGGTACATCTGCAGGGAGGTGTCCCCCCCCTGCCCCAGGCTCTGCCCGGGGTGGTGGCAGAGCTGAGGGAACTGGCCTATAAAGATACTGGGACGGACAGAGTGGAATGTCTGGAGATTCTGGGGCAGAATAAACAGGCAGCTTTTTTTTTCTCAGACTTCCGGGCCCCCCCCTTGTGGCTGCTACTAATCTCCTACACTGTTTCTCATAGCAACGCTGTATCCAGGAGGGCTTCTTTTTTTTTTTCACAAACATTTAACCAGGAGTCTATGTAGGGGAACTGATCAGGGAACATTTTTTGCACAATCTGATGAACACGGGAAACTACATTAACATCAAAGGTGCCCTCACGAGGCCATGAAGTAGCTAACACTGGTCACTCCCTTTCACACAGCATTTCTAATAGGGACGGAGACATTCTAATTCCATAGTCTCCAGCAAATCCCTTGCTAAAATTCCTAGTCATACATTTCAACAAAATCTGCTTGGACTCCGACTCCCCCCCCCCCCCTCATGATGACGTACTTGACAACAGACAGAGGGGGCGGGCAGTCAGGCTGCATTTTCCTGTGGACTAAACATAATGGATGTGTGTGCTCATTCTAAATAGGAACAATTTAGATAAAGTCCTTAAAATATAAAACTATTATTTTGCAACATATTATAACAACAATCCCAACAGAAAGAACTATGGCTCCTAACATGACAGCCACATATCTGTTACGTATGACTGGAATAAAAATACTTGGCATGGAAACTAACTGCCAGCCGTAATCAGCACTTAAGCTGAACAATGTCTCTGCAAAAGAAATTACTTTAAATCTTACAGTTTAGGAAGCCGATATTCAAAGGACATCCCGGATATTTTTTCATAAAGTGGGTGGATATCTGGAATACATATACACCCCTTTTTCTTCCTTTTTTATTTTTATTAACAATAAGTATGTCCCCTATGAGGTGCTTGCCGCAGTATATCAGGAATTAGAATTCAAGCACGATTAACTCCTCATTCACTCAGGATTTAAATCACTTTCAAATCGCGATCTGGTAACTACTGGCTCGGGATGCTTCATAGTCCTGTTAGGGTTCTTAACCTCTACTTCAAAGGTCAAAGGAAAAACAAAAGCAGTTTCCTTAATTTCTCTATCATTTCTATTTGGACCATTACAGTGCTTGCTAACGATTGGAACATAAAAAAAACACAAGACAAGGCTAAGCCCACAAATGCATTATGCCTATAGCTCTACAGAAATCCTCCTCACTTGGTCTGTACAAGAACAATTGAGGAACTCAAACGGGGTTAATAAGAACTTAACCCTTTCCAGGCTGAGCCCAAAACTGTCGGGATCCAAAATTCTGACTAAACATTCTTATTAAATGATATATAATACATGACCATAGCAGAAGGAACATCACTATTAGAACATATTGAATAAAACAGGTACAATTTTCCTGAAATAAGCACAAATTAACCCAGCTGCAGAATGTTGAAAATAAGCCTTCACAGGGATAAAAGATACTAAACATTCCTTTGTACAGACACGCCCCTTCTCTCTCTGCTTGCCAGTCTCACGCTGTGCTGAAGAAAAATAAAATCACAGAGACAGCTTGTCTTCGCTGTGCTGTGCTTAGACTCGATTCCTTAAAGTGACTCCGGAGTGTTTTTTTCCCTTTTCTCAGTACTGTTCCTTAATTAATAACCTTACATTATACCAGAAGTGAAACCTGCGGTTTCAACAGATAACAAAAATCAGATACAAACAACAAACAGTAAGGACGGACAAACACCAAACGCTTCCTCCTTTTCGCGACCTGGGCACAGTCACCTGGCCAGGAACTGCGCTACTCAGGAGTCCGCTCTCGCTCGGTCTGTGTTTCAAGACCTCTCAATCACACAAGCAATCATATCAATTAAAATCCTACCGTGAACTAACCTTTGCAAAGAGAAAAGAATTCCATTCGTCACTACTTAATCGTTCTCTTAACAAGCCACGTGAACTCTTCCAACTAGTAAAATCCTTATCCAGAGAACCTTTCATACCTCAACAAGAACAAATACAGCCTCAATTATATGCTAATTATATTAAATCAAAGGCAATCAAAGTTACATTATTGTCAAAAGAAATCTCTCATCCTCCTAGCATTCAGTTTCCACTAAACAAATTTACATCTCCTTCTCCAAGTACCATTGAAGACATTTTAGCCACTATTAATACCACCACAGCTCCAAATGATCCATGTCCAGCTCATTGGATCAGAGCTTTGAAAGTGGAGCTTAGCTCATACATAGCATCTATAGCAGACAAATCATTCACCACCGGTGTTTTCCCATCAATCCTCATGCAGACATCAATTCGACCATTGCTGAAAAATAACAAACTTGACCCAAAGAAGGAGGACTCTTATCGTCCAATTTCTAGTATTCCCCTATTAGCTAAAATTCTAGAAAAGGTGACCTTGAGACAGATCCAACAACATATTGATACTGAAGCCCCTTTAGACTCAAGCCAACATGGTTTTAGGGAAGCACATGGAGTTGAGACTCTTCTTGCCTCTTTAATGAATTCCCTTATCATTGCTATAGATAATATCAAGACCGGAGTTACATTGATCTTCCTAGATATTGCAGCAGCATTTGATTCAGTTAATCATGAACAACTTCTAGTCCGCCTCCATGAGAAGGGAATACAAGGAATTGCATGGGACTGGTGCAAATCTTATCTAGAAGACCGATGGCAACAAGTTTGAATTGATAACAATACATCTTATCCATTCCAACAGAAACAAGGTGTTCCACAGGGTTCCTCACTATCAGCATTGCTTTTTAACATCTATATGCAACCAATCTGTAATATTGCCCGTACCTTTGGTATATCTTGTCTTATTTATGCTGATGATGTGCTGTTGTTCACACCTATTAATGTGATTAGCCCTGATTACACAGTTTTAATTAACTGTTTCAATTCAATAACCGATTGGCTGCTCACTCAGAACCTTCGAATAAATTTTAAAAAAACTGAAGTCCTTATCGTTACAAGAAACAATGACTTCTCTTCACCACCTTCATTAAGAGTACGAGATGCGACTTGAATTTAATGAGCATATAAAGTCCACAGTAAAATCCATTTATCACAAGATTAATACTCTTCGACACCTAAAATCCATGTTAGACCCCGATGATTTCCGCACAATATTCCAAGCGCTAGTCACTCCACATTTTGACTATGCGAATATTATCCTGCAAGGCCTACCTAAATCTACGCTTAATCCATTACAGCTTGCTATGAATGCAGCAGCTAGATCACTATGCGGAATTACAAGGAGACAACACATAACCCCCATCCTAATGGAGCTTCACTGGCTCCCAATAATTTGTAGATTATCTTATAAAACACTTATGACCTTCAAAGCGTTCCATAATATTTCACCTCCTTCAATCTCTGATCTACTCATTCATACCCAAAACAACAGGTCAAGAAGATCTACAACTGAAAATACTCTAGTGATTCCAAATGAATTAGTAAAATGTACTCAAACTACCATTAACAGATCATTTTCATCCTTTGCTCCAAGGTGCTGGAATAAGCTTCCATTAAACATCAGATTGATAAAAGATACATTGCAATTTAGAAAAGCTTTAAAAACCCACCTTTTTTTACAACACTTCTCTTACATCAATATTTCCCCTCCTCTCACCCCATTATCTCAACTCAGCAATAATAGTTAAATGATGATGTTAGACCGTTCCACCTTATGATATTTCACTGTATATACCTGCTCTGTTAAATGTTATTTATGACATGTCTCTATACCCACTCAAGATCTCTAGTCTGATGTAATTGCTTTTATTTAATTATTTATATGCTATTCTCCAGTTAATCCTTGTTTTATTCCCCTGTTACCTGTAACTTGGACAAGTTCTCTAAATCTGAGTGTATTTTGTTTAATGTAAACCGCACTGATGTCAAATAGCGCGGTATATAAGAGCTGTTAAATAAATAAATAAATATCATCACAAGAAATCATTATTCAAATGCCCAAGGTTTTCTGACTAACTGACTATTCCCAACCAAAGGGTCGGTGGCTTCTGCTTCTGCTCACTCATGCAGAGCATACTAGGACCGCCCTTATGAGAGGTGATCACTCTCTCTTGTCTCGCAGACTCATGCGAGATTTTCTCAGTTAGTCTATACCAAATCAGTCTCACGCACTTCATGCAAGACTACTTTCCCCAGGCTTCACTGACTTTTAAACAAGAAAATGTCTACTCACCGGATCCGGATACCACACCAGTTCTTGGGTTGGATCCTGGACTCCCCTCGGGTTCGGAGGTGTTGGCCAGCTGGACCCAGTGGCCCACCGAGGCAAGGCGGAACCCTCTCCGATACAATAAGACCGGTGGCACCAGAGAATTCCCCTGCGGTTGGACAGACATGGTTCCAACCGGACCAAACCTTTGAGGCGAGAAGTCGTGGTATATTCACTTGCATACCACCCACTACTCACACATTCCGGCCCAACGCACCAAGAATATGAAGCAGCGAAGTGCAGACAATGAATAAATCCAGGAGTCAATTTACAGGGTCCAAGCCAATTTATTGTGCACAAGGCCCAGTTAGTCAAAGCTTCAAAAAGGACTGAGCAAAGTTCTTACAGAAACACATTCATTTATACATTTTTCTTCAGCTTGATTTATTTATTTATTTTATTTAACATTCATTTATATACCGCATCTTCCAGAGATCAGATGCGGTTTACAGTAAACAACAATCAACAAAGCAGAGTTTGTTTTACATGGAACGTCTTATATCAATGAACATAGTATAAGCCAAATGGTGAATGCAAAATACAGAACAGAATAAACTATGTACAGGTACAAGTATGTGGGCATAATCCAAACAGTGTATGCCAATACAGAACAGAGTAACCCATATACATTTATTTACAAGTATGCGGACATTAGAGATTGAATCATCATGTATTTTCATCTATGTATGTTATCTAATTAAGTGAGTGGGCTTTTTGTTTGACTCGATCACTTAACTAGTTAGCCTTTATCTAGATCGAGGGAGGGGTTATCTATGGTGTTGTAGTGCTTGGTAAATAGATAGGTTTTCAATTTTTTACGGAATTCCATTATCTCGGATAGAGTACGTAGATCCTCTGGAAGGGAATTCCACATAGTTGGGGCTGCATGTGAAAAGGCTCTATTATTTGTTCATTTATTTGCTTTTATGAAATCTTTCAGAGTCTTTAGTTTGTTTGTCCTTTTCTGTGAGTGGGTTTTGAAGATTCTTTACCGAGTAGTTTACATAGTGTGGCAGGAGCCATGTCATTTAAAGCTTTGAATGTTGTTATCATTGTTTTATATATTAGCCTACTTTGTATTGGTAACCAGTGAAGGGGAGCCAGTATTGGAGTTATATGTTGGAGTGCATGTGCTTTCATTATAATTCTAGCAGCTGCATTTTGTGCTAGCTGGATTCTTTTAATGTTTTGCTTTGATATGCCTATAACCGAGGCAGGCGGACCTGGTGCTACGGGCCCATTTCCTCCACCTCCCCACACCCCCAATCTCCCAACCCCATAAAAGACACCACACCAAACATTTCATGGAACACCACTGGTCGCAGCTTTATTAACCTTTAACAATTTCACAATATGCCAACATGCTACACCTTCTCAATCGATTAGCGGCACCCGGCCCGCACCAGCCATACCTTAGCAAAGTGCCTTGCCACCGCTAATGCTATAACTTGCCCCCCCCCGGCAAGATACCTAACCCTTCCCCCGACTTCGCCATGCCATAGCAAAAGTCGACCAGGGTTTGACCGGGTCAGGGGCACCCCGCCCCCGCCCAAGTGTAGCCTGAGGCTCCGGACCCCGGAAACCTCCGGGATCCCGCCACCGGCACAGGTAACAACCTTGTTCCTGTGCCACCCCCCCCAAAGCCAAGCTGCGACCAGTGAGCAACCCCACCAATACATTTTCCAAGACCTCCCGCCAGTCGTAACAGCAGAGCCAGCACTACGGGTGATAACTGCCCCCAGCACCCTATACAGCCCCGGCCTTTTCTCCCCGGGTACCCTCATGTCGGCCAAGCCAGCTGATAGCCAGCCCCCGCGACCAACGTCGCTGGCACCATCAGGGAGGCCTTGGAACAATGTCAGACCCCAGCAAAGTACACCCAGAAACGCCTGCAAAAACCCAGGTCGATGTCACCAACACTGCAGGCAGCCACGATATCCACCCGGGCACTGTAGCAAAGGAAGCCGCCGCGACCCGCAGGGGCCCGCGCTCCCTAGCCATGAGATAGACACCAAACCGGGCCGCTCCTCCAGTGGCATCCAACCGCCCCACCAGAACCCACCAACCAGCTCAGCGGACAAAGGCGGGAATGAACCCAAACCATCAGAAGGCTCCAGACCCCACCTGCAAAATAAATGAACAATGAAACTCCCCAACCCCACAACCCCCCTTTAGCCAGCACAGCTGCAATTAACCCCTACACGCCCGAGAGCGCCATCCCATGCTCTACAGGACCGGTGCAGCCACCCATAAGGAAAAAGAGCGCAGCGCCAAATTACATAGGCTCATCACCCACCCAACATAGCATCCCCCGGACCGCCCCGAGCGCCTGCATACCTCGAGCAGCTGAAACAGACCAACCTTCCTCACTCTAGAAGAAGCCCCCCCGCCGGCCGGGACACCCGCAGTATCGCCGCAGGGGAGCCCCAGGGGGCGCCAAAAGCCTGCAGCCCACATAGACGCACCCACAAGCATTGTCGGAACCTGCCCACACATCCCAAACCGCCCCGCCCCACAAACGTGGGGCCGTTGAAGTTCTCCCCGCCCCCCGGTCCCGACCGCAGCCGCCGCCCCCTCCCCCAATCGCAAGACCCCGGAAACAAGACAAAACTGCCCAAGACATGGCTGCCTCAGACCCACATGCAGTCCCCCGCCGGCATGCCAAGAAGCCAGACCGGCACCGCCTGCACGGGGGCCGCCTCACATGCACCCCCCCTCACAGTAACGTGCGATTTACCAATCCCCCAACCAGCAATTCGCACCCCCACCTTCGCGAATATAAAACCGTCCCAACCACGCACCCACTCCGGTCTGGAAAACCCCCCCAAACCCATAAGCCACCACTAAGCAATGCCTCCGGTTACGGCCCCTGCGTAACCAACTTGGACCACCTAGTCACCGACCTGATGACACCCAGACCGCGGCCCCAGTGATTCCGAATTCAGCAGGAAACTCCGCATGTCGCCAAGGCCAGTGCTCCATAAGGTCCCCGGGCCCCGGATCCCTCCATGTCCACTTCCGGGCAAGAGCCCGAAACTGCCCCACCGGAAACTCGAAATAGCCTCGGCAATTCCGGCCATACGACCTGGAAAGGCCAAGTCTTCCGCCCCACCTGCAAGTGTAGAGATGCTAACAACCCCACCCTCGCTAACCTGCCACTGGCAAACCCCTGCGGGAGTAACGAGGGACCCCACTGCCCCCCGCCGCCTTGCCACCCACCCTACCACCTCACAGAAGTGAAGCCAATCGGGCCAATACTCCAAAACCCGCCCTGAGCAGAAACCGCTACAGGAAGGAGGTATCAGCAGCCGAACCAACACCAACCAAGACTGCAGCCATCGGACCGCGCACCAAGCCCCTCCGAGCTACACGCTCCCACCCGCAGCATCCGTATAGAGCTGTCACCCCTCGCGAGACAACTCCCACTCCAACAACCCCGATGCCCCTTCGAAATTGACGCAGAAGCGACTCAAGGGACACGAATCCGCCCTCACGACTCCGCGGCCCCCATCCGATGGCACGGATTCGACTCCCCGCCCCGCGGAAACCACCGCGCTGGCAACCTAGTCCCGCTGCAGGCGAGCTCCTACATCCACCAGCAGCTATTCCATAACCGAAACACAGTTGGAGGCATTAGCAATATGCGAAAAGGCCGAGGCAAGAGGGACCTCGGCCCTCCATGCTACCTGACCCACCTCCTGCCCTTCTCCGCCACCTGAGCCAAAGGACACGCACCCCCCCTGCACCTCCCGCACACGAAAGGTGCACCGGGCTGCTGGCGAATTCCGAGGGCAGACACCACCACTACTCCCAGCACCTGCAAAGAACACCCAACCAAACCGAACCCAGCCGCGGATACCGCTGAAGCCACCTTGGCAAGCCGAGACCCCTACGCGACCACACCTTATAGCAGTGCAGGCCGGACGCAGGCAGGTGGACTTATTAAACCCCAAACCGCGGTACCAACCCCCCCCCCCCCGCCCCCAGACCCCCGCCCCAGCTTCCTGCTACCAACTGGCCGGTAGCCCCACGCACCACTCCTCCAGCACCCGACCAAATGGACCTTTGAGTCGGACAGAGTTGAACCCTGCGTGCCCCAAGATTACCATCCGTTCCCCTCCATCCTATCCCGGACCATTCCAACCGAGCCCAACCACGCACACCCTTTGCGTGTCTGGGACGCCTCCAATACGGAATCCGCATCCCAATAGCAGCCCAGAATGCTCGAGTGTGAGATGTCTCCACACCCCGCCTAAGCACTGAAGGTGCAAGGCCAATGCAGTACCTGGCGCGCAACCTCCTTAACCCACCCCACCTTATCATCCTCCATGCTCCCTTGCAGTCTCACCCCTGAACGCTAGCTGCCCCCAACCGACGCTAGACAGATATATATATAGTGCCATTGACATATCCAATGGCAAATCGGTCCGTACCCCTTCCAACAGCTCCAAGAACGCCATCCCGACAGGCCCTTCCCGCCCTAGGCCCCACCACCCCTGCGCTATCCATCCCCTGACACGGCAGCAGCACCACAGATACCCCCGAAGAATCACCCACGCAGTAGGCGGAGGACGAAGCACCCACATAGGAGGAGGAGGCCAACTCCGAGCTTGCCGACAAGAATGCCGCCTGCGCATCTCCACCCCAACCCCCCCCCCCCCCCGCCCACAGCCCCGGACCGACCAGCCCATGCCATGCCTCGCCCGGTAAACCGGAACACTCACCTGCCTCTCGACCCCCCAGCCACCGGCAGCTGCCGTCCCGTCGTACAGCTGGCTGACATCACCGCTTCACCGCGCCTCACCGGACGCCTCCGCTGCAGCACCTCGCCTCGTGGCCGCTCCACCGCCCGGATCCATCCAGAGCTCCCGACCGCCAGCAGCACCGGCACCTGCGGAGACAAAATTGAAAACAGGGGGGGGGGGTGGGGAAGGGCTGCCGGAAACCACGCATGGTCAGGGGCCACCCCAAACAGATCCAGACCTACCCAGACCCGCCCCAAAGCCAATACGCCCCAGGCGAAAGTCCACCAGCACCACCTAATCACTGTAACCGTAGACCCGCCAGCAGGAGTAAGGCGTCCCCCACCCCAATGCCCCCTACCCGGCTGCAACCCCCTTTTCCGCCCAGGGCACTGCACCTCACAAGCTGTGCGGGAGGGCGCACGCACAGCCCCCGCCGAGCGAGCGCACGCACATCACAACCGGGCGCACAAAAACCCAGCTCCGCCTCTGAGAGAAAAACACACAGACCTCCCAAAATCCAAAAGTAGCGGCGTATGGACATTCTCAGAAGTTCCCCAACTGTTCTAGTGCAATCAATGTGTTGCACATACAGCACGCCAACTGGTAGGCAAACCACCAAGCACAATAAACACCAAGCACCAGCAAGCGGCGCGTAAATCCCAACCCTCCTTCCCAACAACCCCGCTGACACTCCATGCGCACACAGCCCACCGAAAATTAGAGGGCACCCTGGCCGGCGACCCACTCGCTCCCCCCATTGCCAACCAAAACACCCACACAATCGCCACCCCGACCCCCCCCCCCACCCCCGACAGTCACACCCCGACCACCCAACCCCCCGAGCAGCGCCCCCCAGCCCCCCCCAGGAGAGGCCCAGCACACAACAAGGGGGGGGAGGCCCCAACAAGGGGGGGGGAGGCCCCACCAAGGGAGGGGGGAGGCCACTGGAGACCACACACGTGGCCAGCGCCCACCCCAAACCGATCCAGACCTAGCTCGCCCACCCCCCAAGCCATTGCCCCCAAGGCCAGGTCCCACCAGTCACCACCTAACACCCTGCACCGGATAGCAGGCCAGCAAGAGCCAAGTGTCCCCCACCTTACTGCCACCCACCCAGCAGCAAACCCACTCCCTGCCAGCGCTCCCCTTGCTCTCCCCCCCAATGCTCCCCCCACCATACCATCAACCTAACCCCCCCATAGTCTCCCCCCCGACCACCCAACCCCCCGCAGCTGGGTGCCCCAAGCCTCCAGGCCCACTGAGGAAGGGCTGCCCGCGCACCACTCCCCCTCCCCCACCGCCGGCCCTAAGCCCAGCAGGCACACGCCCGGCCCAGAAGCCAGTGCCCATCGTGCAAACCGCCCTCCCCGACTACACCACCCCCCCGGCCACCCCCGACTACCTGTAAAGCTGGGCAGACACAGGCCCAGGCGTCGTTACCCCGGCTCCTCATCGCGCACGGACCCGAAACTCCCCAACAGCTCGCGGAAGCCGCGGCGGCGGCGGCCCCCCCGGATGTTCGCAAAGGCCTCATAGTCCTGCCCAAAGAGCAGAACGAGGCAGTCTCCGGCAGCCGCGGGAAGAGCGCGAGTCCAGAGAAGAGCAAGGGAAGCCGGCACCCCCGAGCAGCCTCCGCCGTGAATAACCACGCGGAGGCTGCCCGCCAGCCCCCCACCACCCACCACACCTCCAGGAACACTCTGATTGGCTCCCGCGCGGCTGCCACCGCCGGGAGCCAATGGATTTAAAGCTAACTGCGGCCGCGCGCAGGGTCCTCGCACCGGCCGCGCGCCCGGTTAGGGTCGGCCGCCGGGACCCTGCCCGCGGCCTCCTCATTTAATATTAGGTTGGCAAAATCGAGGTGAGGAGTTATGGTGGCCTGGATTATATTAATAAAGTCTTGTAAGTATACTAGAGGGCGTAGTTGTTTAAGGATTTTGAGCTTGAAATAAATTTTCTTTATGGTGTTTTTGATGTGAGTATCCATTGTAAGGTGTGTGTCTAGAATAACACCTAGATATCTTACTTCGTTTTTTATTTTAATTTCTTGGTTTTGAAGTGTTATGTGGGTTGGTATAGTATATGATTGATTTTTGTTACTATTAGAACTTCAATTTTAGAATGGTTTATATGGAGGTTTTGTGCTTTTAGCCAATTTGTGACTTCGTTAAAGCAGTCAGATAGGAGTTGTAGCGGTAGATTAGGGATCGTGAATGGGATGTACATCATGATGTCATCCGCGTATAAATGATAGTGTACACCAAATTTTTTAAAGATATTGCAGACCGGTTTTATGTAAATATTAAATAGGAGGGCTGATAACGCTGAGCCTTGTGGTAAGCCAATTTCTTGTTTATATGTGGTGGAGGTTTGATTGCCTATTCTTACATTTTGCGTTCTATTATTTAAATAAGAGGTGAACCATTTATGTACCGTAGAGTTTTATGCCTATTTGACTCAGATTATTAAGCATTATGGTGTGGTGTACGCTATCAAATGCTGCTGATATATCAATAAATAGGAGGATGAATGCTTGTTTATGGTTGTCAATCCCTCTTAATAGAGCATCAGTAAACACTGTTAGGAGTGTTTCAACTCCATGGCGGGGCCGAAATCCATATTGTTGTTCATCAAGAGGGTAGGATAAGTCTAAGTATTCTTGTGTCTGTATTTGTACAACTTTTTCAATTATTTTGGCCAAAAATGGTATACTTGAGATGGGTCTGTATGATCCTGGGGATGTTTTATCGAGTTTGCAGTTTTTTAGTATTGGGCGGATTTGTGCATGTTTAAGTGCCAGTGGTAAGTAACCTTGAAGTAGCGAAAGGTTGACTATGGGGAGAATGTAAGATACTAGTATTGGAAGTGTGTTTTTTATCCAAGTTACTGGACATGGATCAAGGTAGGAAGTAGTGGTGTTGAGACTGGAGATGATATTTTTTAATGACTCTTTAGATACGGGGTGAAAATCAGACCATTCATCTAAATTTTGGTGGGATTTGTTAAAAGGATCTAAAGGCATTGAAGGTTTTTTTGATTTGTTTTGATAATGATTAGCTAAGGTTTGTACTGAAATGTCAGTAATTTCGCTGCTAGAAGTTTGAGCGTTATTAGTTAGGTTTCTGACAATGGAAAATAACTCTCTTGGTCTATTATATGAGTTTGATAGGGTTGTAGCATAGTAGTTTTTCTTCGTACTGTCTAAGGTGTCCTTATATTTTATTAGATGGTTATTGTATATTTCTTTGTGGATAATTGATTTAGATTTGCGCCATTTGAGTTCTAGTTTTCTTAGTTCTCTTTTCATTTGTTTTAACGTGTTGTTGAACCATAGAGATCTATTTGTTTTAGAGTAGGTTTTCTTTTTATTATTTTGATTAATTTTGGCTGCGTTGTTTATGGTTACATTCCAGTTTTTGACTGCATCATCCAAGTCCGTTGAGGAAGGTGAGAGGTGAGGGATTGTTAAATCTAGGAATTCTGTTTCATTAAATTTTTTAAATTTTGTGGTGGGTTCGCTTCTTGTGTAATTATTGGTACTAGTGGTGAAAGATGTGAGGTTAAATTTGATAAGGAAATGATCAGACCAAGGTATTTGTGTACATTCTACAGCATTTGGATTGAATAGCTTGAAAAGGGTATTAGGGAGAAAAATAAGGTCAAGTGTCCCTCCTTTGATATGGGTCATGGTGTTTATTATTTGATGAAAGTCCATGTCAGATATGGAATCTAGAAATAGGTTAGAATCTGATGTTGGCAGTGAAGGGAGGTTGAAATCACCTAGCATGATTATAGGGTTTTGATCAGTAGATGAGCTGAGGAGTTCAATTAGTGAATCAAGGTTATCTGCTTTTTGGTCTGGGGGTCTATAAACCAAGCAAATTCTGAGGAGACCAGTTTTTATTAAGAGTGTGTCCACATTGTCAGAGATATGTAATTGAATTGTTCTGGCATTTAATAACTTTCTCGTCATCATCAGTACTCCTCCCCCTTTTTTGTTAGTTCTATGTTTGTAGGTTATATCATAGTTTTCACTGTTTAGTTGATTTAGGTAGACTGAGTCAGTTTCAGACTTTCTATTTGTTCCAATGCCCCCTGCATTTGTCCAATCAGAGATCCTTTCTGGGCTTAGCTCCCTGCTCCCCCTTCCCGGACTGTTCTAACAAAGGTGCAGTTTCTAGGCATTGATACTATCCTGCTCCGAGGTCGCTTCTAGCTCTAGGAATGCATGTATTGAAACATTTCTATCTTCACAGCACAAGAGAATAATGAAAGATTTATGCATTCATGAAAACTTCTTATTAAGCAATTTAAAACAGCTTTCTCAAACTTTTACAGACTTTGGTTCTTTACTGAGATGGGGGTTGGAATCAGGGCCTAACTTACAGGCCTTTCATATTTGCAGACTATTATAGACCATAGCCTGCCACAGTATGATCGAACCATTGTGTATAAAAATAAATTTCTGTCATTTGCCTTACCTACTTGAGCCTGACTACAGCTTTCTGCCTGATGCACCCATACAGCTAATTAAAGACTACATTTCCCAGAGGGCACTGCTGAGAAATAGTTTGAAGAAGCTGAAAAAAGCAGATAGCAGAAAGTTCCTCTAATAACCACGCCCCTCTAAGCTAGAGGCGAGTGGTGGTGGCGTGACAAAAGACACAGTACAAACCATCCAAAATGATATATAAATAATTATACATGTAGTGATGAACTATAGGTGATGTGCTCCAGAAAACCAGCCATAATTAGACTTACATAAAAACTTAGTATTGCTATTGAACGTTTAAAGAAAACCCATAAAAAATAAGACAATCACTAAAAAGTTAGGTGAGCCCATTAGGACATAAAAACAAGTAATGGATAAACGAATAACTAATGAATCACCAATAAAAATCATAAATAACAATAGGGTTTATTCTGTAATGCGAATAGCGGGGATGGATGTCCCTATGGGATGTCTATCCCCGCTATTTGCCTTCCTTCCATCCCTGGTAGAAGCCTCCCCATACAAAAAAGGAGTTTGTATGGAGAGGCTTAATCAGGGATTCAGGAGGTGGAGCGAGTGCAAGGCATGTGCGGTCCACGACCACAGACATACAGGGCCGATTCTGAGGTCAGTTCTGTATGTCCGGGGTTGGCAGACTGGATGGAGGACAGCAGGCCTGGGCAGCAGCAGAAAGGTGAGGGGTGCAGGGGAGTCCCCGCAGCCCAACCCTGGCCATGGAAGGCCAGATCGGCGGTCAGGCTGCGAGGAAAGGAACAAGTGGCTGGTGGCCAGGGATTGCGGCTCCTGAATGAAGCTGTGTTGCCATGGCAACGGGACACCATGGCACCGTGGTTCCATTCAGGAGCCTGACTGAGTTAGCCGGACAGGGGTCTGTATGGGCAGGCCGATCAGAATCTGGTCCCAGTCTGCATGTACAGACCCAGATCTGATTCCGATCCTACAGGGCACATCTAGCCCCTGCGGGATCGAAATCAGGTCTGCCTCTTGTGTGTCCCAATTATGATCGGGCATACAAGGGCCTGGACGCAATATTAGAATGTGCCTCCACGTGAATAAAAGATGATAACTAAAATAAAACTTGAAAAAAATGCCTCATGTGGGTATAAAAACTCAAACAAAAAGCTAAGAATAATCCCTTTCTTAAAAAAGCTAAGAATAATCCCTTTGTTAAGTAATTAATAGATTGAAATAAGCAATTATAAAACTCATGGGCTGGTAACAATCAACCCTAAATAAAATGATACTTAAAATGTGTATGCAAGTCATGTAAAGATATCACTTGGACCCACATTGAAAAAGAAAAGCAGAAAAAAACACACACATGAATAAAAATTGAAGAAGTGTGAACATCATGGACTGATAATAATCAGAAACTGAATAAAATAATACTTGTAATGGGCATGCAAGTCATATAAAAATGTCACTCGGACCCACAATGAACATCAAAGAAAGGAAAATGAAAGCGCTAATATATCCATGAGCGGCATAGTGTTAATTAAAGGCTCCTATAGAGTATTCAAACCAAAAAGTAAAATTTGGACCGTATAGTAACCCTTACATCTAATACCGCACCAAGAGTAGCGGAAACCATATTTAGGCACAAGAAGAAAGATGAAAGAAACTAAATAACTATCTGATACCTATGCAAGTATTATTAATAAAAATGTAATGCCAAACATAAAAAACAAGGGACTAAGTACATGAGCAACAGAAAAAAGGATGTAATTGAATACGTGTAATAGAAATCAAAGAATAAATATATCAATAAACAAAATCCCAACACCCCAAATTTCATGCAAACAAACACTTGTCTACACACAAATTGGCTTATAAATAAAATAAAATAAAACCACCCTTGAACTATTTCAATGATGAAAAGGGCACCAACTCAAGAGACCAATAATATCAATTCCATGTGTGAAGACAAACAAAAAACATGCATCATGATATAAAATCAAACTAAGGCTGCTAAGGTGTATAAAATATTTTTATGAGAGGGAACTCCGTAGACAATGTAATATAAAGCTGAAATGCACAAAGACCAAAGAGCTAAAAAGCATGTTAGATCCCTGAATTAATGTGATATGCAGTAAACGTGTATTCAAACCTTCCAATCACTGATATAAACCAATTAAATTTATTGTTGGGAATGGAACCAAATGCAAACCTTGTGGTAAAAATACAATTGCAAATGGAGCTCAAAAGCAAATGTGAATTGTGAAAACCAAAAGTATGAAACGAAAGTGAAAATGTAATAAGTTAATTGTGATTGTCATAGTGAGTTTAATGGGGGAACTCTAAAATACAACAACAAAGAACCACAAATGAAATAATGTTCAGAACCACATAAGATAAAATACAAATGTGAAATTGTTGACCAATGAAATTATACTTACAATCTAATGATGCGATAAAAAGACCAAAGAGGAAACAAACATTTACCTCATACTTGTGATAAAAAATATATGCATAAAAGGAGAATTGTAAGAAACAAATCAAATGAAAGACTAAGAAGAACAGAGTTGCAATAAGCGTGAGCATGATATTCGCGCAATCAGACATTTGCCTGAGAATAGTACAAACAGAATCATCCAAATCGGCTTGCAAATGGAAATGCCAAGGCAGCCTTTGAACTATTTAAATGATGAGAAGGGTGCCAAAATTGAGGAGCCAATCATCGTCAGGCTGTATATGCGATCATAAGGCATAGAAGCTGAGCAGCCATATATTATCAACCCAAATAATGTCAATTGAATCATCTAATGGTTCTAATGGTCTAGGTTTATTGTTTTTTTTCTTTGCTCCCTATTAGGAAGTATTCCATCTTATATTAGAGACACTGCTGATTTTTTGATTATGTTAGAGGGGGTTGATGCTATTATCTTACAGTCTAATATTCTATTAGTGACGCTTGATGTGGCATCACTATACACAATTATTCCCCACTTAGGAGCTCTGCGGGTGGCCAAAAGGAGGCTGAAAGATAGGGGGGATCTATCAGATGAGTTCATGGATTTTATACTTGAGCTGGTGCAATTGATATTACAAGAAACATTTTTTTGAGGATTCCCTGTTTAAAGAAATTTCAGGGATAGCTATGAGGGCTACTTTGGCTCCTTCGGTAGCCAACTTCTATATGGATGACTGGGAGGAATGGTGGCTCCCCCAGTCAGCATATGTTACGAATATTGATGATGTGTTTCTGGTATGACAGGGAAGTGTTTTGGGATTACTGAATTTCCATAGATGAATGAATGGATGTGATTCGTGTATTCAATTTTCGATTTCTTGTGATGATGCCTGTATTCCTTTTTTGGATGTTTTGGTTAAGAGACAGGTTAACAAATCTGTTACTACTATTTATTGAAAACCTACAGATAGCAACACTTATCTACATAATTCCAGTAGTCATCCGGTGACCTTAAAAAACGGTCTCCCCTTCTCACAATCTATCCATTTCCATCGAAATTGTACTACCTTAGAGGAATTTCACACACAAGCTAGGACTCTTATGTCAGATTTTCAGGCAAGAGGTTATCTCAGATCAGTGGATAAGAAGGCCTATCACTGGGCTGCATGTAATAATCGCGGTTATTTCTTCCCCAGGGACCACAAGGGACCAGCTTGGCTAATTCCCAGTAAATTCATTTTATTACTACTTTCTCTCCGTTGAGCTATCAGATTGAGATTGTTCTTAGACACATGACAGTTTTAGGAGTGGTGCCTGGGCTTCAGGGCTTCAGGATAGCCAAGTCAGATTTGTTTTTTCTTGACAGCGTAATTTAAAAGATCTGGTTATTTATTTATTTATTTATTTATATTTCTGTTATACCGCACTCTTTTTCATCAGTGCGGTTTACATTAAACAGGAATACTCATTGCAATCAACAGACTGTGGTGAGTTTACATATAACAGGAGAATACAACTTGAATTTTAACTTAGGGAAACTTTGTACATATTTGTAACATGCAAAGAACCTATATACACAGTATAGAATTTCTTATCATCATCTTGAGTAAATAAGGCATTTATACTTTTATTGTAAGTGTTAGTGGGTTGATGATGTGTTTTGGAAATGTAGAATGAAGAGGTGGTTAGTCCTACCTGTTTGAAGGGTGTTCCATTAGAGATTGTTGAACCTTTGGAACATAGATCTTGCAGTGGATGCTCTTTGTGTTCAGTTGCGTGGACCACTTCTGAAGGTTTTTTGTACCATGGTAAATGTTATAAGTTACGATTTTCCACCAGTTGTGATTCTTTTTCAGTGGTGTATGGCATTTTCTGCCCTTGTAATCTCCTGTATAACGGGAAAATTTGATCATTCCAGACTAGGCTAATAGAACATAAGAATAGATTAAATTGTGGTGTTTTGGATGCCCCTCTAGTTAAGCATTGTAAATCTATTGGTCATGTATTTTCTGAATTGCGTTGCTTCTCTACTGATCAACTTTCGACTCCAACGGGTGTGTGTACTGGTGATAGATAATGAATATGTTGTGAGTAGCGATGGAGCTTTCGTTTAGATGTAGTAAAGCCAAATGGATTAAATTCTGGTATCGATTGGGTTGCCTATTGATTTTCCAGTTATGTGGAGTGGTGGCTGGGTTTTATTTTTATATTTATTTTTATTTTATTTGATTATTCGGGAGACTTTAGTTTTGTGTGATCATGGGACTGTAAGATAGCTTTTATTGATTTTTGTGTTTTAGGATGATTAGCTCGTTTATTATGTGGCTGTAATGTTGATTGGGCAGCAATTTGGTTCTAACCATGCTGTGAAAGATATGTTCACTGTTGATAGGTGTTGAATGGTATAGCTGGGCGTGTAGGTTGCATTGTGCTGGCACGGCATTTTCTTTGCCGGGTTTAAAAGCCCGTTAGTTATGTAAGGGATGTTGAAGTTGTCCGTTTTGAGTGCTGACCATTGTCATTAGCATTTTGGATTCTATTGTACTGGATGAAGTGAATAATTGGTTTTATAAATATGTCACACTGGTTTCTGCATTGGTTGGATTAAGTGGACTTTTCTTTTTTTGGGATGTCTGCATTGGTTTGGGAGGTTTTCTCACATTACTTTTTTAGTTATTGTTGTGGAATAATAGAAGGGATTTTTGGTTAGTAACATTTTTGATTTTGTTTGGTAAATCCCCAGCAAGTGGCTTCGTTTCTCCAATGTTGGGGTTTTGGCTATGACCTGAAGAAACTCTAGTGGGAGTGAAACGCTGATGGTTCCAAGTCTTGCATCAGTGTTGTTATAGCCTGGTTGAAGACATACTATGTTACTATGAAGATATATCCTATTGCCACTATAATTGGAAGAGATTTCAAGTTGATAGATTGCCACGAGTTGGTGTTACAGCTTGATAGAAGTGGATTTACTTGTTTATAGTTAATTTTATTTTGGAATTTTTTTATTTAATTTTTTCTCAAACATTTTTGAATATGTGCTTCTATTTTGTGTATTTTATATAGCGACACAATTTACAATTGGGTTTTTTTCTTAGTGTGCACATAATTCAACAGTTTGATGATAACAATTCTTGCTCCTGGTTATTCTCCTTTGCAGGTCTTTACAATGAGTCTGCTCAATGCGCAGGGCCCCTATTATGCTGTTGATCCGGAGCTCCTGCACCTGCCAGGTTTCCATAAAACCCCACAGCTCTCCTTCCTCCAAGGACTCAGGGAGGTCGATAAACCATAGATTGTTTCTGTGAGCACAGTTCTCTTGGTCCTCCAATAAGTCCGTCACCTGGGCCTGCAGCCTGTCACACATGGCTTCCACCACGTGTTCAGCAGCCTCCACTGCTGCTACTCTGGTGCCCAGCTCTTTAGCTCTTTGCCATAGCCATCCAGCTGATTGTGCAGAGATTCCAATGCGGCAAATACCTTTTCGAATTTGCGGTCCAAAGCTGCCTCCACCGCAACTGTAACTTCGGTGGTGATCTCAGCCACCAGTCCTGTCCCCGCCGGGACCACCTCTATGCGACTGGCTCCATTGGCCATCTTGCCGTCTGCCAGCCGCTGTTTGTCCTGCTCCTTATGAGCAATTTTAGAGGCCATCGGGCCCCAAAGTTGTGTGCCTTCACTGCTCCCCTCGGTTAGGCTTCTTCCCCTAACCGCCAAGCCAAATTTGCTGGGATTCTGAGCACCAGTACCACCGCAGGGGAAGTTAGGCCTGTGAGCAGGGGAAATTACTGCTTCCCCTTACCCAGCACATCATGTGATCAAGTCCAAGATAGTATTTTTAAACAACACCCATGCTCGATGTAAATTTTTAACCTTTGCAGCTGCTCCTTTTATTTATTTCTGAACTATTTTCCTCATTTTATCATCGTCTCCCTTTTGAAAGTTAAAAGATAGTTCTGTGGATTTCCTTGCCGTCCTTCCTCCATTTATTAAGTCAAATGCGATCATGCTATGATCACTATTCCCAAGTGGCCCCAACATCCTTATCTTTTGCACCAGATCCTGTGTTTCATTAAGGCAGTGGTTCGCAACCCAGTCCTCTGGGCCCCCCAGGCCAGTCAGGTTTTCAAGATATCCACAATTAATATGCATGAGATAGATCTGCATGCACTGCTTCCATTGTATGCAGATCTATCTCATACATATTCATTGTGGATATCCTGAAAACCTGACTGGCCTGGTGGTTCCAGAGAAATGGGTTGAGAACCTGAGAACCACTGCACTAAGGACTAGGTCCAAAATGGCTTCCCCTCTTGTCGGTTCATGAACCAGCTGCTCCCAGAAGCAGTCATTTATTTCTTCTAGAAACTTTATCTCCTTAGCATGTCCTCCTGTAACACTGACCGAGTCAATACTGGGGAAATTGAAATCACCCATTATTACTGTGTTGTAACTTTTTTTATCTTCCTGATTTCTTTTAGCGTTTCATCATCCATTTGTTCATTCTGTCCATAGTACACCTCCACTGCCATCTCACACATTGCAGTGCATTCAGTTAGTAGTACCTCTCAATTGGAAAAATGCCAGTGATTTGGGCCAGCTGCTGATTTTCAGCAACATTATTCAGATAATGAGCTGAAAATCACCACAGGCTGCTCCAGCACTATCTAGATAGTGCCAAGGCAGAGCACCAACTTATCCAGATAACAGCAATTTTCAGCACCAGTATCCAGACACGCGAATAGCAGGGATGGATGTCCTGTTGGGACGTCCATCCCCGCTATTCGCCCCCCTTGCCATCCCCGACGAAAGGAGACATGGGGGTGTAGGTGACATGGAGCCCGATTCCAAAAGGGGTACTTCCAGATGGCCCCAGGTGAGACAGGCCCGTTTGGACCCGATTCTGGTCTGCAGGAAAAAAACATTCCGGTGGCAGCCAGAATCAGGCACGAAGACGGCCCAGCATGCCTGGTGTGCCCCTGCCACCTGCGGGGACATCCTCCCGCAGGTGCCCCTTACACTAGCGTTTCTGGCCCCGATTTCCCCGCCAGCCAACCCACGACTGGCCTGCCGCAGCCTGGATCAGGTGCGGGGACTCCTCTGCACCGGCCTTGGCCTTGGAGGGGCTCTCTGGGCCCGATCGGGCAAAATATGCTGCTTATACCACCTTAGAGGTGGTATAAGAAGCATGTCCCCATGGGCCCAGCAGCACATACAGGGCCATGACCTGAATCAGCCCTGTACGTGCTGCCGGGAGACCCGACCCTGCTCCGCCCCCTCCCGCCCATGCTGGCTCTCCCGTCCTGATGCACTGAACATATGGGGAGAGCCCGTGGGGTAATAGGGTCTAGGTGGATTGCGGGGCTGCATGTCCCACTGGGATGTGTAGCCCCGCAACCCGTGTTTCAGAATGACCTCCTTAACCAATTGCATAAATCCTAACACTGACAATGCAGTTAAAAAAGAGACAGTGATTCCTTCCTTCTCTATTTTAGCAAAATAGCAGGCATAGTAGGGAATGATCCTAAGAAAATTCTACTACCTTCTCAGAATACATTTCTAAAACTCCTACATGAACCTAGTTGCTTTAAGCACCAACAATTCACAATTTTTTATCGGTGTCCAATTCAATTTCATTAAACTCGACTTCTTTTCTAAATATAATAAGTAAACCACCTATAATCAGTATTCATGTGTAGTTTGCATCATCATAACATTGTCAGTGAGAGGAGCAGCTTAGGAGCTGCACATTTTACAGGGAGCGTGTCCGTTTGTGGGTATATTGTAGCAGCAGAGCGCAGACAACCCAATAATACCAGGAGTCTGTTCAGAAGGTCCAAATCATTTATTTGTGCACAAGATTCAAGCAGAATCACATTCAAAATGGCTGAGCAATGGTTTCTAGCAAAACAACAACTTTTATAGCTTTCTTTCCCATTCTAAGCATAGGCAAACTTTTCATTGGCCCCGGTAACCCTTCTTACACCTTCTATTGGTTCCGGTACCGTTACGTAGCTATCCAATGGGGACCTTGGTCTGGGCTCAGCACCTGGTTGCCCCCCTTACAGTCCCAATTACAATGGTCAGTTCACCAACTTCGTTACTTTTCTCCTCCAAGGTCACTATCCAGCTGGAATATGTGGGAAAGCAGGGCACTGTAACCTTTCTCTCAACAGAGTTAATTAATTCCATAGAAGCTGCACACATTTTATCAGTGTTAATTAAAATGGTTTACTGTTTTCTCTGAGTTTCGTTTCTGCTCAGCTAGGTTCATTTAAGCTGAATTAAGTTTCAGTTCTATGGAGGCAATATTGGGGGTGGGGGGGTTTCACTCCTCAGGGCCTAACCACATGCTTCATTTACAGGTCAAGCTGCTTAGGCCTGCCTGCCTTCATTCAGCGTGGATCATAGGCCTTCGCCTACCACATTCCCCCCTTTGATTAATCTCACCCGAATGCTAATAAGGTGTGAGATGTAAATCACTTTCCTACACAGGATTAGGGTTCTTACCAATGGTTCCAGGGGTGGGGTGCCATAAGGCTAAAATCTTAGTAGCAGTTTTCTGTTCTACAGTGTTTTCTATCACACTATTAACAGACCGCATACAACAAGGGATTTTACATGGTAACAATAGAAACAATCCTACAATCACTAGGATTATCATAAAGAAAGTGGTAAGTCCCCCCAATCCAGAGAAGATAGATTCGAACCAGTTAGGTATTCTAAACCCATGCCAGGTTTGTACTGACACATAAGCTTGTTTTCGCATATTTTCAGCAATATCTTCAACTACTTGACCTTTATCATCGATTTTCAAACAACAATTGGTTAGATTTAATTTCCCACATACCCCTCCTTCAGCTGCTAGTAAATAATCTAGGGCCAGGCGATTCTGATATATTGCAGTGCGCATTTGTGTGCTTTGTCTAGCTAGAAGTGTGAGTGCTTGGCTAGTTTCATTAGTGATTAGTTCAACTACGACTTGTAAACGTATAATGCGATTTATCATATACACAGGGGTCCGATAGCCCCACATCCCATCTTCATTCCAAGTGGCAGGTCCATAATAGGTAATAATCCTCTCAGGTGGCCAATCTTCCCCATCCCACTTCTGCCACTTGCCTATCTGGAGAGCTGCTCTTTTCTGTCTCCTAGTGTATACTGGGTATCCTAATTGCTCTCCGTGTTCTGTAGGTAACAAAAAGAAAGAAGGTCGAATGGTTCCTAAGACACATTCTCCTCCCCAGTGGAGAGGGAGTCGGGCATATGCTCGGGTTCCACAGATCCAATACAAGCCAGGTGGGGCTTGCCAAGCATGGGGTTGGGCGAGATTTGTCCATAGATCAGCAAGTTCAGGAAATTTTGCTAAGGGATTGGTGGGTTCAGATTCATTAACTCCTGACCACCAAGACGTCTGTTTCGTGGTGTCATTATAGAACTTCTGGCTGAGACAGACCAGCTGTCCCACCTGCAAGGTGAACTGGGGTCCAGTTCGAGCATAACACAGACGTCCAACTATTGAGTGTGCTAAGACCCATTCACTAGTGGTCTTATGCACTTCAGTGTGATTGTAAGTTATTGAGTAATTCAATTCTTGGGCCTCCCAGGGCCATTGATCACCCATCTTAGTTCCACCACAAAAATAGCAATCTGAAATATGTAGACTAGAGACTACTGCTCCTGCTAATTCTAGAAACAAATTCTGGGAAGGGTGAGGGATATCAAACTTATTTATATGCATAGTCTCATAGAAAGTGTTATGTATATGGTATCGTGATGAGCGATGGGCTTGAGTATTCAATCTTATATATACAATGGTTCCTGGATCTGATCCAGAACCTGCAATACGTAGGCCAAACTTATATCCTTGTTTCCACACACTAGGATTGACTATGAGCAATTCTAATGGGTTACAAGCACCTTTCTTACAATGTTTTTTCTATATCCCTCACATATGGCTTGGTTAAGGCAGCCATTCGATTGTCTCTGGTATTCTCTACCATACCAGTTTTCCATGTGGCATAGAAAACACATTCCCACTTTGGGCAATAATAGTCTGCAATGGGGGCTGTACTATATTCATTGGCTAAAGCTCGTTTACCTGTACATTCTCCCCATCCAGTCGTTCCTTCTGGACACATATACTTATCATTAAGAGCATAAGTTTTCTCCCAATTGGCACATTTGGAACGACTATCTCTATTAATAGCATCACAAGCATCAAAATACAATACAGCATACTTCGTAGGGTTGGTGAGTGGGGAGGTAGCATTAAGTAAAGCGCCATCTGCATCATTCCATCGTATTTCTAAAATATAATAAGATGGGTTCTGATGCGGGTTGTAGCAAACTTTAGTATTTCCCTTAGTACAAACATTTAGTTCAGTGGTGTTATAAATACACCGGCTTACCGTACCAGTACAGGTATAGTAAGAATGGTAAAGCAGAGTCTGAGTTACTTTCATACCAGTCCGAGTGGAAGTAATGCAGGCAGTACATGGGGGTAAAGCAATAACAAGTTCAAAACTCCCCATGCAAGCAACCAGAACCAAATAGAAATAGAGATGCATGTTGATTGTAGTCCTTCTGGGTCTCCGCTGGAAAATCTTGACCACAACGTCTTCTTCTTCTTGGCACGATGCTGACCCGTTTGCCCCATAGTCTCATAGAAAGTGTTATGTATATGGTATCGTGATGAGCGATGGGCTTGAGTATTCAATCTTATATATACAATGGTTCCTGGATCTGATCCAGAAACTGCAATATGTAGGCCAAACTTATATCCTTGTTTCCACGCACTAGGATTGATTATGAGCGCAGTTAAAAAAGAGACAGTGATTCCTTCCTTCTCTATTTTAGCAAAATATCAGGCATAGTAGGGAATGATCCTAAGAAAATTCTACTACCTTCTCAGAATACATTTCTAAAACTCCTACATGAACCTAGTTGCTTTAAGCACCAACAATTCACAATTTTTTATCGAAGTGTCCAATTCAATTTCATTAAACTCGACTTCTTTTCTAAATATAATAAGTAAACCACCTATAATCAGTATTCATGTGTAGTTTGCATCATCATAACATTGTCAGTGAGAGGAGCAGCTTAGGAGCTGCACATTTTACAGGGAGCGTGTCTGTTTGTGGGTATATAGCAGAGACAGGCGGGATACCATTTACTGCATATAGCCGTGTCTCGTACTCCATAGTGCGTAGTTCGTGCTATGCCGAAAATGTCTCTGTCCCTGATTCCGAAACCATGGATGTGTCTATCCCTGCGGTTGTAGAATCACATTTAAATCGGGCCTGTTTTTGATTGGACATGCTCGCAGACCTGATTTGCATATTCTAGAACTGGGCTCCACGTGTACTGATGGATTCCCACTTATTCCTTGGCATGCTTGTTAAAGTTTAAATGATGGGGCTGGATTCTAAACGTTTACTTTCATACCTCAATACTTTTTGTACATTTTTGTCCACTGATGCAATTTACGTAGGTCTGAAGGCCTATCATAGTAGCTCTATGAGGGTAATTTTATTAACTCCCTTGCAGTCCACTCACATTACCACAAGTGCATATGGGGCCTATTTTATAAAGTTAAGTAGGTGCATACTTACTTTATAAAATAGGGACGTACTGATAAGCTTTAACCTAGTTGTGTCAGTTACATCTGGTCTACTACTACTAATAATAATAATATTTTATACCTTACACACATAAATTTAGGCCCTGCCTATGCTCTACCCAAAAAAAGCTACTGTACCTTAATGTAACTCACCTTGAACTTCTGAGAAAAGATATAAACTAAATGCAAATCCAGTGTGCACATCCAAAGTGAATGTACAAGGAGGAGTTCTTATCTTTCTCCTTTTCTTTTAGCCTGTGTCTTCATCGCAAGAATTCTCTCAGAAGTAGCTTTTTCTGCACAGTATTGGATGTTATTTATTTCCATGATATGAATAGATGACCCTTTGATACAGGTTATGGCCTCATTCATCTTTCTTATCATATTCTTTACTTTTGAGGTAGAAATCCAGGCAGGGCTGAGAGCTGGAAGGGTTAAGTGAAAAGGACACACCCCTCTTGGTGAAGTCATACCCTGGTACATGCTTGTCCCTCCCCTATTCCTTTGTCCTGCTGCTCTCTCTGCTTGCTAGAGATAACTACTCTCCCTCTGCTTCGCTAGAGATAAGAGTACAGTAGACTTTCTCCAATCGGGACTATACTGTAATAAAGTGACCAATCATGAAGAAATGCTGTAATAATCTGATACGAGGTCTATATAATCTCTCTGAGCCCTCTGGTGGGAGCCCAGAATTTGGAAAAACTATTTTCTTTGGGTCTGTGCACATTAAACCGTTGTTTCCTTCTAAGACTCCTTGAGTCCCCATGTTCCTCACAGGCGACTTATAAACAAACTGAGCACCCTAGGGATGGACCCTAAAGTTACTGCTTGGGTGGGAGGCGACAAAGAGTACAAGTAAATGGAGCTCACTCTGAGGAGAAGGATGTTACCAGTGGTGTGCCCCAGGGATCTGTCCTTGGTCCGATTCTTTTTAACATCTTTGTTAGTGATATAGCGGAAGGGCTGTCGGGTAAGGTTTGCCTCTTTGCAGATGATACCAAAATCTGCAATAGAGTAGACACCCAGGAAGGTGTAGATAACATGAGGAGGGATCTAGCTAAGCTTGAAGAATGGTCTAGAATTTGGCAGCTGGGATTTAATGTTAAAAAATGTAAGGTCATGCATTTGGGCTGCAGCAATCCAAGGGAGCAATACAGTATAGGAGGTGAAGTACTTTTGTCCACTAAAGAAGAGCGGGACCTAGGCGTGGTTGTGTCTGATGATCTTAAAGTAGCTAAACAGGTAGAAAAGGCGACGGCAAAAGCTAGAAGGATGCTTGGGTGCATACGGAGAGGAATGGCTAGCAGAAAAAAGGAGGTGATAATGCCTCTGTATAAGTCTTTGGTGCGACCTCATTTGGAGTATGGTGTGCAATTCTGGAGACCGCACCTTCAAAAGGATGTGAACAGGATGGAGTCGGTGCAGAGGGTTGCTACTAAAATGATTAATGGGATTCATTATAAAGCATATGAGGACAGACTTAAGGATCTTAATATGTACACCTGAGAGGAAAGGCGGAATAGAGGTGATATGATTGAGATGTTTAAATACCTCCATGGCATAAATGTTCAGGGAGAGAGCTCTTTCAATTGAAAGCAAGTTCTGCTACGAGGGGACATGGGATGAGGGTGAAGGGAGATAGATTCAGGAGTGATATGCGGAAATATTTCTTTACAGAAAGAGTAGTGGATCCATGGAATAGTCTCCCAGTGGAGGTGGTAGAGATGAGGACAGTAACTGAATTCAAAAAAGCATGGGACCAACACAGAGGATCTCTAAAGGTAAAAAGTGGACTGTTGTAGTTGTTATGGAAGGACAGACTAGATAGGCCATGTGGTCTTTTTCTGTCATCATGTTTCTATGTTTCTATGTTTCTATGAGTGTTTCTTTCTTCATTCGTTTATCTGCTACATTTTTGGTTCCCTGACCCGCCTGAGACAGCGAGATAAGAAAGAAAAGGTTATCTTGCTACCTCTAGGTTCAATCAGTTTGAGCCAGGCTGGTGGCGAACGCAGGGGGGAATACAAGGTGCCACCAGACCAGTTGTTCTGGAAAGTATTCCTTCCTGATTCGCCTCTGCCGCTGGCTTTATCCGACGTACACCTAAGAACCCGCTCGGGGGTCTAGGAAACAACCCATTCAACTCCGGAGGACATCTGAGTGGGGTAAGTGATAATGGGGGTCTGTCTCTGTCTGCAGTTCAGAAAATATCGGTCCTTCCTATGGGGAAGAAGGAGAGCTTGATCACCTCTCGAGGGAATCGCCCTAGTACCCTGAGCTGAGCTGAGCTGGGGGAAACCGCGTTCCTAATAGTTAGACTGTTTTCTACGCAGTTAGGAGGCTGTCTATGTGTTGGTCTGTGCTTGATTTATGTGTTTGGCACAAGCAGAGGCTTGTGCAGTGAGCATAGACTCCTGATTAGTGCAGTTCCTGGCCAGGCGACCGCGCCCAGGTTGGGGAAAAATGGTGAAAGCGCCATTTTGTTAGGGTGTGGTGAAAGCGCCATCTTGTTAGTTACCCTTCTTGAGACCAGAGCAGCCGGATTCCTGGCTGTCTGCATTCCTTTCCCTCTGTGTTTTCAAAGCCTGGAAGAAAGATAGGGGGGATCAGACGAAATGCAACCCCTTAGAGTGTATGGTAAAGCATTTCAGGAAGGGATTCTCTGCAGATTATGGAGTTCGTATGACTCCATCCTTGTTAAAGAAATATTGTGAGCATGAGTGGCTAGCTTTAATACTGATTGGTCCCGAGAAGGAACATTTGATTATGACTTGGTTAGCCGAGTGCACCAAGTTGTGGTAGCTAAACATCCAGATCAATTCCCTTATATTGATTCCTGGCTGGATGTTTGTCAGCAGAGACCTAAATGGCTCCGGAGATGCTATAGGGAACACTGTTGCATACTTTTGTCTCGTAGCCCACAGGAAATGCAGCCTAAATTAAAATCACAATTGCCTGTTTTAGTACAGGAGCCAGAGACAGAAGAATTCCCCCCTTTCCCTTCTCCCAGGCAGATTTCTGTGACTTCAGCTAGGTCGGCAGTCTCAGCAGGGAATTCGGCTAGTTCTCCCCGCCCCTCTGCAACAGATACTACATTCTCTGACAGTCAGAAGAGCAGTGAGGGAAGCATACAAATGCCAGTTTCAGATACAGACCTGCCCAGCACTTCAGAAAGTTCCCTGAGTCCCAGATCTGAAGAATGTCAGTTCCATGTTCGTACACCCCCCCCCCCCCCGTACTAGAGCACTGCGACCTCATTTGGGGGCCCCAGCGAGAAGCGCTGAGAGACATTCCTGACCTAAAACCCCACTGGGCGGCAAACAGTGATGCAGGCTGCCTTGCTCTGAATTGTTATCATCAGGCTCTCCTTGAAGGCTTTAAAAGGGGAACCAGAAAGCGATGAATGTAGGGGAAATATCTGAGGTACTGCAAACTCCTGACGAGAGTCCTGGCCAGTTTTATGAAAGAGTCTGTGAATCCTTCCGTGTTTACACTCCATTTGACCCCAAAGCACTTGAAAACCAGCGGATGGTGAATACAGCGTTTGTGGGACAATCACAGGAGGACATTCGAAGGAAACTTCAGAAGCTTGAAGGTTTTGCTGGAATGAATATAGCCCAGCGGATGGAAGTTGCTATGAAAGTATTTGTGAACAGAGATCAGGAGATGAAGCATGAGTGTGAACAAAAGATGAAAAAGAAAGCTGATATGTTAGCAGCAGCGCTAGTCGAGAAAGGACAAGGAAAGTCGACGTGGGAACCGAGAAGCCGAGGCCGGGGTAGAGGAACCCGGTGAGGATCATTGGAGCAAGGACTATTGGAATGAGATCAATGTGCCTATTGCAGAGAAATGGGCCACTGAAAAAGAGAAGAAAAAACGAATGTCCCAATTGTGTCAGGCAATATTCCCTGCCCCGAAGAGATGTTGAGGGCATTCATAAACATCTCCAGCAACTACTTAAGTCTGGACTCCTGAAACCATGCCAATCACCCTGGAATACCCCTTTGCTGCCAGTTCAAAAACCAGGTACTGATGATTACCGACCTGTGCAGGACGTACGGAAGGTCAATGAAGCTGTTGTTACCATTCACCCTGTTGTGCCAAACCCCTACAATTTACTGAGTTTGATTCCTGCACAAGCAACCTGCTTCACTGTTCTGGACTTAAAGGATGCCTTTTTCTGCTTGAGATTGGCCACTCCTAGCCAGCCACTGTTTGCATTTGAATGGGAAGACCCTGTTACTGGCAGTAAGGGTCAGTTGACATGGACACGGTTACCCCAAGGATTCAAAAACTCCCCCACGCTGTTTGGGGATGCACTTAGTCAAGATTTGCATCAGTTCCAGTCTTGCCCTTCTCAACGCGTGTTGCTACAATACGTGGATGATTTACTCATTGCTGCTGTTTCCCGGGAAGAATGTCTAGCCGCTACTTCAGAACTTCTACACCTACTTTGGATGTCTGGCTAACGGGTGTCCCGAAGTAAGGCCCAATTGTGCCAGAGTGAAGTCAGATACTTAGGATTCCATGTTGCCCAAGGCCTTCAAAGATTGGGCTCTGAGCGGAGGGAGGCTGTTTGTTCTATTACTGAGCCACAAAATCGCAGGCAGTTAAGAGGCTTCTTAGGGGCTGCCAGTTTTTGTCAAATCTGGATACTCAACTATGCAGTGTTGGCAAAGCCCCTGTATGCAGCTACAACAGGGAGAGAACGAGATCCTTTCGACTGGGGCCCGGACCAAAAGGAGGCCTTTCAGAATATGAAGAAGGCTTTGCTATCAGCCCCCAGTCTAGGACTGCCTGACGTGGAAAAACCATTCCATCTGTACATCCATGAAGAAAGGGGGATGGCAGTTGGTGTCCTCACTCAGAGCCTAGGTTCCTGGCAACGACTGGTGGCTTATCTGTCCAAACAGCTGGATCCAGTAGCAAGAGGGTGGCCTTCTTGTCTCCACGTAGTAGCAGCAACAGCTCTCTTGGCAACAGAGGCTGATAAATTGTCCCTTGGGCAAGAACTGTATGTTAAAGTGCTGCATGCAGTACTGACACTGATGGAGTACAAAGGCAATTATTGGTTTACCAATGAGCAGATGACAAAGTACCAGAGCATGCTGTGTGTGAATCCTCGGGTTCACTTGGAGATAGTGAAAATACTCAATCCTGCTACTCTACTCCCTGTAGCACCTGGGCTACCTGAACATTATTGTATCCAGGTTATGGATGAAGTGTACTCCAGCCGTCCAAATTTGAAGGATGTACCGCTGGCCTCTCCTGAAGTTCAATACTTTACCGATGGCAGCAGTTTCGTGGAAGATGGACAGCGGAAGGCCGGATATGCTGTGGTCACTCCTGGGGTTGTTGTGGAGGCTGAGCCCTTACCCTTAGGGACTTCTGCCCAGAAAGCTGAACTCATTGCCCTTACTCGAGCCCTCCAGTTAGCTGCAGGTCTGAAGGCAAACATTTTCACTGATTTTAAGTATGCATTCACTACACTCCATGCCCATGGGGCCCTCTATAGAGAGAAGTGACTCATAAATTCAAGCGGGAAATCTATAAAGTATGGGAGGGTGATTTTGGAGTTACTAGAGGCTGTGTGGGCACCAGAAGTGGTGACTGTTGTTCACTGCAAGGCACACCAACGAGGAGACACTCTGGTCATCCAGGGTAATCGCAGGGCAGATAGGGAGGCCAAGTTAGCAGCCCAGCAAGGAACAGACCCAGTAAGTGTTCAAGCCCCCCTGTTTCCAATTCCTATGTCAGAGTGGGACCCACGTTATACCAGGAAAGAGATGGATTTCTTCACTCAGGAAGGGGCTACTCTCACTACTGCTGGGTGGTTGCGGTTACTGGAAGATCCACCCCGATATGTTATCCCTGAGAGCGTAGTGCCTGCTTTTGTCCGACGATTTCATGAGACCACCCACTTAGGCAAGACCTCCATGCACACCATTCTACAGTCTTATTTCTATGTCCCACATCTGTCTCCCTTAGCAGCAGCTGCAGTACGTCACTGTCTCCAATGTGCCAGGAATAACCCCGCCAAGGGCCTCTACCCCCAGTTTCCATACAGGCGGTTGGTGCTGCCCCTATGAAGAATATTGTAGTTGATTTCACTGAGTTACCCCGAGTAAGGGGTTATCGATATCTGCTGGTGATAGTATGTACATTTTCAGGATGGGTTGAGGCCTACCCTTGTAGAACAGAGGCAGCCGAGAGGTTACCAGGGCCCTGCTGAAAAAGATCATTCCCAGGTTTGGCCTACCTCTTACTATAGGGTCAGATAATGGCCCTGCGTTTGTTGCTAAGTGCCTTCAAG
Source organism: Ichthyophis bannanicus (assembly GCA_033557465.1). Classification (NCBI taxonomy): domain Eukaryota; kingdom Metazoa; phylum Chordata; class Amphibia; order Gymnophiona; family Ichthyophiidae; genus Ichthyophis; species Ichthyophis bannanicus. The sequence goes on along the minus strand of CM066035.1, from coordinate 886,717,947 downwards.
ACCTTTCTAAGGCCCTCCAGATTACCTGGAAACTTCACACTGCTTACCGCCCACAGAGTTCGGGAAAGGTGGAAAGGATGAATTGAACTCTGAAGCTCCAGTTGTCTAAACTCTGTCAGGAAGCTCATCTTAAGTGGGATCAGGCTTTGCCGATAGCCCTTCTCCGGGTCCGGTCCTCCCCAACTCGGACCTTGGGAATATCCCCTTATGAAGTACTGTATGGTCGACCACCACCCATTGTTCAGGGCCTTAAGGGAGACCTAGAGCAGATAGGTAATAAACTTACGAGACAACACCTACTGGCATTGGGATCTGTTTTTCAGTCTTTGAACAGGTGGATACAAGAGCGACTGCCTATCTCTTTGTCAGAGCCGCTCCATCCCCACCAGCCAGGAGATCGTGTGTGGATTAAGGAATGGAAACATGAACCACTGTGCCCTACCTGGAGAGGTCCTTACACAGTTCTCCTAGCCACACCGACTGCAGTCAAGGTCGCAGAGGTTACCCCGTGGATTCATCATACTCATCTTAAGAAAGCTGCTCCTGACTTGGATGATAAGTGAACAACGCACGAACATTCTCAGGATCGCTTATGCCTCATGCTGCGGAGAACCAGGGAATCGGCAGACGACGGAGCCCTACGCTAGCCGCATACCGGAAGCCGGCTAGTCTACGCACGGCAGAAGCTTGAGGAGTCATCTTCAGATACTGTTAGTGGGACATAAGCTCCATAGTCGGTATGCACCTGCTCATGCTGACTTTCGTTCTGGCATTCATGTGGGGCCTTCCCTTGTTGGCCTCAGGAACTATAAATGTAGTAACACTACTTGCCGGGACTGCTTTGAATACTTCGGACTTTTGTGTATGCAGCTTATCGCAGCCTGGAGTTTTTTTTTATCAACATGCCTTATTGCTGTACCCACTACTTTATGTGAAATGCAAACGTTTACTGTAATGCATAATCTGAACTGCAAACAGCCAAAGCTAACCTTTTCTACATTTTTCTACTTCATTGGTGCTACTGTCCTACCTCAGCCTATTTTAACAAGGCCCCTTTCTCCTTGCAGGTTGTCTCCACGCTTAAAGCTACAGATTGCTTTATTTTTGTAAATGCCACTAAAGGGGTTTTTAATGTATCTAACACTGTATTATCATGCAAGTCTATTACGAAGGTATCTTATGCTTACTCAGAAATGTATCTTCCCTTAGGATGGCTTTTGTTATGTGGTAAAGCTGCTTACACTTATATTCCCATAAACGCTACTGGAGGTCCTTGCACTTTTGGCAGACTTACTACTGCTGCTTTCTCTCATACCCCCAGTAAGGTTAGTTCCCACTCACGCTATCCTCGATCAAAACCTATGCCCCCTACCTGTAACTCCAATGTGGAACCTTATAGTGATCAGACAGTGCTGGGACTGGCAATATCCATTGTAGGAGCACCTGCGTTAGCTTTACACAACGCTATGGAAGTAAACCGTATTTCTTGTTCCTTGGCCAAATCCATTAATCTTACCTCAACCATCCTAGCCACTATGAATCATGAGATGTCCGGTCTGCAGAATAGGATGACCATTGATTTTCTGCTCCTACGGTTAAATCATGGCTGTGAGGAATTTGAGGGTATGTGTTGTTTTAATCTCACTTATGAGAGTGTTTCCATTGAACGCTCTATTCAAGACCTACGTGATCTAGCTAATCATATCACCGCCCCTTCTATAGGTGCTGGGTGGTTTGCGGAATGGTTTGATTGGTTAGGTGTACTTAAAACCGTAGTGGTAGGGGTTCTCCTTATTCTCCTGCTATGTATTATCCTGCCATGCTGTATCCCTATCCTTATCCAATTTATTACCTCCACCATTGAGACCATGGTGGAGCGGAAAACTGCTGCCCATGTGATGGCAGTATGCAAATACAAATCCCTTCCACAGTCAGATCAACTGCTATGAGGGAAAATTGGCCTCCTTCACTACAAGACAAATTTTTCCCTTAAAAAGTGGGGAATGAGGTAGAAATCCAAGCAGGGCTGAGAGCTGGAAGTGTTTAGTGAAAAGGACACACCCCTCTTGGTGAAGTCATACCCTGGTACATGCTTGTCCCTCCCCTATTCCTTTGCCCTGCTGCTCTCTCTGCTTGCTAGAGATAACTACTCTCCCTCTGCTTCGCTAGAGATAAGAGTACAGTAGACTTTCTCCAATCGGGACTATACTGTAATAAAGTGACCAATCATGAAGAAATGCTGTAATAATCTGATATGAGGTCTATATAATCTCTCTGAGTCCTCTGGTGGGGGCCCAGAATTTGGAAAAACTATTTTCTTTGGGTCTGTGCACATTAAACTGTTGTTTCCTTCTAAGACTCCTTGGGTGTTTCTTTCTTCACTCGTTTATCTGCTACACTTTAGGTGTCAAATTCAATTCGAATAATCCTTCCCTCTCCTGAAATCCAACATATTCATTTATTTCCACAGAGGCCAGCAGTTCAACTATTAACTTCTCCACCTCTTGGTCTTTCTCCTACTATCCTTTCTCTTCAGTTGACTTCTTGGCCTGTCCTTCCTTTATCGTGGTCTCTAGTATGTTCCAGATCTCTACTCTCTATCTTTACCTCAGCCCTCCTTTTAGTACTCCTTTCCAAGCCTTCTCTTTCTCTCTCTACATCAGCTTTTCTTCTGGCATTCCTAGCCCTCAGTTGTTTCAAGATAACTTATGTACTATTTTCTTTGATCTTTAAAATGAGGGATCTTAAATGTGCATCAGTTGGTTTTTGCAGCTTTTCCTTTAGCAATAACCCTCTATCTTCTAGTTTTAAGGCGGCTCTCTTTGTATCTCCTCAGCAGGGGCGGCTCAAGGCAGTCTGCTGCCTGAGGCGAAGAATGAGATGGCGCCCCCCCCCCATCACCTTAGAGGGGGCGGGGCTTTTTCAGAAATCCAATCAGAGACTGAACCAAATCAAAAAGCCGATTAGATTATATGGAGGAAATGCAAGATGTTTGCACACAGGGCCGTATCGAACTGCAATCGCGCCTTATGCGACTTGCAACTCGCGCGCATGCCCCCCTCTCCCCCCCATACTCCATCCAGCGCTGCCTGCTCTTTCCCCGCTGCTGCCGCCCTCTGTTTTTTTCACGGCGGCGCCGGCAGCAGGGAAAGAGCAGGCAGCACTGGACGGAGGTATGGGGAGGAGGAGGGGGGCATGCACCTAATCTGAAAGGCGCCGGCACTCTAAGCAGATCTGTCCCTCCCTGCTCTGACATCGTGTCGGAGGAGGGAGGGACCAGACCTGCTTAGAGTGCTGCGAAAAGGCTTTGGGCACATTTTAACTGCCTGCTATTGTCCTGCCAGCGGCAGCAGGGCAACAGCAGAGAGCCGAAATGCGCCCCCCAAGCCTTTGCGCCCTGTGCGGCTGCACTGCTTGCAGGGCTAGGTACGGTCCTCTTTGCACACCAAGGAACTAAAAGACAGCAAGAATCAATAGCACAGTTTATAAAACTAAATTATAACCCATTTTTATTTTGTTATAAACTGTGTTATGGTTCTCCCTTTTTCTTTTTCAACATATATTTTGCATCCACAGTAGGTGCAGAGCAGAACCAGGACATTCACCCACAGAACTCAATATTAAAAAAAAAAATCTGATTCTGATCATCTCACTAACAACAACAACAACCACTATTCTCCAGTACCAGGCATATTGTGAACTAATAAAAAACCCTACAACAAAAAGCAAACCTACCATACCATACCATATTAGCACAAACTTCCAAAAGTCACATAAGGAGCCCATCCAAAAAAAGCATCACTGTAAATACTACAGTGGGCACTGGAACCTATTTGAAAAGCTGAACAAGTCAAATTACTACAGTATAGTAGAGATCTTTATATACAGACTGCATGTTAACAGAACACCTGACCTCAGTCACACACGCACAACATCGACCTTCACCAAGTACAGAATAAGTAACCACAATCTAAAGTAAAAATAAAAACATGTAGACAAAATTTAAACTGAAACCCCAAGAAGCCAGAGTCCACATGCAGTGCAACATCAGATAAATAAGAGAAGCAGTTCCCCAATACTGTGCAAAATATAAAAATAGCACAAAGTCCAATCACCAAAATTAAATAAAATTATTTTTTCTATCTTTGTTGTCTGACCATTTTATTCTCTGATCATGCTGGTCCCGATCTGAGGCTTCTGCTTTCCTGTCTTCTCTTAGCTCTCTTCTGTGGTCTATGGTCCATGGTCCATCTGCCATTTCTTATCTCTTATTTTTTTTCTTCACTTCCTTCCATCAGCCCATTTCCAGTTTCAGTAACCCTCCCCAGTATCAGTCCCCTTTCCAGTCCTCCCCTCCCAGTACCTTCCAATGTCAACCACCTTCCATTCCCATGACTGCCACTTGTGTCCTTTCCCTTCCAGTCCCCCTCCTTTCCCACTGTCCAGCCCCTTCTAGTCCAAATACCATCCCAGGTATCAGCTCAGATTCACTCTCAGTGCCACCCCCCAGTCAGCTCCCTTCCAGCCACCCTACCCTCTGTCCATCTCTCTTCCAGTGCCATTCACATGTCAGCTCCTTTCCAGCCTCCTCCCTATTACCCAGCTACCTACCACTCCCATCCCCAAGTGTCAGCTCCCTTCCAGTCCCCCTTTGGTACATTCCAGGTGACAGCTCCTTTCCAGCCCCCTCCTTCCCTTCCTGCCCCATCCTTCCCCTGGCAGACCCTCTCAGTATCCGCTCCCTTCCAGTCCTATTCTACCATCCCCCCCCCTGCATCAGCTCATTTGTAGCCCTAGCCCCTAGTTTTCTTCCAAGGCCAGCACCACTCTCCTCCCCTCCCCTATTAGCCCATTTCCTGTCCCAGCCCATTTCTAGTCCTATCCCCTTTATCAGCCCACCCCAGTCCTAGCCCCCCAATCAGACCATTTCCTGTCCTAGTCTCCCCCCATAGTCCATTACCAGTCCTAACCCCCCCATCAGCCCATTTCCAGTTCTTAACCCCCATCAGTCCATTTCCAGTCCTAGCCCTCCCCCGACAGCCCATTACCAGTCCTAGCCCCCTCTGATCAGCCCATTTCCAGTCCTAAGCCCCCATCAGCCCATTTCCAGTTCTAACCCACCCACCCCCAATAGCCCATTATCAGTCCTAACCCCCCTCCTGATCAGTCCATTTCCAGTTCTAAACCCCCATCAGTCGATTTCCAGTCCTAAACCCCCATCAGCCCATTTCCAGTTCTAACCCCCCATCAGCCCATTTCCAGTTCTAACCCCCCATAACCCATTACCAGTCCTAACCCCCCCATCAGCCCATTTCCAGTTCTAACCCCCCCGATAGCCCATTACCAGTCCTAGCCCCCCTCCTGATCAGTCCATTTCCAGTTCTAAACCCCCAACAGTCAATTTCCAGTCCTAACCCCCCATCAGCCCATTTCCAATTCTAACCCCCCCATAGACCATTACCAGTCCTAGCCCCCCTCCCAATCAGCCCATTTCCAGTACTAACCCCCATCAGCCCATTTCCAGTTCTAACCCCCCCCATAGCCCATTACCATTCCTAACCCCCCCCCATAGCCCATTACCATTCCTAACCCCCCCATCAGCCCATTTCCAGTTCTAAACCCCCCAATCAGTCCAGTTTCTGTCCTACCCCCCTCCCATCAGCCCAGTTCCAGTCCTAGACCCCTCCCCCCGCCAACCCAGGGAAATTGAAAAAAAAAACCTCCGGTGTAAGAAGCAGCTGCTGCTGCTGCTCTAGCGGTGGCAGCAGCAGAATGAGGAGCCCCGCAGCCGCCCGCCTGCCGCCCCCCGGAGAGCCTGCTGGTTTCCCCAGCTCCGCTTTGCAGAGCCGCGGTGAAGGGACAGTGCTTCCCTTAACCGTGGCTCTGTTAAAGGCTCTCCGGGGGGGGCAGGCGGGCGGCCACGGGGCTCCTCATTCTGCCACTGCCGCCGCTGGAGCAACAGCAGCAGCTGCTTCTTGCGCCAGAGTTTTGTTTTTTTCTTTTACTTTAAAGGCTGAGTGAAGCGGTGACGGCGGTCTTTTTCGGGGCAATTTTGCTGCCCCCAAAAGGCCCAAAAAGCTGCCGCCTGAGGCCACCGCCTCACTTGGCCTCATTATAGAGCCGCCTATGCTCCTCAGTTTAAATGTAGGTTCTGATATAGGACATGACTCTGCATCAGCAAACTCTCTCCACTCTGTACCTCTTCCTTATTCTCTTTGGGCACCACTTCTGTAGCAACTGTTCCGGGACAATTTCTCCAGATGTGTTAGTTTTGTGTATACCATGGCAGTCATGAACCTCCTAAGCCAGGGTATGTCGAGTATGATCTCAAATTTACTGCTAATGCTCACTAAATTCAGCACTTTTTCTGTGGTAGTCAAACCAATGCACATTCTCTTCAAAGTAAGTCTCTCAATCTTCTCAGCAGTTGAATAACTATATCCAGTGCATTTTTCCTAGTAAAAAGGATGCTGATGCAGAGCTCTTTCAGTAAAACATGAGGACCATGGGTCAATTTTAGTAAGCTATGAAAAGGGGCTGGTACTCCGTACCACCACATGCTCCCTCAAAAAAAGCCCCCAAAAATATCCATGCATGTGGTATTGTGGATTAAAATTGAAATTTATTGGGTAATACCTTCTTAAACAAAATTCATTCTGTTGATTCACAGATAGTGACAAACTCAAAACTACTAAAAGTGGCTTACTCTTAATCTTCAAGCCTCTCAGATGCTTGGTGAACCCTTCTTGGCTTCCTCAGATTTTCAGGGATTTTCCTTTCCACTCCCCTCCTAGAATCTGAAAAAGATACAATTTCCATCCCTCTCTCCCGCTCCTACTATTATTCAGTTAAGGCAAACTCCTTTCTTCTTAGACATATTAGGACATTAAGGGGTATGTTTACTAAGCAGCGGTAGTGGCTAGCCCTGATCTCTAAGCTCTCAGATTCATAGGCAATAATTGTACAAGACAGCACCTATTTAAAAGACGTTTAAAGATGCCTATGTTAAGCCTCTTTTAAAAGACAAATAGATGCCTACAAGCCTTTATAAAATACTAGTGTAAATGGCTTAATATGTACCTATATTCCAGGCTCAGGTATTTGCTCCAGCACTAGAAATGGTGAAAATGTCCAAGCCTATATTTTTCAAGTATGCACATACAGTAATTGCACACTCCACGTATGTGCATGCCCACTGGCAAAGTATGTGTCTTGATGCAAAAACAGCGGACTTTAAGGCCAGTCTGTATTTTATAAGAGGTATTTTATGTGCATATACACACAGGACTGACTTTATAAAATTACCAGCATAAAATCTTAACATGGTTCCTCTCAGGAAACACCTTCTTCACATAGGCTGCCTTCTCTTGGGTATTTTCTCTGTTCTGTGCCCTGGGTGGTTCTTCAAGGTCCTCCTATCCACCAGTATCATACCAAGGGGGGGGGGGGGTATGGCCCACCCCAGGTGTCAGCCAGGATGGGGGTACACCCCCACCGGGTCCATTCAGCAGAGCCAGCGCGGCAAACTTAACTTAAAGCTGTGGGTGACTTGCCGTGCTGCTTTCGCTCCAGGCCCAGCAGCTCTTCTCTCCCAGCCAGTCTACTCTCCTTCCCTTGATCTAATCCCCTCTCCCTTTTATGCTTCAGGTAAAAGTATGCACACGTAGATAGCTCAGCCTTTTACATGCTCAAGTAGAAGCTTATAAAAATTTCTCAGCATATCCAAGCATAAAAGTAAGCATTCGGAAAGTGTAACACCTGCTTTTATACAATCTAAAAGTAGGCGTTCCTAAGGGCGAAGAATGGATGGAGTGAGGGTGGAATCTGCAATCATGCGCGCATCTTATTAAATACCTTTGTAAGCGCGTTGTTGCCTACATGCGCCAAGTTACACCTGCTTTGGATCAGGTGTAACTTTGTGCAAGAGCTCTAGAAGAGGCAAGTTCATAAAGGCACATCAAGATCATTTCATATAGGCACATGCAATATATGCTCATGTAGCTTCACTGCTGAGGCATTCTGTTATAAAATTACCCTCGATGTGACATGCAGGGAAGGGAGCAACTTTCGAACTCCCCATTGCACTGTTTTACCACAAAAATGTCTTTGCAAATCGCCTTCTCTATGTGTTTACTGTGAACATAATGTGATATTAGATTTAGTTATTCATTAGCGTTTAGCTCCGCTTTCATTTTCCTGGGCTGGTCGTGAATTCTTTGTGGGCTTCTACTATTAACACGTTATTTTACTACAGGTCCCATTTCATGCAGTGAAACCGAGAGGCCCTTTTTCTATGGGCACCAACAGCACTCAAAGCCATAGCATGTTGGGTGAAACACGTGGTGATGTGGATGTACTGCATCCTGTCCTAACGTGGCATAAAAACAGCATGGGTGCACCTCCCTCCACTTATGGAGGTGACGGTAAGTACACACACACTAATCGCGTGCCTTGCAATTATCACAGGGCACACTGACCGCAAGGCAATCGCCCCACTCACTCTCTGCCCCTAACCTGTCAACTCTCTATCCCTAACCCGCCCTCTTGCCACCCCAACACGCGAAGCCCAGTTAGCGCAGAAACTGGGCTGCCCTAACTGTGCTGGCCCTGTGCTAGCAATTACCGTGAGTCACAGCATGGGGTTAACTTGTGCTGTGACCCATGGTAACTGCTTAGCCCCCTGTAGTACAAGACCCCCTTCATTACTATAAGAAACATTAGCAGTGTTAGTGCACATTAGCAATTCCAGCTGTCTATTGTGATATTTTCAGTCTTCCTTTTACTGAAGCTATAGTTAAATTAACTAAAATGTATTGGATTAGGAGTTAGAGAAATTCTCTCTATAAAGAACATTGCTGTGATGTTTCATAGATACACTCGAGCCACGGGTCTAGTTCTCATTGATTTGCTATAGTATTTCTGTTGTACACTGCTTTTCACGATACCTTTTAAAAGTGAAGTGCTGCAAGAAACTTATCCCTTAAAATACCTAAGTACAAGTACAAGTAAGCTACATTTCAATTATTTTGCCATTATTATATTTAAAATGTTCTTACTTCAGTCTGGGTTTATATGCCTAACAGATTATTCAGGTTATTTTTAAGTAAGACCTATCAAATTACAAAAGCAATGTATTAACGTTAATGGGATAGATTTTCAAATAGATCTAGCTGGCTAAGGAATTAACCAGCTGGATCTGTCAAGGTGAGAATCTGTCCTTGCTGAGAAGCTAAATATGTCATCTAGTTACAGTTATCAGATTGCCCGAAGTTTCAGGGACTGTCTCCAGTTTTAGAGCTGTGTCCCCAAGTCAGCACCTGCTAGGCAGACTCCTACCCAGTTCTAACAATGGGGACAAAGAGGGTAGAAAAAGTATTTTATTTTCAATTTAGAGATTAGCATATGTCAGCTGTTAGACTTTACACCTATTATCTTTATATTTTGCACAATACAGGGGAAATGTTTCTGTTTCTCTGCTTGGACATGATATTGTTACTGTCATGGGATGGATTGGGGAACAGGGTAATGACCCCTCTTCCCTCCTCATTGTTTTGTTGCTCAAACCTGTTCCTTTCTCCTCGCCTCCCCCCTCTCACCACACACTTCAGATAAGTGTCCCAGATTTGTTTGCAAAAAAATTGGTCACCTTACACCTATTTCCACTTGGTGGCTGTGTTTAGCTGGTCAAACAATGGACATTCCAGGAGTCACCATTGCATTGGGGAGGGATTTATATGCTCACACAAACATTTCATCACTAGTTATCCAAGGGGGTAATTTTATAAGAGGCTTCAGCATGTCAAACAGATTTTTATGTATTCTAGTGGGCTCGTATAAAATAGCCCAAGGGTACAGGTGTGTAAAAAAATAGTCACAGAGAAGTATAGCACTACGTATGAAGCATGAACCAAGGGAAGTTTGAGGTGATCAAGAATGAAATGGAACATGTAGATTAAACGTAAGCTTTCTTTAGAAGCTCAGATGACAAGATTTTGACTTTCATACTTTGGACACATCATGCGGAGAGAGAGATCATTAGAGAAAGATATCATGCTTGGCAAGATAGAAGGTCAACGCAAAAGAGGAAGGCCTTCAATGAGATGGATCGATACAGTAACAGCAGCTACAGGTGCCAGTCTGTCAACAATGAGCCGCCTGACTGAAGACCGAACACAATTTAAGACAATTATCCAGAGGGCCGCCATGAGTCGACACTGACTCAATGGCACTTAACAGCAACATGTGTAGGTATTTCTGTGAGGTGGGAAATGTATAGATTGGGGACAGGATTGATGCTTGTATGCTCACTTTATAAAATTTGTGGATATGTGCCTAACAGGACCAGATTTAAGATTCTGGTGCCCAGGAAGCGCTGGAGAGCAGAGGTGGAGGTTAAAATGCCACGTCAGCACCTTTTCGAAGTGCACTGCTCTAAATTAAATGGGAGCAGGCCCCCCTTTAGCTTGGGTATTTGGGACCTTCAAGATTTGACACCCTGAGCAGTTGTCTGTGTTTCCTGTTCCTAAATCCAAGCAAGGCATCTAACCTTATCATTACATACATGCATATGTATACAGATTAATCGCATGCATTTTGTGCCTACTTTATAAAATAAGGTCTGGGTGTACTTTCCTTTATAAAATAGGGGCGTACATTGTCGAAAACTCTTGTTAATTTAAATTGCAAGCACTTAACGCCAGCCCTATAGCTGGTAGAAGTGGCTGTGCCTCAGTTTTCAAGAATGTGAGTAGATTATAGCATTTTGTAATTTACGGGTGGACCTTTGTGCTCCTCTCACACTCTGCCCCTGTACATGCCCACAGTGAAAGTATATGCCATTGGCCCAATGCACGTACTTTCAGAATAGAGATCTCGTCAAATATGCGTGTAAATGCCCATACACATGTGTATATGACTATGCTTAGATTTACATGTTTAAACACATGCATATATCTAGGTATAAAATTACCCCCCTAATCACACTTGCCTCAGTGTAGTTGTAAATGTGTACACCTACTTTCTCTGGGATAATTTTATTAAAGCACATAGGCACATATGTGCTGGGCAAGCCACTTAACTCTCCATTGCCCATGTTCCCTGTAAAATAGTTATCTCCAAGTTATAATGCCCTGTTCAATGTAATTTCAGTTTGTTCAATGTAAACCGTTTGATATCATGAAAGGCGGTATATAAGAAATGTTAAATAAATAAATAAATAAATGTTGTCTTTATGAAATAATCCAATGTAGAGTGAGCATATAATCTCTGTTACTTCTACTGCACTTTTCTGCATTGGGGCTCTGGTGTTTCACTGCAGCAAAAACGTTAGCCCATCACATGACAGGGGCATATTCAAGTGCAGTAAGAGATGCCAACCCCTGGCACAGGTCTTTGGAAACTCTGGTACCGAGTCAGCACAAGCTTTGGCAGTAGCAATTTACACTTTAATTGATGGCGGCAGACACTGCATCTTGTGCTAACAGTGGGGATTGAATAGTACAAGTTATATGTTATGTTTCAAGTGCAAGAAAATTTAAAAAAAAGATTGATAAAGCTGAACAGACACATGAACTCATAATTTTCAGGGAGTGATGATTGAATTAGTGACCTCCATTTCAGCTATTATTTGGTCATATAATGTGGTAGGATTCTAATGGTCCCCGGATTCTCAACACTAGATTACTAATTCCTGTCTGGAGATGGGATTTTTGTATTATACTCTTTCTAAAATAGGCATAAGATATGCACGTGGAGGCACATAGATGTGCACCCAGGCCCCGGTGCGCCCGATCGGAATCAGGACGCACAGAGGTAGACCCGATTTCAGTCCCACGGGGGCCAGACGTGCCCCAGGGGATCAAAATTGGGTCTAGGGTCTGTATCTGCAGGCCAGACCTGATTCCAATCGGCCTGCACATACAGATCCATGCCCGGCTAACTCAGTCAGGCTCCTGAATGGAGCCGTGGTGCAATGGCGTCCCATTGCCATGGCACTGTGACTCCATTCTGGAGCCGTAATCCCCGGCCACTGGCCACACTTTCCTTTCCCCGCAGCCCGACCCCCGATCTGGCCTTCCATGGCCAGAGTCGGGCTGCGGGAAACCCCCTTCACCCCCTCACCTCACTGGCACTGCCCGGGCCTGCCATCTCCCAACGTCCAGGGGGACTTATTCCACCTCCGAGGAGAGGCACTGTCATCCATACTGCTGTAGTCTACAGACCTCCGACTCATATCAAAGAAATAGATAATAAATTGATTATAGATGTTGCCAAGATAGCCACAAAGGGGGAAGTGAACATATTGGGTGACTTTAATCTACCCGATGTGGATTGGAGTACGCCTTCTGCGAATCTGGCAAGAAGCAAAACAATTGTGGATGCTTTCCAAGATGCCTCACTTAAGCAAATGGTGATGGAACCAACCAGGGAAAGCTCAATGCTGGATTTTGTGCTCACCAACGGTGAGAGCGTGTCGAATGTCTGGGTGGGTGCCCCTGTGAGCAGCAGCGATCATCACATGGTGTGGTTTGAGATAAAAGCCAAGGTGCAGTCCAATCATAGCAAGCTCAAAGTCCTAAACTTCAAAAACACTGACTTCAGTAGAATGGCCAAGTACCTGAAGGAGGAGATGGCAGGGTGGGAGGGGATAAGGGAAGTGGAACTGCAATGGGCTAAACTAAAGGTGGCAATAAAAGGGGCAACAGATAAATATGTAAGGAAAGTAAATAAAAACAAAAGGAGAAGGAAACCTATTTGGTTCTCCAAAGAAGTGGCTGCTCAAATAAAGGCAAAAAACACAGCTTTCACGAAATTCAAAAGCTTGCAAACAAAGGAACACAGTAAGGAATACAGGAGCAGACAAAAAGAGAAATAAGGAAAGCAAAATCAAAGGCAGAGGAAAAGATGGCTAAAGATGTGAAGTTTGGCGACAAAACATTCTTTAGGTATATTCGGGAGAGAAGGAAAATCGGAGATGGAATTGAAGGACTCAGAAGTGCTGGGAACGGATTTGTGGAAAGTGACATTGAAAAAGCAAAATTGCTAAACAAATACTTCTGTTCTGTTTTTACTAAAGAAAATCCTGGAGAAGGACCATCTCCCAAATATAAAAATGGGAATGAAGTAGATACCACACCATTCACTGAAGATGATGTGTTAGAACAACTTGCAAAACTGAAAGTGGACAAGGCCATGGGACCGGATGGGATACATCCCAGGATACTGAAAGAGCTCAGAGAGGTTCTTGCAGGGCCGTTAAAGGATGTTTTCAACAGATCCTTGGAAACAGGAGTAGTTCCTCAGGACTGGAGAAGGGCGCATGTGGTACCGCTTCACAAAAGTGCTGACAGGGAAGAAGTGACAAACTACAGGCCCGTGAGCCTTACCTCGGTTGCGGGAAAAGTAAAGGAGGCGCTTCTGAAAGAGCGAATAGTGGACTTTCTCAAAACCAACAGGTTGCATGATCTGAGGCAACATGGTTTTACCAATGGACGATCTTGCCAAACAAATCTGATTGAGTTCTTTGACTGGGTGACCAGAGAACTAGATCAGGGGCATGCGATGGATGTCATCTACCTGGATTTCAGCAAAGCTTTTGGTACTGTTCCTCATAGGAGGCTTATCAATAAACTCAGTAGTTTGGGGATGGGTCCCAAGGTGGTGAACTGGATCAGAAATTGGTTGACTGACAGACGACAGAAGGTGATGGTACATGGAGCTCACTCGGATGAAAAGAGGGTGATTAGCGGGGTGCCCCAGGGTTCGGTCTTGGGTCTGGCACTGTTCAATGTATTTGTGAGTGATATTGCTGAAGGACTGCATGGAAAAGTCTGTCTTTTTGCAGATGACACGAAAATTTGCAACAGAGTGGACTCCCCTGAGGGAGTGGATAACATGAGGAAAGATCTGCAAAAGCTGGAAGAATGGTCTAATGCTTGGCAGTTAAGATTTAATGCGAAGAAGTGCAGCGTCATGCACTTGGGAAGCAGAAATACAGGTGAAATGTACACGATAGGGGGAGAGAGATTGGTGTGCATGGACCAGAGGAAGGACCTTGGTGTGATTATTTCTGCGGATCTCAAGGTGGCAAAACAGTGTGACAAGGCGGTGGGAAAGGCCAGGAGGATGTTGGGTTGCATACAAAGAGGAATTACAAGCAGAAAGGAAGAGGTACTAATGCCACTGTATAAGTCACTGGTGAGGCCTCACTTGGAATACTGTGTTCAGTTTTGGAGACCATATCATACAAAGGATATAGAAAGACTGGAAACTGTTCAGAGGAAGACGACCAAAATGATTTGGAGCCTGTGTCAGAAGCCTTATGAGAAGAGAGTTGAAGACCAAAATATGTACACTGTGGAGGAGAGGAGGGACAGGGGAGATATGATTCAGACCTTTAAATACTTAAAGAGAAATAATGAATGAATAAACCTCTTCCAAAGATGGGGAAGCTGTAAAACTAGAGGGCATAACATGAAGCTGCAAGGGGGTAAATAGAAAGGCAATGTCAGGAAATACTTTTTCACTGAAAGGGTGGTGGATGCTTGAATGCCCTCCCGATGGAAGTGGTGGGGGCAAATACAGTGACAGAATTCAAAATGGCATGGGACAGACACAGTGGATCCCTTTACAGCAACAGGATAAAATCAAATTGTAATGGGTCTGCTCCTTGTTGGTCACTCCAGGCCAGGAAATCCCGAACCCTCATCTGCGGTGTGCTGCTCCGGCTGGCTGGAATCCAGGGGAATAAAACTCACAGACCACACAGAAGGACAGTATGCAAGTTTATTCCAAAGGGTGGAGGGATTGTCTGTATTTTATACATTATCAGAGACATAGTCATACGTCATTCACCCATCTTCTAGGGGCCCACTATAGCTTATCAGTAACTGTGCAAATACAAGTCATCCTTGAGTAGAACAATCAGTTTAGCTTACACAGCACATTCCTTTTCCATACCCACCAGAATGTACAAAGGGCACACACATAGGATTCTGATTTCTATAGGATTCTAATTTCTCTTGTGCAGGCCTCTTGTATATGCACTTAAACTAAGCATTATTATTACAAAGGGCACATATATAGGATTCTGATTTCCCTAACAATCCCCCCTTTGGGCCTGCATAGGCCCACTATAAGAACAGCCTAACAATCTACTACAAAATAACTAAACAGACATTATTAATGGAACATCTGTATGTGGCAGCTCAAGTACATCAGCCACCGTAAAAGCAGGAGTATAGAAATACAAAAAAGTGGTAGAGCTTTGTAGGGCCTTTCAACAACAGCCAAGAACAAATGAATATACAACAAAAAAGAACAAGAATTATAAAACCGCTCAATAGGGCAATAAGCAGCCCTTTGAGACCACCCCAAAGAAAAATACATCAGAGAGTAATCATGAGAAACTTCCCTGTAGTTGAAGAACAGTATTTATTTATTTATTTATTTATTTAACATGTTTTGTATCCCGCCTTTTCCTTCAATCAAAGCGGTTAATACAGCACAAAGTTAAACAAAGGTGAGGGAAACATACATTGCATTATCATTACATCACAACAAAACACTGGGAGTACAAACAGGGAACACAGTACATAACTTACATTACATTACCTTACATTAACTACAAACAGCATATCGCTGAACAGAATGAGCATATAGCAGCAGATAGTGGGTCTCGCACGGTCCACCGCCTAAGGGCCACGCCAAAGGGCCCTCTTGCGAGGCCCTCAGGCGCGGGCCCGCAAGGCACGGGCGCGCCATTGCTGAAGGGATTTTAAATGATTTGAAAAGTGCTCAGATTGGCTGCAGTTTTCTCTCACACACAGTTCCCAACTAAGTAGGCACAGCTGATTCTCACTCACTGCTCACAGGATCGTTGGAGCCTTTGCTGAAGGGATTCTAAATGATTTGAAAAGTGCTCAGATTGGCTGCAGTTTTCTCTCACACACAGTTCCCAACTAAGTAGGCACAGCTGATTCTCACTCACTGCTCACAGGATCGTTGGAGCCTTTGCTGAAGGGATTTTAAATGATTTGAAAAGTGCTCAGATTGGCTGCAGTTTTCTCTCACACACAGTTCCCAACTAAGTAGGCACAGCTGATTCTCACTCACTGCTCACAGGATCGTTGGAGCCTTTGCTGAAGGGATTCTAAATGATTTGAAAAGTGCTCAGATTGGCTGCAGTTTTCTCTCACACACAGTTCCCAACTAAGTAGGCACAGCTGATTCTCACTCACTGCTCACAGGATCGTTGGAGCCTTTGCTGAAGGGATTCTAAATGATTTGAAAAGTGCTCAGATTGGCTGCAGTTTTCTCTCACACACAGTTCCCAACTAAGTAGGCACAGCTGATTCTCACTCACTGCTCACAGGATCGTTGGAGCCTTTGCTGAAGGGATTTTAAATGATTTGAAAAGTGCTCAGATTGGCTGCAGTTTTCTCTCACACACAGTTCCCAACTAAGTAGGCACAGCTGATTCTCACTCACTGCTCACAGGATCGTTGGAGCCTTTGCTGAAGGGATTCTAAATGATTTGAAAAGTGCTCAGATTGGCTGCAGTTTTCTCTCACACACAGTTCCCAACTAAGTAGGCACAGCTGATTCTCACTCACTGCTCACAGGATCGTTGGAGCCTTTGCTGAAGGGATTCTAAATGATTTGAAAAGTGCTCAGATTGGCTGCAGTTTTCTCTCACACACAGTTCCCAACTAAGTAGGCACAGCTGATTCTCACTCACTGCTCACAGGATCGTTGGAGCCTTTGCTGAAGGGATTCTAAATGATTTGAAAAGTGCTCAGATTGGCTGCAGTTTTCTCTCACACACAGTTCCCAACTAAGTAGGCACAGCTGATTCTCACTCACTGCTCACAGACAGGCTAAAAGCAGAAACAATAAAACAATCTGTAGCATTAAAACTAGAGACAGTTTACAATGAGCAAGGGACCTAGTCATATCCCAAAGTGGGGCGAGTAACACCAATGTTATACAAGAAAGTAGAAAAAGAAACATGGGGCTGGGTGCAGTTTAAATTGTCAAGTACAGTAAACTTCTACATTTCACACAGATTAGAAGGTACAGTAATGAGACATGTTGAGAGAAAAGCTTCAATTTGTAGCGAGCTGCGCACACAAAAAGTAAGGCAGTCTGGGCAAGTAGTATTGCCGTATTAACAGTTCCCGAAACGGGCTGAAGGAGGCACCACATGAGTGGTAGGAGGAGTCAACACAGTCTTGTGCGTGATGGTCAGGAGGCTGGAACCGAAGATGTCAGTGGAGATGATACACGCTTGATTCTTGACGGATGGATCCACAAAGGGGAGGAGTCACACAGGATGGCTGACCATGTGATAGCGATCACTGTAGTTTGGAGGTCCGTAGAGCGGGTCTAAGGTACCGTGCTTGTGAGGTGCTCTGACCTGTCACCAACCTTGAAGGGATATGTTGGTTCGGTACCTCTAGGCCGAAAGCTGCCTTTCTTCAGGAGTCTTCTCCTCTCCTCTCCAGTTGCTAGGGCCTTGGCTGCCCCGGCGTCAGCTACTTCTCATCCTGGTCCTGAAGCCTGATCTGTATATGGAGAATGTTTCCAGCGAGGGCAATGGCTTCAGGATCTTTTAGCCGCCACCTTCACTGTAATCGATGTTATCAGAAGAACTTGGAACGGTCCCATACTGTAAAAGGGGCTTGTACCATGTGCTGGTGATATGTCTTTACCAAAATCCAGTCTCCGGATTGAAAGAAAAGAGCTGAGTCATCCAGTAGAAAGGACTGGACCTGCTGAGCATACCTGTGGAGGGAAGAGAGTTGCCTCTGCTGCTAGGAAATACAAGAGATCAAATGTGAGGCTCAGGAGTATAAAAGGTAAGCAGTCTTCCATATAACAGTTCAGAGGGAGAAAAAGTTCAGTCTACTCCCTTGGGGCAATTTGTTTGGTTGTTTGTTTATTGAACAGAGTCAAAGGCAAGACAGTTTAGTGTCTTTACAAAGTTTTTTTTAAAGATTTCGGAGGTTCCCCCCTTCGTGGGTTGCTGTTTGCACACAACAGCCAATCCTAAGCAACTCAATTTAGCTAATACATTTTGACAAGATGCCCACACTTCCTCAAATTTTTTCACAATTTTAGAATTATACCAATTTGTAAAAATTTGTGTAAGTAACTTTCCTCCTTTAGCTTCATGTGTCGGGCCAGGACACATAGAGGCAAAAAGGGATAAAAACATCTGAAAAGCACCACGTGGCCAGTGTGGGTCTCCCCAAAGCTCATTAGGATGAAAAGTGCACTCAGCCTATCTCCAAGTATCTATTTCCAATTATTGGGTATATCTCTGGGCTAGATAACTTTCAAAATTGGAGTTAATAGGGATGGCATAATCAAATATTGCAAAGTATTCATTGTCAGTTTTCTTTCTAGGTGGATACATCGGATACATCATTTCACACTTCAATTTACCCTCACCATTTTATAATGTTAATCTGAGTTCTCTTTTCCAACATGAATATTCCATCACACTCCTCTCAACGCCACTTTTTTTCCACTTACATCATTCCATCAAACTACATGCATAGGTCCTTCTGTCTTTTTTATACCATACTAGTGTGTCCCTATTTGGCAAGGCTGCTAAGAACATCAAACAATTGTTAGAAACTTAGTATTTTTGTAAACAAAAGGTATATATAAAATATAAATGTAGATCCTTTTAACAATATGAGTAAACAGTGCTCACTCTAATTAGCAACTGCCTAAACAAAATATAGGTAAAGTCCTTACAATATAGACTAGTGCTTCACGGCATTTTATAACATCCCAATAGGAAGGAGTATGGCTCATATCTCTCGTATAACTAGAATCTATCGTATACACTGTTCTCAGTGAGAGTGCTGTTGGACTGATTTTAAAATTGCAGTGTTCACAAGGATTTGAGTAAGCTACTCATTAATTATGGTGTCAAAAAGAGATCCTTTTAAGGTGAGAGATCTAAGAGGATACAAGGCATATGTGGTTGGGCCTCATGGCGATGTTTCCTCGGGTTCTTCTCGGCCTATTCCCCCCTGCCTAGTCATGTCTCTTCAGAGGCATACATATGCAAGGTTCATGTTCTTCAGGCCTTGTGGGTCCTCGAGAAGTCTTAAAGCAGTCAGAATTCCGGTGGCCCAGATCATCACACTCGGAGCAGCACGTTTATTGCCTTTTCCAAGGCTGTAGCCTCACCTTCTGTCTCTCTCTCTCTCTCGGTTATCTTTTTTATTTGTTTTTTTTTTGTTTGTTTTTTTTTTCCAAACCTCTCCTAGATCGTTGCTAACAATTAAAATTTTATTTATCCAATCAACTCAAGTTAATGTTATTGTTTTATTTGTCTACTAACTTTACAAATATTCTCATGTTTTCTGGGAACTAAGTTTCATCTTTCCACTAAATAAGATCTATATGCTTGGGAACAGAGCAATTTCAGATCAGCCTCTTTCCAAAATTCTATAATTTCTATGTGTACTGAACCTCTACATAATGTACTGCTAGAACAAGTATTTTGGTAACATAAAGTGCAAGTGTGTAAACTAAAGAAAACTTGTATGTCATAGTGCTACAATATACTGTATTACTAAAACTGAAATGTTAAAACTTTTCTCTCTGGACCCCAACACATCAAATCAGAAAGATAGCCAGCACCCATGGTGCTACTGTCCTGTTCGTCAGTCATCAGCACCGAGCTTAACAATGCAAAGTAATTAACTTAAAATCTTACAGTTCAAGAAACAGACATTCAAATAACATGAAACTGCAAAGAGGTGAATTCAAAATCATGCTTTGTCACATTTAAATTAAAATCTTATACATAATACTTGAGACTGGTATCAAACTGATCTGAAACAATGAAATTATGTTAAAGCAATCTACTTAGAGTAACAGTTCAACCGTGATGTTATCTCAAACACAGCAAAGTAAACAGCAAGTCTGTCTTAAGTCCAAATTCCTTCAGGCAAATGCAGATAGCTGAACAAGAGTCCTAAATACTAAAAGTTTAAAAAGAAAAAGTTGCTTGAGAATTGTCACTAATTGTGATTGCTATTAAATTCCTATAGTTACAACTCTATGTGTTTTGTAATATATGAACAATAATTATGACCTCTGAGGTGCTTGCCACAAAATATAAAAATCATTGTTTTTTTTTTTAACTCTTTAACCATTTGTGCCTTCTGTAGCCCACGGGAGGGGCTGCCCCCTTTCCCTCTCTCTCTTCTTTGTTCTCTTTGTTAAGTTTCTGGTTTTGTTTCTGATGTTGTAGGGGGAAGGGATAGCCCCAACCTAAATTTTTTCTCTTCAGGACACCCTGAAACCTTTGTTACCCAAGAAATGCAGCAGATTGTGAATGACTTCTATCACAACTGGTTTCTCCTGCTCTGAACATAGAAGATCATCTACATAGTGCCTAGGGAGCAGGCTCAAACATATACCTCAAATCTACAATACTAAACCATTTGTGCTCATGCAAAATTTAGCTCAATATTTTTAACCAAAAGCATAAATATACAAATCAAGGGGTTTCTTTTGAAATAAGGTTTTCAAAGGAAAGTATCCGTTGCTAGGTCTGGACAATCTTATTCAAATTCCTTAAATCCTGCACCAACCAGCAAATAAAAGAAAAACAATATTAACTGTAAACAAAACATATTTTTTTTTCAGCTTGTTGGGAAGGACACTAAGGAGTTACTTATTTGGGAAACTTCTGTTTCAGTTCTTATTTAAACAAGAGATAAATCAAAGCTTACAAGTGCTTTCTTAAGAAAGTTCGCCCTGCATAATGAACTAGACCCTCGTGGTATTTGGAGCGCACCCCACTCCCCGAATTCCTCCACTATTTACATTATACATCTCACTCACACACAATCAGTCTCAGTTCCCAATAGAATGTACAAACCACCAAGGTAGATACCAAAGTCCCACTTTTCCTTACCTCGGTCTGTGCACAAAATTCACTTGGTTGCTGCAGTGCCTACTTTTTTAATTCACTGTCTGTCATATTCCGATTCACAATATCTCTAGTCACCCAGGACCAGTACCAGCTAGTAAAGAGACCTCTCCGCAGAGAAGGAGGTGAGACTGTTGAAATCAACAGGACGCGTCTTCGCACCTCCACTCAGCAGGAGTCACTCCACCGTGGGAAAATCCCAGCGAGCCCCAGCTGTTATTTACACCTTTACCTGTGGCCAATTCACCTTTAGCCAAGCTGGCCAATGAGACTCTGAGAGGGATATTGTGAAGCAGATTAAGAGCTCTTTTAGTATTTCATTATTCAGTACATTGCTATAGCAATGGGTGTCTAAATATAGACACACCCTTTTACATATCTCAGTGACAGTTATACCGTTGTTGAGTACAAAAGTAATTTTCTTTCTATTTAGCTTGTCTTGGCAATAAATAGACACTCTGCAAACAAATAATAATTTACGTTTTAGTATGCTGTTTAACTTTAAGTTTCTGTTCTGTCTGCCTGTCCGTAACCTTTGAACACAAAGAACAGAAAGGGAGGGGGAAGGAAAAGCAAAACAGTGGAAGAATAAACAAACAGCACTTGTCACTTACATTCCAGGGACACGGAGTTATCCGTTCTAGAGAGGGGGGGGGTGTCGTATAGGCACAGAGATAAACTAAGCACAGTAAACATGCTAACAGGCTTATTCAGCAGAATCCTGTAACTTACACTGACAATTTATGTAGAATGGCTGTTTTTTAGCTGCAGTTTTAAAACTTATCAAACTAATCACAACATATAGCAGAACATACATTCACGCAGATTCTGGAGTGGTGCCCTCACCTTGGGACCCCCCCATCCTCTAATTAATTCACAACAAACGCACGGCTGGCCAGACACACAAGCACACAGCCTTCACAGCAGCCGCAGATGAGAAAGAAAAGAAATCTAGCTTTCCCACCGATTCCCACCCAGGGAACAGGAAAGTCTTAATTACCATTTAATTACCATTTAACCATGCTACCAAAGCAATAGGGACACTCCCAACCAAAGGGAGAATACCAGTTCTAATTTAGACCGTGCTACCAAAGCACAGGGATCCCTGGGCCACGGGAGTATCGCACTTCTGACACCAAATGTAATGGGTCTGCTCCTTGTTGGTCACTCCAGGCCAGGAAATCCCGAACCCTCATCTGCGGTGTGCTGCTCCGGCTGGCTGGAATCCAGGGGAATAAAACTCACAGACCACACAGAAGGACAGTATGCAAGTTTATTCCAAAGGGTGGAGGGATTGTCTGTATTTTATACATTATCAGAGACATAGTCATACGTCATTCACCCATCTTCTAGGGGCCCACTATAGCTTATCAGTAACTGTGTAAATACAAGTCATCCTTGAGTAGAACAATCAGTTTAGCTTACACAGCACATTCCTTTTTCCATACCCACCAGAATGTACAAAGGGCACACACATAGGATTCTGATTTCTATAGGATTCTAATTTCTCTTATGCAGGCCTCTTATATATGCACTTAAACTAAGCATTATTATTACAAAGGGCACATATATAGGATTCTGATTTCCCTAACACAAATAAACGTAACTATCTAATTTCTCAACAAATAGGGATGTCCTACACGAAGCGGTGGGTTCACCCCTAAAACAAAGACATGGGGAGGGGTGGCCTGCACGGAGCGGCAAGTACACCTACTCTTGCCATCTTACTGGGCAGACTAGATGGACATACTGGTCTTTATCTGCCGTCATTTACTATGTTACTATGTATGGGGAGGCTTCTGCCAGAGATGGAAGGGGGGCAAATAGTGAGGATGGACATCCCAAAGGGCATTACAGAATAGACCCCTTACTGTATGTGCCTTTACTTAGTGTCCTTTTATTAAAGTAAGCTCCATGTGACTATTCGTGTGTGCAGTGGCATTCCAACAATATTGGGCACCCATAGCAGATGCCCCCCCTGCCGCAGACAATGCCCCCCCTGTGACAATGCTGACATCTCCCCCCCCCCCCCACGAGCCCTCACAGAGGAGGCATGCGTGGCAAGCATACCTTTGCTGGCTTGCCATGTTGTCTCCTCTCCATGCCCCTCCCAGCAAAATCTCACAAGAACAGCTGCACCATGAGATTTCGCTAGGAGGAAGCAGCTACCAGACTGAAGAGGAGGCAGCATGGCAAGCCAGCAAAGGTATGCTTGCCGCCCGCACCTCCTTCATGGGGGCCCAGGAGCAGTACCCCCCCCCCCCCACCCCCGCCTGGTCAGTACCCAGGGCAGGCCGCACTCACCGCCCCATCCTTGGCACTCCACTGCCTATGTGTAGGGATAGCTGGCTGAAATCTAGCCAACTGTGTCATAGCCAGCTAGATATAGGAAAATTTCCATCCACAGTCTAGCCATATAAAACCTAACTGACTCAGTCATCTCTGTGTCTTATAGAAAGTGAGCCCCAAAATAAAAAATAACAACTAGTCAAAGTAAATTGAAATACCCAATGACATTTTTGTATAGTACATTCTTTTTCTTGAAACTACTGGGCATTTCAGTATTACGAAGTATTATGCCAAGTCTAGGAAGTGCTATGGGGTTGATTCGCCCAAATTATTTTTAGTTCTGGAGAGCAAGTTGCGATGGGGCGGGGGGAAGGCTTAGAGAGCCATTATTATAAAAAGTGAAGAATGAGAAATATTCATTAAAAAAATTGTCATAGCCTACAAAAAGTTGTCCATAACCTGCAGAAGGAAGAATTACAACAGAAATATCATCTTCACTGCTGTTGTACTTTATCTTGAGGAAAGGCGCGTACAAATCAGATAAAGCATAGTTACTCACCTGTAACAGGTGATCTCCGGGAACAGCAGGAATTTAGTCTTCACATATGGGTATCGTCGGTACTGACGGAGCCTGCGCGGGAACGCTCCCCAGCGTCCAATAGGAAAGCTTTTGGGAGCATCCCACAGCGCCTGTGTGCTGCCTTCCCATGTTTACCAACTGTCCCTCTCCAGTTGAGTTTTAAAGTGGAGTGGAGGAGTGGCCTAGTGGTTGGAGCAAGGTACTTCAGGCCGGAAGGTTGGGGGTTCAAATCCCACTAGAGGACAGCAACCTTGGGCCGGAAGGACTGGGGTTTCTAGTCCCACAGGTGCTCCTTGTGGTCTTGGGCAAGCCACTTAACCCTCCATAGCCCATGTTCCATGTAAAATAGTTATCTCCAAGTTATAATGCCCTGTTCAATGTAATTTCAGTTTGTTCAATGTAAACCGCACTGATGCAGAATAGTGCAGAATATAAATAAAGCTGAGACAAAGAGAGAGAGATACAACTCCTAGGGGAGGTGGGTGGGTTGTGAAGACTAAATTCCTGCTGTTCCCGGAGATCACCTGTTACAGGTGAGTAACTATGCTATCTCCAGGAACAAGCAGGAATGTAGTCTTCACATATGAGGACTCCCTAGCTGCAGATGCCAGGGAGAAAGCCCCCAAAGTTGCGTGCCCTTGTGAAAGGGCTCCACTTCCCCCCATGGATCTCTGGCATCCTACCAGTAATGGTGGGTAGGAGTTGATTAAGTATGGAACAGGTGTTGAAGAACAGCCTGACCAAACAAGGCATCCCAGCGGGAGTCCTTGTCTAAGCAGCAATGGGCTGTGAAAGTATGAACCGAAGCCCAAGTAGCTGCTTGACAGATGTCGTCAATAGACACAGAGTGAAGATGAGCCTTAGAAGCTGCCATGGCTCTCACATTGTGAGCTGTGACATGGCCTTCAAGAGGAAGGTTTTTACTCTCATAGGCAAAAGATATACACTGTGCAATCCAGCTGGACAGTGTTCTTTTGGAGACTGGAAGTCCTAAATGACTAGGATCAAAAGCAACAAAGAGATGAGAGGACTTTCTATGTTGCTGTGTCCTTTGCAAGTAAAAGGCCAAAGCCCTTTTGCAGTCCAATGTATGAAGATTCCTTTCTGCATTTGAGGTGTGAGGCCTTGGGAAGAATATAGTGTTACAGGTCGTAACATATAGGAAGGTATACTGCTTGGTTTAAATGAAAAGGTGACACCACCTTTGGCATAAAGTGTGGATGAGTCCTAAGGACTACCTTATCATGATGGAACCTTGTATAAGGAGGATCAGACACCCCCAATCCGGCACGGACCCCCTCACTCCCCATGGTACACTCCTGCTCTCCGCCTCCAGCGAACACAACTCCGACACGTACAACGACAGTGGGCTCGCCACCCTTCTCCTGAATTACGCCTTCACTTCCAACAGCTTTTTTCTGCATATCGCCAAGCAGTTCAATCTGCCAAGCGGGGTTTTCATGAAACCGAAATCTCCACTGCAGCAAGCTCATCGAGACAGCTTTTCTCCATCTTGCAGAGGCTCTCCACTGTTAGCTCTGATCAACAGCGTTTAGCCATGGCCCCCAATCCCCAGTCTCTTGCTACGTTCTTCTCTGATAAAATTCTCCAACTCCGCTCCTCCTTTTTACATCCCTCCCCTCCTCCGCCGTTGTCCCCTCTCTGTTCTGCCTTACCCTCTTCCCCGTCCAATCTTGCCCTAGCCCACTCCTGGTCCTCCTTCCATTCTGTCACTTCTGCTGAAGTCCTACAGGCTCTAACAAAATCAAACAAAACCACCTGCAAGTTAGACCCGATTCCTTCTTCTTGGCTGTCCGAACCTTCCTTAGAGCTCATTCCTACTATTACCACTATCATTAACACCAGCCTTTCAACCGGTTATTTCCCTTCACCTTGGAAATCAGCCATAGTTCGCCCTATCCTAAAACAATCTTCCCTTGATCCTTCTATTCTTTCTCACTTGGGTCCTGTCTCAAACCTTCCTTTCGTAGCTAAGCTATTAGAGTGTCTTGTTTTTGATCAACTAAATTCCCACACTGAATCCACCAATACCCTTCACCCTCGCCAAGCTGGCTTTCGTCACGGACATAGCACGGAAACGGTTCTTTTAGCACTTCTTAATGATTTGCATGTTGCACACGATCGTGGTGATATTTCTCTCTTGGTGTCTCTTGACTTATCTGCGGCCTTTGATCTGATTGATCACCATACTTTACTTTCTCGGCTATCAGATGTGGGATTACAAGGCACAGTCTGGCAATGGTTCTATTCTTTTCTTACAGCCCGATCTTTTTCAGTTCACGTTGGTAATCAGTCCTCAGTTGCCTTTCCTCTCACCTGCGGTGTCCCACAAGGTTCTGTTCTTTCTCCTCTTCTATTTAATATCTTTCTAGCTCCTTTATCCCTAGAGATTCAACAGTTTCCTGTATCATTCTATATGTATGCAGATGATATTATTTTGCTGTTCCATACCTCTCCCCTGACATTAGACATTACCCAACTAAACCTCTGTCTTTCTCGGATCTCTTCTTGGTTGTCCCAAAATTTCTTACACTTGAATCCATCCAAATCCACAGCCATGTGGGTTTCACTGACTGGCTCCTGTCCTTCTCTGGCCCCTCTGATTGACTCTACTCCACTCCCCCTTGTTTCATCCTTCCGCTATCTTGGTATTATTCTCGACCCCAAGCTATCTTTTCATCAATATCTTACTTCCCTTATACGCAGATCCTTTGCCACTCTACGACAGATTAGGAATGTCCGCTCCCTTCTTCCCGTTTCTTCCTTAGTCACCCTTGTCTTGGCCTTAGTTGTTAGTCGTTTGAATTATTGTAATGTCTTCTTCGCTAATCTCCCAAAGTATCAACTTCTACGCCTACAACGCATTCAAAATACCGCTGCCCGCCTCGTTACTTTCTCACGCCGTTTCGATCATATCACACCTATCCTTTTCCGGCTGCATTGGTTACCTCTCTGTTTCCGCTTTCACTATAAGTTTCTTATTCTAATTCACCGTGCCCTTCACACTAACACTCCCCTCTATCTTGCAGACCGAATTTCCCTTCACACCCCCTATCGCCAGCTTCGATCCCTTCATGCAAATCGTCTGTCCCTTCCTTCCCCGTCACAGGCACACCTTGAACAAACCCGTCATGCTGCTTTTTTCTTCCTAGGTCCAACACTTTGGAATGCTTTACCACCGTTTCTCCGCCTGGAACCCTCATATCCCCAATTCAAAACTCTACTCAAAACACATCTATTTCAGCAAGCCTTTCATCTTTCTCCCGATGGTCTTTCCTAATGTTTCTCCCAATTACCTATTATGTTTGTCCTGTCCATTTGTTTTGTTTAGTTGTGTCCTTTGTCTATATGTGGTCTAATCTTGTCCTCCCCTTTGGGCCTTTTTATCACGCCTGTTTTAAGAAACCCTGTTAATTTATGTTTTAACTATTGGCCCCCTAGTTTGTTTGCAACGTTTTGGTCTCTTTGTTATTTTATCTGTCTATGCTTTTATTTTCTATATCTACTTTCCTGTTTTATTTTGGCGTTCCTTTCCTTGTTTGTGCACTGTCAACCTTTTATTGTACACCGCTTTATGTTACGACGAAAAGCGGTTTATCAAATTTTAAATAAAGATAAAGATAAAGATCAGACACCAACACTTGCAGTTCACTGATGCGACGTGCTGATGTGATTGCAATAAGAAAGATGACCTTCCAGGAAAGGAATTTCAAAGAGGTAGTGGCTAATGGTTCAAAAGGCGGTTTCATGAGCTGCCCAAGAACCAGATTTAAGTCCCATGCCACCAGTGGTGACTTAATGGGAGGCTTACTTAAAAGAAGGCCTCTCATAAATCTCGCTATGAGAGGATGAGAGGAAATAGGTTGTCCATTTAGAGGCTTGAAAGAAGCTGCAATAGCACTCAAATGAACTCTCACTGAATTGGTCTTAAGCCCTGCATTTGATAAATGAAGGAGATACTCCAGTAATGATTCCAGAGGTATCGCAAGAGGGTTAATACCCTTCTGCGAGCACCATATGGTAAACCTTTTCCACTTAAATGCATAAGAGCATCTTGTGGAAGGTTTCCTGGAAGCATGAAGGATATCCTTTACCTGCTGGGAAAGGTTAAGACCGTGAAGTTCTAGGCTGTCAGCAACCAGGCCCTGAGATGCAGAGACTGGGGGATTGGAATGCCACAGCATCCCGTCCTCTTGAGAAAGGAGATCTGGAGCAGATCCTAACTCCAGAGGCGGAGCTTGAGAGAGATGTAGGAGCAGAGGGTACCACATTTGCCGTGGCCAATGTGGAGCTATGAGAATCATATGACCTCTGTCTCTCTGAAGCTTGAACAGGGTTTGGGGAATTAGGGGAATGGGTGGAAAGGCATACAGGAAGTCCTGACCCCCAATGGAGGAGGGAAGCATCCCTGGCCTGACAACCCTGAGCAGGAATTCTGGAACAGAACCGGGGAAGTTTGGCATTCAGCGGACTTGCAAAAAGGTCTATGTCCGGGGTTCCCCAATTTGAAAACTTTTGGCCACCTGGTCTGCATGGAGAAACCATTCGTGTGGAAGCAGAACTTGACTGAGTCTGTTTGTCCAAGAGTTTTGAATGCCTGGAAGATACACCGCAAGGAGATTAATCTGATGTTCTCTGGCGAGGGCCCATAATCACAAAGCTTCGTTGCAGAGCGACAGAGAGCCTGTTTTGCCCTGCTTGTTCACATAGAACATAGCTACTTGATTGTCCGTTTGAATTAGAACTGTCTTGTAGCTGAGCTGGGTGTGGAATACTTGAAGAGCAAGGAAAATTGCTCTGAGTTCTAGGAGATTGATGTGTAGCTAGGCTTCCTGTGGAGTTCAGGTATCCTGGGTAGAGAGGCCTTGCAGGTGGGCTCCCCAACCCACCTGTGAAGCATCTGTTGTTAGAGTGGCCTGGGGTGGGGGTTGCTGAAAAGGAGACCCCACCAAAAGGTTTCGGGGTGATTGCCACCATTGGACGGACAAAATAAGGCGATCTGAGTTTGCTATTTTGTCTGACAGGCAACCTGATGCCTCAGCCCACTGAGTGGATAAAGTCCACTGGGCTGCCCTCATATGGAGGCGAGCATAACGAACCACATGCACGGTGGATGCCATGTGGCCTAGCAACTGTAACATTTCCCAAGCAGTAAGGTGAGGTTTTAGCACTGCTTGGGAAGCTAACTGCACAATGCGAAGGCAGCGGGGCTGTGGAAGGTAGGCCCTTGTTTGGTATCCAACAGAGCTCCTATAAACTCTAGGGACTGAATGGGAGCAAGGTTGTATTTTGGGATGTTTATGACAAGTCCCAAATACTGAAGGATGCGCATTGTGCGAGAGAGAGAAACCCTGGCCTCTGGCTCTGAAGGGGCTCGAATGAGCCAGTCATCTAAGTAAGGGAAGACGAATATTCCCAGGGTGCGGAGAAATGCTGCCACCACAGCCGTGCATTTTGTGAACACCCTTGGTGCAGAGGCCAGGCCAAAGGGAAGAACCCTGTATTGGTAGTGTTTCCCTTGAAACAGAAAGCGAAGGAACTTTCGGTGAGTTGGATGGATGAGAACATGAGTGTACGCATCCTTGAGATCTAGAGAACAAAGCCAATCCTGACTCTGAAGGTATGGCAGCAGAGTTCCTAGAGAAATCATTTTGAACTTCCCTTTGAACAGAAATTTGTTCAATTCTCTGAGGTCTAAAATGGGTCTGTGTCTTCCTGTTTTCTTTGGAATAAGGAAATAGGGGGAGTAAAACCCTGTACCCCATTGGGGAATGGGTACCTCTTCTATTGCCCCTTGAGCAGGGAGCACAGTGACCTCTTGACCTAACCGGTCGTTGAGAGAGGTCTGAGAATTGAACTGTCTTACCATTGTAGGAGGGGGCATGCCGAGGAAATGAAGCTTGTACCCCTCTCTTACAATAGACAGAGTCCAATTTTCTGCTGTTATCTGACCCCATCTGGGAGCAAAATGACATGACCTTCCTGGGATGGTGGAGGGTTCTGGGCCGTTAGAAGCACGGACTTAAAACTTGCTTAGCTTATGTATATATTGCTGACCATCAGATTTACAGTGCTATTTTTTTTTTTACATAACTCGGACAACCCCTTTAAGGTTTTTTTGGCATTGTATATCTTAAATGCACTTATGTGAATTAATTAATAGTAATTTGAAAAAATTTGATAAATTTGAAGACAATTTTGCATGTTGTGGCAAATCATGACGTCTAGGAGTTTTTTCAATATTTTATTTGTTTTCAGCACACCAAAATACATGGAAATTAGATGAAAATAATCAAACAGCTTTTTAGTCGCAGACCTGTGTTAATGCATTCCAACACACTCAGAGACTGAACACCAGTTCACCCAAATACAAAAGTATCTTTCCTTCTTCTCTGGAAGCCTTCCTACCGTACCTAAAGGCATTTACTTGGGTTTGAGCGTGAAGGGCTATACTACTACTGCTGCCAATCATCTCCCGTTGCTTCCAGAAGCAACAATGTCAATTTTTAACATTGCTATTTTAATGTTTGAAGAAAATTAAGAAGGCCAGCTGCAACAAATCCTCTGATCTTAAAATTAATATCTCAAAAGCGCTATCATCCTTCCTCTGTTTTTTAAATATTGCTTCAAGCTTTTAACATGGTGTTGCCATTGGGGTCGAAGCAAGGGTATTGGGCACCCTAGGCAAACCCTTACCCATACCTGAAGCAAGGATCAAATACAAATCTGCCCTGCTTTTCGACAAGCCCTCTATCAAACGCAGACTACCCAACTCCGCTCTCTACTACCCCAAGCCCACCCTCAACAGGACAACCCGACAGACCACCAGCAACACCCTCACTATCCCCCACGAACGAACTAAGTATAATCAACGGACTTGCAACAGAGCTTTCGAACTGTACACACCCTCCCTCTGGAACTCCCTGCCAAGCCAAATCAGAAACAACAGAGACCTTTCCACATTCCGGAAGCAACTAAAAAACATCCTGTTTCATGAATACCTTGGACCAGAAACAGACATCCATCACTGACAACTCTTCCAGACCTTCTGACATATCCCCAGAACTACCTACTAAGAGACTCATGTCAATTGTCTAAGTCGTTACTTTCTGTTCAGATCATCAATGTTGGCCCCCCCTGGTGATGGCTCCCCCTCTCTGTGAATTGATTACTGTCCCCCCCCCCCCTTTCTTTGTTAAACTGCTTTGACCAGGTGAAAAGCGGGATATAAATACAGTTAAATAAAAAAATAAATAAATATCTTCCCAACCCTGAGATTGTGATAATTAAACTTAATAATCATGATCACCGAAATGCCACTATCCCTCCCCCCCCCTCCCCCCGCAACTATCCTGTAAAAATGCATAATTGGACAATATCCTTTTGAATATTAAAACGTTGCTTTGTATGCATGGGTGCGTCCACTCTCCATGCAGGTAAAAGAATGTGCTGATATACAGTTACCAACTAGCTCCAGATGCATCCAACAGCCTTAATCTAGTCCTGGGTTTTACCCTATTGCATGCAAGGACATGTATTCTGATTTCTCTATTGCACTCAATAAGAAAGCAAAACTACAAGTCCCTGCATGCACCTGGGTAAACTCAGGACTGGATCAAGCCTGTCGGGTGCATCTGGAGTTGGCAATCCTATGCTGATGGCTCTTTGAGTTTGTCTGACTGTCAGAAATCTATTGTTTGCTTTGACTGCTGCTGTTCTTTGCCGTCCCTCTGAAGTTGCTGTTCTGGGTGACTGCCTGGTTTGTACTTTGATTCATAATATATGTATCTAGCATCTGTCAGGGGTGTTGAGAATGCAAACCTGTTTTAATGCCTATGACTGACTGTAGGCTCTATTTCTTAGATTTCCTCTTCATTTGTTTTTGACTCTCACCTTAACATGTACACACCAATTCTCTTCTCTTATAGTCAGGCCAGTTTTCCTTCCATCTTGGCAGTCACATACTGTACATTTATTCAGTCACTCCCCATGCACACTTTCTGCATGAATGCAAAACCTATATCCCAGCAATATCTCACATATTAATAAATACTGGAGAAACAGATGGATGAGTGCATTATTCATACCTATCCACATTTACAGTGCTGAGATACTGTATAACTATCCCCTGGGAGTCAATTTTCAAAGAAGTCTAGTCAGCCAAACAAGAACTCAGTGAGATAGGTAAAAGCCTTTGAATTTTAAAACTTTCAAGGCTGAGCAGTTAAAGATAGCTCCCTAAGCAGGGTTAGGTCAATGGGAGAAAGTTAGATGCGCGGTGTTGAGCTTTAGCTAACATAACCAACCAACTGCAGTAGTAGGCCTAAATCCGGCTGGCCATCCTCACTCATCACTTAAATAACAGAGATCAATATTCAATAAAATGCTTGAGGAATAATTTGAAATTACTAATCTAGATTCTCCAATTACTCCTGTATTCATCAGCACTATACATATCGCTAGTGCACTGAATATATAAGTATAAAATATTTATTTATTTTATTTATTTTTATTTATTGTTTTTTCTATACCACGCTATTCATCATCAGTGCGGTTCACAGTAAACATAATTGTGTAATGTAGAAATCTACAATGCACTTACATAAACAGGGCGTTTAACAGGGTTACACAGGTTAAACTATGTACAAGATGGTAGGTTAGATTCTACATGAAATTCAGCAATATGAACAGATCAAACAAGAAAGAATTTTACATAATTCAGTTGTAAGTCCCAGGGTAGTGGCTGGCTCTTCGTTAACTAGGCTAGAGTCGAGTATCAAAGGAAAATGGTTTCGGTAGGGGTTGACTTAGGTGATCGGATTGGTGTGATGGTGGGGGATTCAGGGGTGTTGGTTGGACAAGTGGGGGTGGATAGGTCGGATATTCAGCCAGCAGTGGTCAAAGCTTGTAAAGTGCCTGACTACTGTGGGCAAAAGTAAAACCGGATGTTCAGCACCAAACGCCAGATATCCGCTGGCACTGAATAGCCAGTTGTACCACCTATCTCAGTTGCTATCCAATAAGGAATGGCCGCTGAGCAGAACAGTGCTGGGCCTGCCCCAGAACTATCCGGGTTGTGCCGAGGCGGCCTGGGGGGATGTTCAGCAGCACTGGCCAGTTTGTGACACTGAATATTGAGCTGAGTGGGGTTTCCATGGTTACAGGGTCCTGCTAACTGCATAAACCCCTTTGAATATCAAATCCTATCTATCAGTTTGTATCGCTGATTATCCCCAGGTGCTTTCACTGAATGCCTTGCTGCTAGCTGGCACCTGAGGATAACCGGCTATCAGGTAGCGATATTCGGTCACTCATCGGCTATCCCGTGGCAGCAAAGGTTAGGCAATGGAAAAGCTCACCTAAACTTCGCCCATAGCTATTTGGGCAGTGGCTCCAGCATTGAATATACGGGTTTAAAGTTCAGCGGCGACAGCTTTACGAGGGCGGCTGTGCCACTGAATATCCCCCCATAAGTTTATATGCTTGATTTCAAATGGGCCAAAACCAAATATAGCGTTAGGGTTGCCAACTGGCTCCAGATGCGCCCGACAGACTTGATCCAGTCCTGGGGTTAACCCAATGCAATCAGTGAATTGTATTTTTACAATTATTAATGAGTGCAATTGAGAAATTATAACTACATATACCAGAATTCAATGGGGTAAAACCAGGACTGGATTGACCCTGTAGGGCGCATCTGGAGCCAGTTGGCAACCCTATATAGCGTGGCCCATTTGAATCAGGTAACTTTGCTCAAATGGGCCAAAAACCAAATATAGCGTGGCCCATTTGATCAGGTAACTTTGTTCAAATGAACATTATACCTCAAATAATGCGAGCAAGCATCCCTTGGTTTTTAATGGCAGCTAAATTAGCCAGGTATTTGGCCAGTGGCTTGCTGAACACACTCCCTTTCTAAGGTTCTTCCCAGGCACCACATTACTCTTATGGGCCATAAGTAGCATTGCAACATAATTACAGCACAGATAACTAACTTCACAATAGTTCTACTATTATTTATTTATATTCGATGGTTTGCCTATCCATTATCACAGCAAAGCAAACTACAGTGAAACCACTGCCAGCCTATCACTGTCATGGATCATTTACATTTGATTAACTCACACCTTTTCAGTAATAGTTAAAAGTGCATCACTTTCAGGTATACTAGGTATTTCCTATGGGGTCTATTTGGCCCCCTGCCGGCCCAATCAAAAGCCTCCCCATATGAACAAGGAGTTTGTACGGGGAGGCTTAGACAGGGGCAGGACAGGGAGTTGCGAAGACAGAGTTAGGTTGGGTGGTGGGTGGTCTGTGACCCCGGACATACAGGGCCGATTCTGAAGTCGGCCCTGTACGTCCGGGGTCGGCAGACTGGACGGGGGACTTATTCCATCTCGGAGATGGAATAAGTTCCCCTGAACGTTGGGGGACAGAAGGCCCAGGCTGCGCAAATAAGGTGAGGGGATGAAGGGGGTTCCGCGCAGCCCAACCCTGGCCATGGAAAGCCAGATTGGGGGTCGGGCTGGGGGGAAAGGAAAGAGGGTTGGCGGCTGGGGATCACGACTTCTGAATGGAGCTGCAGTTCTATGGTTAACGGGACACCATGGCACCGCGGCTCCATTCAGGAACCTGACTGAGTTAGCTGGCATGGCTCTGTACATGCAGGCCAATCGGAATCGTGTCCTGGCCTGCACATACAGACCCTAGACCCTATTCTGATGTTGCGGAGCACATCTGGCTCCCATGGGATCGGAATCGGGTCTACCTCTGTGCATCCCAATTCCGATTCAGTGCGCACAGGGGCCTGCGATTGGAACGCCACAAGTTGCAAAATATGCCTCCAAAAAAAACCCCTGTAAGGTTTACAATGCTTGAGAAGATAAGTGACTTGACCCAGTGTCACAAGGAGCAGCAATGGAATTTGATCCCAGGCTTTCACAAATCCTGCAGTTTTTAAATCATTAGGCTCATTCCTCCTCCACTCAGTTATGCATCAGAGGGGGCATGTTATTTATTTATTTGACAGCTGCTTTCATCCTGTGGTCAAATTGATTTACATTATAACAGAACAGTATACTTTAAATAGGGTAGTCAACCTGGGGAAATCTTAACACGTGGGTATATGTTACATAAAGGTATGTATATAACTTGGTAAACATTAGGGTAGTTATGGATGGGTATATCAGGGGGGAAGGGAGTCAATTTGGAGGAGTCTTAGCTAGGGGGAGGGGAAGAGAAGGGGAAGGGGTAAAGGAGCTGTGTGTTGGATAGTTATGTTTAGTTCTCTGAGAAGCAGTCTTTGAATAGGGGTGTCTTGAGGGCCTTCTGAATGCTATTATGTCCTTAGTGGCCTGTAGTTTTTCAGGGATAGAGTTCCATAGGGAAGGTGCAAATAGGGAGAAGGCCCTCTTGGATGCAGTAAAGTTGGTTCTCGTATATAGCGCGGGCATGCAGAAAGTGTTCTGGGAGCCAGTTGTCTTTTTTTGTTGTCAGGTGTCTCATGTAATTGTGATTGAAGGTGGATTGGCTGTTGATGATTTGAAGATGAAGCCCCGCAAAAGTAATGCATGTGTGGGCCGTGTTACTCGCACTAACGTTAGGAGGGCATGTGCTTCCGTTCCCGCAGTTAGTGTGGACACAGGATGCAGCACCTTGGAAGCCCGCCCGATCCCAGTCCTGGCTGCCCCTGTCATGGTCCTGGGCGGCAGGGAACAAAGAGCAGGACAGTAGCAGCCCTTCTTGAGCCCATGCATGTTGTCCTGGTGTCATGGCGGCAGGATTCCATGACACTGGGGCTCCTGCAGAAGATAGGGGAGGGCTAGCCGGGGTGGGAGATGGAGCGTCCCAGTGGACCAGAGAGATCGGGGCAGTCAAGCGCGCCCATCTGGCTCCCGATTTTGCAACCCGCGGGACCGTCTGATCTCCTGCAATTTCAGAATCGGGGGGACTATCCAGCCCATCTCATATTTGGACGTCCTGACTGGCCCCTTTTCAGTGTCCGGGCTCATTAACCAACTATGCGGGTCCATTGTGCAGTTTCAGAGGTTATGTTGGGGATGATTTGCCAATTCCTCTTGTTGTTTGGCAACTTTTAATGTGTATGTTTACCAAGCTCTGTACCGTTAACGATGTGTGGGCTGGCATTACCAGTGCGGGGGCTGTAGGCTAAGTACAGAAGAGGGCAGATACATCTCCCCCTGCAATTAACCATGCTTGAGAACAGGGTCAATAGTTGCTCTTGTGCTGAGCCATTATGTTAGTTTCTGCCAACAATGCTGATGCCTGTGTATGAGGAGTTCTTTCTTTTTCGCCTCACCTCATGGAGGAAATTAATAATTTTGAGAAAGAATCTTGAATACACTCGGAGTAGTGAACAAAGCATTGGATCTTACTCCCTGGTCCGGCTGGAAAGTGGCCCTGTTATTTTCACGTCTTCCTCCTGCTCCAGGCTTCAACGTCCTACTATACCCAGTACATTGCTTGCAATGACTGCCAGTGGGAGAATGAAGCTAGAGGGAGAGAAAGCCAGAATAAATAGAGGCTAGGTTCAAGAAATCGAAAACACGTCCTGTGATTCAGCAAGGAGAAAGCATGGATTCCCTTAATAGGATAGTCAAGGGCAACCAATTTTGTGACCACCATTGGAGCTCTGGGAGCTGTTTTAGGCAATGCGGGTATCAGGATGGCCATAAATGATGATCTTTTTGCCATACCAGTTGGCTGTTTAGGCGGTGATGTGACTTCTTCATGCTTGGGAGTCCTGCAGAAGGCTGTTTGTCTTATCAAAGCTGGCACATGAAAAGCATTTTAAGGAAAAAATAGCCATCAGATTCCATTGAACATATTTTATGGACACTAATGTTTAGGTTGCCTGATCTAGTTTATTACAAAGTGAAAATAACCTGGGGCCACAGTAAGCAAACCGTTGAGTGCATGCTGACTCCTTGTGATCCAGAAGCCCCTGGGGTTTCTTGGCAAGGTCTGACCAGAAATAAGATTGAATGTATCCTTTCTTTCAAGGCAATGGGGAATGTCATGTGACTTGCCCAAGGCCACAACGAGTACGCAGTGGGAAGCAAACACTGGTCTCTTGCTCTCCACTCATAAGCTACTCCTCCACATCCAAATAATTAGAGAGACTATATGTTTTATGGTGTACAGCAGCTTACTGACATGCTATATATACTGTTTGCCTACTTTTACTAGTTATTCTTCACAGGCGCTACAGCTTATAAACCTACCTGGTTTTGACATTGAAATCTGTTTAACAGATGTGGTTTTAAATCACGCAATATGTTTAATGTCATCGCCTGTCTTGTCCTACAGTGACAGACGTTATGCTGTGACTTATTGTGTGTGCATCGACATTGCCTAATAGTTTCTAGATGTACATTGACTGCATGGCTATCATGCTGTTGATCTCCCTACATTCTGTATCTTTCTCCTGCCATATTTTGTTTTCAATGAGTAAAATATTTCTGAGCTGTCCCATACAGTTTTGAGTGTTTTTCTTTTTGATCCAATCATAAAATTTCGCAAAGCATGCCCTTGGACTTTCACAGCCTGTTCAGATGCCAAAGAATTTAAGCTCAGTATTCCGTTTATTCTGGCGGTGCATTTGTCCCTTTGCTGCAGTTTTCTTACAGCACTGGGTTTGCCAGGAGAAATACTAGCATAATGTGAAAAGAGTTTTAGAAATAAGAGAGGTGAGGTGTAGCCAACATTTAATAGTAATGATGAAGGCACCAATCATATAGTGGTTACAGCGGTGGCTACCAGAAACCCTAGCACCGGTCCCTAGTTTTTATGTAACAAGCCCATGTGGCACAATCACACATACCTGTTCAAGTGAGTAACGGTATTAGCTCGTCTGAACTGTTAGTTAAAAGAACCATCTAACTATGAGGCCGGATATCTGGTGTTTCAATCTAACTGCTCAAGCTATACGGTATTTTTGCAGTATAGAATCAGGACAATCTTCAGTGTACACAAATTCAGCCGGTTATCAATGGACTAAATCATGCTAAGGGAGATTATCCAAATTTCAAAAGGGCAAATTTTTAAAAGCTCATTTCTGCAGAAATTTTCTTTGAAAACACTTCTCTCTTTTTTTTCTTTTTTTTTTTTTCCTTTTGTTTTGTTTTCCCCTTTTTGGTTTTACACTTAGCTTATTTTTTATTGCTTGTCCATCAAGTTTTACATGAAAGGAGTAATGAGAAAAGGAAACACAGATTGGAAGTTTTAAGGAGAAAAAACAAAAAGAATGAAAAACTTACTCTGTATAAATATCCCACACAATCAGAGGTGGCAAACTAATATCAGAGGAAGGGGGGGTGGTACTGAAGAAAATTTTAAAAAGAAATGCGTAGGACACTAACTGTTACCCAAATTAATATACCCAGTTTAAAGATCAATTCTTGGTCAAAATTTGAAGCTCCCTTCACATCTAAGAAAAATCTCAACCTGCGATAAGCTCATAGAAAAACAATAATTATTTTACAACCAAATTAAAATGTTTACAAGGAAATCTTTAATTGAACTTTAGCGCCCCATAGAGATCACTCTTGGCACAAGGCAGAAAATTTCTTCTTTCTTTTTCTTTGTTCTTAGTCCATCTGGGAAACATCCAGAAATATTTAAACTCTGTAATCAATAAAGAGGAGGGTGACAGTTCCAGCCGGATGACGAGTGAGGAACAGTAGGAGTGCAAGATCCCTGGGCTTGGGGCTGCTCTGAAGAGGCCTGGGTCTCCGTCTGTCTTTCTTGGGTTTTTTTATGAAACGATGTCAGCATCTTGCAGATTTTTGCAATTACTGACCTTTTGAAATGGCCGTCCAATGGTATTCACAATAACAGTTTAACACGAGTCATTTCACTTTCCCGGCTCTGTCACAACCACATTTATTACTCTCATACATTTCAAAACCCAATTTTAAACACTGGTAGGGGCCCAGAAAGGTTGTCTGCCACTGGGGCCCATGCTTGGCTCTCAGTGCAACCCCGACCTCAGTTACAGACAGTCCTCTTCATCCTCCTTCCTTCCTACAGAGGGGTAAGTTGATAAATAATATATCATCTGAAGAGGTGGCACAATAAGCTATCCCAGACCCAAATGACGCCGGGAGACAGCCAAACTGTTTCCCTTAAGGCAAGTCCCGAGAGTGCCCGTAAAGAATGATAATGATGAAGTTGTAGGCGGACCCTTAACTTATGTGTATATCCCTTTCTCTACAGACTGATTTATTAAATTGGAGGTCGCAACTATGTCCTCCTATACTAGTAATCCCCAGGAGCCTGACATAATTAGTAACTAGTATTATGGAATCTCACCAACGCACTTGGCCATATTGCCGTCAGCTCCTGACCCACCCTATCACTACAGAAAGAACGAGCGAGAATTAGAAAAGCAGCTATGACCAATGGATGCCGACAAAACCCTGCAGCTCCGGCGCAGGGGCAGAATATAATAGATCGTAGAGAAAAAAAGCAGGCTCAGAGAGAATTCCCGTAATCGAAGACCCCCAATGGGATGACCCTAAACTTACACGCATGAAGGATCACACCACCCCCGCCCTAGCCCCGTTTTCCGCCAAGGCTTTTTTACAAAGGCCTGAGAAGGGGGCCAAAAGCTTATGAACCTTTCCAAAGTTACAGGAGTTACTCCAAGGAATAGATGAGAGCCCAGCAGATCTTATTATGCCAAGATTAACTGAAGCTTATCAGATGTATACTCCCTATGATCCCGAGGCACCAGGAAGTTTATGCATGGTGAATTCTGCTTTTGTAAAACCAGTCTCAACCAGACATTAGACGTAAACTCCAGAAATTAGAAGGGTTTGCGGGCATGAATGCAACACAGTTATTGGAAGTCGCTCATAAAGTGTATGTGAATCGTGATACTGAAAGACAGAGAGAATGTGATAGAAAGATGAAGAAGAAGAAAGCGATTTTTGGCTGCGGCCATAGTTGAAATGAAAAGGGGAGGTGTCCCTAGTCGCACAGGAGCAGAGGAAGAGGGCGGGGTCAAGGCGGAGGCGCGGCACCACAGAACGACCTAGGCCGTGAAACCCTCCCCAATCGCGCCTATTGCAGAGAGGAAGGACATTGGAGAGCACTCCACGCAGTGCCCCACGACCACCACATTGACACGACTGCCCAGCCAAATACTCCGCACCGACCAACGATCATCCAGTGGCGAGAAGAAGACGAGGCCGTCCCCGAGGCCGAGGAGGAGCCAATCGAGAACACTTCCAGAGAGAGAGGGGAGGAGGAGCCAAGTTCAAGCATTGGCCACACAAGCCCATGATGAGGATGACGTGGATTAGGGACCAACACCAAAAGAGAACCGGCACGCTCCAAGTTTGCTTTAGGTCTCCAGGAGCCTATGGTCGAAATACACCACAATAGGAGACACAATCTTATCGACACACTTTATGGTTGATACTGGAGCAGAACATTCAGTAATAGACAAAAAGATAGCCCCATTCACCAAAAAAGCAGTCACCATTATAGGAGCAAACTGGTGCCAAACGCCACAAGTTCTTTTCCTTCAAAACCGGATATGCAGAAAAAACCAAAGCTCTAGGCGGACAGCAAGTAACTCATCAATTCCTTTACATGCCCGAATGGTCCAGGAACCATTACTGGGACGAGATATGCTACCAAGCTTCAAGCACAAATATCTTTCTCTGAACAAGGAGAAATGGCCAAATGACAGTGAATTCTCAAGCCAAACCAGCAGGAGTAATGCCTGCTGACAGTTCCCCGAGAAGAAGCAAATGTGAGATACTACATTGATGATTCGATTCAAGATACCTATTTTGAACCAAACAAACTTTTAAAGAACATCTCATGCACCACTTGAAGTATGGGCAGAAGGGGGGCAGTCCCCCATGGCCATAGCCCAGCATATAGCACCAGTGATTGTAACCCTCAACGCCTCGGTGCTACCCCACCAGTGCACGTCCAAAACAGTACCCTCTCCCAAGAGCCGCAATTGAAGGCATTCATCGCCACCGCTTACAGAGATTGCTCGAGTATGGGCCTACTAAAAGTATGTCCAATCACCTCATGGAACACCCCACTTTTGCCAGTAAAGAAAACCTGAGGACAGGCATGATTATCGCCCAGTGCAAGATTTGAGAAGAGTAAATGAATGCAGTTGAAACTATACATCCAGTTGTGCCCAATCCTCCCTCCCCTTCACTCTCCTAGGGACTGATACCTGCTGAAGCTACCCATTTCACTGTACTGGATTTAAAAGATGCATTCTTTTGCATAAGATTAGCCCCTGTAAGCCCAATATTGTTTGCATTTGAATGGCAGGACCCCATCTCTGGAAGAGGCGGCCAACTCACCTGCGACAAGATTACCCCAAGGATCAAGAGAATCGTCACCTACCATCTTTAGTGCTATGCACTAAATCAAGATCTTTCAAAAGCTAACGCCAGTAGCCCCGGGGAAGAGAGTACTTCTCCAGTAACGTGGATGATCTGTTGATAGCTGGCCGTATCAGAAAGAGAATGTATCTTCGCCACCAAAGATCTCCTGCAGTTACTCAATGAAGCTGGATATAAAGTTTCCAGAGCCAAAGCACAACTATGTCAACAGCAAGTGGAAATACTTGGGTTTTCGTTATTACCCAAGGAAGCAGGAAGATTAGGGCAGAGAAAGAAAAGAAGCAGTAATGTAGAATTCCAACTCCAACAACCAGAAAGCAAGTCAGAGCCTGTTCTGGGAGCGGCAGGATATATTTGCCGAAATCTGGATACCCCACTTTGCCCAAATTGCCAAACCACTGTATGAAGCCCCCCCCCCACAAAAGGAGGGAGAAGTCCACCACACTGGAGTGGGGACTTGAACAGGATACAGCCTTCCAGAAGTTAAAAGAAGAATTGATGTCATCACCAGCACTTTGGGACTACCAGTATGTCCACAAACCTTTCCAACTTGTTTGTAGCATGAAGCACAGGGAAATGCCTTAGGCATGTTGACTCAAGGAAATTAAGGAAATTGGGAACGACCTGTAGCCTACCTATCGAAACAATTGGACCCTCGTGGCCAAAGGAAATGGCCACCCTGCTTGAGAGCAGTTGCAGCTACAAGCGCTACTAGTGAGTGAGGCAGACAAAAATATCACAACTAGGAACAGAAACATACGAGTCACTGTGCCACATGCAGTTCCTTGCCTTATGGAACAGAACGCAAATTATTGGCTCATCACCAATTCCCGAATGTTGAAGTACCAGAGCATGTTATGTGAAAACCCACAAATACAACTTGAAGTGAGCCATGCCTTGAATCCAGCTACCTTGATACCCATCAGTGAAGAACTCCCAGAAACATGACTGTATCGAAGTCATGGAAAACTGTGTTCTCCTAGTCGACCTGACCTAACAACTGTGCCCATAGACAATCCCGACCAGATCTATTTATGTTGATGGGAGCAGTC
Source organism: Ichthyophis bannanicus (assembly GCA_033557465.1). NCBI lineage: Eukaryota > Metazoa > Chordata > Amphibia > Gymnophiona > Ichthyophiidae > Ichthyophis > Ichthyophis bannanicus. Next base: position 886,675,641 of record CM066035.1, on the reverse strand, counting down.
TCATCCGTGATGGACGACGCTGTGCCGGATATGCATTCGGTCACTCAACACGAAGTAGTTGAATCATCAGACTCTAGCCTCAGGCACATCCAGGCCAACAGAAAGCCGAATTGATACGACACTCACGACAGAGCATTGTTGTTAGGAGGAAAAACTTGTTGCTGAATGTATATACCAGATTCCAAATATGCTTTCAACTACCTTGCATTCCCATGGAGCTCTCTACAAAGAAAGAGGACTCATACACATCCGGAGGAAAATCAGTCAAATATGGTCCCGAGATATTGATGTTACTTGATGCAGTCTGGGCCCCAAACACGTGTAGCTGTCATAGCATTGTTAGAGGGACAACAAGCAGGAAAAGGAGAAGTTGCTCGAGGGAATAGATTTTGCAGAGATGCCTCAGCACGACAAGCAGCTATGACAGGACAGATTGCCCCACAAGCTATGCCAATGCAAGCAGCATTGTTTCCAGTACCCTTGAATCTATGGGACCCCACGATATAACCACCAAAGAATTAGATTACTATTGTTTTTTTTTATGAACAACGAAAATGGAGTATTGAAAAGTATGGGTGGATTGAGCTGCCACCAGAAGAGGGCAGTCAACCTCCGGGAAGAATAGTAATTCCTGAACTGTTAGGAGCCATCCTTTGTCAAAGCTTTCCACGAAGCCACACACTATGGAAGAGTGCTATGGAAAAGCACTCCGGACCCCACATTTCTTTCTACATCCCTCTGATGACAACCATATCAGCCTCAGTAGCACGCACAATGTCAAAACCTGTGCCAAGATAATGCCCAAGCAAGGCCTTCTTTACAAAACACCCCGAGTTCAGTCAAAGAGGTGTCACCCCCATGCACAACCTCCAAGTTGATTTTGCACCGAAATGCCAAAAAGCCAATGGCTACCATTACCTACTAGTATTAATTTGTTACTTTCTCTGGGTGGGTAGAAGCAATTCCCAAACAGAACTGAGAAAGCCCGAGAAGTTACCAAAGCCTTAATGAGGGGAGCCTTGTCCCCAAATTTGGAATCCCAGCCGAATAGGGTCAGACAATTGACCCTCATTTGTCTCCCACGTTACTCAGCAGTTTAGCAAAAGCTTTGCAGATACAGTGGAAGCTCCACACTGCATACAAGACCCCACGAGTTCCGGGAAAGTTGAGCTAATGAATCGTAACATTGAAAAGCCCAAATGTCTAAGGCTTTGTCAGGAGACACACTTGAAAAAAGTGGCCCCAAGTGCTCCCCATTGCTTTACTCAGAATACGCTCAGGTCCCCTGTAAAGTCAAACAGGATTTTCCCCTTTTGAAGTTTTGTATGGTAAACCCGTCCACCAATAGTGCAGGGAGTCAAAGGAAGTTTTAGCCCAGATTGGTTCAGAATAACCAGACAAGAACTACCCTAGCTCTTAGTT